>JAWZYU010000030.1:53261235-53982235 GCA_038380435.1 Ryuthela nishihirai | reverse complement strand
TTGATTGCCTCAATGTTAAGGATTTTAGGGTCCTGCAGACCACGCTATTGTTTTTTTTTTGAATTTGACTCAAAATACCATGACTGTTTATGTTGAAATTATGCCAAAAAGTTTTTGGACATCTTATTTTTAAGTTTGAATCGCATGTGCCTATAGGATAAAAATTGGCATACAGGGCGTTTGATTCATTCCTAACTTGATTCAGCTAGGAAGACATAATGCTTGATTCAGTTTGATTCATTCCTAACTTGATTCAGCTAGGAAGACATAATGCTCGATTCAGTTTGATTCATTCCTAACTTGATTCAGCTAGGAAGACATAATGCTCGATTCAGTTCGATTCATTCCTAACTTGATTCAGCTAGGAAGACATAATGCTCGATTCAGTTCGATTCATTCCTAACTTGATTCAGCTAAGAAGACATAATGCTCGATTCAGTTCGATTCATTCCTAACTTGATTCAGCTAGGAAGACATAATGCTCGATTCAGTTTCATTCATTCCTAACTTGATTCAGCTAGGAAGACATAATGCTCGATTCAGATTGATTCATTCCTAACTTGATTCAGGTAGGAAGACATGATGCTCGATTCAGTTTGATTCATTCCTAACTTGATTCAGCTAGGAAGACATAATGCTCGATTCAGTTTGATTCATTCCTAACTTGATTCAGCTAGGAAGACATAATGCTCGATTCAGTTTGATTCATTCCTAACTTGATTCAGCTAGGAAGACATAATGCTCGATTCAGTTTGATTCATTCCTAACTTGTTTCAGCTAGGAAGACATAATGCTCGATTCAGTTTGATTCATTCCTAACTTGATTCATTCCTAATTTGAGACGTTGATTGCCTCAATGTTAAGGATTTTAGGGTCCTGCAGACCACGCTATTGTTTTTTTTTTGAATTTGACTCAAAATACCATGACTGTTTATGTTGAAATTATGCCAAAAAGTTTTTGGACATCTTATTTTTAAGTTTGAATCGCATGTGCCTATAGGATAAAAATTGGCATACAGGGAGTTTGATTCATTCCTAACTTGATTCAGCTAGGAAGACCTAATGCTCGATTCAGTTTGATTCATTCCTAACTTGATTCAGCTAGGAAGACCTAACGCTCGATTCAGTTTGATTCATTCCTAACTTGATTCATTCCTAATTTGAGACGTTGATTGCCTCAATGTTAAGGATTTTAGGGTCCTGCAGACCACGCTATTGTTTTTTTTTTGAATTTGACTCAAAATACCATGACTGTTTATGTTGAAATTATGCCAAAAAGTTTTTGGACATCTTATTTTTAAGTTTGAATCGCATGTGCCTATAGGATAAAAATTGGCATACAGGGCGTTTGATTCATTCCTAACTTGATTCAGCTAGGAAGACCTAATGCTCGATTCAGTTTGATTCATTCCTAACTTGATTCAGCTAGGAAGACCTAATGCTCGATTCAGTTTGATTCATTCCTAACTTGATTCAGCTAGGAAGACATAATGCTCGCTTCAGTTTGATTCATTCCTAACTTGATTGAGCTAGGAAGACATAATGCTCGATTCAGTTTGATTCATTCCTAACTTGATTCAGCTAGGAAGACCTAATGCTCGATTCAGTTTGATTCATTCCAAACTTGATTCAGCTAGGAAGACATAATGCTCGCTTCAGTTTGATTCATTCCTAACTTGATTGAGCTAGGAAGACATAATGCTCGATCCAGTTTGATTCATTCCTAACTTGATTCAGCTAGGAAGACCTAATGCTCGATTCAGTTTGATTCATTCGTAACTTGATTCAGCTAGGAAGACATAATGCTCGATTCAGTTTGATTCATTCCTAACTTGATTCAGCTAGGAAGACATAATGCTCGATTCAGTTTGATTCATTCCTAAATTGATTCAGCTAGGAAGACCTAATGCTCGATTCAGTTTGATTCATTCCTAACTTGATTCAGCTAGGAAGACCTAATGCTCGATTCAGTTTGATTCATTCGTAACTTGATTCAGCTAGGAAGACCTAATGCTCGATTCAGTTTGATTCATTCCTAACTTGATTCAGCTAGGAAGACCTAATGCTCGATTCAGTTGGATTCATTCCTAACTTGATTCAGCTAGGAAGACCTAATGCTCGATTCAGTTTGATTCATTCGTAACTTGATTCAGCTAGGAAGACCTAATGCTCGATTCAGTTTGATTCATTCCTAACATGATTCAGCTAGGAAGACATAATGCTCGATTCAGTTTGATTCATTCCTAACTTGATTCAGCTAGGGAGACATAATGCTCGATTCAGTTTGATTCATTCCTAACTTGATTCAGCTAGGAAGACCTAATGCTCGATTCAGTTTGATTCATTCCTAACTTCATTCAGCTAGGAAGACCTAATGCTCGATTCAGTTTGATTCATTCCTAACTTGATTCAGCTAGGAAGACCTAATGCTCGATTCAGTTTGATTCATTCCTAACTTGATTCAGCTAGGAAGACATAATGCTCGATTCAGTTTGATTCATTCCTAACTTGATTCATCTAGGAAGACATAATGCTCGATTCAGTTTGATTCATTCCTAACTTGATTCAGCTAGGAAGACCTAATGCTCGATTCAGTTTGATTCATTACTAACTTGATTCAGCTAGGAAGACATAATGCTCGATTCAGTTTGATTCATTCCTAACTTGATTCAGCTAGGAAGACATAATGCTCGATTCAGTTTGATTCATTCCTAACTTGATTCATCTAGGAAGACATAATGCTCGATTCAGTTTGATTCATTCCTAATTTGATTCATCTAGGAAGACATAATGCTCGATTCAGTTTGATTCATTCCTAACTTGATTCAGCTAGGAAGACATAATGCTCGCTTCAGTTTGATTCATTCCTAACTTGATTCAGCTAGGAAGACATAATGCTCGATTCAGTTTGATTCATTCCTAACTTGATTCAGCTAGGACGACCTAATGCTCGATTCAGTTTGATTCATTCCTAACTTGATTCAGCTAGGAAGACACAATGCTTGATTCAGTTTGATTCATTCCTAACTTGATTCAGCTAGGAAGACCTAATGCTCGATTCAGTTTGATTCATTCGTAACTTGATTCAGCTAGGAAGACCTAATTCTCGATTCAGTTTGATTCATTCCTAACTTGATTGAGCTAGGAAGACATAATGCTCGATTCAGTTTGATTCATTCCTAACTTGATTCAGCTAGGAAGACCTAATGCTCGATTCAGTTTGATTCATTCCTAACTTGATTCAGCTAGGAAGACCTAATGCTCTATTCAGTTTGATTCATTCCTAACTTGATTCAGCTAGGAAGACATAATGCTCGATTCAGTTTGATTCATTCCTAACTTGATTCAGCTAGGAAGACATAATGCTCGATTCAGTTTGATTCATTCCTAACTTGATTCAGCTAGGAAGACATAATGCTCGATTCAGTTTGATTCATTCCTAACTTGATTCATCTAGGAAGACATAATGCTCGATTCAGTTTGATTCATTCCTAACTTGATTCATCTAGGAAGACATAATGCTCGATTCAGTTTGATTAATTCCTAACTTGATTCATCTAGGAAGACATAATGCTCGATTCAGTTTGATTCATTCCTAACTTGATTCATCTAGGAAGACATAATGCTCGATTCAGTTTGATTCATTCCTAACTTGATTCAGCTAGGAAGACATAATGCTCGATTCAGTTTGATTCATTCCTAACTTGATTCAGCTAGGAAGGACATAATGCTCGATTCAGTTTGATTCATTCCTAACTTGATTCAGCTAGGAAGACATAATGCTCGATTCAGTTTGATTCATTCCTAACATGATTCAGCTAGGAAGACATAATGCTCGATTCAGTTTGATTCATTCCTAACTTGATTCAGCTAGGGAGACATAATGCTCGATTCAGTTTGATTCATTCCTAACTTGATTCAGCTAGGAAGACCTAATGCTCGATTCAGTTTGATTCATTCCTAACTTGATTCAGCTAGGAAGACCTAATGCTCGATTCAGTTTGATTCATTCCTAACTTGATTCAGCTAGGAAGACCTAATGCTCGATTCAGTTTGATTCATTCCTAACTTGATTCAGCTAGGAAGACCTAATGCTCGATTCAGTTTGATTCATTCCTAACTTGATTCAGCTAGGAAGACATAATGCTCGATTCAGTTTGATTCATTCCTAACGTGATTCATCTAGGAAGACATAATGCTCGATTCAGTTTGATTCATTCGTAACTTGATTCATCTAGGAAGACATAATGCTCGATTCAGTTTGATTCATTCCTAACTTGATTCATCTAGGAAGACATAATGCTCGATTCAGTTTGATTCATTCCTAACTTGATTCAGCTAGGAAGACATAATGCTCGATTCAGTTTGATTCATTCCTAACTTGATTCAGCTAGGAAGACATAATGCTCGATTCAGTTTGATTCATTCCTAACTTGATTCAGCTAGGAAGACATAATGCTCGATTCAGTTTGATTCATTCCTAACTTGATTCAGCTAGGAAGACACAATGCTCGATTCAGTTTGATTGATTCCTAACTTGATTCAGCTAGGAAGACATAATGCTCGATTCAGTTTGATTCATTCCTAACTTGATTCAGCTAGGAAGACATAATGCTCGATTCAGTTTGAGTCATTCCTAACTTGATTCAGCTAGGAAGACCTAATGCTCGATTCAGTTTGAGTCATTCCTAACTTGATTCAGCTAGGAAGACCTAATGCTCGATTCAGTTTGATTCATTCCTAACTTGATTCAGCTAGGAAGACCTAATGCTCGATTCAGTTTGATTCATTCCTAACTTGATTCAGCTAGGAAGACATAATGCTCGATTCAGTTTGATTCATTCCTAACTTGATTCATCTAGGAAGACATAATGCTCGATTCAGTTTGATTCATTCGTAACTTGATTCATCTAGGAAGACATAATGCTCGATTCAGTTTGATTCATTCCTAACTTGATTCATCTAGGAAGACATAATGCTCGATTCAGTTTGATTCATTCCTAACTTGATTCAGCTAGGAAGACATAATGCTCGATTCAGTTTGATTCATTCCTAACTTGATTCAGCTAGGAAGACATAATGCTCGATTCAGTTTGATTCATTCCTAACTTGATTCAGCTAGGAAGACATAATGCTCGATTCAGTTTGATTCATTCCTAACTTGATTCAGCTAGGAAGACACAATGCTCGATTCAGTTTGATTGATTCCTAACTTGATTCAGCTAGGAAGACATAATGCTCGATTCAGTTTGATTCATTCCTAACTTGATTCAGCTAGGAAGACATAATGCTCGATTCAGTTTGAGTCATTCCTAACTTGATTCAGCTAGGAAGACCTAATGCTCGATTCAGTTTGAGTCATTCCTAACTTGATTCAGCTAGGAAGACCTAATGCTCGATTCAGTTTGATTCATTCCTAACTTGATTCAGCTAGGAAGACCTAATGCTCGATTCAGTTTGATTCATTCCTAACTTGATTCAGCTAGGAAGACATAATGCTCGATTCAGTTTGATTCATTCCTAACTTGATTCATCTAGGAAGACATAATGCTCGATTCAGTTTGATTCATTCGTAACTTGATTCATCTAGGAAGACATAATGCTCGATTCAGTTTGATTCATTCCTAACTTGATTCATCTAGGAAGACATAATGCTCGATTCAGTTTGATTCATTCCTAACTTGATTCAGCTAGGAAGACATAATGCTCGATTCAGTTTGATTCATTCCTAACTTGATTCAGCTAGGAAGACATAATGCTCGATTCAGTTTGATTCATTCCTATGATTCCTAACTTGATTCAGCTAGGAAGACACAATGCTCGATTCAGTTTGATTCATTCCTAACTTGATTCAGCTAGGAAGACATAATGCTCGATTCAGTTTGAGTCATTCCTAACTTGATTCAGCTAGGAAGACATAATGCTCGATTCAGTTTGAGTCATTCCTAACTTGATTCAGCTAGGAAGACCTAATGCTCGATTCAGTTTGATTCATTCCTAACTTGATTCAGCTAGGAAGACCTAATGCTCGATTCAGTTTGATTCATTCCTAACTTGATTCATCTAGGAAGACATAATGCTCGATTCAGTTTGATTCATTCGTAACTTGATTCATCTAGGAAGACATAATGCTCGATTCAGTTTGATTCATTCCTAACTTGATTCATCTAGGAAGACATAATGCTCGATTCAGTTTGATTCATTCCTAACTTGATTCAGCTAGGAAGACATAATGCTCGATTCAGTTTGATTCATTCCTAACTTGATTCAGCTAGGAAGACATAATGCTCGATTCAGTTTGATTCATTCCTAACTTGATTCAGCTAGGAATACACAATGCTCGATTCAGTTTGATTGATTCCTAACTTGATTCAGCTAGGAAGACACAATGCTCGATTCAGTTTGATTCATTCCTAACTTGATTCAGCTAGGAAGACATAATGCTCGATTCAGTTTGAGTCATTCCTAACTTGATTCAGCTAGGAAGACATAATGCTCGATTCAGTTTGAGTCATTCCTAACTTGATTCAGCTAGGAAGACATAATGCTCGATTCAGTTTGATTCATTCCTAACTTGATTCAGCTAGGAAGACATAATGCTCGATTCAGTTTGATTCATTCCTAACTTGATTCAGCTAGGAAGACATAATGCTCGATTAAGTTTGATTCATTCCTAACTTGATTCAGCTAGGAAGACATAATGCTCGATTCAGTTTGATTCATTCCTAACTTGATTCAGCTAGGAAGACATAATGCTCGATTCAGTTTGATTCATTCCTAACTTGATTCAGCTAGGAAGACATAATGCTCGATTCAGTTTGATTCATTCCTAACTTGATTCAGCTAGGAAGACATAATGCTCGATTCAGTTTGATTCATTCCTAACTTGATTCAGCTAGGAAGACATAATGCTCGATTCAGTTTGATTCATTCCTAACTTGATTCAGCTAGGAAGACATAATGCTGGATTCAGTTTGATTCATTCCTAACTTGATTCAGCTAGGAAGACATAATGCTCGATTCAGTTTGATTCATTCCTAACTTGATTCAGCTAGGAAGACATAATGCTGGATTCAGTTTGATTCATTCCTAACTTGATTCAGCTAGGAAGACATAATGCTCGATTCAGTTTGATTCATTCCTAACTTGTTTCAGCTAGGAAGACATAATGCTCGATTCAGTTTGATTCATTCCTAACTTGATTCAGCTAGGAAGACATAATGCTAGATTCAGTTTGATTCATTCCTAACTTGATTGAGCTAGGAAGACATAATGCTAGATTTATTTTGATTCATTCCTAACTTGATTCAGCTAGGAAGACATAATGCTAGATTCAGTTTGATTCATTCCTAACTTGATTCAGCTAGGAAGACATAATGCTCGATTCAGTTTGATTCATTCCTAACTTGATTCAGCTAGGAAGACATAATGCTCGATTAAGTTTGATTCATTCCTAACTTGATTCAGCTAGGAAGACATAATGCTCGATTCGGTTTGATTCATTCCTAACTTGATTCATCTAGGGAGACATAATGCTCGATTCAGTTTGATTCATTCCTAACTTGATTCAGCTAGGAAGACATAATGCTCGATTCAGTTTGATTCATTCCTAACTTGTTTCGGCTAGGAAGACATAATGCTCGATTCAGTTTGATTCATTCCTAACTTGATTCAGCTAGGAAGACATAATGCTTGATTCAGTTTGATTCATTCCTATCTTGATTCATCTAGGAAGACATAATGCTTGATTCAGTTTGATTCATTCCTAACTTGATTCATCTAGGAAGACATAATGCTTGATTCAGTTTGATTCATTCCTAACTTGATTCATCTACGAAGACATAATGCTTGATTCAGTTTGATTCATTTTTAACTTGATTCATCTAGGAAGACATAATGCTTGATTCAGTTTGATTCATTCCTAACTTGATTCAGCTAGGAGGACATAATGCTTGATTCAGTTTGATTCATTCCTAACTTGATTCAGCTAGGAAGACATAATGCTTGATTCAATTTGATTCATTCCTAACTTGATTCAGCTAGGAAGACACAATGCTTGATTCAGTTTGATTCATTCATAACTTGATTCAGCTAAGAATATATATCGCTTGCAATACATGAGTAGTGAATTCGATTCGCAATAGCAGAAAATAAGTGACGAGTTTGAAGTCAAGAATTCGGCCATAAAGCCAAATAATTTAAGATTTACCAATTCTTGATGATACAGGAGCTTCATCGTTTCGTTTCAAGAACCATTAAAGTGAAGAATGAGAATTCACTGTAAACAGAGCAACACATGAACTGTTGAAAAGGAGGTGGAAGATATATGATAAGAGGGAAAATAAAGTTCAGAAAGCTCTGGAGAAAAATAAACGAATCTGGAGTCAGAAGAGCTGATAAAGAAGGAGAGAGGAGATCGAGAAGACGGAAGAGAAAACGAGGAAGAAATTTAATGGGAAAGAGGAAGTGAGCGGGACGAAGAAAGAAGATAAAGATGGAGGATAACACGAGATAAAGAGAGAAGGAGGGAAGAAGGAGCAAAAATGCGGAGAGATAAGCTCGCACGCGACTGCTTTAGAAGAGCAAGAGGAAACGATACCACGTAGCAGCAATCAAGGGTCCGATTCCTCGAGACAAATGGACCTTTTGGTAAACACGTGGAGGCGAATTTAAATTCTCCTTCTTGGATCGACGGACGGAAGTTTGGATGCTGGGCGAGATTAGAGTTCTCTTGATGCATACGCAAAACTTGGAAGTGATGAAGTGATCAGAATTGTCGGGGAAGAAAACTTTAAAGGCAGTGAGTGTAGCAAATTAGAGCAAGGAATATAACAATGAAGACTTCTCGGTTGGGATAAAATGTTTCCTAAAATTGTCGTTTATTGGTGATTTGAGTTTACTTGATTTGCTGTCGCGTTTCGAGTTAAAGGGGTGGTGTGCTAGGCTTGTAATCTGCAGTTTCTAGGTACGAATCCCACCTGTGCCTGTGTTGAAATTTATCTCCGCTAACCCCCCCCCCTCCCCCTCCTCTCTCACCTTGAACTCGGTCGGAAAGGGGACACTTATGGGTATCGAAAAGTTGGGTTGGGTTTTTTACCTCTGAGCGGCACTTTTTTGCGAACCATGGGCAAAATGGCCAGGTCACAAGGACCTCGAAGGCTAAGAGAAGGTTGTGGGAGGGGACTCACTGAAACAGCTGTTGGGAGACAGATGGTAGCCTCCCGTCAAGGCCATCCAGCGTGTTTTTTAACTTCGGGTTGTTTTACCTCTGAGTGGCACTTTTTTGCACACCATGGGCAAAATGGCCAGGTCACAAGGACCAAGAGAGCTCAGAGAAGGTTTGGGGATGGGTCCCACTGGAACAGCTGTTGGGAGACAGATGGTAGCCTCCCGTCAAGCTTTTTTTGTGAGTCGCATTATTGACCACTCTCCCTGCCCAGGAAAGTTCTTTTCTCCATGTTTAATGAAACTGTGACGTCATTTCCTGAAGAGATCAAGGAAGAAAGAGACGCAATTCTCGGCGAGACAGAACGGTCATCGTAGGTAAGGACAGTTGGAAATCTTTAAGAGAAGCGAGGGTAGCGAGGAATTCAATGAAGTGGATGAATGAAAAGGATTTCCTTCGGAGGAAGTCGTTGAGCTCTAGGTAATTATTTGGCATTAGGAACATCCCTGGGGCTTACCACAGGAGCTTTCGATTCTTTTGTCTCAACTGAATACTTCTCTCTCTTCTTTATTAAAGTAATTTTTTTTTATTAGGCAAACTATTAATGATACGGAATGGGTGCTAATTTCTTCTGTAAGGGTTATTGCAATGAGTGCGGACGTTTATTTTGTAGGAGAACTATATTATCAAAAGTGTTCGATCTTTTTCTCGTTGGGTTGGGTTGTTTCACCTCTGAGCGGCACTTTTTTGCACACCATGGGCTAAATGGCCAGGTCACAAGGAACCCGAAGGTTCAGATAAGGTTGGGGGAGGGGATTCACTGGAACAGCTGTTGGGAGACAGATGCTAGCCTCCCGTCAAGGCCACCTAGCGTGTTCTTTAACGTGCACAGGGTATCTGTTGGGTTGTTTTACCTCTGAGCGACACTTTTTTTGCACACCATGGGCTAAATGGCCAGGTCACATGGACCCCGAAGGCTCAGAGAAGGTTGAGGGAGGGGACCCACTGGAACAGCTGTTGGGAGACAGATGGTAGCCTCCCGTCAAGGCCATCCAGCGTGTTCTTTAACGTGCACAGGGTATGGCTCTCCCGCACACGGGCCACGGCTTAACGTCCCATCCGACGGACGGCGGCCTTTCCAAGCCCATCGGTGTCTCCTACTGACCGTGGGCTTGGCGGGGAGTTTTGCGGAGATAAATCTCAACGCTGACCCAGCTGGGACTCGAACCTGGGAACTACAGATTACGAGCCTGGCGCGCTACCGACTGAGTCACCCCGCCCCTCTTTTTCTCGTTATCAGTGAAATCAGTCAAATCTTTCTCGTTATCAGTCAAATCAGTCGTTATCAGTTAAATCAACAATTCAGTTATATCAGTCGTTATCAATTAGATCAGTGATCTTTGAAATAAAAAAATGATTAAAAAGAAATCAGATTTTACAACTGTACAATGCGCAATAGGGAAAAAATTAAGTTTGGAAAGAAATTTGAAAAGGTAACGTGTGTTATATGGTTTAATTAATCAGGAAGAGATAGGATCTAGAAAAACATAAAATTAAAAATGGAGGTTAGGGGGGGGGGGTGAAGAAAGAGACTATATTTCCACTGTAATTTAACATTTTACTTTAGTTTTAGAGGTTGCTAAATATTTCTTGAAGTTGTGCGAAATATGCACAAATCTAATAATTTTAGTCCTCCTTTAAAATAAAATAAATAAATACCCCCTCAATCAGCTGCTTGCCACAGAGGTCTGACAAGAGCCTGTCAGTTTATATGCCATAGTACAAAGTCTGTGAAGATGGCGGGGCGGGGCGGGGCGGGGGTGGCTCAGTTGTTAGCGTGCCAGGCTCGTAATCTGCAGATTCCAGGTTCGAGTCCCAGCTGGGTCAGCGTTGAGATTTATCTCCGCAAAATTCTCCGCCCTGTCCGCGGTCAGTAGGAGACACCGATGGGCTTGGAAAGACTGCCGTCCGTCGGATGGGACGTTAAGCCGTGGTCCCGTGTGTGGGAGAGCCATACCCTGTGCACATTAAAGAACACGCTGGATGGCCTTGACGGGAGCTACCATCTGTCTCCCAACAGCTGTTCCAGTGGGTCCCCTCACCCAACCTTCTCTGAGCCTTCGGAGTCCTTGTGACCTGGCCATTTAGCCCATGGTGTGAAAAAAAGTGCCGCTCAGAGGTAAAACAACCCAACGTTAAAGAACACGTTGGATGGCCTTGACGGGAGGCTACCATCTGTCTCCCAACAGCTGTTCCAGTGGGTCCCCTCCCCCAACCTTCTCTGAGCCTTCGGAGTCCTTGTGACCTGGCCATTTAGCCCATGGTGTGCAAAAAAGTGCCGCTCAGAGGTAAAACAACCCAACGTTAAAGAACACGTTGGATGGCCTTGACGGGAGGCTACCATCTGTCTCCCAACAGCTGTTCCAGTGGGTCCCCTCCCCCAACCTTCTCTGAGCCTTCGGAGTCCTTGTGACCTGGCCATTTAGCCCATGGTGTGCAAAAAAGTGCCGCTCAGAGGTAAAACAACCCAACGTTAAAGAACACGTTGGATGGCCTTGACGGGAGGCTACCATCTGTCTCCCAACAGCTGTCCCAGTGGGTCCCCTCCCCCAACCTTCTCTGAGCTTTCGGAGTCCTTGTGACCTGGCCATTTAGCCAATGGTGTGCAAAAAAGTGCCGTTCAGAGGTAAAACAACCCAACCCTGTGAGGATGGCAGGACCTCAGCAGAAAAACGACACATACATTCATGCGTTACCCGGGGCTCGAACCCAGGTCCCTTAGATCAGTAGGCAAGCGCGCTAACCACTCAGCCATGGGACGGCTAGGCCTCCTTTACCCTTATTAAATTCTAATAGTGGGGGCTACGACCCCCTTGCCCCCTTCGGCCATACCCCTCCCCCCTTTCCACTAGATCCGTCCCTGAGAAGGAATCATATCGATTAACACTTTTTGGAAGAAGAATGATATTTTCTTTTTTGGTTATTTAGTGCTGTTTATATTTTAAACCACGATTGACTCTTTCACTAGCCAGGGTGTGCAGTCGCTCAAAAAAGTATCCGAACACTATGGTTGATTACAGTATTCAGAAAAAATATGTGGCAACGATTTTTTTTTAGAAATTAGTGATCTGGCAACCTTCGTGTCACGTGTTCGCGTTCGTGTCACGGTTTCTTCGGGTTGTTTTACTTATTACCAAGGGGGGCGGGGGTGGCTCAGTCGGTAGGGCGCCAGGCTCGTAATCTGTAGTTTCCAGGTTCGAGTCCCAGCTGGGTAAACGTTGAGACTTATCTCCGCAAAACTCCTCGCCCTGCCCACGGTCAGTAGGGGACACCGATGGGTTTGAAAAGGCCGCCGTCCCTCTGATGGGACGTTAAGCCGTGGCCCTGTGTGCGGGAAAGCCATACCCAGTGCACGTTAAAGAACACGCTGGATGGTCTTGACTGGAGGTTACCATCTGTCTCCCAACAACTGTTCCAGTCAGTCCCCTCCCCCAACACCTTCTCTGATCCTTCGGGGTCCTTGTGACCTGGCCATTTAGCCCATAGTGTGCAAAAAAGTGTCTCTCAGATGTAAAACAACCCACATCCCAAATGAAACCTGGAAACTGTAGATTCCGAATCTTTTGTTCTTAATGTGGGGGGGGGGGCAATCCCCCCACATTAAGAACAAAATAAACAAAACCAGAGTCGAAAGTGGCGCCATTTCCCATTGGCGTTTTCAGAGCAGACAATGATTCCGTTAGAAAGCGAATAAAAATTAAAATTGCTACTGCAAAAAAAAGAAAAGAATTTATGGAATGCGATTGCTTTCAGACCAATTAAACGAATGTTAATTCGTTTCCTGATTGATGTAAATAATAAAAATAAGATAAAGAAATACCATTTCAGAGCATAATTGTGCCACATTCTAAGTCAACAATAAATTGAGCTCGCATTTTCTGTGACTGACTTGTTCTCATTTATGTTTTTTTTTTTTAAATTGACTGATTTGTTCTCCACAAAGAGAGAACTGTAATTAGCTGCAAGAGGGACGATGTTTATAACTCCAGTAATAAAATTATACAGTCGCTTACATTAGAATGCTAGAACGTACTCAGTGCAGGGCAAAATGAAAGAAAAAAAACTAAATTGCTTGTCAGGTAAGATGTAAACTGTAATTTAGAACGGCCAAGAACAGAGGAAAGGCCATCAGAACAAAGTGTGTGTTGTGGGGGGGGGGGGGGGGGAGGGGGAGGGCAGGAAGTGAGGATGGAGAACAGTTGAGGGTGAACACAACAGTTTCAGAAATCTAATATTTACGGAAAATTAAGTTTTCATGGCGGGTTGTAAAACAAAATTAAAACAACTACATTTCATCTAGTAGTCGGTTCCCCAGAATGCCAGGCAGCGTTCGGGGCTGCGAAATGGTTTCTGGTTGTCTCAGCTTCTTAATTAAGTGCAAGTATGATTTCCAAACATTTACTCGGTTTCTTTCGCTTTTTTGTTTCATTTGGCGCATTAATCTGCTCCTTGAAGAGCGAGCGAAAGAGAGACACCCAAATTGTTGCATCCAATCGACTGTCTTGATACCCGCCACTCGTGAATCATGTGATTACACGTCATTGGCAATTAAAGCACGGTCAGAAGTAACAGATGATATGAAATAAGTAGTGGCTATTTAATTTGATTTTCGATCGGTTGTGTAAGGACACGGCCACATAGGGAGCAGTAGGAGTGTTTGGCGTTAACGTTTCCAAGTTTCCTGCCATCTTAAAACAGTTACCAATAATGAAGGTTTCACATGAGTCCATATAACCGAAACCTTACTTCTGAGCGGCACTTTTTTGCACACCATGGGCTAAATGGCCAGGTCGCAAGGACCCCGAAGGCTCAGAGAAAGTTGGGGGAGGGGACCCACTGGAACAGCTGTTGGGAGACAGATGGTAGCCTCCTGTCAAGGCCTCCAGCGTGTTCTTTAACGTGCACAGGGTATGTCTCTTCCGCACACGGGGTCACGGCTTAACGTCCCATCCGACGGACGGCGGCCTTTCCAAGCCAATCGGTGTCCCCTACTGACCGTGGGCAGGGCGGGGAATTTTTGCGGAGAAAAATCTCAACGCTGACCCAGCTGGGACTCGAACCTGGGAACTACAGATTACGAGCCTGGCGCGCTACCGACTGAGCCACCCCCGCCCCTGGAATCTTAGGAAATTTAGTCGTAAGATAGTGTTGTTTGTAGGGGAGTAGAGTTGTTCAGTCAATAGTGGAAAAATTAAAGTTACGAGAGGAAACCAACAGGGTTGGGTTGTTTTACCTCTGAGCGGTATTTTTTTGCACACCATGGGCTAAATGGCCAGGTCACATGGACCCCGAAAGCTCAGAGAAGGTTGGGGGAGGGGACCCACTGGAACAGCTGTTGGGAGGCAGATGGTAGCCTCCCATCAAGACCATCCAGCGTGTTCTTTAACGTGCACAGAGTATGGCTCTCCCGCACACGGGGCCACGGCTTAACGTCCCATCCGACGGACTGCGGCCTTTCCAAGCCCATCGGTGTCCCCTACTGACCGTGGGCAGGGCGGGAATTTTGCGGAGATAAATCTCAATGCCGACCCAGCTGGGACTCGAACCCCAATTGTCGTGAGAGTTACTTGCGTGTACAGTAGGGTTCTGATTAAAGACGGTGTTATTTGCAATTTAGATCAGTTTATATGTATATATTTATAATTAAGCTCCTCTTGGGAGTGGAATGTTTCCCCGCATGTTTAAGAGCGTAAGGATTCGATTAGGAATTAATTTTAGGATTATTCTCAGTTGCTGTAAAAGAGTCGGTGAATATTATCAGTGTGAATCAATACGAATAACACACATGCAAATGAGGAACTGATTGGAACTATCATGGAGAGTTTTGGCGAAATATAATCGCGGCAAGGAATAAAGTCTTTTGTTTTCATAATTAATTTTTACAATAACTAAACTGCCGTACCAAAATATCAGATAATTTACATGTTATGTCAATGCGAATCTAACTTTGAAGTTCTGTAACCGATATTTATATTTCTTACCGATATTTATATTTCTTTAACGAGAAAGATATTCGTTTTTAGTACACCTGATATTGTTTAATAAATTAATTTTTTGATTTAATTTCTCCAGAGGGGAACCCCTCTATTGGCGCCCCCATGTGTGTGTGTGTGTGGGGGGGGGGGGGTATTTTACTAATTAATCCAGGAAGAGAGGATAAGCAAATACTCTTTTACACATGTCATGGTTTGTTTTTCCAGTGAGCGGCACTTTTTTCACACCATGGGCTAAATGACCAGGTCACAAGGACCCCGAAGACTCAGAGAACGTTGGGGGAGGGGACTCACTGGAACAGTTGCTGGGAGACAGATGGTAGCGTCCCGTCAAGGCCATCCAGCATGTTCTTTAACGTTGGGTTGTTTTACCTCTGAGCGGTACTTTTTTTTGCACATCATGGGCTAAATGGCCAGGTGACAAGGACCCCGAAGGCTCAGAGAAGGTTGGGGGAGGGGACTCACTGGAACAGTTGTTGGGAGACAGATGGTAGCCTCCCGTCAAGACCATCCAGCGTGTTCTTTAACGTTGGGTTGCTTTATCTCTGAGCGGTACCTTTTTTTGCACACCATGGGTTAAATGGCCAGGTGACAAGGACCCCGAAGGCTCAGAGAAGGTTGGGGGAGGGGACTCGCTGGAACAGTTGTTGGGAGACAGATGGTAGCCTCCCGTCAAGACCATCCAGCGTGTTCTTTAACGTTGGGTTGCTTTATCTCTGAGCGGTACCTTTTTTTGCACACCATGGGTTAAATGGCCAGGTGACAAGGACCCCGAAGGCTCAGAGAAGGTTGGGGGAGGGGACTCGCTGGAACAGTTGTTGGGAGACAGATGGTAGCCTCCCGTCAAGACCATCCAGCGTGTTCTTTAACGTTGGGTTGTTTTATCTCTGAGCGGTACTTTTTTTTGCACATCATGGGCTAAATGGCCAGGTGACAAGGACCCCGAAGGCTCAGAGAAGGTTGGGGGAGGGGACTCACTGGAACAGTTGTTGGGAGACAGATGGTAGCCTCCCGTCAAGACCATCCAGCGTGTTCTTTAACGTTGGGTTGCTTTATCTCTGAGCGGTACCTTTTTTTGCACACCATGGGTTAAATGGCCAGGTGACAAGGACCCCGAAGGCTCAGAGAAGGTTGGGGGAGGGGAATCACTGGAACAGTTGTTGGGAGACAGATGGTAGCCTCCCGTCAAGGCCATCCAGTGTGTTCTTTAACGTTAGGTTGTTTTATCTCTGAGCGGACTTTTTTTGCACACCATGGGTTAAATGGCCAGGTGACAAGGACCCCGAAGGCTCAGAGAAGGTTGGGGGAGGGGACTCACTGGAACAGTTGTTGGGAGACAGATGGTAGCCTCCCGTCAAGACCATCCAGCGTGTTCTTTAACGTTGGGTTGCTTTATCTCTGAGCGGTACCTTTTTTTGCACACCATGGGTTAAATGGCCAGGTGACAAGGACCCCGAAGGCTCAGAGAAGGTTGGGGGAGGGGAATCACTGGAACAGTTGTTGGGAGACAGATGGTAGCCTCCCGTCAAGGCCATCCAGTGTGTTCTTTAACGTTGGGTTGTTTTATCTCTGAGCGGACTTTTTTTGCACACCATGGGTTAAATGGCCAGGTGACAAGGACCCCGAAGGCTCAGAGAAGGTTGGGGGAGGTGACTCACTGGAACAGTTGTTGGGAGACAGATGGTAGCCTCCCGTCAAGGCCATCCAGCGTGTTCTTTAACGTTGGGTTGCTTTATCTCTGAGCGGTACCTTTTTTTGCACACCATGGGTTAAATGGCCAGGTGACAAGGACTCCGAAGGCTCAGAGAAGGTTGGGGGAGGGGACTCGCTGGAACAGTTGTTGGGAGACAGATGGTAGCCTCCCGTCAAGACCATCCAGCGTGTTCTTTAACGTTGGGTTGCTTTATCTCTGAGCGGTACCTTTTTTTGCACACCATGGGTTAAATGGCCAGGTGACAAGGACCCCGAAGGCTCAGAGAATGTTGTGGGACGGACTCACTGGAACAGTTGTTGGGAGACAGATGGTAGTCTCCCGTCAAAGCCATCCAGCATGTTCTTTAAAGTGCACAGGGAATGAGTCTCCCGCACACGGGGTCACGGCTTAACGTCCCATCCGATGGACGCTGTCTTTCCAGGCACATCGGTGTCCCTTACTGACCGTGGGCATGGAGTTTTGCGGAGATAAATCTCAACGCTGACCCAGTTGGGACTCGACCTGGGAACTACAGATTACGAGCCTGGCGCGGTACCGACTGAGCCACCCCCGCCCCACCCATATCATGGAAGAAGAATGCTATTTGTATTCCTGTATTACAAAGGTTATAGGAGTAGAGAATATGCGATTTTGAACAAGCGAGAATTTTCGATGTTTTGTACGCAATGGAATAAATATCCAGCTTAGGAGGACCCAAGGGCTCAGCTGAGAGTTGGGTGAGAGAGCGGAAAGCGACTCACTGGACAGCCGTTAGAATAGGACAGTGAAACTTTATCTCGATGCATGGAACATTTGAGACTCCAACCTATGAATTTCTGATTAAGAGCGAGGTGTGTCGCCGACTGAGTGCTCCAAGAGATGGTGGAAAGCAAATGATCTTTTACATACGTCAAGTGAGGAATGCTATTTCTACGCATTTTCAAAGATAGATATTGCTCGCTGGATTTTATTTCACTCCCATTCTATAGATTATAATACTGAAGCAGGAATCGACATTGTGAGGCCGGCGTTATTACTAGGATAAGCCATGTCCCCTATTGGACAATAGATTTCATATTTAAGTCCCACTCCGCTGCTTTTCGCGTGGTTGGTTGGTTGTTTTACCTCTGAGCGGCACTTTTTTCCACACCGTGGGCTAAATGGCCAGGTCACAAGGACCCCGAAGGCTCAGAGAAGGTTGGGGGAGGGGACCCACTGGAACAGCTGTTGGGAGACAGATGGTAGCTTCCCGTCACGGCCATCCAGTGTGTTCTTTAACGTTGGGTTGTATTACCTCTGAGCGGCACTTTTTTGCACACAATGGGCTAAATGGCCAGGTCACATGGACCCCGAAGGCTCAGAGAAGGTTGGGGGAGGGGACCCACTGGAACAGTTGTTGGGAGACAGATGGTAGCTTCCCGTCACGGCCATCCAGTGTGTTCTTTAACGTTGAGTTGTTTTACTTCTGCGCGGCTAACCACTCGGCCATGGGAAGGCGCTAAAAAATAAATACCCCCTCAAGCAGCTGCTTGCCACAGAGGTCTGACAGAGCCTGTCAGTTTATATGCCAGAGTAGAAGATCTGAGAGGATGGCAGGACCTCAGCAGAAAAACAACACGAACATCCATGCCTTACCCGGTTGAGTTGTTTTACCTCTGAGCGGCACTTTTTTTTGCACACCATGGGCTAAATGGCCATGTGACAAGGACTCCGAAGGCTCAGAAAAGGTTGGGGGAGGAGACCCACTGGAACAGTTGTTGGGAGACAGATGGTAGCCTCCCGTCAAGGCCATCCAGCGTGTTCTTTAACGTGCTCAGGGTATGGCTCTCCCGCACACGGGGCCACGGCTTAACGTCCCATCCGACGGACGGCGGCCTTTCCAAGCCCATCGGTGTCCCCTACTGACCGTGGGCAGGGCGGGGAATTTTGAGGAGATAAATCTCAACGCTGACCCAGCTGGGACTCGAACCTGGGAACTATAGATTACGAGCCTGGCGCGCTACCGACTGAGCCACCCCCGCCCCCCCTATACAAAGTGTGGAAAAAAAGTCTTTCAAATGCTTGTAAGTTAGATTTCATTCAATCAATAAACTCCTACTTGCCTTCTACCGTTAGCTCTAATGATTGTGATCTTTTTCTTTGCATTTTTCAACATAGCTTTAGAGACAAAGTAACATCACGGATATACACTCAGATGTCAGTTTATTAGGTACAGTCGCTCAAAAAAAGTATCCGAACGCTAATTTCTAAAAAAAAACTCTGCCAGATATTTTTTTATAAATTCTGTAATCAACCATAACCTTCGGATATTTTTTTGGAGCGACTGTACACTACCTCTCGTCAAATAAATGGTTCATTCCAACGCTTAATGCGTCACGTGGCTGCGGTGTGCGGTAGAAATCAAGCAGACCAGCTCTTCGAAAATTGGTGTACGTTAGAGTTGGATTGAGCGTCGGAATGGGCATAATGAGTGACCTGAGCGACTTTGAGCGGTGCCTACGTAATGGGAATGTCTGCCGCTTTCAAGACGTGATGCGACAGCAGCATTAGTTGCAGTTTCGTCCACTTGGCGCTGGCGATCCGCTGTTTTGTTTCTTACTTGCTTCGTAGCAGTATAGGTTATTACGCAGTTTACCGCTTGCTTCGAAATTGGATTCTGATACGGATTTGTTCGTAAGTAATTATTTACCATTCTGTCTACTTTCTGCTGTTTTAAGTAGAAGCCTGAACGATGATGCAGCATTGTGTGATGTTTTGCAGAAGCGAAACTCAGTGTCTATCGTCGGATGGGACGTTAAGCCGTGACCCCGTGTGCGGGAGAGACATATCCTGTGCACGTTAAAGAACACGCTGGATGGCCTTGACGGGAGGCTACCATCTGTCTCTCAACAGCTGCTCCAGTGGGTCCCCTCCCCCAACCTTCTCTGAGCCTTCGGGGTCCTTGTGACCTGGCCATTTAGCCCATGGTGTGCAAAAAAGTGCCGCTCAGAGGTAAAACAATCCAACGTTAAAGAACACGCTGAATGGCCTTGACGGGAGGCTACCATCTGTCTCCCAACAGCTGTTCCAGTGGGTCCCCTCTCCCAACCTTCTCTGAGCCTTCCGGGTCCATGTGACCTGGCCATTTATCCCATGGTGTGCAAAAAAGTGCCGCTCAGAGTTAAAACAACCCAACGTTAAAGAACACGCTGGATGGCCTTGACGGGAGGCTACCATCTGTCTCCCAACAGCTGTTCCAGTGGGTCCCCTCTCCCAACCTTCTCTGAGCCTTCGGGGTCCTTGTGACCTGGCCATTTAGCCCATGGTGTGCAAAAAAGTGCCGCTCAGAGGTAAAACAATCCAACGTTAAAGAACACGCTGAATGGCCTTGACGGGAGGCTACCATCTGTCTCCCAACAGCTGTTCCAGTGGGTCCCCTCTCCCAACCTTCTCTGAGCCTTCCGGGTCCATGTGACCTGGCCATTTAGCCCATGGTGTGCAAAAAAGTGCCGCTCAGAGGTAAAACAACCCAACCCATTTGTGCTTTTTTTGCACACTTTTTAAGTGGGAAACTTTTGAGTGTTTAAACAGAGTCATAGCCTATTTAGCATTTCGTAGCTGTATTTTCATCCGATGATATGAGGGCAAAGACCAGCAATATGCTGGATTTCGATCAGAACATTTCACCATGTATCTTCCCCACCCCCCTTTTTACTGCTTTGTGATAGATATATATAGAATAACTTTTCTGTAACTTGAATGTTGGGGCGGGGGTGGCTCAGTCGGTAGCGTGCCAGGCTCGTAATCTGTAGTTTCCAGGTTCGAGTCCCAACTGGTCAGCGTTGAGATTTATCTCCGCAAAATTCCTCGCCCTGCCCACGGTCAGTAGGGGACACCGATGGGCTTGGAAAGGCCGCCGTCCGTCGGATGGGACGTTAAGCCGTGGCCCCGTGTGCGGGAGAGCCATACCCTGTGCACGTTAAAGAACACGCTGGATGGCCTTGACGGGAGGCTACCATCTGTCACCCAACAACTGTTCAAGTGGGTCCCCTCCCCCAACCTTCTCCGAGCCTTCGGGGTCCTTGTGACCTGGCCATTTAGCCCATGGTGTGCAAAAAAGTGCCGCTCAGAGGTAAAACAACCCAACCCAACTTGAATGTTATTGATTTGGTATAACTCGAAACTTGCGCAAGGAAAATACCGCTGGAAGGATATTGAACCTAGTGTGGAATAGCTGCTACATCCAAGTGACTGGAACAACTAGTGAAAATGTGAGTTTCTAGTGGACTTCTAGTCGATGTTTCGAGTAGTGTGTCAATATTGTTCGTGGTCCGTTTTCCAAACTCTTATCTGCTCCCTTCGCTTAAGCTGCAGACCGTCAAATGCAATAAATCCGATCAATTGCTGTCAGAAAAGATCAGAGCTATAATCTGAACCAGAGCTTTTTGGGGTGGCTTTTGCTAAGCCAAAAATGTTAATAATTCAGGATTAGAATATAACAGATCCAGGAATTTCTTGCGACGGTTACATATCAAGCTTAGTTTTCTTTTTTTTGGATCGTTATTTTTTTAAAAACAGGATTTTTCTTTTCACTTTCTGACCGTCAGTAAATATTCCGTTTCTTTTGTTTTAAAGGAAAAATGAAAAATTCTTATTTGCGTTGGATAAGGATTAATAAAATATTACTTTTCGAAGTTTCATACTCTTCCACTATTTTGAATTTCCGCTGTTAGTGTGGGCGGGGGTGGCTCAGTCGGTAGCGCACCAGGCTCGTAATCTGTAGTTCCCAGGTTCGAGTCCTAGCTGGGTCAGTGTTGAGATTTATCTCCGCAAAATTCCCCGCCCTGTCCACGGTCAGTAGGGGACACCGATGGGCTTGGAAAGGCCGCCGTCCATCAGATGGGACGTTAAGCCGTGGCCCCGTGTGTGGGAGAGACATACTCTGTGCACGTTAAAGAACACGTTGGATGGCCTTGACGGGAGGCTACCATCTGTCTCCCAACAGCTGTTCCAGTGGGTCCCCTGTCCCAACCTTATCTGAGAATTCAGGGTCCATGTGACCTGGCCATTTAGCCCATGGTGTGCAAAAAAGTGCCGTTCAGAGGTAAAACAACCCAACCCAAATTCTTTAGTCCTTATGGGGAAATTTGTCTGGATCTACGTACAGTCGCTCAAAAAAGTATCCGAACACTATGGTTGATTACAGAATTAAGAAAAAATATCTGGCAACGATTTATTTTAGAAATTAGTGATCTGGCAACTTCACGTCACGTGACACGAAATTGCCAGATCACTAATTTCTAAAAAAAAATCGTTGCCAGATATTTTTTCTTAATTCTGTAATCAACCATAGTGTTCGGATACTTTTTTGAGCGACTGTACCAATTTTTCAGAACCGCCACGTAAATCGAGAACCGACTGTAATTGAAATTAGCCAGTTCTTGGGAATACTTTAATAAAAGAAAACTGAGTTTTTTAATGGGGTGGAACAAATAAATCACCAACAGCAGTAAAGAACATAATTGTTTACCCGACTTCTTTAAATAAATAATAATAATAATAATAAAAAAACAGAAAGAGAAAAAACAAACACGAGAGCAGACACCGAGATTGAAAAATATTTTATTCCACCATTCACCGCACAGTTTTCGAAATCCGACATTTCTCTTTTAAGGAATTGTTTATTCCCCAACAACGAAAAGCCAGTAGTTTGTCCCGCTTCAAAGAACATCTTCTAATAGCATTTTTAGTTATTTTACCTTCAAGACAGTTTCGAGATTCTGTTCTTGTTCCTTCTGTTGCATCCTTAATATCAACAAACAGCATTTCTGACACATCCTTGACTTTTATTTTGGGTGAAATTCCACTAGGAGACATCACGGGATCCTCTCTCTCTCTATTTCCATCGCAGATAATTTTCTCTATAACCAAATTTACCGCCCTTTGTTGTTTCCCGCCAATGTCTTACGCCAGCTGCATTTCAACGTCAGAATTCTTTATTTTTTTATTTTTTTTTTTAATTCTATATTTCAAAGAGAAGCACCGTACTCATGAGCATTGTGCCAGCTTTTAAACATGTGAACATTTGTGTGAATTTCCCTGGTCTATTATTCTTACGGGTTCCCGAAAAACAACTAAAGTGTCTTCAGCATTCCGTGGATTCTTAAGGAAAATGGGAACTGCTCCTCAAGACAGAAACCGGAATTCCACATAAGTTTAATTTCTTGTCTAGGTGAAGTACTCGTGTAAGCTTTAGCGTAGGAAGTAGAGAATTATTAATTTCGTTTATCATGGAACTTAATGTTTAAGAGAAGTTTTTTTCTTCAGTTATAAAGAATTCCGAGACTCTGACAGAAATTGGAAATATAAATATCCTTTGAAAAAAATTTTTTAAAGGGCACAATTTTCTAATCGATTGAGTGAAGTTGGGTTGTTTTATATCTGAGCGGCACTTTTTTGCACACCATGGGCTAAATGGCCAGGTCACAAAGACCCCGAAGGCTCAGAGAAGGTTGGGGGAGGGGACCCACTGGAACAGGTGTTGGGAGACAGATGGTAGCCTCCCGTCAAGGCCATCCAGCGTGTTCTTTAACGTGCACAAGGTATGGTTCTCCCGCACACGGGGCCACGGCTTAACGTCCCATCCGACGGACGGCGGCCTTTCCAAGCCCATCAGTGTTCCCTACTGGCTGTGGGCAGGGCGGGGAATTTTGCGGAGATAAATATCAACGCTGACCCAGCTGGGACTCGAACCTGGGAACTACAGATTACGAGCTTGGCGCGCTACCGACTGAGCCACCCCCGCCCATGATTGAGTGAGGAATCTTTAAGCGATTTTTATTATCTACACAAAAAACCCAATAAATTCATTCTTTGCATTTCTTCCTGTAAGGAGGTGATTTATAGATAATAAATAAAAATATTGAACACTTTGTTCTTGAATCAAAAATTAGCTAAAATAATTTTTTGAACGCGTTTGGAGAGTAATATTTTTTTAGGATTTAAATAAGTGGGTAACGTGCTTCGCTGTGGATCAAAGGCACCTGTGTTCCAATCTTGGATAAGATACTGATGTTTTCTTTCTGTTAAGGTCTCGCCTACGTCACAGATCTAATCTATTACGCATTTTACTGATAGACTCGGGGCGGGGGTGGCTCAGTCGGTAGCGCGCCAGGCTCGTAATCTTTAGTTCCCAGGTTCGAGTCCCAGCTGGGTCAGCGTTGAGATTTATCTCCGCAAAACTCCCCGCCCTGCCCACGGTCAGTAGGGGACACCGATGGGCTTGGAAAGACCGCCGTCCGTGATTTATCTCCGCAAAACTCCCCGCCCTGCCCTCGGCCAGTAGGGGACACCGATAGGTTTAGGAAGACCGCCGTCCATAGGATGGGACGTTAAGCCGTGGCCCCGTGTGTGGGAGAGCCATACCCTGTGCACGTTAAAGAACACGCTGGATGGCCTTGACGGGAGGCTACCATCTGTTTCCCAAGAGTTGTTCCAGTGGGTCCCCTCCCCCAACCTTCTCTGAGCCATCGGGGTCCATGTGACCTGGCCATTTAGCCCATGGTGTGCAAAAAAGTGCCGCTCAGAGGTAAAAGAACCCAACGTTAAAGAACACGCTGGATGACCTTGACGGGAGGCTACCATCTATCTCCCAACAGCTGTTCCAATGGGTCACCTCTTCCAACCTTCTCTGAGCCTTCGGGGTTCATGTGACCTGGCCATTTAGCCCATGGTGTGCAAAAAAGTGCCGCTCAGAGGTAAAACAACCCAACGTTAAAGAACACGCTGGATGACCTTGACGGGAGGCTACCATCTGTCTCCCAAGAGTTGTTCCAGTGGGTCCCCTCCCCCAACCTTCTCTGAGCCATCGGGGTCCATGTGACCTGGCCATTTAGCCCATGGTGTGCAAAAAAGTGCCGCTCAGAGGTAAAAGAACCCAACGTTAAAGAACACGCTGGATGACCTTGACGGGAGGCTGCCATCTATCTCCCAACAGCTGTTTCAGTGGGTCCCCTCCTCCAACCTTCTCTGAACCATCGGGGTCCATGTGACCTGGCCATTTAGCCCATGGTGTGCAAAATAGTGCCGCTCAGAGGTAAAACAATCCAACGTTAAAGAACACGCTGGATGGTCTTGACGGGAGGCTACCATCTGTCTCCCAACAGCTGTTCCAGTGGGTCCCCTTCCCCAACCTTCTCTGAGCCTTCGGGGTCCATGTGACCTGGCCATTTAGCTCATGGTGTGCAAAAAAGTGCCGCTCACAGAAATATTGAGCGTGTGCAGTTACCGTTCAGCAAAACGTTTGTAAAACAATCCAACCAATTTTCTTGGATTCGTCAAGCAAACTTCGCACTTGAATCAGCCATTATCAAATAGGATACGAAAATAAAAAGTAATTAGAAGAAAAGATTAACAAATGCATTGCCTCATTATGTGCATCACTTATGAATAAGGGAAAGAAAGTTTCCAAGATTAATACTCTAGTCAATTAGGCAAGTATCAGCCATTCAGATTCTCTGCGGCGCATAAAAGATTGAAAGCCAGAACTCTATTGATAACTTTGGAGACCGAAAGCCCGAACCCGAGAAGTGTTTCATTAAAAGCATGATGATTTAATTAGCTCTGAGCTGACAGATTGAAGCATCCAACAGGAGTGAAGAGAATAGCTGAAATTAGAGCATTTATGGAGTTCCTCCTCAGCTCTCATCCTGCATCCACTTGCAGAGACAAGGAACGATATGAGCAGCATCGGCATCCAGAGGACAACGAGAGTAGACTTCAAGTGCGTAACTATGGCGATGATGATGATAAAGGAGAGAATGCTTAGAGTTTGTGTGGAGGGGATGAGAAGACGGGGAGGAGGAGTATGATGAGTAGAAAGCATCGTGTGGGATGCTGTCCCATTGTCTTACGGACGAAACCCGTCGACTTATCACATTATGGGAGATGTGGTGCACATTAATCAGAATTGCAAGACTGCGGTTTGCTAGGCGTCCGAACCTGATTAATGACACGGAGGGTTAAAGTTCACCTTACTCAACCCGCTATCACGTGCAGTTTAAATTAATCAAATGCCTGGTTTCTGCGTCTTCATGCATTCATTGAAGATTGGCGGACGTAGATGACTTCTTTGCAGCCTGTTTTCTTAGCGGAGCAGTTTCACGGTTGGCAGCGAATATGAAGGATAAATGAGTGCTAAAAATAGGCTTGTGCTATCTGGAGGATGCGGGAGACTTAACACAAAGAATGGTTTCTGAAAGAGATGTGTTAGTGACTTTAACTTTTCGCCATGTACCATCGAAGATAATACAGTGGGAAGTCTCAAAACTGGTATCTTGGGGTTGTTGGTTAATGGATTTTTATTGGTTTATGGGACTATACAAACACACACAAAATCAAAATGTATACTACTTATTAAAATAATATATTGTCTAAAACTGGAAAGAACAATTTCTTTCCTTCTTGAGGGCTGGGTTGGGTTGGGTTGTTTTACCTCTGAGCGGCACTTTTTTGCACACCATGGGCTAAATGGCCAGGTCACATGGACCCCGAAGGCTCAGAGAACGTTGGGGGAGGGGATCCACTGGAACAGCTGTTGGGAGACAGATGGTAGCCTCCCGTTAAGGCCATCCAGCGTGTTCATTAACGTACACAGGGTATGGCTCTCCCGCACACGGGGCACGCTTAACGTCCCATCCGACGGACGGCGGCCTTTCCAAGCCCATCGGTGTCCCCTACTGACCGTGGGCAGGGCGGGGAATTTTGCGGAGATAAATCTCAACGCTGACCCAGCTGGGACTCGAACCTGGGAACTACAGATTGCGAGCCTGGCGCGCTACCAACTGAGCCCCCACCCCTGCCCCCCTTCTTGAGGGCCTATTAATAAATCTTTGAAGAGATCGAGTTAGTTTGTTTTATTTCTGAGAGAACTTTTTTCACTACAATGAGCTAAATAATCAGGTCACAAGGACCCCAAGAGTTAGGAGAAGTTGGGTGAGGGGACCCACTGGATAGCTTATTGGAAAAGGGTGTCGGCCTCCCGTCAAGGCCATCCAGCGGGTTCTTTAACGTGCGCGGGGTGTAACTCTGTCACACACGGGGCTACGGCTTAACGTCCCATCCAACGGACAAGGCCTTTCCAAAACCATCGGTGTCTCCTTTCTCCCCGAGGACAGGATGGATTCCATGGGCACTGCAGATTATCAGCTTGGCGGGCTACAGACTGAGCAAATCTCGTTGCCAAAATGGTCGAGGTCCACAACTTATTAATATATGTGTAGAGAGCAAAGTTAGGATAATAATAATGTGTACTAAATAATGAAATATATAAATTTCTTGTCAAGCAGCTACTGGGGCGGGGGTGGCTCAGTCGGTAGCGCACCAGGCTCGTAATCTGTAGTTCACAGGTTCGAGTCCCAGTTGGGTCAGCGTTCAGATTTATCTCCGCAAAATTCCCCGCCCTGCCCACGGTCAGTATGGGACACCGATGGGCTTGGAAAGGCCGCCGTCCGTCGGATGGGACGTTAAACCTTTGTCCCGTGTGCGGGAGAGCCATACCCTGTGCACGTTAAAGAACACGCTTGATGGCCTCGACGGGAGGCTACCATCTGTCTCCCAACAGCTGTTCCAGTGGGTCCCCTCCCCCAACCTTCTCTGAGGTTTCGGGGTCCATGTGACCTGGCCATTTAGCCCATGGTGTGCAAAAAAGTGCCGCTCAGAGGTAAAACAATCCAACCCAAGTGATATCCAAAGAAACAGCGAAGAGAGAGAAATGTGACCCGATTGTCTCTGCAGAGTTTCCGGTCTCGTTCCCAATGACTCGGAAGACCCTGATGAATGGATCGCCTTTGCCACTCAGGTAAAGAACAATTAGCAGAGAAGGGGCAGCGGATCCGGCGGGACTTAGGAGACGGTGAAGTGATAAAAGACATTGCCATACAGAAATATTAGAGAATTTCCATGTTATGTGGATGGAAAAACTTCGAAGCTCTCTAAACTCTAAAATATGCCTTTGGTGGGACTGAAGGTGATTGAAGGGACTGAAGTGGACTGAAGGTGATTTAATGGACTGAAGTGGACTGAAGGTGGTTGAAGGAACTGAAGTGGACTGAAGGTGGTTGAAGGAACTGAAGTGGACTGAAGGTGATTTAATGGACTGAAGTGGACTGAAGGTGGTTCAAGGAACTGAAGTGGACTGAAGGTGGTTGAAGGAACTGAAGTGGACTGAAGGTGATTTAATGGACTGAAGGTGATTTAATGGACTGAAGTGGACCAAAGGTGGTTGAAGGGACTGAAGTGGACTGAAGGTGGTTTAAGGAACTGAAGTGGACTGAAGGTGGTTGAAGGAACTAAAGTGGACTGAAGGTGGTTGAAGGAACTGAAGTGGACTGAAGGTGATTTAATGGACTGAAGTGGACTGAAGGTGGTTGAAGGGACTGAAGTGGACTGAAGGTGGTTGAAGGAACTGAAGTGGACTGAAGGTGGTTGAAGGAACTGAAGTGGACTGAAGGTGATTTAATGGACTGAAGTGGACTGAAGGTGGTTGAAGGGACTGAAGTGGACTGAAGGTGGTTGAAGGAACTGAAGTGGACTGAAGGTGATTTAATGGACTGAAGTGGACTGAAGGTGGTTGAAGGGACTGAAGTGGACTGAAGGTGGTTGAAGGAACTGAAGTGGACTGAAGGTGATTTAATGGACTGAAGTGGACTGAAGGTAGTTGAAGGGACTGAAGTGGACTGAAGGTGGTTGAAGGAACTGAAGTGGACTGAAGGTGATTTAATGGACTGAAGTGGACCAAAGGTGGTTGAAGGGACTGAAGTGGACTGAAGGTGGTTGAAGGAACTGAAGTGGACTGAAGGTGGTTGAAGGAACTGAAGTGGACTGAAGGTGGTTGAAGGAACTGAAGTGGACTGAAGGTGGTTGAAGGAACTGAAGTGGACTGGAGGTGGTTGAAGGAACTGAAGTGGACTGGAGGTGGTTGAAGGAACTGAAGTGGACTGGAGGTGGTTGAAGGAACTGAAGTGGACTGGAGGTGGTTGAAGTAACTGAAGTGGACTGAAGGTGGTTGAAGGAACTGAAGTGGACTGAAGGTGGTTGAAGGAACTGAAGTGGACTGAAGGTGGTTGAAGGAACTGAAGTGGACTGAAGGTGGTTGAAGGAACTGAAGTGGACTGAAGGTGGTTGAAGGAACTGAAGTGGACTGAAGGTGATTTAATGGACTGAAGTGGACCAAAGGTGGTTGAAGGGACTGAAGTGGACTGAAGGTGGTTGAAGGAACTGAAGTGGACTGAAGGTGGTTGAAGGAACTGAAGTGGACTGAAGGTGGTTGAAGGAACTGAAGTGGACTGAAGGTGGTTGAAGGAACTGAAGTGGACTGAAGGTGGTTGAAGGAACTGAAGTGGACTGGAGGTGGTTGAAGGAACTGAAGTGGACTGGAGGTGGTTGAAGGAACTGAAGTGGACTGGAGGTGGTTGAAGGAACTGAAGTGGACTGAAGATGGTTGAAGGAACTGAAGTGGACTGAAGGTGGTTGAAGGAACTGAAGTTGACTGAAGGTGGTTGAAGGAACTGAAGTGGACTGAAGGTTATTGATAGGACTGAAGTGGACTGAAGGTGGTTGAAGGAACTGAAGTGGACTGAAGGTGGTCGAAGGAACTGAAGTGGACTGAAGGTGGTTGAAGGAACTGAATTGGACTGGAGGTGGTTGAAACAACTGAAGTGGACTGAAGGTGGTTGAAGGAACTGAAGTGGACTGAAGGTGATTTAATGGACTGAAGTGGACTGAAGGTGGTTGAAGGAACTGAAGTGGACTGAAGGTGATTTAATGGACTGAAGTGGACCAAAGGTGGTTGAAGGAACTGAAGTGGACTGAAGGTGGTTGAAGTAACTGAAGTGGACTGAAGGTGGTTGAAGGAACTGAAGTGGACTGAAGGTGGTTGAAGGAACTGAAGTGGACTGGAGGTGGTTGAAGGAACTGAAGTGGACTGAAGGTGATTTAATGGACTGAAGGTGGTTGAAGGAACTGAAGTGGACTGAAGGTGGTTGAAGGAACTGAAGTGGACTGGAGGTGGTTGAAGAAACTGAAGTGGACTGAAGGTGATTTAATGGACTGAAGGTGGTTGAAGGAACTGAAGTGGACTGAAGGTGGTTGAAGGGACTGAATTGGACTGAAGGTGATCGAAGGGACTGAAGTGGACTGAGGTGACCGAAGGGACTGAAATGGACTGAGGTGATTAAAGCGACTGAAGTTGACTGAAGGTGATTTAATGGACTGAAGTGGACTGAGGTGATCTAAGGAACTGACGTGGACTGAGGTGAATGAAGGAACTGACGTGGACTGAGGTGAATGAAGGGACTGAAGTGGACTGAAGGTGATTGTTCTGCTTTTACTTTATGATGCGAAATAAGTAGAAACGATTTCTTCGGTTGATTTGCTGTTAAATGACATTTTTGTGGATGCGATGGAGGCAGGTGGCAAGGACCCGAAAAGTTCAGGAAGGTTATGGAGTAGGATCCATTGTGGTGATTATGAGCAGTCAGGGGATGGTTCAGTCGGTCGCTCATATGGTTCGTAATCCGCAGTTCGAGTCCCAAATGGGCCAGGGTTGAGAATTATCTCCGCAACGATATCCTTCCCCCTGCCATCGGTGATATAGGAGACATGAATGTGGGGTAGGGAAAGCTGCCGTTCGTTGGATGGGACATTAAGCCGTGACTCTGTGTGCAAGAGAGCCATACTTTGCGCACGTTAAAGAACACAATGGCTGACCTTGACCGGAATCTTTCATCTTGTTTCGTAACATCTGGCCAGTGGACTCTCTTCCCCAAACGCTCTTACAGCTCTTGGGGTCTCTGTTACCTTATCAAAAAATGCTTGCAATATGTACAGTCGCTCAAATAAATATACGAACATTATGGTTGATTACAGAATTCAGAAAAAATATCTGTTTTAATTATATATATAAAAATATATATTTTTTCTGAATTCTGTAATCAACCATAGTTTTGGATACCTTTTTGAGCGACTGTACTATATATGCTTAATATATTTTGGCCTATGTTCCGATTAATAGTATTCTTAAGGGGGTGGGTTAGGTTAGATGGGCCCTTCGCACCCAACTCATAGTATTTGGATCATAGGAGTGTGTAGAGTACCTTAGGGGTGGATCAAGTGAGTGTGTAGAGTACCTAGGGTTTACTCTAACACTCCTAATCGCGGATAATGTACTGTTTACTCTAAACACTTCCTCTTAGTTGGGAGTGTATTTTAGATCAGGATTTGCGGATAATGTACTGTTTACTCTAAACACCTCCTCGTAGTTGGGAGTGTATTTTAGATCAGGATTTGCGGATAATGTACTGTTTACTCTAAACACCTCCTCCTAGTTGGGAATGTATTTCAGATCAGGATTTGCGGATAATGTACTGTTTACTCTAAACACCTCCTCGTAGTTGGGAGTGTATTTTAGATCAGGATTTGCGGATAATGTACTGTTTACTCTAAACACCTCCTCCTAGTTGGAAATGTATTTCAGATCAGGATTTGCGGATAATGTACTGTTTACTCTAAACACCTCCTCGTAGTTGGGAGTGTATTTTAGATCAGGATTTGCGGATAATGTACTGTTTACTCTAAACACCTCCTCCTAGTTGGGAGTGTATTTTAGATCAGGATTTGCGGATAATGTAATGTTTACTCTAAACACCTCCTAGTTGGGAGTGTATTTTAGATCAGGATTTGCTTTAAACACCCCTCCTAGCTGGTGGTAGGGTGTATTTTTATCATGCTTTATTGTATGCCTCCCACCTAATGGAGAGTGTAATTCAACAGGATTCATTCTGCGTCGCCTCTCCTACCTGATGTGTGTGGACAAAACCCTCCCAAAGGAGTTCAATAAGATTAAATGAGACACGAATTATCCGACTGAACGATGCAACAAGCCACTGCCACCGGTATTCTGTGTCAGGAGCAGCGACCTGACACTGCCCTCTATTCTTGCCTTGTTGCATCGAAAGCGAAACTTGTTCGATCCTCCTCGAAGGCGACCTTTTCCTTTGCATAACCTCTGCATTGGAGAGCAACACGAATCACGCTGTTCAAGGCGAATGGCTGTGCGCGCCCTTGTTTATTGTTCGCCGCTTTCTCGCCAGTGCTACGACAGCGAGACCCGGTCGTTGTTCGGTTGGCAAAGCGTCGTAGATGTTGTCGACAGCACATGACCTGTCAGCCCTTGTTTGGTCACTGCAGTTATTATTGTTCTCTGTCGCTCTGAAACTGCTTTCAGTTGCTTGGCACTGCGAGGCTTGCGCGTGTCGTCTCCAGATGTTTCTCTCCTTGTGCCTGTTGTCGACGGTTGTTGTCCTTTTACGCAGTAACCGTAGCTGCAGTATCTTAAGGTTTAACTTTTCTTTGAGGATGATAATGGTTTAATGGGGGGGGGGGAGATGGATTTCCATTGAAGTATAACATTCCTCCTTCCGTTTTAGAAACCTTTAATATTTATTGAGAAATGCATGAAATATACTTAAGTTAATTTTTTTGTCTCAATTACCTTTATTAACATTAAAAAAAAAAAGGGGGGGGGGTGATTGGATTGCTTTACCTCTGAGCGGCACTTTTTTGCGCACCATGGGCGAAATGAACAGATCACAAGGAGCCCGAAGGCTCAGAGAAGGATGGGGGACGGGACCCACTGGAACAGCTGTTGGGAGACAGATGGTAGACTCCCGTCAAGGCCATCCAGCGTGTTCTTTAACGTGCACAGGGTATGGCTCTCCCGCACACGGGGCCACGTCTTAACGTCCCATCCGAAGGACGGCGGCCTTTCAAAGACCATCGGTGTCCCCTATTGACCATGGGCAGGGCGGGGAAATTTTGCGGAGATAAATCTCAACGCTGACCCAGCTGGGACTCGAACCTGGCAACTACAGATTACGAGCCTGGCGCGCTACCGACTGAGCCCCCCGCCTCCCGGGGGGGGGGGGGTGAACAGAGACCCCTTCTCCCTACAACCTATCCTGCATCATCATATATAGATATATTTCGCAAATTGACCAACATGAGAGATATGATCTTTTTTTCTTTTGCTCAGTCGGTAGCGCGCCAGGCTCGTAATCTCTAGTTCCAGGTTCGAGTCCCAGCTGGGTCAGCGTTGAGATTTATCTCCGCAAAACTCCCCGCCCTGCCCACGGTCAGTAGGGGACACCGATGGGCTTGGAAAGGCCGCCGTTCGTCGGATGGGACATTAAGCTGTGGCCCCGTGTGCGGGAGAGCCATACCTTGTGCACGTTAAGAACACGCTGGATGGCCTTGACGGGAGGCTACCATCTGTCTCCCAACAGCTGTTTCAGTGGGTCCCCTCCCTCAACCTTCTCTGAGCGTTCGGGGTCCTTGTAACCTGGCCATTTAGGTCACAAGGATTATTATATGACGCTATGAGCGAGAGTGATATTTATTGTTTTTCAACATAAATATTTACTATTTTTCAATTTGTATGTTAACTCTTTTAGAACATATAGGTTTACTATTTTTTTAACGTATATATATATATTCATTATATTTTTAGTGTATATGTTCACTATTTTTCAACCTTAATATTTAGAATATTTCAACGTAAATGTTTGCTATAATTTAGAGTGCATGCTTACTATTTTCAGCGTATATGTTTGCTATATTTCCTTGTAAATATCTACTATATTTCAAGTTCATGATAGTTCCTCTTTGAAGAGGGTTTTGTGAGATCCAGACCTTTTTTTAAGGAGAGTTTTCCTAACGAATTATGTTTTTTAGGCAAATGTGGACTATAGGTTAAGGAAAGGCAGGCAGGAACATCTTCCTGCTAAACGAACCTGGGGGCGGGGTGGCTCAGTCGGTAGCGCGCCAGGCTCGTAATCTGTAGTTCCCAGGTTCGAGTCCCAGCTGGGTCAGCGTTGAGATTTATCTCCGCAAAATTCCCCGCCCTGCCCACGGTCAGTAGGGGACACCGATGGGCTTGGAAAGGCCGCCGTCCGTCGAATGGGACGTTAAGCCGTGGTCCCGTGTGCGGGAGAGCCATACCCTGTGCACGTTAAAGAACGCGCTGGATGGCCTTGACAGGAGACTACCAACAGCTGTTCCAGTGGGTCCCCTCACCCAATCTTCTCTGAGCCTTCGGGTTCCACGTGACCTGGCCATTTAGCCCATGGTGTGCAAAAAAGTGCCGCTCAGAGGTAAAACAACCCAACCCAACCCTAAACGAACCTATAGTTATAAGCTATCTGCTATTACCACGGTAGTGATGATTATCGTGAACCCAGGTGCAGATCGAAATTGACTTAGTCGACCGCTGTTCGAGTTTCCATAAGAAATGACGTCTCAGTGTCTCGAATCTCGTTCTCTCCTCGTGCTGTGGAGAGAGAAACGAAATTTGATAACAGCCGTTGCCTTTTAGGATTGCTTGTATCTCTGCGTTGAGGCTTTGTTTCGATTTGTATGAGGGTGAAATTGCGAAGTGGCCATTCCTGTATCTGTGAAGCGCGTTGTTTTTCTTAGTTGTTTTTTTTTCCCTTTGCAACAACATGACAAGAAAATTGACGTTTTTGATTCAATATGCTGACGAAGTATCTTCAGTATTAGGTGGATTGGGTTGTTTTACCTCTGAGCGGCACTTTTTTGCACATTATGAGCTAAATGGCCAGGTCACAAGGACCCCGAAGGTTCAGAGAAGGTTAGGTGACCCACTGGAACAGCTGTTGGGAGACAGATGGTAGCCTCCCGTCAAGGCCATCCAGTGTGTTCTTTAACGTGCACAGGGTATGGCTCTCCTGCACACGGGACCACGGATTAACGTCCCATCCGACGGACGTCGGGCTGTACCAAGCCTATTGGTGTCCCCTACTGACCGTGGGCAGGGCGGGTAATTTAGCGGAGATAAATCTCAATGCTGACAGGGCTGGGACTCGAACCTGGGACTACAGATTACGAGCCTGGCGCGCTACCGACTGAGCCACCCCCGCCCCAGTAGTATTAGGTGGTTTGATTATTTTAGTAAAGATGAGGTTAGATGAATGAGCCAATTTCTGAGCAGTATTTGGTGTAGGAGGAGATTGTGTTGGTTGAGCCATTGCAATCTCTTTCTAAACTACTTCACCAGAGTCTCATGAAGAAGGAAGAAATGACAGTTTAACGAGTGAAGTATGTTGGTGATGGAGGAGGCAGGGGGGGGGGGGGCATTGTTTGCAAACGCTGTTCCAAAAGGGCGACTCGCTGACAGTTCTCGCTTGTCAAGTCAGTTCCTTCTTGTCAAACTATTTCTTTATTGTAACCGATGCTGCTGAGAGTCGTAATGACAAGAAGACTTTCACATCGCTCTCGGTATTGGGGTGGGGGAACTAAAAGCTTTTGTTATGAGGGTTTTGTTTTTGATATTTTTTGTACTGTCACGGTGATTCGCAGTTACATTCCTACTGGAAACAACAGGAGGCGGGGGTTGTCTCAATCGGTAGCGCGTCAGTCTCGAAATCTCCAGTTCCCAGGTTCGAGTCCCAACTGTGCCAGCGTTGATATTTATCTCCGCTAACGTTCACTCTGATCTCAGTGAAAAAGAGTTGCTTTTGGTTGTTTTACCTCTGATCGGCACTTTTTTGCACACCATGGGCTAAATGGCCAGGTCACATGGACCCCGAAGGCTCAGAGAAGGTTGGGAGAGGGGACCCACTGGAAAAGCTGTTGAGAGACAGAAGGTAGCCTCCCGTCAAGGCCATCCAGTGTGTTTTTTAACGTTGGGTTGTTTTACCTCTGAGCGGCACTTTTTTGCACACCATGGGCTAAATGGCCAGGTCACATGGACCCCGAAGGCTCAGAGAAGGTTGGGGGAGGGGACCCACTGGAACAGCTGTTGGGAGACAGATGGTAGCCTCCCGTCAAGGCCATCCAGCGTGTTCTTTACGTGCATAGGGTATGGCTCTCCCGCACACGGGGCCACGGCTTAACGTCCCATCCGACGGACGGCGGCCTTTCCAAGCCCATCGGTGTCCCCTACTGACCGTGGGCAGGGCGGGGGAATTTTGCGGAGATAAATCTCAACGCTGACCCAGCTGGGACTCGAACCTGGGAACTAGAGATTACGAGCCTGGCGCGCTACCGACTGAGCCACCCCCGCCCCCAGTGAAAAAGAGCCACCGATGGGTTTGGAAAAGTCGCCGTCCATAGAATGGGACGTTAAGGCGTGGATCAGTGTGTCGCAGTGTGCGAACACTCTAGATGGCCTTGAGGTTTCTACCTGTCTCGTAACATCTGTCCAGTGCATCCTCTTCCCATTTTCCGAGCTCTTGTTGTCCTTATGGCATGACATTTTAGAACATTTTGTTCTAAAATGTCATGTTGTTTGTTCTAAAATGTCATGTTGTTGTGTTTGTGTAAAATGTCATGTTGTCATGTGTTTTGCAAAAAAAGTGCCACTCAGAGGTTGGGTTGTTTTACCTCTGAGCGGCACTTTTTTACACACCATTTGCTAAATGGCCAGATCACAAGGACCCCGAAGGCTCAGAGAAGATTGGGGGAAAGGACCCACTGGAACAGCTGTTAGGAGACAGATGGTAACGTCCCATCCGACGGACGGCGGCCTTTCCAAGCCCATCGGTGTCCCCCTACTGACCGTGGGCAGTGCGGGGAATTTTGCGGAGGTAAATCTCAACGCTGACCCAGCTGAGACTCGAACCTGAGAACTACAGATTACGAGTCTGGCGCGCTACCGACTGAGCCACCTCGGCCCCCAAAATTCGGTTGTCTTGACTGGGATTCAAACCCAGGTCTACCACTCAGAGATAAAACATCCAAACTCAAATGGAAACAACCGCGCTCTGGAGAGCTAAGATTGGACGGCTGTCTTCACTTAAAATGAATCCATTTACTAAAATAAAAAAAAAATGAAAAACATTTGATTTTTTTAAAGTTTAATCCTACTTTCTGGTTCAAACCCGACTCGATTCAATGTTCTTACAACCCCCCCCCCCCTTCTTGTTTCTGTTAGGGTAAATTCTCTTTTGATGTGACCGCGAAACCTTGATTCTTCTCCTCCCAACTTATGTAATTTTGAATTCATGATAATTATTACTTTTCTGAGCAATGGCGTCTGCAGCTTAATCGGATAAAGGTCGACGACGTTTTTCTCCTTGATATGCAAATTTGGATATTGGATTTGGCGCCAGTCTCTTGCAGAGTCTGCTGCCTTTCGGGAAGACGTGCAGGGAATCGATTTTCGCGCTCTTTTCTGTTTCGTCAAAAATCACTGACTTCGTTAAGAAAAGGAAATAATAATAACCGAAAAAAAAAAGGAAAAAAAAAAGAGAAATTTCTTTTTTTCCATACGAGGTAGGGTTTCATATGCTTTGGCTCATTTTCCGTTGAATTTTAAATCTTGAAGAAATTTACATTGTGCTTTTTTTTGGTCTCTGACAATTGTTTAAAGTGAAAACTGTTTTGAAAAGTACATCTCTCTATCGATTAGATTTCCAAGTACAATGATTTCACAGTTTTGGGACGCCGTGATGCATATAATTTGCGCCTTCCCTCCTTTTTTTTCCCCATTGCGAAATTTGCAATTTATTTTCGGTATTGGAATATAAAGCAGCTTGTTTTATTGTTTAAAAATAGCACTGAAAACAGGAGATGTTTTCGCTGTTTTTTTGTTTTAAACTTGTTCGATGTGAAAAGTAAAGGCTTTTTTAAACTGTTAGTGAAATTACGTTTAATTGTTTGTTTTTTTTTTTAGTTGTTTTGGGTTGTTTTTACCTCTGAGCGGCACTTTTTTGCACACCATGGGCTAAATGGCCAGGTCACATGGACCCCGAAGGCTCAGAGAAGGTTGGGGGAGGGGACCCACTGGAACAGCTGTTTGGAGACAGATGGTAGTCTCCCGTCAAGGCCATCCAGCGTGTTCTTTAACGTTGGGTTGTTTTACCTCTGAGCGGCACTTTTTTGCACACCATGGGCTAAATGGCCAGGTCACATGGACCCCGAAGGCTCAGAGAAGGTTGGGGGAGGGGACCCACTGGAACAGCTGTTTGGAGACAGATGGTAGCCTCCCGTCAAGGCCATCCAGCGTGTTCTTTAACGTTGGGTTGTTTTACCTCTGAGCGGCACTTTTTTGCACAACATGGCTAAATGGGCAGGTCACATGGACCCCAAAGGCTCAGAGAAGGTTGGGGGAGGGGACCCACTGGAACAGCTGTTTGGAGACAGATGGTAGCCTCCCGTCAAGGCCATCCAGCGTGTTCTTTAACGTTGGGTTGTTTTACCTCTGAGCGGCACTTTTTTGCACACCATGGGCTAAATGGCCATGTGACAAGGACCCCGAAGGCTCAGAAAAGGTTGGGGGAGGAGACCCACTGGAACAGCTGTTGGGAGACAGATGGTAGCCTCCCGTCAAGGCCATCCAGCGTGTTCTTTAACGCGCTCAGGGTATGGCTCTCCCGCACACGGGGCCACGGCTTAACGTCCCATCCGACGGACGGCGGCCTTTCCAAGCTCATCGGTGTCCCCTACTGACCGGGGCAGGACGGGGAATTTTGCGGAGATAAATCTCAACGCTGACCCAGCTGGGACTCGAACCTGGGAACTACAGATTACGAGCCTGGCGCGCTACCGACTGAGCCACCCCCGCCCCTATGTGAAAAGTAAAGGCGTTTTTAAACTGTTAGTGAAATTACGTTTAATAGTTTTTTTTTTGAGAAATTGTTTTTAACACAAAGACGAAAGAAAACTCTTTCATTTAATTCTTTTTCACTACTTAGAGTAAAGTAAATTGGTAAGATTACAATCTTTGATGTATTGAGCCCATATTCAACAAGAATTTGATTTCAATCCCTTGGCCACTCTGTTTTGGAAAGGAGATATGATGATTTATTATACTGAGGTGGATTAGGCTACATACGCTGTTTTCAGAGATTCGTGGGGTGGGGGTGGCTTAGTCGGTAGCGCGCCAGGCTCGTAATTTGCAGTTCCCAGGTTCGAGTCCCAGCTGGCTCAGCGTTGAGACTTATCTCCGCAAAACTCCCCGCCCTTCCCACGGTCAGTAGGGGACACCGATGGACTTGGAAAGACCGCCGTCCGTCGGATGGGACGTTAAGCCGTGGCCCCGTATGCGAAAGAGCCATACCCTGTGCACGTTAAAGAACACGCTGGATGGCCTTGACGGGAGGCTACCATCTGTCTCCCAACAGCTGTTCCAGTAGGTCCCCTCCCCCAACCTTCACTGAGCCTTCGGGGTCCATGTGACCTGCCATTTAGCTCATGGTGCGCAAAAGATAGATAATTTAAGGACCCCGAAGGCTCAGAGAAGGTTGGGGGAGGGGACCCACTGGAACAGCTGTTTAGTCAACTGGGACACCCTTTGTGGTTTTGGCGACTGTTTTCTGGGTTGTAGTTTTTTTGTTTTGACCATTTTGAAGGCCTTCTTGATAACATATGGAGGGCAACTAGGCTCTCTACGCTTTACTGACGTACCTGCAAATGCTTCAGGGAAATGGTTACGGTTTGGGCTTCTACATCTTTATAATTTGCGACGTGGAGTCGGAAAAAAGCGACGATTTACTTTTCCCAAAACCTGTTCGATCACCGGTGGCATGTCTCACAATACGGTACGGCCACATTCACGGTTATTGAGTTGGATTGTTTTACCTTTGAGAGGTGCTTTTTGCTCACAATGGGTTGGGTTGTTTTACCTCTGAGCGGCACTTTTTTGCACACCATGGGCTATAAATGGCCAGGTCACATGGACCCCGAAGGCTCAGAGAAAGTTGGGGGAGGGGACCCACTGGAACAGTTATTGGGAGACAGATGGTAGCCTCTCGTCAAGGCCATCCAGCGTGTTCTTTAACGTTGGGTTGTTTTACCTCTGAGCGTCACTTTTTTGCACAGCACGGGCTAAATGACCAGGTCACAAGGACCCCGAAGGCTCAGAGAAGGTTGGGGGGGGGACCCACTGGAATAGCTGTTGGGAGACAGATGGTAGCCTCCCGTCAAGGCCATCCAGCGTGTTCTTTAACGTTGGGTTGTTTTACCTCTGAGCGTCACTTTTTTGCACAGCACGGGCTAAATGACCAGGTCACAAGGACCCCGAAGGCTCAGAGAAGGTTGGGGGGGGACCCACTGGAATAGCTGTTGGGAGACAGATGGTAGCCTCTCGTCAAGGCCATCCAGCGTGTTCTTTAACGTTGGGTTGTTTTACCTCTGAGCGTCACTTTTTTGCACAGCACGGGCTAAATGACCAGGTCACAAGGACCCCGAAGGCTCAGAGAAGGTTGGGGGAGGGGACCCACTGGAACAGCTGTTGGGAGACAGATGGTAGCCTCCCGTCAAGGTCATTCAGCGTGTTCTTTAACGTTCACAGGGTATGGTTCTTCCGCACACGTGGCGACGGCTTAACGTCCCATCCAACGGACGGCGGCCTTTTCAAGCCGATCAGTGTCCCCTACTGACCGTGGGCAGGGCAGGGAATTTTGCGGAGAAAAATCTCAACGCTGACCCAGCACGCACACAATGGGCTAAATGGCCAAGTCACAAGGACCTCAAGGGCTCAGAGAAGGTTGGGGGAAGCGGATTCATTGAGCAGCTTGTTAGGAAACAGATGGTAGCCTTCCGTACAGGGTATGGCTCTCCCGCACAAGGAAACACGACTTAATGTCTCATCCAATGGGCAGTGGCATTTCAAAGCCCATCGGTGCCCCTTTCTGACTGAGAGCAGGGTGAGGATTTATCCGAGATAACTCTCAACGCTGGTATCTTTGGGACTCGAACCCGAGAACTGTAGATTTCAAACCTGACGCGCTACCGACTGAGAAATCCCTCAGGTGGGGAAGAACCACTGGACGGCTCTTAGGAGACAGATGGAAGCCTTCAGTCAAGGTCACCTAGCGTGTTCTTTAGTGCACAAGGTGCGACTCTCATGCACGTGAGACCACGGTTTAATATCCCATATGACGGACGGCAGCATATTTCAAACCTATCCGTGTCTCCATTTTTTCACCGAGGCATAATCCACGGCTTAATGTCTCATCCAATGGGTGGCGGCATTTCCAAGCCTGACACACCAGGTGACCCTTGACTGAAGGCTTCCATCTGTCTGCTAAGAGCTGTCCAGTGGAACATGCTAGGTGACCTTTGACTGAAGGCTTCCATCTGTCTCCTAAGAGCCGTCCAGTGGAACATGCTAGGTGACCTTTGACTGAAGGCTTCCATCTGTCTCCTAAGAGCCGTCCAGTGGAACATGCTAGGTGACCTTTGACTGAAGGCTTCCATCTGTCTGCTAAGAGCTGTCCAGTGGAACATGCTAGGTGACCTTTGACTGAAGGCTTCCATCTGTGTCCTAGGAGCCGTCCAGTGGAACATGCTAGGTGACCTTTGACTGAAGGCTTCCATCTGTGTCCTAAGAGCCGTCCAGTGGAACATGCTAGGTGACCTTTGACTGAAGGCTTCCATCTGTCTGCTAAGAGCTGTCCAGTGGAACATGCTAGGTGACCTTTGACTGAAGGCTTCCATCTGTGTCCTAGGAGCCGTCCAGTGGAACATGCTAGGTGACCTTTGACTGAAGGCTTCCATCTGTGTCCTAGGAGCCGTCCAGTGGAACATGCTAGGTGACCTTTGACTGAAGGCTTCCATCTGTGTCCTAAGAGCCGTCCAGTGGAACATGCTAGGTGACCTTTGACTGAAGGCTTCCATCTGTCTGCTAAGAGCCGTCCAGTGGAACATGCTAGGTGACCTTTGACTGAAGGCTTCCATCTGTGTCCTAGGAGCCGTCCAGTGGAACATGCTAGGTGACCCTTGACTGAAGGCTTCCATCTGTCTGCTAAGAGCTGTCCAGTGGAACATGCTAGGTGACCTTTGACTGAAGGCTTCCATCTGTGTCCTAGGAGCCGTCCAGTGGAACATGCTAGGTGACCTTTGACTGAAGGCTTCCATCTGTGTCCTAAGAGCCGTCCAGTGGAACATGCTAGGTGACCTTTGACTGAAGGCTTCCATCTGTCTGCTAAGAGCCGTCCAGTGGAACATGCTAGGTGACCTTTGACTGAAGGCTTCCATCTGTGTCCTAGGAGCCGTCCAGTGGAACATGCTAGGTGACCTTTGACTGAAGGCTTCCATCTGTGTCCTAAGAGCCGTCCAGTGGAACATGCTAGGTGACCTTTGACTGAAGGCTTCCATCTGTCTGCTAAGAGCCGTCCAGTGGAACATGCTAGGTGACCTTTGACTGAAGGCTTCCATCTGTGTCCTAGGAGCCGTCCAGTGGAACATGCTAGGTGACCCTTGACTGAAGGCTTCCATCTGTCTGCTAAGAGCTGTCCAGTGGAACATGCTAGGTGACCTTTGACTGAAGGCTTCCATCTGTGTCCTAGGAGCCGTCCAGTGGAACATGCTAGGTGACCTTTGACTGAAGGCTTCCATCTGTGTCCTAAGAGCCGTCCAGTGGAACATGCTAGGTGACCTTTGACTGAAGGCTTCCATCTGTCTGCTAAGAGCCGTCCAGTGGAACATGCTAGGTGACCTTTGACTGAAGGCTTCCATCTGTGTCCTAGGAGCCGTCCAGTGGAACATGCTAGGTGACCCTTGACTGAAGGCTTCCATCTGTCTGCTAAGAGCTGTCCAGTGGAACATGCTAGGTGACCTTTGACTGAAGGCTTCCATCTGTGTCCTAGGAGCCTTCCAGTGGAACATGCTAGGTGACCTTTGACTGAAGGCTTCCATCTGTGTCCTAAGAGCCGTCCAGTGGAACATGCTAGGTGACCTTTGACTGAAGGCTTCCATCTGTCTGCTAAGAGCCGTCCAGTGGAACATGCTAGGTGACCTTTGACTGAAGGCTTCCATCTGTGTCCTAGGAGCCGTCCAGTGGAACATGCTAGGTGACCCTTGACTGAAGGCTTCCATCTGTCTGCTAAGAGCCGTCCAGTGGAACATGCTAGGTGACCTTTGACTGAAGGCTTCCATCTGGGTCCTAGGAGCCGTCCAGTGGAACATGCTAGGTGACCTTTGACTGAAGGCTTCCATCTGTGTCCTAAGAGCCGTCCAGTGGAACATGCTAGGTGACCTTTGACTGAAGGCTTCCATCTGTGTCCTAAGAGCCGTCCAGTGGAACATGCTAGGTGACCTTTGACTGAAGGCTTCCATCTGTCTCCTAAGAGCCGTCCAGTGGAACATGCTAGGTGATCTTTGACTGAAGGCTTCCATCTGTCTCCTAAGAGCCATCCAGTGGAACGTGCTAGGTGACCTTTGACTGAAGGCTTCCATATGTCTCCTAAGAGCCATCCAGTGGAACATGCTAGGTGACCTTTGACTGAATGCTTCCATCTGTGTCCTAGGAGCCGTCCAGTGGAACATGCTAGGTGACCTTTGACTGAAGGCTTCCATCTGTGTCCTAAGAGCCGTCCAGTGGAACATGCTAGGTGACCTTTGACTGAAGGCTTCCATCTGTGTCCTAAGAGCCGTCCAGTGGAACATGCTAGGTGACCTTTGACTGAAGGCTTCCATCTGTGTCCTAAGAGCCGTCCAGTGGAACATGCTAGGTGACCTTTGACTGAAGACTTCCATCTGTGTCCTAAGAGCCGTCCAGTGGAACATGCTAGGTGACCTTTGACTGAAGGCTTCCATCTGTCTCCTAAGAGCCATCCAGTGGAACATGCTAGGTGACCTTTGACTGAAGGCTTCCATCTGTCTCCTAAGAGCCATCCAGTGGAACATGCTAGGTGACCTTTGACTGAAGGCTTCCATCTGTGTCCTAAGAGCCGTCCAGTGGAACATGCTAGGTGATTTTTGACTGAAGGCTTCCATCTGTCTCCTAAGAGCCGTCCAGTGGAACATGCTAGGTGACTTTTGACTGAAGGCTTCCATCTGTCTCCTAAGAGCCATCCAGTGGAACATGCTAGGTGACCTTTGACTGAAGGCTTCCATCTGTCTCCTAAGACCCGTCCAGTGGAACATGCTAGGTGACCTTTGACTGAAGGCTTCCATCTGTCTCCTAAGAGCCGTCCAGTGGAACATGCTAGGTGACCTTTGACTGAAGGCTTCCATCTGTCTCCTAAGAGCCGTCCAGTGGAACATGCTAGGTGACCTTTGACTGAAGGCTTCCATCTGTCTCCTAAGAGCCGTCCAGTGGAACATGCTAGGTGACCTTTGACTGAAGGCTTCCATCTGTGTCCTAAGAGCCGTCCAGTGGAACATGCTAGGTGACTTTTGACTGAAGGCTTCCATCTGTCTCCTAAGAGCCGTCCAGTGGAACATGCTAGTTGACCTTTGACTGAAGGCTTCCATCTGTCTCCTAAGAGCCGTCCAGTGGAACATGCTAGGTGACCTTTGACTGAAGGCTTCCATCTGTCTCCTAAGACCCGTCCAGTGGAACATGCTAGGTGACCTTTGACTGAAGGCTTCCATCTGTCTGCTAAGAGCTGTCCAGTGGAATATGCTAGATGACCTTTGAGTGAAGGCTTCCATCTGTCTCCTAAGAGCCGTCCAGTGGAACATGCTAGGTGACCTTTGACTGAAGGCTTCCATCTGTCTGCTAAGAGCTGTCCAGTGGAACATGCTAGGTGACCTTTGACTGAAGGCTTCCATCTGTCTCCTAAGAGCCATCCAGTGGAACATGCTAGGTGACCTTTGACTGAAGGCTTCCATCTGTCTCCTAAGAGCCGTCCAGTGGAACATGCTAGGTGACCTTTGACTGAAGGCTTCCATCTGTCTCCTAAGAGCCATCCAGTGGAACATGCTAGGTGACCTTTGACTGAAGGCTTCCATCTGTCTCCTAAGAGCCGTCCAGTGGAACATGCTAGGTGACCCTTGACTGAAGGCTTCCATCTGTCTCCTAAGAGCCGTCCAGTGGAACATGCTAGGTGACCTTTGACTGAAGGCTTCCATCTGTGTCCTAAGAGCCGTCCAGTGGAACATGCTAGGTGACTTTTGACTGAAGGCTTCCATCTGTCTCCTAAGAGCCGTCCAGTGGAACATGCTAGGTGACCTTTGACTGAAGGCTTCCATCTGTGTCCTAAGAGCCGTCCAGTGGAACATGCTAGGTGACTTTTGACTGAAGGCTTCCATCTGTCTCCTAAGAGCCGTCCAGTGGAACATGCTAGTTGACCTTTGACTGAAGGCTTCCATCTGTCTCCTAAGAGCCGTCCAGTGGAACATGCTAGGTGACCTTTGACTGAAGGCTTCCATCTGTCTCCTAAGACCCGTCCAGTGGAACATGCTAGGTGACCTTTGACTGAAGGCTTCCATCTGTCTGCTAAGAGCTGTCCAGTGGAATATGCTAGATGACCTTTGAGTGAAGGCTTCCATCTGTCTCCTAAGAGCCGTCCAGTGGAACATGCTAGGTGACCTTTGACTGAAGGCTTCCATCTGTCTGCTAAGAGCTGTCCAGTGGAACATGCTAGGTGACCTTTGACTGAAGGCTTCCATCTGTCTCCTAAGAGCCATCCAGTGGAACATGCTAGGTGACCTTTGACTGAAGGCTTCCATCTGTCTCCTAAGAGCCGTCCAGTGGAACATGCTAGGTGACCTTTGACTGAAGGCTTCCATCTGTCTCCTAAGAGCCATCCAGTGGAACATGCTAGGTGACCTTTGACTGAAGGCTTCCATCTGTCTCCTAAGAGCCGTCCAGTGGAACATGCTAGGTGACCCTTGACTGAAGGCTTCCATCTGTCTGCTAAGAGCTGTCCAGTGGAACGTGCTAGGTGACCTTTGACTGAAGGCTTCCATCTGTCTCCTAAGAGCCATCCAGTGGAACATGCTAGGTGACCTTTGACTGAAGGCTTCCATCTGTCTCCTAAGAGCCATCCAGTGGAGCATGCTAGGTGACCTTTGACTGAAGGCTTCCATCTGTCTCCTAAGAGCCGTCCAGTGGAACATGCTAGGTGACCTTTGACTGAAGGCTTCCATCTGTCTCCTAAGAGCCGTCCAGTGGAACATGCTAGGTGACCTTTGACTGAAGGCTTCCATCTGTCTCCTAAGAGCCGTCCAGTGGAACATGCTAGGTGACCTTTGACTGAAGGCTTCCATCTGTCTCCTAAGAGCCATCCAGTGGAACATGTTAGGTGACCTTTGACTGAAGGCTTCCATCTGTCTCCTAAGACCCGTCCAGTGGAACATGCTAGGTGACCTTTGACTGAAGGCTTCCATCTGTCTCCTAAGAGCCGTCCAGTGGAACATGCTAGGTGACCTTTGACTGAAGGCTTCCATCTGTCTCCTAAGAGCCGTCCAGTGGAACATGCTAGGTGACCTTTGACTGAAGGCTTCCATCTGTCTCCTAAGAGCCGTCCAGCGGAACATGCTAGGTGACCTTTGACTGAAGGCTTCCATCTGTCTCCTAAGAGCCGTCCAGTGGAACATGCTAGGTGACCTTTGACTGAAGGCTTCGATCTGTCTCCTAAGAGCCGTCCAGTGGAACATGCTAGGTGACCTTTGACTGAAGGCTTCCATCTGTCTCCTAAGAGCCGTCCAGTGGAACATGCTAGGTGACCTTTGACTGAAGGCTTCCATCTGTCTGCTAAGAGCCGTCCAGTGGAACATGCTAGGTGACCTTTGACTGAAGGCTTCCATCTGTCTGCTAAGAGCCGTCCAGTGGAACATGCTAGGTGACCTTTGACTGAAGGCTTCCATCTGTCTCCTAAGAGCCGTCCAGTGGAACGCGCTAGGTGACCTTTGACTGAAGGCTTCCATCTGTCTCCTAAGAGCCGTCCAGTGGAACGCGCTAGGTGACCTTTGACTGAAGGCTTCCATCTGTCTCCTAAGAGCTGTCCAGTGGAATATGCTAGATGACCTTTGACTGAAGGCTTCCATCTGTCTCCTAAGAGCCGTCCAGTGGAACATGCTAGGTGACCTTTGACTGAAGGCTTCCATCTGTCTCCTAAGAGCTATCCAGTGGAGCATGCTAGGTGACCTTTGACTGAAGGCTTCCATCTGTCTCCTAAGACCCGTCCAGTGGAACATGCTAGGTGACCTTTGACTGAAGGCTTCCATCTGTCTCCTAAGAGCCATCCAGTGGAGCATGCTAGGTGACCTTTGACTGAAGGCTTCCATCTGTCTCCTAAGAGCCGTCCAGTGGAACATGCTAGGTGACCCTTGACTGAAGGCTTCCATCTGTCTGCTAAGAGCTGTCCAGTGGAACATGCTAGGTGACCTTTGACTGAAGGCTTTCATCTGTCTCCTAAGAGCCATCCAGTGGAACATGCTAGGTGGAACATGCTAGGTGACCTTTGACTGAAGGCTTCCATCTGTCTCCTAAGAGCCATCCAGTGGAACATGCTAGGTGACCTTTGACTGAAGGCTTCCATCTGTCTGCTAAGAGCTGTCCAGTGGAATATGCTAGGTGACCTTTGACTGAAGGCTTCCATCTGTCTCCTAAGAGCCGTCCAGTTCAACATGCTAGGTGACCTTTGACTGAAGGCTTCCATCTGTCTGCTAAGAGCTGTCCAGTGGAATATGCTAGATGACCTTTGACTGAAGGCTTCCATCTGTCTCCTAAGAGCCATCCAGTGGAACATGCTAGGTGACCTTTGACTGAAGGCTTCCATCTGTCTGCTAAGAGCTGTCCAGTGGAATATGCTAGATGACCTTTGACTGAAGGCTTCCATCTGTCTCCTAAGAGCCGTCCAGTGGAACATGCTAGGTGACCTTTGACTGAAGGCTTCCATCTGTCTCCTAAGAGCCATCCAGTGGAGCATGCTAGGTGACCTTTGACTGAAGGCTTCCATCTGTCTCCTAAGACCCGTCCAGTGGAACATGCTAGGTGACCTTTGACTGAAGGCTTCCATCTGTCTCCTAAGAGCCATCCAGTGGAGCATGCTAGGTGACCTTTGACTGAAGGCTTCCATCTGTCTCCTAAGAGCCATCCAGTGAAACATGCTAGGTGACCTTTGACTGAAGGCTTCCATCTGTCTCCTAAGAGCCGTCCAGTGGAACATGCTAGGTGACCTTTGACTGAAGGCTTCCATCTGTCTCCTAAGAGCCGTCCAGTGGAACATGCTAGGTGACCTTTGACTGAAGGCTTCCATCTGTCTCCTAAGAGCCGTCCAGTGGAACATGCTAGGTGACCTTTGACTGAAGGATTCCATCTGTCTCCTAAGAGCCGTCCAGTGGAACATGCTAGGTGACCTTTGACTGAAGGCTTCCATCTGTCTCCTAAGAGCCGTCCAGTGGAACATGCTAGGTGACCTTTGACTGAAGGCTTCCATCTGTCTCCTAAGAGCCGTCCAGTGGAACATGCTAGGTGACCTTTGACTGAAGGCTTCCATCTGTCTCCTAAGAGCCGTCCAGTGGAACATGCTAGGTGACCTTTGAGTGAAGGCTTCCATCTGTCTCCTAAGAGCCATCCAGTGGAACATGCTAGGTGACCTTTGACTGAAGGCTTCCATCTGTCTCCTAAGACCCGTCCAGTGGAACATGCTAGGTGACCTTTGACTGAAGGCTTCCATCTGTCTGCTAAGAGCCGTCCAGTGGAACATGCTAGGTGACCTTTGACTGAAGGCTTCCATCTGTCTCCTAAGAGCCGTCCAGTGGAACATGCTAGGTGACCTTTGAGTGAAGGCTTCCATCTGTCTCCTAAGAGCCATCCAGTGGAACATGCTAGGTGACCTTTGACTGAAGGCTTCCATCTGTCTCCTAAGACCCGTCCAGTGGAACATGCTAGGTGACCTTTGACTGAAGGCTTCCATCTGTCTCCTAAGAGCCGTCCAGTGGAACATGCTAGGTGACCTTTGACTGAAGGCTTCCATCTGTCTCCTAAGAGCCGTCCAGTGGAACATGCTAGGTGACCTTTGACTGAAGGCTTCCATCTGTCTCCTAAGAGCCGTCCAGTGGAACATGCTAGGTGACCTTTGACTGAAGGCTTCCATCTGTCTCCTAAGAGCCGTCCAGTGGAACATGCTAGGTGACCTTTGACTGAAGGCTTCCATCTGTCTCCTAAGAGCCGTCCAGTGGAACATGCTAGGTGACCTTTGACTGAAGGATTCCATCTGTCTCCTAAGAGCCGTCCAGTGGAACATGCTAGGTGACCTTTGACTGAAGGCTTCCATCTGTCTCCTAAGAGCCGTCCAGTGGAACATGCTAGGTGACCTTTGACTGAAGGCTTCCATCTGTCTCCTAAGAGCCGTCCAGTGGAACATGCTAGGTGACCTTTGACTGAAGGCTTCCATCTGTCTCCTAAGAGCCGTCCAGTGGAACATGCTAGGTGACCTTTGAGTGAAGGCTTCCATCTGTCTCCTAAGAGCCATCCAGTGGAACATGCTAGGTGACCTTTGACTGAAGGCTTCCATCTGTCTCCTAAGACCCGTCCAGTGGAACATGCTAGGTGACCTTTGACTGAAGGCTTCCATCTGTCTCCTAAGAGCCGTCCAGTGGAACATGCTAGGTGACCTTTGACTGAAGGCTTCCATCTGTCTCCTAAGAGCCGTCCAGTGGAACATGCTAGGTGACCTTTGACTGAAGGCTTCCATCTGTCTCCTAAGAGCCATCCAGTGGAACATGCTAGGTGACCTTTGACTGAAGGCTTCCATCTGTCTCCTAAGACCCGTCCAGTGGAACATGCTAGGTGACCTTTGACTGAAGGCTTCCATCTGTCTCCTAAGAGCCGTCCAGTGGAACATGCTAGGTGACCTTTGACTGAAGGCTTCCATCTGTCTCCTAAGAGCCGTCCAGTGGAACATGCTAGGTGACCTTTGACTGAAGGCTTCCATCTGTCTCCTAAGAGCCGTCCAGCGGAACATGCTAGGTGACCTTTGACTGAAGGCTTCCATCTGTCTCCTAAGAGCCGTCCAGTGGAACATGCTAGGTGACCTTTGACTGAAGGCTTCCATCTGTCTCCTAAGAGCCGTCCAGTGGAACATGCTAGGTGACCTTTGACTGAAGGCTTCCATCTGTCTCCTAAGAGCCGTCCAGTGGAACATGCTAGGTGACCTTTGACTGAAGGGTTCCATCTGTCTGCTAAGAGCCGTCCAGTGGAACATGCTAGGTGACCTTTGACTGAAGGCTTCCATCTGTCTCCTAAGAGCCGTCCAGTGGAACGCGCTAGGTGACCTTTGACTGAAGGCTTCCATCTGTCTCCTAAGAGGCGTCCAGTGGAACGCGCTAGGTGACCTTTGACTGAAGGCTTCCATCTGTCTCCTAAGAGCTGTCCAGTGGAATATGCTAGATGACCTTTGACTGAAGGCTTCCATCTGTCTCCTAAGAGCCGTCCAGTGGAACATGCTAGGTGACCTTTGACTGAAGGCTTCCATCTGTCTCCTAAGAGCCGTCCAGTGGAACATGCTAGGTGACCTTTGACTGAAGGCTTCCATCTGTCTCCTAAGAGCCGTCCAGTGGAACGCGCTAGGTGACCTTTGACTGAAGGCTTCCATCTGTCTCCTAAGAGCTGTCCAGTGGAATATGCTAGATGACCTTTGACTGAAGGCTTCCATCTGTCTCCTAAGAGCCGTCCAGCGGAACATGCTAGGTGACCTTTGACTGAAGGCTTCCATCTGTCTCCTAAGAGCCGTCCAGTGGAACATGCTAGGTGACCTTTGACTGAAGGCTTCCATCTGTCTCCTAAGAGCCGTCCAGTGGAACATGCTAGTTGACCTTTGACTGAAGGCTTCCATCTGTCTCCTAAGAGCCGTCCAGTGGAACATGCTAGGTGACCTTTGACTGAAGGGTTCCATCTGTCTGCTAAGAGCCGTCCAGTGGAACATGCTAGGTGACCTTTGACTGAAGGCTTCCATCTGTCTCCTAAGAGCCGTCCAGTGGAACGCGCTAGGTGACCTTTGACTGAAGGCTTCCATCTGTCTCCTAAGAGCCGTCCAGTGGAACGCGCTAGGTGACCTTTGACTGAAGGCTTCCATCTGTCTCCTAAGAGCTGTCCAGTGGAATATGCTAGATGACCTTTGACTGAAGGCTTCCATCTGTCTCCTAAGAGCCGTCCAGTGGAACATGCTAGGTGACCTTTGACTGAAGGCTTCCATCTGTCTCCTAAGAGCCATCCAGTGGAGCATGCTAGGTGACCTTTGACTGAAGGCTTCCATCTGTCTCCTAAGACCCGTCCAGTGGAACATGCTAGGTGACCTTTGACTGAAGGCTTCCATCTGTCTCCTAAGAGCCATCCAGTGGAGCATGCTAGGTGACCTTTGACTGAAGGCTTCCATCTGTCTCCTAAGAGCCATCCAGTGAAACATGCTAGGTGACCTTTGACTGAAGGCTTCCATCTGTCTCCTAAGAGCCGTCCAGTGGAACATGCTAGGTGACCTTTGACTGAAGGCTTCCATCTGTCTCCTAAGAGCCGTCCAGTGGAACATGCTAGGTGACCTTTGACTGAAGGCTTCCATCTGTCTCCTAAGAGCCGTCCAGTGGAACATGCTAGGTGACCTTTGACTGAAGGCTTCCATCTGTCTCCTAAGAGCCGTCCAGTGGAACATGCTAGGTGACCTTTGAGTGAAGGCTTCCATCTGTCTCCTAAGAGCCATCCAGTGGAACATGCTAGGTGACCTTTGAGTGAAGGCTTCCATCTGTCTCCTAAGACCCGTCCAGTGGAACATGCTAGGTGACCTTTGACTGAAGGCTTCCATCTGTCTCCTAAGAGCCGTCCAGTGGAACATGCTAGGTGACCTTTGACTGAAGGCTTCCATCTGTCTCCTAAGAGCCGTCCAGTGGAACATGCTAGGTGACCTTTGACTGAAGGCTTCCATCTGTCTCCTAAGAGCCATCCAGTGGAACATGCCAGGTGACCTTTGACTGAAGGCTTCCATCTGTCTCCTAAGAGCCGTCCAGTGGAACATGCTAGGTGACCTTTGACTGAAGGCTTCCATCTGTCTCCTAAGAGCCATCCAGTGGAACATGCTAGGTGACCTTTGACTGAAGGCTTCCATCTGTCTCCTAAGACCCGTCCAGTGGAACATGCTAGGTGACCTTTGACTGAAGGCTTCCATCTGTCTCCTAAGAGGCGTCCAGTGGAACATGCTAGGTGACCTTTGACTGAAGGCTTCCATCTGTCTCCTAAGAGCCGTCCAGTGGAACATGCTAGGTGACCTTTGACTGAAGGCTTCCATCTGTCTCCTAAGAGCCGTCCAGCGGAACATGCTAGGTCACCTTTGACTGAAGGCTTCCATCTGTCTCCTAAGACCCGTCCAGTGGAACATGCTAGGTGACCTTTGACTGAAGGCTTCCATCTGTGTCCTAAGAGCCGTCCAGTGGAACATGCTAGGTGACCTTTGACTGAAGGCTTCCATCTGTCTCCTAAGAGCCGTCCAGTGGAACATGCTAGGTGACCTTTGACTGAAGGCTTCCATCTGTGTCCTAAGAGCCGTCCAGTGGAACATGCTAGGTGACCTTTGACTGAAGGCTTCCATCTGTCTCCTAAGAGCCGTCCAGTTGAACGCGCTAGGTGACCTTTGACTGAAGGCTTCCATCTGTCTCCTAAGAGCCATCCAGTGGAGCATGCTAGGTGACCTTTGACTGAAGGCTTCCATCTGTCTCCTAAGAGCCGTCCAGTGGAACGCGCTAGGTGACCTTTGACTGAAGGCTTCCATCTGTCTCCTAAGAGCCATCCAGTGGAACATGCTAGGTTACCTTTGACTGAAGGCTTCCATCTGTCTCCTAAGAGCCGTCCAGTGGAACATGCTAGGTGACCTTTGACTGAAGGCTTCCATCTGTCTCCTAAGAGCCGTCCAGTGGAACGCGCTAGGTGACCTTTGACTGAAGGCTTCCATCTGTCTCCTAAGAGCCATCCAGTGGAGCATTCTAGGTGACCTTTGACTGAAGGCTTCCATCTGTCTCCTAAGAGCCGTCCAGTGGAACGCGCTAGGTGACCTTTGACTGAAGGCTTCCATCTGTGTCCTAAGAGCCGTCCAGTGGAACGCGCTGGGTGACCTTTGACTGAAGGCTTCCATCTGTCTCCTAAGAGCCGTCCAGTGGAACATGCTAGGTGACCTTTGACTGAAGGCTTCCATCTGTGTCCTAAGAGCCGTCCAGTGGAACATGCTAGGTGACCTTTGACTGAAGGCTTCGATCTGTCTCCTAAGAGCCGTCCAGTGGAACATGCTAGGTGACCTTTGACTGAAGGCTTCCATCTGTCTCCTAAGAGCCGTCCAGTGGAACATGCTAGGTGACCTTTGACTGAAGGCTTCCATCTGTCTCCTAAGAGCCGTCCAGTGGAACATGCTAGGTGACCTTTGACTGAAGGCTTCCATCTGTCTGATAAGAGCCATCCAGTGGAACATGCTAGGTGACCTTTGACTGAAGGCTTCCCTCTGTCTCCTAAGCACCGTCCAGTGAAATGTGCTAGGTGACCCTTGGCCGAAGGCTTCCTTCTGTCTCCTACGAGACGTCCAGTGGAATGTGCTAGGTGATCCTTGGCCGAAGGCTTCCATCTGTCTCCTAAGAGCCGTCCAGTGGACGCGCTAGGTGACCCTTGGCCAAAGACTTCCATCTGTCTCCTAAGAGCCGTCCAGTGGAACGCGCTAGATTACCCTTGGCCGAAGGCTTCCATCTGTCTCCTAAGAGCCCGTGCTAGGTGACCCTTGGCCGAAGGCTTCCATCTGTCTCCTAAGAGCCCGTGCTAGGTGACCCTTGGCCGAAGGCTTCCAGCTGTCTCCTAAGAACCGTCCAGTGGAACGTGCTAGGTGACCTTTGGCCGAAGGCTTCCATCTGTCTCCTAAGAGCTGTCTAGTGGTTCTTCTTCCGCACTTGAGGGATTGGCTCAGAGTAGTTTAATCACACCCGAGGGATCCCCCTTTGCACAGTGCTTTCCCCCCCTATGACGTCATCGACCACGCCCCCTATGACGTAACAGGCCACGCCCTCCTATGACGTAACAGGCCACGCCCCCTATGGCGTATCATTACGCAACATGACGTAATCATTACGTAACAGGCCACGCCCCTTTATTAATAATTAATAATTCCTCCCCCTTTATTAAACCCCCCTTCACCCCCCTTTTCCCCCTCAGTGGCGCCATCTGTTGACAGTGAGAAGTACTATTTCCCCAAAAACCCTTTATTTTCACTCTAATTTCTCGTTTTCGGACCCCCCGGTCGACCTACCTATATTTTAAGCCCTCCCCCTTATTAAAAACCCTCCTGGCGCCATCTGTTGACAGGGAGAAGTACTATTTTCCCAAAAACCCTTTATTTTCACTCTAATTTCTCGTTTTCGGACCCCACGGCCGACCTACCTATATTTTAAGCCCTCCCCCTTATGAAAAACCCTCTGGTTGACCATTTTAAGGCCCCACTCCTTCACTCGGCTGATGCAAGTCTCAGAATAATTGCATGGAACGATTGACTGGTCTTAGAATAATTGTACAGAAAGGAATGATACAAAATTCCTTAGTAATTAAACACTCATCAAAAATTCCCTTACCTCTATTAAAAATCATCCTACAGTTGAAACTCATTTTTACTCTTACTGTTTCCATAGAGTGAAATTAATAATGGTTTAAATTATTCGTAGGGCATGTTAAATCTGCTTTTAGAACACCCGTCTGCAGTGGAAAAATTTTCAAACTCCGTTAATCAACTCCCTAGTAATTAAGCACTGATTAAAATATTCCTCACCTTTATTAAAATCGGTTTTCTGTAGAGGCGTTTCACCGGAAAAAAAAAAAAAATTCGTCCCTCGCTGGGTGGATTCCGTCCGACTGTCATGGGTTCCCGGACTATACCTTGTACTTGCTGTGGCTTAGATGCGTGTCGAACGGGTCAGACATTTCAGATTATTTATAACCTAGCATTCTTTATAACTAGCTTTTTCTATGTATTTCTTACACCAAAAACCGATAGTCCTTTCACATTAATATACGTATTTTTATAACCCACGTATTTTAAGTCCGTTTCAGTAAGACTTATTTCTTTTAACTCCGTGACTGTCGCTTACTAGATCTATCCACAGTAACTATTTTTAAAAGACTGTCCCGCAGAAAATGCCGATGGGTAAAAAATCTGATTTTATTCGTCGTGATGAAAAATATTGAGGAGTGATAGGATCGACCTAATAGACTCCGTGTTCGGATCCTCACCCCGGACAGCGTTTCACTGACAGATGGTTAAGTCCTACGAAAATAAAAAATTCCAAACGGGGAATCAAATTGACGAATGAATCTGTGCTGCTTCAGGAGCGCTGTCTTACATCGAGAAAACTCACGGGCACTCTTTATCGTGGATTTCGGACTCGATATTTTCCCAAGTCCGGAGACGGTTCTCTGCACAACCCTTTATGATAGGTTTCAATGCACCGCATGTAGACTTTTGAAATTATGCGTCCCTAAACCTTCAAGAGTTGAGCGTATTAGTCTCCATCGGGTTGGTGCCGTCAGATATCTGTGTTTCCACGCAGTAACGCAACACCGAAGAAAAATCGTCTCTCCCATCGTTTGCGTGCGAGCGTATATCTCATCACGCTGATGAAATCGGGTAAAAAATAACTTTTTGTACGAGGTAGAATGTTATAGAAAGTAAGAATGCTAAAAAAACTTTCATCATGAATGCATATTAACGGAGTAGGGGAACATTAGTTTAAAACTTCGACTATAAAAATAATACATTGCTTCACGCACCCTCTCAACTTACCTCCACTAATCCACTGAAAAAATATATGCAACGGGGCTGATAGCCAAAATTTAGCAAACGAAACCGCTTAACTGTCATGTATCTCTGATCGCGCCTACTGCTTACAAGAGAGACGACCTTCTAACCCGTTTCGGCACCTTGCACACTCATCCCCATGTGATCTGCTGAACCATAGCAACAAGTGGGGTGGTGTGCAAAGGTCAACGGTGGAATGCTGCGTCTTTGAGAAGAGTGGCGGGTCCGTCCGAAAACCTAATGGGAAAGTCAAATAATTACTGTTTCCTCTCGAAATACAGAAGGAATTCTTCTGCTGATAGACTGCTGATAGAATCTATGAAATTCAAAGGGAGATTGTTGCTTTTTCCATATTATTGGGATTAATACCGATTCTCTGCAGATGTCCTTTAGGTTATGAAATATAACTGGAACCTTATTAGATCACTTAAAATCGAGTTCACACACCTTATGACCGACTCCTCGGAGAAGTGCTAAATCTATGTGGCGGAATGCTAAAAATAGAATTCATGCGTTTCCGTAAAAAACTTTAGTTCCAATATGAGTTAAAAGGTTATGGTTCGACTCAGGAAAAATAGGATTCGACCTCGGACATTAGAAAAGATGTGCACCGTATAATTCCGTGGAAAAATACGAAAATCTTTAGCAATATCCCAGGCGTCTTTTGTTAGGCGATAGTATTAACATCCTTATACGTTCTCACTTCAAGCTTGCTTTCTCTATCATAACCCTCGATGCTTGCGAAAATTATAAAAGATGAACAGAGGTCTGAATGTACAATCTTCGGAGTTCATTTTACTGTAGATGTCTAATTCTGGCAGGATCCCTCTCCATTTTTAAAATTTAGATCTTACACCGACAGTCTTTTCATGTACGTATTTTTTATAACCAACACTTATTTCTTTTAGCCCTAGCGATTACTGGTTGTTTCATTTTTTACTAGAAGAAACCCTACCCCGCAGTAATAGCTCCACAGAAAATAAAAAATGTCGATGGGTAAAAGAAAACAAAATATCTGATGTCATGATGAAAAATATTGAGGACCCCGGACAACTTTTCAATGACAAACGGTTAAGCCCTACGAAATTATTCCAAACGGGGAAGCACACACTTTTATTGACGAATGAATCTTGGATCTGTACTGCTTCAGGAGCGCTGCCTTTACATTGTGAAAACTCGCTCACACCCTTGATCCGTGTTTAAGTACTCGAAATTTTTAAAGTCCAGAGGCGGCCCCCACCATTCCCAATTTACTAGTGAAAAAAAAAATTTTTTTGTACGAGGTAGAAAGTAAGAATGTTAAAAGTACGTTGCGTAAAAACTTTAGTTCCATCGCTAATACACGTTGATGAGGGTAGGGGGACATTAGTTTTAGCAAATACTTCAACTATAAAAAAAATAAGTCTCACTTGAGCGCATCGCTCCCAACTTGTCTACGCTAATCCGATGAAATTTTATATGCAACGGGAGTGATAGACGAAAATACTTCTTCCCTATGTGCTCTGACCAGCGCCTGAAATGTTCGCCCCCCCACCCTACTGCTTCAACCCTCGTTTCGACACTCCCGCTCTATGTGATCGGCACGACGCTCTGATAACGTACAAAGGCCACTGGAGGAGCGGTGGTCAGCCCCTGTTGAATGCTATCTTTTTTTTTATTTCCAGCCGCAATAATACACCGTTTCTGTGGAACACTGGTGACTTCGCCGCAAAGGGTGATCCACACTAAAAAACAAATCCCATTGACAATGAAGAACTGAAAAAGTCATTAAAACAGTGAATGGACTTATGTACAGAGATTGACAACGGTAATATAGACAGGAACCCATCGCTCACTATCATAGCCCCCGAGAAATTATCAAATCTGTAAAGGTCTGGCCACACAATCTTCTGAGTTAATTCTGGACGGATCACAAGGACTTTTTCTCACATTCGTTAATCAAAATGTCTACACATCAGACTTGTCATTACCCCGACAAACTATCCATAGACTGAGTAAGCATTTAGAATGAAAAATTCAGTTTGCTTCAGTGTCAGAGCTTTAATTTTCAGATGCACTCCACAGATTCGTAAAACACTCATTAGGTATGCGTTCACAAGAGAGTTCACCACGGATTCACCCTCCCAATCTTTCTAATAAATCATACGCCCAAAGTAGATAATTATATTACGAAAATAAAATCGATTTTAAGTGATTCCGTATTCGTAATTTATTAATGCTAAAGAATCACGACGAAAATCTCACAATAGTCTACCCAATACTTTACCATAGCCGATACAATCACAAGTTACGATAGTCAGCATCTGCTCCCATAGACCAGGGACGGGTGAATAGCGACCCGTGGGTCGCATTCGGCCCGCTAAGAGTTTTTTTGTTCTCCGCCAAGACAGAAAAATCCTCCCCGAGCGCGACCGAAGATTCGTCTCGTATTTTCCATTAGGACGGCCACGTCAATATGCATACGAAGTGTATGAAAACAATTGCCCACTCCGGCCATAGACAGTAGGTTAGTTACTTCTAACAAAGTCAAGGTTTGAGATCCATAGTAAGACACGAATGTTACCGAACGCCTATGTCGTGTGAATGATAACTGTTAAGACAGCTAGTTGCATATTTTTTTAAAGATATGTCGAATGCACTCTTACATGAACGAAGCTTCCATTTCCTAAAGTGTGAGGGGGAAAGCGTGAACAGTCAATGCTGACGGCATGAAATATGACTCGAACGAAAGACAATCTGAACAGGTGCTTTTGTTTATAGTATTTCCGTGAAAAGTTGGGGAAGCCAGATGCGACTTAGCTTTGCGTTCACTGACTTCCCGCCTACCCCCTTTGCAATTAGGAAAAAACTCTCGAGAGCAAATTATATCTAAAACCAGTTTCACTTGAGTTTTTTCGTAACCCTCTTGTGTCGTCGAATTAAGATTCAGACACTGAGCTGTCGGGCATAAGGTTAAACTAATTTCTCACCAAGGTACGTTTGCGCACGCTGCAAACACAAGTCTTTCGACAAAAGATAAGATGTTTCTCTACAACATAACACGGAGATGTCTGCTTAGTTATTTTTCCCTATTTCAACACTGTCTATGGAGCATTACGCCTCTACATACCATAACACCTCGCGATTCTAAGCGTTCCCCGAACCGATATTAATCTTATTTTTGTAGTTCAACGGAGTTTTTTGAGCTTGCTCAACCTATGTCAAGGGTTGGACCAGTGCTTGCACCGATGTTATTGCTCGTACTAGCAGAACCGGTACAAGGCGAATGCAAATCGGTTCATATCTCTATTCTTTCGTACACAAATGTTAAAAGATTTCATGTAGCTGCTAAGAAACAGTAAAAAAGTGATTTTCCGCATTTAACCATCTATCGGGTAGAGGAATCCTCAAAACTAAGTAACAATACTAGAAAAATCACTATCCATAACATTTACATTCATGTATTTCTTGTTGCGAGGCATCTGACCGAAACGTTAGCATTCATTACCTCAAAACAGATAAGACCGAATGCGGCGTCTTGAAAAACACCGAGAAGGCTAGTAACCACGGTTTAACCATTCATTTTTTAAGTATTAGGACGTTCATGTTACAATTTCTTGCAACAACGTTCATTTCTGGTAAAGATGCATGTCAGCACATTCACTTTACGTGTGTGATTTCAATCGTGTGTGAACCAGGCATTCAGTTGAGAAGAGTATGTGAATCAGTCACTTCAGAATACTAACACCTTTGCGCGCTCACTGAAACTACCTCCTTCTTGTGTCTCTCCATATACTATTCTTATGAGCACAAAAGATAGGATGTTTCACTACAATCTAACACGGAGATGTCTGTTTAGTTATTTTTTCCTCCTATTTCTACACCAGTGTGGAAGTCTTAGAACAAGTGGTTAGCACACGTTTTTAATATGTATCTTGTTTAGAAATCTGAAAGAACACTGTCTATGGAACATTACCCCCTTGCAAGCTAGTACTAATTACTTCACGATTCTGAGGGACGAAGGTTGTAATCGTTGGCGGATATTTTTCAGAATATGTAATCAACCATAGTGTTCGGATATTTGATCCATAGTAAGACATGAACGTTGTTTACCTCCCATCGACAATCCCTTCTACGGATCGTATGAGAGATAACTGTTACGACAATTAGCAGGGTGAAGTCGTATTTGTTTTTAAAAGCAGAGACACACTAATTACCGACTAGCTAGAGAACGATATATTAACCTGCTAAAGTTTGATTTTAACGATCAGATATACCATCACTTTTTTAGTTCATACTAATATTCCAACTTTTAAAGGAAATATTGTCTCGTTATAAGCGATTACATGCACACTCTATACTTTAAATCTATAGAGACAGCGATCACTAAACATGGAACACATCTGTGAAATATCACAACATTTTTGTTTTTAACGCACGGTCTACTAAGCTAGCTTTGGTTTCATTATGAGTGTGTTTTTTAAGATACTTTTGAAATACTCTGTTAATGAATTCAACCCCCCTTATCTGTTTGTAATTTCAGAGATATTCTGAAAGGTTTTTGTGATCAAAAGCTCCCACGATTTCCGTTTTAAAGGAGCACCACATGCATATTTCGAAAGCACGTCTATACAGGCTCGTAAATATTTGTAGACGTCATCATGTTTACTAAGAGATGGCAAATCTACCAGATCTCGACCAATGGGATGGAGTTACAGGGACACGTCACAGGTTTAAGGTATAAGTATTACCCTTCGACGGGGCTGTAAGGCATTATTTTTTCCAGTATCGACTTGCTATGGCTTGTGCTAAACGTTCCCTGACCGATGGTGATCTTCCTGCGAAGCGACTTGCTGTTAGAGATGATGATAGCCATATGTTTCAACTCGGATCGGATTTGTTTGCGAGCGTTTGTGAATATCGGTCATATCCTAAAGTGCACATACGTGTGTTCCAGAGTGACGACTCGTTAAAACTATATCCTACAAAGGACGGTGTGATGCTATCTGAAGAGCAGTGGCATGGACTGGTTTCGTATGCGTCTACAACCGTCGAAGCGTTCGAAGATGTCGAATACGGCGAGTATGAACTGGACGCTATGGTTTGCCTCGTCGTGCTCAAAGGTGGACACGGCGTGGTCATTAAAAAAAGCATCCCCCGTGACGGAGGACTTGTATTTTCGTCATCGGTTCGGCTCAGCATCGAACAGTGGCATCGGTTGACACATTTATGCGATCCAATCACCTACAGTTTGATGGCTCTGAAGTTTGAAAACGGTAAATTTTGGAATGCAGTGCGGAAGGTGGAATTAGCGGCAAATCTTCCTCGAAGCCCACCATCTAACGATCGACCCCTTGAACAAGACAGCAGTGATTTCGTAAAGCTTATGGACTGTTTAAAGCGGACTTTGAAAACAGATCTCCGAAAAGAACTGTTTACGCTGCTACGTAAGAACTGTTTCGGGTGTGAAGTGGATCATCCGAGTCAACTTCGCCATTCGTGCCTCACCATAAACGCTGAATCAGCTTACGATTATTTCCCCGAAGTGGTAAGAAACGTTAATCTAACTGATATTGCCGTAAGTTTTGTGGAAGAATCATGTATCGAACTAAATCGTCCTGCTAATGTCGCGTTTATGTCTAAATTGAACTTTGCAACAGTACTAAAAGAGGTGCACGGTGAACTGGTATGTACGAACTAAATATTAATGTGACCTTAATGTAAATAAATATGAATGTCTCTGATATTTTTGTCAATGTGATTTCTTTTGTATAGTTAACGGGGATTTTAAGGTCAGCCTTAGAAGTGTTAATATTGTTCTCTGTATCAAGACCTCGCACAGCTAGCAAGCTATGTTGGGTCGAATGTTTTATATCAGGTGTAAAAGAAAGGGATGGGAAACCAAAGCTAGCTTAGTAGACCGTGCGTTAAAAACAAAAATGTTGTGATATTTCACAGATGTGTTCCATGTTTAGTGATCGCTGTCTCTATAGATTTAAAGTATAGAGTGTGCATGTAATCGCTTATAACGAGACAATATTTCCTTTAAAAGTTGGAATATTAGTATGAACTAAAAAAGTGATGGTATATCTGATCGTTAAAATCAAACTTTAGCAGGTTAATATATCGTTCTCTAGCTAGTCGGTAATTAGTGTGTCTCTGCTTTTAAAAACAAATACGACTTCACCCTGCTAATTGTCGTAACAGTTATCTCTCATACGATCCGTAGAAGGGATTGTCGATGGGAGGTAAACAACGTTCATGTCTTACTATGGGTCAAATATCCGAACACTATGGTTGATTACATATTCTGAAAAATATCCGCCAACGATTACAACCTTCGTCCCTCAGAATCGTGAAGTAATTAGTACTAGCTTGCAAGGGGGTAATGTTCCATAGACAGTGTTCTTTCAGATTTCTAAACAAGATACATATTAAAAACGTGTGCTAACCACTTGTTCTAAGACTTCCACACTGGTGTAGAAATAGGAGGAAAAAATAACTAAACAGACATCTCCGTGTTAGATTGTAGTGAAACATCCTATCTTTTGTGCTCATAAGAATAGTATATGGAGAGACACAAGAAGGAGGTAGTTTCAGTGAGCGCGCAAAGGTGTTAGTATTCTGAAGTGACTGATTCACATACTCTTCTCAACTGAATGCCTGGTTCACACACGATTGAAATCACACACGTAAAGTGAATGTGCTGACATGCATCTTTACCAGAAATGAACGTTGTTGCAAGAAATTGTAACATGAACGTCCTAATACTTAAAAAATGAATGGTTAAACCGTGGTTACTAGCCTTCTCGGTGTTTTTCAAGACGCCGCATTCGGTCTTATCTGTTTTGAGGTAATGAATGCTAACGTTTCGGTCAGATGCCTCGCAACAAGAAATACATGAATGTAAATGTTATGGATAGTGATTTTTCTAGTATTGTTACTTAGTTTTGAGGATTCCTCTACCCGATAGATGGTTAAATGCGGAAAATCACTTTTTTACTGTTTCTTAGCAGCTACATGAAATCTTTTAACATTTGTGTACGAAAGAATAGAGATATGAACCGATTTGCATTCGCCTTGTACCGGTTCTGCTAGTACGAGCAATAACATCGGTGCAAGCACTGGTCCAACCCTTGACATAGGTTGAGCAAGCTCAAAAAACTCCGTTGAACTACAAAAATAAGATTAATATCGGTTAGGGGAACGCTTAGAATCGCGAGGTGTTATGGTATGTAGAGGCGTAATGCTCCATAGACAGTGTTGAAATAGGGAAAAATAACTAAGCAGACATCTCCGTGTTATGTTGTAGAGAAACATCTTATCTTTTGTCGAAAGACTTGTGTTTGCAGCGTGCGCAAACGTACCTTGGTGAGAAATTAGTTTAACCTTATGCCCGACAGCTGAGTGTCTGAATCTTAATTCGACGACACAAGAGGGTTACGAAAAAACTCAAGTGAAACTGGTTTTAGATATAATTTGCTCTCGAGAGTTTTTTCCTAATTGCAAAGGGGGTAGGCGGGAAGTCAGTGAACGCAAAGCTAAGTCGCATCTGGCTTCCCCAACTTTTCACGGAAATACTATAAACAAAAGCACCTGTTCAGATTGTCTTTCGTTCGAGTCATATTTCATGCCGTCAGCATTGACTGTTCACGCTTTCCCCCTCACACTTTAGGAAATGGAAGCTTCGTTCATGTAAGAGTGCATTCGACATATCTTTAAAAAAATATGCAACTAGCTGTCTTAACAGTTATCATTCACACGACATAGGCGTTCGGTAACATTCGTGTCTTACTATGGATCTCAAACCTTGACTTTGTTAGAAGTAACTAACCTACTGTCTATGGCCGGAGTGGGCAATTGTTTTCATACACTTCGTATGCATATTGACGTGGCCGTCCTAATGGAAAATACGAGACGAATCTTCGGTCGCGCTCGGGGAGGATTTTTCTGTCTTGGCGGAGAACAAAAAAACTCTTAGCGGGCCGAATGCGACCCACGGGTCGCTATTCACCCGTCCCTGGTCTATGGGAGCAGATGCTGACTATCGTAACTTGTGATTGTATCGGCTATGGTAAAGTATTGGGTAGACTATTGTGAGATTTTCGTCGTGATTCTTTAGCATTAATAAATTACGAATACGGAATCACTTAAAATCGATTTTATTTTCGTAATATAATTATCTACTTTGGGCGTATGATTTATTAGAAAGATTGGGAGGGTGAATCCGTGGTGAACTCTCTTGTGAACGCATACCTAATGAGTGTTTTACGAATCTGTGGAGTGCATCTGAAAATTAAAGCTCTGACACTGAAGCAAACTGAATTTTTCATTCTAAATGCTTACTCAGTCTATGGATAGTTTGTCGGGGTAATGACAAGTCTGATGTGTAGACATTTTGATTAACGAATGTGAGAAAAAGTCCTTGTGATCCGTCCAGAATTAACTCAGAAGATTGTGTGGCCAGACCTTTACAGATTTGATAATTTCTCGGGGGCTATGATAGTGAGCGATGGGTTCCTGTCTATATTACCGTTGTCAATCTCTGTACATAAGTCCATTCACTGTTTTAATGACTTTTTTAGTTCTTCATTGTCAATGGGATTTGTTTTTTAGTGTGGATCACCCTTTGCGGCGAAGTCACCAGTGTTCCACAGAAACGGTGTATTATTGCGGCTGGAAATAAAAAAAAAGATAGCATTCAACAGGGGCTGACCACCGCTCCTCCAGTGGCCTTTGTACGTTATCAGAGCGTCGTGCCGATCACATAGAGCGGGAGTGTCGAAACGAGGGTTGAAGCAGTAGGGTGGGGGGGCGAACATTTCAGGCGCTGGTCAGAGCACATAGGGAAGAAGTATTTTCGTCTATCACTCCCGTTGCATATAAAATTTCATCGGATTAGCGTAGACAAGTTGGGAGCGATGCGCTCAAGTGAGACTTATTTTTTTTATAGTTGAAGTATTTGCTAAAACTAATGTCCCCCTACCCTCATCAACGTGTATTAGCGATGGAACTAAAGTTTTTACGCAACGTACTTTTAACATTCTTACTTTCTACCTCGTACAAAAAATATTTTTTTTCACTAGTAAATTGGGAATGGTGGGGGCCGCCTCTGGACTTTAAAAATTTCGAGTACTTAAACACGGATCAAGGGTGTGAGCGAGTTTTCACAATGTAAAGGCAGCGCTCCTGAAGCAGTACAGATCCAAGATTCATTCGTCAATAAAAGTGTGTGCTTCCCCGTTTGGAATAATTTCGTAGGGCTTAACCGTTTGTCATTGAAAAGTTGTCCGGGGTCCTCAATATTTTTCATCATGACATCAGATATTTTGTTTTCTTTTACCCATCGACATTTTTTATTTTCTGTGGAGCTATTACTGCGGGGTAGGGTTTCTTCTAGTAAAAAATGAAACAACCAGTAATCGCTAGGGCTAAAAGAAATAAGTGTTGGTTATAAAAAATACGTACATGAAAAGACTGTCGGTGTAAGATCTAAATTTTAAAAATGGAGAGGGATCCTGCCAGAATTAGACATCTACAGTAAAATGAACTCCGAAGATTGTACATTCAGACCTCTGTTCATCTTTTATAATTTTCGCAAGCATCGAGGGTTATGATAGAGAAAGCAAGCTTGAAGTGAGAACGTATAAGGATGTTAATACTATCGCCTAACAAAAGACGCCTGGGATATTGCTAAAGATTTTCGTATTTTTCCACGGAATTATACGGTGCACATCTTTTCTAATGTCCGAGGTCGAATCCTATTTTTCCTGAGTCGAACCATAACCTTTTAACTCATATTGGAACTAAAGTTTTTTACGGAAACGCATGAATTCTATTTTTAGCATTCCGCCACATAGATTTAGCACTTCTCCGAGGAGTCGGTCATAAGGTGTGTGAACTCGATTTTAAGTGATCTAATAAGGTTCCAGTTATATTTCATAACCTAAAGGACATCTGCAGAGAATCGGTATTAATCCCAATAATATGGAAAAAGCAACAATCTCCCTTTGAATTTCATAGATTCTATCAGCAGTCTATCAGCAGAAGAATTCCTTCTGTATTTCGAGAGGAAACAGTAATTATTTGACTTTCCCATTAGGTTTTCGGACGGACCCGCCACTCTTCTCAAAGACGCAGCATTCCACCGTTGACCTTTGCACACCACCCCACTTGTTGCTATGGTTCAGCAGATCACATGGGGATGAGTGTGCAAGGTGCCGAAACGGGTTAGAAGGTCGTCTCTCTTGTAAGCAGTAGGCGCGATCAGAGATACATGACAGTTAAGCGGTTTCGTTTGCTAAATTTTGGCTATCAGCCCCGTTGCATATATTTTTTCAGTGGATTAGTGGAGGTAAGTTGAGAGGGTGCGTGAAGCAATGTATTATTTTTATAGTCGAAGTTTTAAACTAATGTTCCCCTACTCCGTTAATATGCATTCATGATGAAAGTTTTTTTAGCATTCTTACTTTCTATAACATTCTACCTCGTACAAAAAGTTATTTTTTACCCGATTTCATCAGCGTGATGAGATATACGCTCGCACGCAAACGATGGGAGAGACGATTTTTCTTCGGTGTTGCGTTACTGCGTGGAAACACAGATATCTGACGGCACCAACCCGATGGAGACTAATACGCTCAACTCTTGAAGGTTTAGGGACGCATAATTTCAAAAGTCTACATGCGGTGCATTGAAACCTATCATAAAGGGTTGTGCAGAGAACCGTCTCCGGACTTGGGAAAATATCGAGTCCGAAATCCACGATAAAGAGTGCCCGTGAGTTTTCTCGATGTAAGACAGCGCTCCTGAAGCAGCACAGATTCATTCGTCAATTTGATTCCCCGTTTGGAATTTTTTATTTTCGTAGGACTTAACCATCTGTCAGTGAAACGCTGTCCGGGGTGAGGATCCGAACACGGAGTCTATTAGGTCGATCCTATCACTCCTCAATATTTTTCATCACGACGAATAAAATCAGATTTTTTACCCATCGGCATTTTCTGCGGGACAGTCTTTTAAAAATAGTTACTGTGGATAGATCTAGTAAGCGACAGTCACGGAGTTAAAAGAAATAAGTCTTACTGAAACGGACTTAAAATACGTGGGTTATAAAAATACGTATATTAATGTGAAAGGACTATCGGTTTTTGGTGTAAGAAATACATAGAAAAAGCTAGTTATAAAGAATGCTAGGTTATAAATAATCTGAAATGTCTGACCCGTTCGACACGCATCTAAGCCACAGCAAGTACAAGGTATAGTCCGGGAACCCATGACAGTCGGACGGAATCCACCCAGCGAGGGACGAATTTTTTTTTTTTTTCCGGTGAAACGCCTCTACAGAAAACCGATTTTAATAAAGGTGAGGAATATTTTAATCAGTGCTTAATTACTAGGGAGTTGATTAACGGAGTTTGAAAATTTTTCCACTGCAGACGGGTGTTCTAAAAGCAGATTTAACATGCCCTACGAATAATTTAAACCATTATTAATTTCACTCTATGGAAACAGTAAGAGTAAAAATGAGTTTCAACTGTAGGATGATTTTTAATAGAGGTAAGGGAATTTTTGATGAGTGTTTAATTACTAAGGAATTTTGTATCATTCCTTTCTGTACAATTATTCTAAGACCAGTCAATCGTTCCATGCAATTATTCTGAGACTTGCATCAGCCGAGTGAAGGAGTGGGGCCTTAAAATGGTCAACCAGAGGGTTTTTCATAAGGGGGAGGGCTTAAAATATAGGTAGGTCGACCGTGGGGTCCGAAAACGAGAAATTAGAGTGAAAATAAAGGGTTTTTGGGAAAATAGTACTTCTCCCTGTCAACAGATGGCGCCAGGAGGGTTTTTAATAAGGGGGAGGGCTTAAAATATAGGTAGGTCGACCGGGGGGTCCGAAAACGAGAAATTAGAGTGAAAATAAAGGGTTTTTGGGGAAATAGTACTTCTCACTGTCAACAGATGGCGCCACTGAGGGGGAAAAGGGGGGTGAAGGGGGGTTTAATAAAGGGGGAGGAATTATTAATTATTAATAAAGGGCCGTGGCCTGTTACGTAATGATTACGTCATGTTACGTAATGATACGCCATAGGAGGGCGTGGCCTGTTACGTCATAGGAGGGCGTGGCCTGTTACGTCATAGGGGGCGTGGTCGATGACGTCATAGGGGGGGAAAGCACTGTGCAAAGGGGGATCCCTCGGGTGTGATTAAACTACTCTGAGCCAATCCCTCAAGTGCGGAAGAAGAACCACTAGACAGCTCTTAGGAGACAGATGGAAGCCTTCGGCCAAAGGTCACCTAGCACGTTCCACTGGACGGTTCTTAGGAGACAGCTGGAAGCCTTCGGCCAAGGGTCACCTAGCACGGGCTCTTAGGAGACAGATGGAAGCCTTCGGCCAAGGGTCACCTAGCACGGGCTCTTAGGAGACAGATGGAAGCCTTCGGCCAAGGGTAATCTAGCGCGTTCCACTGGACGGCTCTTAGGAGACAGATGGAAGTCTTTGGCCAAGGGTCACCTAGCGCGTCCACTGGACGGCTCTTAGGAGACAGATGGAAGCCTTCGGCCAAGGATCACCTAGCACATTCCACTGGACGTCTCGTAGGAGACAGAAGGAAGCCTTCGGCCAAGGGTCACCTAGCACATTTCACTGGACGGTGCTTAGGAGACAGAGGGAAGCCTTCAGTCAAAGGTCACCTAGCATGTTCCACTGGATGGCTCTTATCAGACAGATGGAAGCCTTCAGTCAAAGGTCACCTAGCATGTTCCACTGGACGGCTCTTAGGAGACAGATGGAAGCCTTCAGTCAAAGGTCACCTAGCATGTTCCACTGGACGGCTCTTAGGAGACAGATGGAAGCCTTCAGTCAAAGGTCACCTAGCATGTTCCACTGGACGGCTCTTAGGAGACAGATCGAAGCCTTCAGTCAAAGGTCACCTAGCATGTTCCACTGGACGGCTCTTAGGACACAGATGGAAGCCTTCAGTCAAAGGTCACCTAGCATGTTCCACTGGACGGCTCTTAGGAGACAGATGGAAGCCTTCAGTCAAAGGTCACCCAGCGCGTTCCACTGGACGGCTCTTAGGACACAGATGGAAGCCTTCAGTCAAAGGTCACCTAGCGCGTTCCACTGGACGGCTCTTAGGAGACAGATGGAAGCCTTCAGTCAAAGGTCACCTAGAATGCTCCACTGGATGGCTCTTAGGAGACAGATGGAAGCCTTCAGTCAAAGGTCACCTAGCGCGTTCCACTGGACGGCTCTTAGGAGACAGATGGAAGCCTTCAGTCAAAGGTCACCTAGCATGTTCCACTGGACGGCTCTTAGGAGACAGATGGAAGCCTTCAGTCAAAGGTAACCTAGCATGTTCCACTGGATGGCTCTTAGGAGACAGATGGAAGCCTTCAGTCAAAGGTCACCTAGCGCGTTCCACTGGACGGCTCTTAGGAGACAGATGGAAGCCTTCAGTCAAAGGTCACCTAGCATGCTCCACTGGATGGCTCTTAGGAGACAGATGGAAGCCTTCAGTCAAAGGTCACCTAGCGCGTTCAACTGGACGGCTCTTAGGAGACAGATGGAAGCCTTCAGTCAAAGGTCACCTAGCATGTTCCACTGGACGGCTCTTAGGAGACAGATGGAAGCCTTCAGTCAAAGGTCACCTAGCATGTTCCACTGGATGGCTCTTAGGAGACAGATGGAAGCCTTCAGTCAAAGGTCACCTAGCATGTTCCACTGGACGGCTCTTAGGAGACAGATGGAAGCCTTCAGTCAAGGGTCACCTGGTGTGTCAGGCTTGGAAATGGATGATCATGCTCAGTCGGTAGCGCGTCAGGTTTGCAATCTACCGTGGAGAGAAGTTAACGGAGAAAATCTCAACGCGGGCATAGTTATAACTCGAACCTTGGCACTGATTACGAACCACAACTCCCTTCCGAACACAATTGAGATATTGCGATGTTAATACAAATCCTCTGTGGACAATGTTACCGGGTGGTCCATAAAACTGATAATATCTTCTATATTTTTATGATATCGTTTTTTTTTCCGAATGTTTCGTTCAGCCATAAATTTTATTGCCAGTTGGTGAAGCAATAATCGTGCTCCAGGGGCCCTGAAAATCGCTATTTACGTAATAAATTGAATTTCGAGCTGACGTATATTGTCTGAGAAACCACCACTAATATATTTTTATTCCAAAACTGCTGAAACGCAATTGGGTTTCTTTTCTTCCAGGTTATTTCACAGACATTATTTTCAGAAATATCGAGCATATTCGCGAAAAAAAAAATCAGAACACTAAAAACGAGTTTTTATGACCTGACGCTTTCGTATAGCCATACAGAAAGCAGTTTGATCGTTTTAGCTTTATGAACTTTTTCGCAGATTCTGTCTTCTTGAAATAGTATCAGTACCAAACGACATCCCAACAGCTGTTCCAGAGGGTCCCCTCCCCCAACCTTCTCTGAGCCTTCGGGGTCCATGTGACCTGGCCATTTATCCCATGGTGTGCAAAAAAGTGCCTCTCAGAGGTAAAACAACCCAACCCATACCCTGTGCACGTTAAAGAACACGCTGGATGGCCTTGACGGGAGGCTACCATCTGTCTCCCAACAGCTGTTCCAGTGGGTCCCCTCCCCCAACCTTCTCTGAGCCTTCGGGGTCCATGTGACCTGGCCATTTAGCCCATGGTGTGCAAAAAAGTGCCGCTCAGAGGTAAAACAACCCAACGTTAAAGAACACGCTGGATGGCCTTGACGGGAGGCTACCATCTGTCTCCCAACAGCTGTTCCAGTGGGTCCCCTCCCCCAACCTTCTCTGAGCCTTCGGGGTCCATGTGACCTGGCCATTTATCCCATGGTGTGCAAAAAAGTGCCTCTCAGAGGTAAAACAACCCAACCCATACCCTGTGCACGTTAAAGAACACGCTGGATGGCCTTGACGGGAGGCTACCATCTGTCTCCCAACAGCTGTCCCAGTGGGTCCTCTCCCCCAAGCTTCTCCGAGTCTTAGGGATCCTTGTGACCTGGACATTTAGCCCATGGTGTGCAAAAAAGTGCCGTTCAGAGGTAAAACAACCCAACCAACCTAACCAAACGACGTTGGTTTCACAATAAAAAGACGCGGGGGGGGGAGTGACTCAGTCGGTAGCGCGCCAGGCTCGTAATCTGTAGTTCCCAGGTTCGAGTCAGCGTTGAGATTTATCTCCGCAAAATGCCCTGCCCACGGTCAATAGGGGACATGGATGAGTTACGAAAAGCATCCGTCCGTCGGATTGAACGTTAATCCGTGGCGCCGTGTGCTGTTGTGTTACATGGTGTCCCCAACCTGCTCTGAGCATTCGGAGTCCTTGTGAACTAGCTATTTAGCTCATGGTGTGCAAAAAAAAAGTGCTACTCAGAGGTAAAACAACCTAACCCTCAAAGTAAATTGGAGTGTGTGTGAAGTAATTGCAGAAAGTTCTGAGATGTCTGCACACGATTCAGTTTACTGTGACATTTTCTCCGCTATTGGTAAAAGCTTCGGTTTAAGACGCCAGAAAATCTCGAAATATTAATAACGTTAAACCGATGTCTGGGGTTGGTTGGTATCCTCACCAGATTCCGACCCTGATGTTTTCAATATCGAGTCCCCTCACTGTGCATTTACTGACATTTTCTCCTCTTACTCGATGTGAGAAAGGAGGCATTGATCTCCTTCTCGAAAGAAGGAGGTTGGTTGTTTTGCAACTGAAGGTTGATTGTTTTGCAACTCAGAGGCACTTTTTTGTGCGCAATTGTCTAAACGGAAAACCCACAAGGACCCCGACGGCTGAGAGAAGGTTGAGTAAGGGACAGATGGTAGGAGGAATATGGTAGACTCCAGTCAAAGCCATCCACCGTATTCTTTAACATGCACAGGGTATGACTCTCTCTCTGACAGGGGGTCACTGTTTAGCGTCCCATCCGATGGACGACGGTCTTTCCAAGCCAATCGGTGTACTTACTAGAGAGGGTTGAACGGAAGACTTCTGTATCCCAACACGAGCCAACTAAACTGCATCCAAATGAAAAACTGATCTGTATCCCAACAGGGTCCAACTGAACTGTATCCAAGTGAACAACTGATCTGTATTCCAACAGGAGCCAATTAACTGTATCCAAGTGAACAACTGATCTCTATTCCAACAGCTGTTTAATCGGTCTCCTTCCGGTACCTAATTTTGAAACTTTGGGGTCCTTGTGACCTGCCTATTTAATTCATTTTTTGCCCAAAAGTGCCGCTCTCAATTAGAGCAACTCAACTGAACTCTCTATTGTTCAAAGAACTCTCTCTCTGCTCCTTTCTCCAAGGATGATGTTTTATTAATATCCCAATATCCCAATTCTGTTGCCTCAAATGACCTTGTGGATGTCGCCAACGATGTTTATCCTTCTATTAAATAAGGCGCAAGAACCTAAGCCTGACGCAGGAAAAAAACTTTTTTGTGTGACATCTTGATTCATTGTCCAGTTAATTCTTTAATGAGTTCAGTTTTCCGAGAGCAAACTTTCATGAGCAATTTATTACCTTTGCTATCATCACTCTACGTCATGTATCAAGGTCACTTTGATCTAGATTATTTCCGAAAGCTTTTAAGCACTTACAAGTAACAAGCCCTTCTATTATATAAAAAATAACAATTTGCTGTCAACAGAAACAGGAGATTCTGAAAAAAAAAAATAAATCTAACATCTTCATTGCAAATGGCAAATTCTTCTGTAATAGGGAATATACCACCTTTTTTTTTTACAGTGGATGGATCGTTTTCTCTCGAATAGGTTTATACATTTCTAAATAAGATTCATCGTAATAAGATGGGGTGTGGATTGGATTGTTTTACCTCTGAGCGGCACTTTTTTGAACACCATGGGCTAAATGGCCAGGTCACAAGGACCCAGAAGGCTCAGAGAAGGTTGGGGGAGGGAACCCACTGGAAGAGCTGTTGAGAGACAGATGGTAGCCTCCCGTCAAGGCCATCCAGCGTGTTCTTTAACGTGCACAGGGTATGGCTCTCCCGCAAACGGGGCCACGGCTTAACGTCCCATCCGTCGGACGGCGACCTAGCCCATCGGTGTCCCCTACTGACCGTGGGCAGGGCGGGATAAATCTGAAAGCTGACCCAACTGGGACTCGAACCTGGGAACTACAGATTACGAGCCTGGCGTGCTACCGACTGAGCCACCCCCAGTTTAATTGGTTGTTTTACTTCTGAGTAGCACTTTTTGTGTCTGCATTGGGCTAAACATCCAGGTCTAAAAGACTCGCAGATAATACAGTGGTAGTATTATATGCACTATGAGCTAAGTGCCCGGGTCATGTCTCCCGCACGGGGCGCGGGTGGCTCAGTCGGTAGCGCACCAGGCTCGTAATCTGTAGTTCCCAGGTTCGAGTCCCAGCTGGGTCAGCGTTGAGATTTATCTCCGCAAAAATTCCCCGCCCTGCCCACGGTCAGTAGGGGACACCGATGGGCTTGGAAAGGCCGCCGTCCGTCGGATGGTACGTTAAGCCGTGGCCCCGTGTGCGGGAGAGCCATACCCTGTGCACGTTAAAGAACATGCTGGATGGCCTTGACGGGAGGCTACCATCTGTCTCCCAACAGCTGTTCCAGTGGGTCCCCTCCCCCAACCTTCTCTGAGCCTTCGGGGTCCTTGTGGCCTGGCCATTTAGCCCATGGTGTGCAAAAAAGTGCCGCTCAGAGGTAAAACAATCCAATCCAAAGTCTCCCGCACGCAGGTCCTCACTCCGGCGAAACGTCCGATACGACGGACGGCGGCTTTTTCAAACCATCATTATGTTCTAGCTCATCGAGTGGGAATTTATGAATGAAATCTGAACGCAGTCACCGTTAAAACTCGGGGAGGGGAGGGGCTCAATCGGTGTAGCGCCAGGCTCTTAATCTGCAGTTCCCAGGTTCGAGTCCCGCCTGGGCTAGCTTTGAGATTTATTTCCTCAAAACTCTCCGCCCTGCTCACGGTCGATGGTCTTCGAAGAGCCGCCGTCCATCGGACGGGATTTTAAGCCGTAACCCCATGTGCGGGAGAGCCATACCCTGTGCACATTAAAGAACACGCTGGATTCCTTGACTGGAGGCTACCATCTGTCTCCCAACAGCTATCCAGTGGGTCTCCTTCCCCTAACCCTCCCTGAGACCCCGGGGTCCTTGTGACCTGGCCATTAAGCCCATTGTTTGCAAAAGAGTGCCACTCAGAGATAAAACAACCGAACCCTTTAGGACTCGAACCTGAGATTATAAGATTACGAATCTTGAATACGCTACCGATTGAGCCAATCCCCGAAATTTCTTTTCGTTAACAATTATTCGGGACACGAGCCAATAGGGAAAAAGAAAAATTCAATAAAAAAAAACAATTAGACACGAAGTACGACCGCCTTCAGTACTAAAAAAACATCTTTCAACTAAAAAACATCTTTCAACGAAACAGTTCTCCATCATGGCTCCGAAGACATTTTCCCATTCCACTCTCAATGTCCTTTTAAATTATTTTCGCCCATTAACCCATAACTCTTAAACATGTCCTCCATTCCACACACACACCCTGACCTCCGTAAGCGTTGACATCCATTCGTCATTGTACATTTCGGACCTCTTGTTTCCCAACCTGGAACACTTCCTTTTACGACATCGGAAGCCACTCATAACGCCGAATTTCACGACTTAATTTCCGCTACTTGCTCCTAATTGCCATTCCCCTCAAAACACCGTAACAACATCCCTTAATTCCACCGAAAAGTTTTCATCTTAACTTCTACTCCTAAACATAATAATTAAGCTTATTTAGATTTATCTACTCTTTTTTACATCGGGCTGTCAAAAAGCCAGACTTCTTTAACACCATCCTCTGGCTCCAGCGACTCATTCTCTCTCTCCTCCTGACTGTCATCCCCACCATCCTTCCCTCCTCCCTCTCCCCATCCCACTGGCTTAATCCCCCCTCTCTTCTCCCTCTCACACTCTCCAACGCAGCTGCCACACATCTGTTTGTTCATCAACTCCCCGCCTAATTAGCTCTAACGTCATTTATTATTTTTATGGAGCTCGCACTTCTTATTTCCCGCGGACGCACGGTCACATACACACGCGCGCACATTTATTACTTGGATTACAAGAATCGCGTGGGCAACAATTTTCTTAATGCCCGGAAGCTGATATCTCGGTAGGATGTGACGCAGAAGAGGAAAAAATAATAAAAAGAGCCCACACTTGTTACGCACAGCTTCAGTAATTTGAAGATCCTCTTCTCTTCAAACTCTTTTTTTTTTCTTCCTCTTCCTTCTCCTCCTCAATCTCCCACTATCCTCTTTCACTCTTCCTTTTCTGTTTTCTGTTCTCTACACACATAAATGAAAACACTGGTCCATTAGGGAAGCGTTTAGTGTAAAAACGGGGGACATGTAGCCCTATGTCAGTACGGCAGGCTTTATTGAATTGCGAATGGACAAGTGACGCATTCTCGCCGCATCGTTCTGACGGTAATGTTCGCTTGCAGCAGAAGGAGACTCCTAAGTGGAATGTAAAGGGGATTTTGTGACGTGTGGCAGGTTGTTATTAGCAGAGGAGATTTCAATTTTCGCTCCCTTTTTACATCTGCTCTCTGTTTCTTTTTTCGTCACGAGTCGTTTAGGTTTCGTTCTTTTTAATGGCTTCGTATCATCCGCAGTAAGCGCAGTAGATTGTCAGGATCTTGCTTTTTCGTTTTCATTGCCATTTAGAGTCTGAGTTTACGACATCCTCGTTCTTCTTCATCCTGTTTCACAAACTCCGTCTCTTCATCTTCTGATGGGGAGGAGTTCATATTTCGTTTCGCTCCTCCGCATCTTCCCATTTCTTTCGCAATCACTCCTCTTGGTTTTCTTTTAAACGTTCCTTCGATGAACTTGAAATGGATGTCAGCTCGGAGTGGATATTGAGTTGTGCAGAGAAGCCATATTATATTGTGCTAATAGCAGTTGTAGCTGTCCCATGGCCGAGTGGCTAGCGTGCTTGGCTACTGATCTACGGGACCTGGGTTCGAGTCCCGGGTAAAACATGGATGTTCGTGTTGTTTTTCTGCTGAGTTCCTGCCATCCTCTCAGACCTTCTACGGTGGCATATAAACTGACAGGCTCCTGTCAGACCTCTGTGGCAAGCAGCTGATTGAGGGGGTATTTTTATTTTTTTTTATTAATAGCAGTTGTAGCTGTTCCGTCGCTGAGTGGCTAGCGTGTTTGGTTGCTGATGTATGGGACCTGGGTTCGAGCCCTGGATAGGGCATGGATGTTCGTGTTGTTTTTCTGCTGAGGTCCTGCCATCCTCTCAAACCTTCTATTGTGGCATATAAACTGACAGGTTCCTGTCAGACCTCTGTGGCAAGCAGCTGCTTAAGGGGGTATTTTTTTTTATTAACAGCAGTTGTAGCTGTCCCGTGGCTGAGTGGCTAGGGTGCTTGGCTACTGATCTAAGGGACCCGGGTTCGAGTCCCGGGTAAGGCATGGATGTTCGTGTTGTTTTTCTGCTGAGGTCCTGCCATCCTCTCAGACCTTCTACTGTGGCATATAAACTGACAGGCTCCTGTCAGACCTCTGTGGCAAGTAGCTGCTTGAGGGGAGATTTATTTATTTTTGTAAAGAAAATTAAGACAAAAATCGATAAAGACTTAATACGAAGATTACAAAAGCAATATGCTTCTGATATATATGTTTCTGAAATACACAGTCGTATCAGAATAATATGCATGGTAGGTGGTCATATTATTCTGATACGACTGTTGTGAACATAAGATTTGTATTTTACACTAGATTTTTCCAGCAATCGAAGTTGATGAATCGAATTGATCCGAGCCCCGTGTGATGCATAAAAATAAAATATAATAATAAATACCCCGCCATGCAACTGCTTGCCACATAGGTCTGAAAAAAGTATCCGAACACTATTGTTGATTACAGAATTCAGAAAAAATATCTGGAGCGTGTACAGCAACTGTACACGCACCAGTTACCGTTCACAGCAAACTGGAGCGTGTGCAGTAACTGCACACGCTCCAGTTTGCTGTGAACGGTAACTGCACACGCTCAATATTTCTGTGAGTGGGAACACATGATCCAGGTTTTTGTGAGCCCACACGATCCAATGTGCTATGAACATTAACCGCAACCGCTCCAGTTTGCTGTGAACGGTAACTGCACACGCTCAATATTTCCGTGAGTGGGTCCACACGATCCAGGTTTTTGTGAGCCCACACGATCCAATGTGCTATGAACGTTAACTGCACACGCTCCAGTTTGCTGTGAATGGTAACTGCACACGCTCAATATTTCTGTAAGTGGGTCCACACGATCCAGGTTTTTGTGAGCCCACACGATCCAGTGTGCTGTGAACATCAACCGCAACCGCTCCAGTTTGCTGTGAACGGTAACTGCACACGCTCAATATATCCTGAGTGGGCCCACACGATCCAGGTTTTTGTGAGCCCACACGATCCAATGTGCTGTGAACATCAACCGCAACCGCTCCAGTTTACTGTGAACGGTAACTGCACACGCTCCATATTCATTGCATTATATATTCATACGCATTATATATATTAAACACTTTGCCCCATAGGTCTTGTCAGATTATATTCCATAGTAGAAGGTCTGTGAGGATGGGAGGACCTCAGCAGTATGGATGTCTCTTTTCTGTGTTGATCCTTTGCTGGAGTCATTACATATCTTCTCTATGGTGTATTAATCTGTCAGATCTCTGTGGAAAGCAGCTTCTTGAGGGGAATTGATCTATTTACATTAATTGAAGGTCAATGTGTGTTTCCTTTGTTATTCTGCAGATATCTGTGCGACATTTGGTTTCCCGCTAAAAATGTTTTCAGAATATCACAGTCAATTTTCCCCCAAAAACGATTTTTAATCTCTCATTCAAATTGTCCCAAGTTTCAGGCAGTGGTGAAACCAGAGAAAAAAAATCGTAAGGAAGATTAGATCTGGGGAACATGGCGGCCAGGAAATGGGTCACCTATACAGATCCAACGACTGAAGTGGAAAAAAATCCACGATCAGAACTTCAACGGGTTGGGTTCTGATCATGGATGGTTTTCTGTAATCAACCATAGTGTTCGGATACTTTTTTGAGCGACTGTATCTTAACAACTGTCCAGTGGTTTTAATTAACCAACTTTCTCTGAGTCCTGTGAGTTTTTTGTAACCTGACCGTTTAGCTCAATGTGTGAAGTAAAAAAAAAAAACCTTCAGAAGTGAGACAATCTAATTCAATGCATCATGAGGTAACCACGTAGATCTGTGACCTCATTCGGGGGTCTCCCGGCATTGACGGGCCGCCATGGTGCATAGACAGGTCAACTCATCTACTGAAGATGGTGTGTTCTTATACGATAGTTACGCAATGTCCTTACTTGTTCCTTTTCATAATGTCATGATACATATTTTGAATCCGCTCAGTTCCCCTGAACCTTAGGAGACCAATCATTAGTCTGCAAAACTGAGCCTCAAAAACAGAATCCAAAGTTCAGAGTTTTAATATCTTTCGATTAAAATATTAACATACCCAGTAAAATTGTAACACCCCTTTGAAACTTCTAACATACGTGTGAAAAATTGCAACAATTCTATTTAAGTCCTAAAACCACCTTCAAAATGCTAACATTCGTCTTAAAAAATGTACCATTCTCAAAAGCTGTAACTCCCCGCTTACAAATCAAATATTCCCTTAAAATCAAAGTCTCCACAAAACTCCCCGCCCTGCCCACGGTCAGTAGGGAACACCGATGGGCTTGGAAAGGCCACCGTCCGTCGGATGGGACATTAAGCCGTGGCCCCTTGTGAGTGAGAGCCATACACTGTGCACGATAAAGAACACGCTGGATGGCCTTGACGGGAGGCTACCATCTGTCTCCCAACAGCTGTTCCAGTGGGTCCCCTCCCCCCCAACCCTCTCTGAGCCTTCGGGGTCCTTGTGACCTGGCCATTTAGCCCATGGTGTGCAAAAAAGTGCCGCTCAGAGATAAAACAACCCAACGTTAAAGAACACGCTGGATGGCCTTGACGGGAGGCTACCATCTGTCTCCCAACAGCTGTTCCAGTGGGTCCCCTCCCCCCCCCAACCCTCTCTGAGCCTTCGGGGTCCTTGTGACCTGGCCATTTAGCCCATGGTGTGCAAAAAAGTGCCGCTCAGAGATAAAACAACCCAACGTTAAAGAACACGCTGGATGGCCTTGACGGGAGGCTACCATCTGTCTCCCAACAGCTGTTCCAGTGGGTCCCCTCCCCCCCCAACCCTCTCTGAGCCTTCGGGGTCCTTGTGACCTGGCCATTTAGCCCATGCAAAAAAGTGCCGCTCAGAGGTAAAACAACCCAACCCTGTGCACGTTAAAGAACATGCTGGATGGTCTTGACGGGAGGCTACCATCTGTCCCCCAACAGCTGTTCCAGTGGGTCCCCTCCCCCAACCTTCTCTGAGCCTTCGGGGTCCATGTGACCTGGCCATTTAGCCCATAGTGTGCAAAAAAGTGGCTCTCAGATGTAAAACAACCCAACTCAATCCTTAAAAGTTTCGGCACTTTTAAAAAAATTGAAACAATCCCCTTTAAAATATTTGAATTCAGCTAAAAATCCTACCACTTTTAAAAACTTCTAACCCTCCTTAAGAATTCAAATATCCTCATAATAATTCACCACCGTCTTGAAACATTTCAAGTGCATAGGAGTATATTTAAATTCTATTCTCCCCTGAAAAAGTGTCCATTCAGAATAAAACTAATTCAAACTTTATTACTTTCTTTCTGTAGTTTATGTTAAATCATTTTCTAATAATTTTATTCCCGTATAATTATTTTTTATATAATTATTTTATTTTATGGGAATATTATTTTCACGGAATTTTTTTACGGGAATATTATTTTCACGGAATTTTTTCACGGGAATATTATTTTCACGGAAATTTTTAAGGGAATATTATTTTCACGGAATTTTTTTAAGAGAATATTATTTTCACGGAATTTTTTCAAGGGAATATTATTTTCACGGAATTTTTTCACGGGAATATTATTTTCACGTAATTTTTTCATTGGAATATTATTTTCACATATGCAGCTTCATTTTTCGGGGTAGGTACAACCCTTCCCTCTTCCTTTTGGACCAGGTTTTCCTCTATAACCCTTCCCTCTTCCTTTTGGACCAGGTTTTCCTCTACAACCTTTACCTCTTCCTTTTGGACCAGGTTTTCCTCTACAACCCTTACCTCTTCCTTTTGGACCAGGTTTTCCTCTACAACCCTTACCTCTTCCTTTTGGACCAGGTTTTCCTCTACAACCTTAATCTCTTCCTTTTGGACCAGGTTTTCCTCTACAATCCTTACCTCTTCCTTTTGGACCAGGTTTTCCTCTACAACCTTTACCTCTTCCTTTTGGACCAGATTTTCCTCTACAACCCTTACCTCTTCCTTTTGGACCAGGTTTTCCTCTACAACCCTTACCTCTTCCATTTGGACCAGGTTTTCCTCTACAACCCTTACCTCTTCCTTTTGGACCAGGTTTTCCTCTAAAACCCTTACCTCTTACTTTTGGACCAGGTTTTCCTCTACAACCTTTACCTCTTCCTTTTGGACCAGGTTTTCGTCTACAACCCTTACCTCTTCCTTTTGGACCAGGTTTTCCTCTACAACCTTTACCTCTTCCTTTTGGACCACTTTTTCCTCTACAACCCTTACCTCTTCCTTTTGGACCACTTTTTCCTCTACAACCTTTACCTCTTCCTTTTGGACCAGGTTTTCCTCTACAACCCTTACCTCTCCCTTTTGGACCAGGTTTTCCTCTACAACCCTTACCTCTTCATTTTGGACCAGGTTTTCCTCTACAACCCTTACCTCTTCCTTTTGGACCAGGTTTTCCTCTACAACCTTAACCTCTTCCTTTTGGACCAGGTTTTCCTCTACAACCCTTACCTCTTCCTTTTGGACCAGGTTTTCCTCTACAACCTTTACCTCTTCCTTTTGGACCAGGTTTTCCTCTACAACCCTTACCTCTTCCTTTTGGACCAGGTTTTCCTCTACAACCCTTACCTCTTCCTTTTGGACCAGGTTTTCCTCTACAACCTTAACCTCTTCCTTTTGGACCAGGTTTTCCTCTACAATCCTTACCTCTTCCTTTTGGACCAGGTTTTCCTCTACAATCTTCACCTCTTCCTTTTGGACCAGATTTTCCTCTACAACCCTTACCTCTTCCTTTTGGACCAGGTTTTCCTCTACAACCCTTACCTCTTCCATTTGGACCAGGTTTTCCTCTACAACCCTTACCTCTTGCTTTTGGACCAGGTTTTCCTCTACAACCCTTACCTCTTACTTTTGGACCAGGTTTTCCTCTACAACCCTTACCTCTTCCTTTTAGACCAGGTTTTCCTCTACAACCTTTACCTTTTCCTTTTGGACCAGATTTTCCTCTACAACCCTTAACTCTTCCTTTTGGACCAGGTTTTCCTCTACAACCCTTACCTCTTCCTTTTGGACCAGGTTTTCCTCTACAACCTTTACCTCTTCCTTTTGGACCAGGTTTTCCTCTACAACCCTTACCTCTTCCTTTTGGACCAGGTTTTCCTCTACGACCTTTACCTCTTCCTTTTGGACCAGATTTTCCTCTACAACCCTTACCTCTTCCTTTTGGACCAGGTTTTCCTCTACAACCCTTACCTCTTCCTTTTGGACCAGGTTTTCCTCTACAACCCTTACCTCTTCCTTTTGGACCAGATTTTCCTCTACAACCCTTACCTCTTCCTTTTGGACCAGGTTTTCCTCTACGACCTTTACCTCTTCCTTTTGGACCAGGTTTTCCTCTACAACCTTTACCTCTTCCTTTTGGACCAGGTTTTCCTCTACAACCCTTACCTCTTCCTTTTGGACCAGGTTTTCCTCTACAACCTTTACCTCTTCCTTTTGGACCAGGTTTTCCTCTACAACCCTTACCTCTTCCTTTTGGACCACTTTTTCCTCTACAACCTTTACCTCTTCCTTTTGGACCAGGTTTTCCTCTACAACCCTTACCTCTCCCTTTTGGACCAGGTTTTCCTCTACAACCCTTACCTCTTCATTTTGGACCAGGTTTTCCTCTACAACCCTTACCTCTTCCTTTTGGACCAGGTTTTCCTCTACAACCTTTACCTCTTCCTTTTGGACCAGGTTTTCCTCTACAACCCTTACCTCTTCATTTTGGACCAGGTTTTCCTCTACAACCCTTACCTCTTCCTTTTGGACCAGGTTTTCCTCTACAACCTTTACCTCTTCATTTTGGACCAGGTTTTCCTCTACAACCCTTACCTCTTCCTTTTGGACCAGGTTTTCCTCTACAACCCTTACCTCTTCCTTTTGGACCAGGTTTTCCTCTACGACCTTTACCTCTTCCTTTTGGACCAGATTTTCCTCTACAACCCTTACCTCTTCCTTTTGGACCAGGTTTTCCTCTACAACCCTTACCTCTTCCTTTTGGACCAGGTTTTCCTCTACAACCTTTACCTCTTCCTTTTGGACCAGATTTTCCTCTACAACCCTTACCTCTTCCTTTTGGACCAGGTTTTCCTCTACAACCCTTACCTCTTCCTTTTGGACCAGGTTTTCCTCTACAACCCTTACCTTTTCCTTTTAGACCAGGTTTTCCTCTACAACCTTTACCTTTTCCTTTTGGACCAGATTTTCCTCTACAACCCTTAACTCTTCCTTTTGGACCAGGTTTTCCTCTACAACCCTTACCTCTTCCTTTTGGACCAGGTTTTCCTCTACAACCTTTACCTCTTCCTTTTGGACCAGGTTTTCCTCTACAACCCTTACCTCTTCCTTTTGGACCAGGTTTTCCTCTACGACCTTTACCTCTTCCTTTTGGACCAGATTTTCCTCTACAACCCTTACCTCTTCCTTTTGGACCAGGTTTTCCTCTGCAACCCTTACCTCTTCCTTTTGGACCAGGTTTTCCTCTACAACCCTTACCTCTTCCTTTTGGACCAGATTTTCCTCTACAACCCTTACCTCTTCCTTTTGGACCAGGTTTTCCTCTACAACCTTTACCTCTTCCTTTTTGGACCAGGTTTTCCTCTACAACCTTTACCTCTTCCTTTTGGACCAGGTTTTCCTCTACAACCCTTACCTCTTCCTTTTGGACCAGGTTTTCCTCTACAACCTTTACCTCTTCCTTTTGGACCAGGTTTTCCTCTACAACCCTTACCTCTTCCTTTTGGACCACTTTTTCCTCTACAACCTTTACCTCTTCCTTTTGGACCAGGTTTTCCTCTACAACCCTTACCTCTCCCTTTTGGACCAGGTTTTCCTCTACAACCCTTACCTCTTCATTTTGGACCAGGTTTTCCTCTACAACCCTTACCTCTTCCTTTTGGACCAGGTTTTCCTCTACAACCTTTACCTCTTCCTTTTGGACCAGGTTTTCCTCTACAACCCTTACCTCTTCATTTTGGACCAGGTTTTCCTCTACAACCCTTACCTCTTCCTTTTGGACCAGGTTTTCCTCTACAACCTTTACCTCTTCATTTTGGACCAGGTTTTCCTCTACAACCCTTACCTCTTCCTTTTGGACCAGGTTTTCCTCTACAACCTTTACCTCTTCATTTTGGACCAGGTTTTCCTCTACAACCCTTACCTCTTCCTTTTGGACCAGGTTTTCCTCTACAACCCTTACCTCTTCCTTTTGGACCAGGTTTTCCTCTACGACCTTTACCTCTTCCTTTTGGACCAGGTTTTCCTCTACAACCCTTACCTCTTCATTTTGGACCAGGTTTTCCTCTACAACCCTTACCTCTTCCTTTTGGACCAGGTTTTCCTCTACAACCTTTACCTCTTCATTTTGGACCAGGTTTTCCTCTACAACCCTTACCTCTCCCTTTTGGACCAGGTTTTCCTCTACAACCCTTACCTCTTCCTTTTGGACCAGGTTTTCCTCTACAACCTTTACCTCTTCATTTTGGACCAGGTTTTCCTCTACAACCCTTACCTCTTCCTTTTGGACCAGGTTTTCCTCTACAACCCTTACCTCTTCCTTTTGGACCAGGTTTTCCTCTACGACCTTTACCTCTTCCTTTTGGACCAGGTTTTCCTCTACAACCCTTACCTCTTCATTTTGGACCAGGTTTTCCTCTACAACCCTTACCTCTTCCTTTTGGACCAGGTTTTCCTCTACAACCTTTACCTCTTCATTTTGGACCAGGTTTTCCTCTACAACCCTTACCTCTTCCTTTTGGACCAGGTTTTCCTCTACAACCTTTACCTCTTCATTTTGGACCAGGTTTTCCTCTACAACCCTTACCTCTTCCTTTTGGACCAGGTTTTCCTCTAAAACCCTTACCTCTTCCTTTTGGACCAGGTTTTCCTCTACGACCTTTACCTCTTCCTTTTGGACCAGATTTTCCTCTACAACCCTTACCTCTTCCTTTTGGACCAGGTTTTCCTCTACAACCCTTACCTCTTCCTTTTGGACCACTTTTTCCTCTACAACCTTTACCTCTTCCTTTTGGACCAGGTTTTCCTCTACAACCCTTACCTCTCCCTTTTGGACCAGGTTTTCCTCTACAACCCTTACCTCTTCCTTTTGGACCAGGTTTTCCTCTACAACCCTTACCTCTTCCTTTTAATTTCTCGATGACTTTTCCACAAGATTCTTTTTTATGCATCATAAAATTCGTTTCCAGCATCTCTAAGTTCTAGAAATCTTTTGCATCTCTTTCCTTATTAAAGTTTCCTTCCAAAGAATAAAAAAATGAGTTTTTTTTCTCTTTTTCCTTTTTTCCTACTATATTTGCTTTCATATATCTTATTTTTTTAATTTTAGAACTTTAAAGCATTTTTTGCATGACATGTATTTCAAAAAAATTTCGATCTATTCCTCTCATTTATTTTCCTCCATTTTTTTTTAAAATCTTTCCTCTTTTTTTTTTTCACTTCACCAACATCATCTTCTCCTGTAACCATGATAATCGCTCATCAGAAATCCAAAAATTTTTTTTTCATAATCCCTCTCTTTTTTTTTTCTGAACTTTTAACTTCATTCTTTCCATTTTTTTGTCTGTTTTTTATTGCGTTGCTTTTCCCTATTATTTACCTTTGGTTTTGATGCTGTTTTATTTTATTTGGCATAATCTCAGTATATATTAATACAAACATGAAGTTTACATGAGAGTTTGTTTGCATTCTCCTCCCCCTCTTACTCCCCCTTTTTCCTCCATCACCCCATCCTATTTCCGCTTCCGTTGCTGCCTTCAAAGTCATTAGCATTGAAGTGTCACAGTTCCGAAAATTGTTTTCCTCCCATCTATATAAGATTCCACACCAAAAAAAAAGACCTTGTAGAAGAAACTTTTTTTTAAGGAGGAATCTTGATCACTTACAACTTATTTTGTTTTTAAATCTAATTATGTTTCTGTTTTTATGATTCTTGCGAAAGAAGAGAAATAGTGGTTTGAAAAACAAAAATTTCTTCGAGTTCGTATTCCGCGTTTTTTTAGAAATATATAGTTTGATTGCTTCTGAACCTAAAAGATGATTCTTTTTTTTTTACAGAAAACCAAACGATCCATTTCATTATTTGGTTAAGAAACTGATATTTTTTTCATCAAAACCGATAAACTCTCTTTCTCTTTTGCTGCTAAAACCGTTTGGATTTTTCTCCGCAAAAATTCCCCGCCCTGCCCACGGTCAGTAGGGGACACCGATGGGCTTGAAAAGGCCGCCATCCGTCGGATGGGACGTTAAGCCGTGGCCCCGTGTGCGGGAGAGCCATACCCTGAGCACGTTAAAGAACACGCTGGATGGCCTTGACGGGAGGTTACCATCTGTCTCCCAACAGCTGTTCCAGTGGGTCCCCTCCCCCAACCTTCTCTGAGCCCTCGGGGTCCATGTGACCTGGCCATTTAGCCCATGGTGTGCAAAAAAGTGCCGTTCTGAGGTAAAACAATCCAATTTGTGTATTATATTCAATGTGACGACTGATGTTTTCAATTGAAATTGTTTCTTGTGAGACCTCAAAAGTTTTTGTATACTGTAAAACATTATCTGAAATAAAAATTATCTATCTATCTAATATTGACGCGAAAGCTTTGGCAGGAAGTCGTAGCAAACAGCTCCATTAAATCCCATCGTTGGATTAAGTCTAGAAAACGAAAATCTACCGATGCTGCAACATTTAGATTTCCAATTCATCCAACAGAATCTATTCTTAGTTAGCATTCGAAATAAGCATACGAGGCTCCCAGGAAGCTCACCAATCCGATAACGTTGTTGGTCACAGAACGCTCGGAGGCATCTGCCACATGTTGTGGAGTAGTCCGTGCTTAAAATTATGAGGAGGGAGCTGCACGAGAGGTGAGTCTTTGGGTGGAGTTCTACTCGTTGTCCGATCAACCGCTCTCTCACTGATTAGTGAAGAGAGGTTCTCTTATTAGTTAAAGACAATATCTGCTCTCACATTTCTCCCTAACTATATCCTTTCCTATGCGGGTTAAGTCAAATGTAAAGTCATATTAAATAAATAATAAAGCAGCTGCTTGCCACAGAGGTCTGACAGGAGCCTGGGGCGGGGGTGGCTCAGTCGGTAGCCCGCCAGGCTCGTAATCTGTAGTTCCCAGGTTCGAGTCCCAGCTGGGTCAGCGTTGAGATTTATCTCCGCAAAATTTCCCCGCCCTGCCCACGGTCAGAAGGGGACACCGATGGGCTTGAAAAGGCCGCCGTCCGTCGGATGTGACGTTAATCCGTGGCCCCGTGTGCGGGAGAGCCATACCCTATGCACGCTAAAGAACACGCTGGATGGCCTTGACGGGAGGCTACCATCTGTCTCCCAACAGCTGTTCCAGTGGGTCCCCTCCCCCAACCTTCTCTGAGCCTTCGGGGTCCTTGTGGCCTGGCCATTTAGCCCATGGTGTGCAAAAAAGTGCCGCTCAGAGGTAAAACAATCCAATCCAATCTGACATGAGCCTGTCAGTTTATATGCCATAGTAGAAGGATCTGAGATGATGGCAGGACCTCAGCAGAAAAACGACACACACATCCATGCCTTAACCCGGGGCTCGAACCCAGGTCCTTTGGATCAGTAGCCAAGCGCGCTAACCACTCGGCCATGGGACGGTAAAGTCATATTAGAGGAGTCCTAACTTCTAAAAGAAAGCTTTTTTTTTAATTTTATCGAAAAACGAGGCTTATATTAAAGATCTAAATACAAATCTATCTAAAGCTTTATTTTTTTAACAGTATGGGTTAGATATTTAAAAGGATTGTGGGATACCGCACATTACCAGAAGCAGACAGTCCTAAAAGCATTTTTCGAAATTAGTAAACCGTAAAGAATCGTTGGGAAAAAATTCTGAAAGAAAAAGATTTTTTTTAATAAATGCTTGGTTTAAAACGGTGTTGGTAAACCAAATGAAAAACGTTTCGTTTTGTTTTTTGTTGCAGCCAAAAAAATTAATATTGTTTTTCGTTATAACAAAATTTGTTTCGTTAAAACGTTACGTTAACGTTATTTCGAAATATTTTAGCACAAATGCAAAATAATGAAATGCATGTTATTCTTTTTATTATATGTGTATGCATTAGCGTCGTCTCTGGTTTGCACCAGTTCAATCAATCTACTTGTTTAAAAAAATCGAAAAAAAAAAAGGAAAATAATCACTATAATAACATTTTTTAATAACGAAATAAATACGTAAATGTAAATAAAATTGTTGCGATCACTTTTTCTGCTATTGATTCTTAAAAAAAGTGGTTTAAAAATAAAATGAAATAAAAATTGAAATTATGGATTGGATTGTTTTACCTCTGAGCGGCCCTTTTTTGCACACCATGGGCTAAATGGCCAGGTGACAAGGACCCCGAGGGCTCAGAGGAGGTTGGGGGAGGGGACCCACTGGAACAGCTGTTGGGAGACAAGTGGTAGCCTCCCGTCAAGGCCATCCAGCGTGTTCTTTAACGTTTGATTGTTTTACCTCTGAGCGGCAATTTTTTGCACACCATGGGCTAAATGGCCAGGTCACAAGGACCCCGAAGGCTCAGAGAAGGTTGGGGGAGGGGACCCACTGGAACAGCTGTTGGGAGACAGATGGTAGCCTCCCATCAAGGCCATCCAGCGTGTTCTTTAACGTGCACAGGGTATGGCTCTCCCGCACACGGGGCCACGGCTTAATGTCCCATCCGACGGACGGTGGCCTTTCCAAGCCCATCGGTGTCCCCTACTGACCGTGGACAGGGCGGGGAATTTTGCGGAGATAAATCTCAACGCTGACTCAGCTGGGACTCGAACCTGGGAACTACAGATTACGAGCCTGGCGCGCTACCGAACGAGCCACCCCCGCCGCATTTTAATTATGATTATGAGACCCAGTTATGAATAAATATGATGACATTATTTTACGCATTCTAATAATGTATGTAAGGTCGAACTACCGAAGACAAGCAGGTATCAGAATTTTGTTTCGGGGGAGGGAAGGGGGTGGGTACAGTCGCTCAAAAAAGAAACGTCGCTCAGAAACAGAAATAGGTTTATTCGCAAAATTCTATTATTGATCGGTCAGTCGGTATTTTAGAATCTCGCATTCTCCACCTTCACACAGACAAAAGGGATGAATGAAGACTTTGTTCGACTTAAATTTCTCATCTGGAGGACTCGAGGCCTCATTCCTTAAGCAAACGCCACCTGCCTTGAGCAACACTATCTTTAAAACAATGCCGAAGACAGATGAAAAAAAAAACTTACGTACAGTCGCTCAAAAAAGTATCCGAACACTATGGTTGATTACAGAATTCAGAAAAAATATCTGGAGCGTGTACAGCAACTGTACACGCTCCAGTTATCGTTCACAGCAAATTGGAGCGTGTGCAGTTACTGCACACGCTCAAGTTTGCTGTGAACGGTAACTGCACACGCTCAATATATCCTGAGTGGGCCCACACGATCCAGGTTTTTGTGAGCCCACACGATCCAATGTGCTGTGAACATCAACCGCAACCGCTCCAGTTTGCTGTGAACGGTAACTGCACACGCTCCATATTCATTGCATTATATATTCATACGCATTATATATATTTAAAAAAAGTATCCGAACACTACGGTTGATTACAGAATTCAGAAAAAAATATCTGGCAACGTTTTTTTTTTAGAAATTAGTGATCTGGCATCCTTCGTGTCACGTGACACGTAGGTTGAAATCAACCATAGTATTCGGATATTTTTTTTTGAGCGACTGTACTCGAACTCAGATTTCAACAGCTCCAGTGTCCTTACGAACCAATCCGATAAAACTGTGTCACTTTTAGGACTTTTACTCATACAAAATCGTTTTTACCATAAATATTAGTAAAATCACAGCTAATACAATTTAGGGTACATTTGTTTTATAACTTAAAATAATTTTGCATTATTTCACCGTTGGAATTTTGGGACTCAAATACGCTGTACCTTATACACGTGAAGTCTTACCTTCGTGTGATACTACTGTGGATACTTAGGTGCTATGTTCCAATGGAATATTTTTATATATTCTCGAACCTTCCCCGACTATAAATTCATTTACAGTCGCTCAAAAAAATATCCGAACAGAAATTAGTGACCGTGTCACGTGACACGAAGGTTGCCAGATCACTAATTTCTAAAAAATATAAAAATCAACCATTGTGTTCGGATACTTTTTTGAGCGACTCTACATCCGTCTGTTTCACACAAGTTTCTGAGTATATCTTATAAAGGAAAAAAATCTAAAATGTATCAACACAAAAACTGTGAAAAATACTTTTTTTTTACGAAACTATTTTTTCCGTCATTTGTTATGTTTTATCGTTATAAATATTTTGAAATTCCGTTAACGTCTTTCATAACGTTATTCAAAACTCATTTCGTTATTACGTTATTTCTTTACGTTACAATAACGTTTTCAACACTGTTTTCAAAGTTATTATTGTCACTTCAATTAATCTGGAAATTAAATCTTATTACCTGTAAAGTTATGCTAAATATTCTAGTTTCAGAGATTACTAAACTCTGAATAAATATTAATAATATTCATGGAAACCAATATTTACAAATTTTAAAAAAATGCGAACAGCACTCGGCCATCATGTCTGATGTAACACTTGCAACATCTGCAGCGATTTTTTGCTTTCAATATTGTAAATCACGATTTTTTCGGAATGTTTTTAATACATCATTAAAAAAAAGAAGTCCACAAGATCCGTCCGTCTCTTCCAATCCAGCGACTTGGAAATTTCTCATTTAAGATCACAGAATTCAGAAAAAATATCTGGAACATGTACAGCAACTGTACACGCTCCAGTTACCGTCCACAGCAAACTGGAGCGTGTGCAGTTACTGCACATGCTCCAGTTTGCTGTGAACGGTAACTGCACACGCTCAATATTTCTGTGAGTGGGCCCACACGATCCAGGTTTTTGTGAGCCCACACGATCCAGGTTTTTGTGAGCCCACACGATCCAGTGTGCTGTGAACATCAACCGCAACCGCTCCAGTTTGCTGTGAACGGTAACTGCACACGCTCAATATTTCTGTGAGTGGGCTCACACGATCCAGGTTTTTGTGAGCCCACACGATCCAATGTGCTGTGAACATCAACCACAACCGCTCCAGTTTGCTGTGAACGGTAACTGCACAAGATCAATATTTCTGTAAGTGGGTTCACACGATCCAGGTTTTTGTGAGCCCACACGATCCAGTGTGCTGTGAACATCAACCGCAACCGCTCCAGTTTGCTGTGAACGGTAACTGCACACGCTCAATATTTCTGTGAGTGGGCTCACATGATCCAGGTTTTTGTTAGCCCACACGATCCAATGTGCTGTGAACATCAACCGCAACCGCTCCAGTTTGCTGTGAACGGTAACTGCACACGCTCAATATTTCTGTGAGTTGGCCCACACGATCCAGGTTTTTGTGAGCCCACACGATCCAATGTGCTGTGAACATCAACCGCAACCGCTCCAGTTTGCTGTGAACGGTAACTGCACACGCTCAATATTTCTGTGAGTGGGACCACACGATCCAATGTGCTGTGAACATTAACCGCAACCGCTCCAGTATGATAGTAACTCCACGCCGTCAAAACAAGGAAACTTTCACAATTTCTTGACATTTTAGACACACAATACATTAGTTAGTTACTCAATTATTTAATAAAATATAACACTTCAAAATATAGGTACTCTTTTATAATCATCCTTTATTAACAGCTAAAACTCAAATGTTTGAACTGCTTGGTTAAGTGCAAGTGTCGGTTAAACGAATGTCGGATAAATGGATTTCTGCTCTCTGTTGATCGCTTCTTTCGATAACGTTTTGGTCAAAATACAGAAGCCAAAGCGCAAGTTTTCGAGCTAATCTCATTCTTTGTAGCGATCAGTTTCGATGGCTTGTATCCGTTTATCCTAAACACAATTCCTTTGCAATACAGAGAGATATTTCTCTGTCTGAACGGATATTTATTCCTTATATTTGTTCCATTTCGTTATCCATCTTCTGCGGTGTAAGACGAAGAGCGAAAGATATTAAGAGTAAACAAATACCCACAGCAACCGGAAAAGAGCCGTCACAACGAACTAAAGACTTTGCACATCCCTTCTTCTTCCTCTTCCTCTTCTATTATCGTCAACAGCATCACCCTTTGTTCTTCACCCCAAAGAAGAAAGTGTTCATTTGTACACGTCTCACAAAAGGATACTTGAGCACACTTTTGAAAAGGGAGTTCTTTTTTCTCCATTTTTGCTACCCGAGATAAGTCAGAAGCTTTCCTAACGTCAGAACACACACGCTCCATCACAATCCATTTTGAGAGTCGAAGCAGCAGCACCAGAAGGAGGAGGAGGAGGAGGAAGAGATTGCTTCAGCTAAGTAACACAAGCACCTATTCATCAAATGCAGAGACTTCCTTTGATAATGACCGCTTTTAAAGTCTTCCTTCGGAGAAAGTGGAGAGTCTCTGCTAAGGAATAATAATTATCTCGACTTCTTCCGATAAGAGGAGGGAGACATACAAAGGACCACCTAATGACCTCAGACATTATGTTATCACCCAATGAGTGTCAGTGCGTCGGAGCAAGTGGTGCTGTTTGTCCGAACATTATTAGCACCTCGTATTAATTACTAGCAAAGAGGCCTTTGACTTCTAAACATGAGAGGAGGATGCATTTAGATTTTTATATTTTCTTTCTTAGCCTTTATTTTTAATGATGTTGACCACAGATGGTAATTAAAACTTTTAGTGTTATATATTTTTGTTTTTATGGAATGAGTGTGTGTGAGTTTTTTTTTTCCTCTGGTGGGTTGGGTTGTTTTACCTCTGAGCGGCACTTTTTTGCACACAATGGGCTAAATGGCCAGGTCACATGGACCCCGAAGGCTCAGAGAAGGTTGGGGGAGGGGACCCACTGGAACAGCTGTTGGGAGACAGATGGTAGTCTCCCGTCAAGGCCATCCAGAGTGTTCTTTAACGTGCACAGGGAATGACTCTCCCGCACACGGGGTCACGGCTTAACGTCCCATCCGATGGACGGCGGTCTTTCCAAGCCCATCGATGTCCCCTACTGACCGTTGGCAGGACGGGGAATTCCCGATAGTTTGAGTGAACTTTACAGTTCACGAAGCCTTAGCGTTAGCTTCTCTGCATAATAAGTAGACTGACAGAGAAGACTGCGTTGAATTCATTGACCCAGATACTCTACAAAAGTTGTCCTCAATTATGATTTAAGAACCGCATGCATCCTCGAGAATGATTTTATGTGGACTTAGTATCTTTAATAAAAATGAAAGTGTTGGGATGATATTATTAGGATGTATAAGATTATTCTAAAGAATGTTATAATTAAATATTCATGGATAAGATAGATATAAATAGAACAAGAAAAATAATTTTTGGTAAAAAATTTAAAATTTTAACTTATATTTTCTTGAAGCTTATTATTTAGAAATTGTAGGTTTCAATTTAGAGCAGAAAAAAATTTAGTACAGAGCAGAAAAGAACTACGTTTCCACTGCTTACATAATCCATTATGCACCAGCGGTTCATTTGTCTTAGTGGGGGCGGGGGTGGCTTAGTCGGTAGCGCGCCAGGCTCGTAATCTGTAGTTCCCAGGTTCGAGTCCCAGCTGGGTCAGCGTTGAGATTTATCTCCGCAAAATTCCCCGCCCTGCCCACGGTCAGTAGGGGACACCGATGGGCTTGGAAAGGCCACCGTCCGTCGGATGGGACGTTATCCCGTGGTCCCGTGTGTGGGAGAGCCATACCCTGTGCACGTTAAAGAACACGCTGGATGATCTTGACGGGAGCTGCCATCTGTCTCCCAACAGCTTTTCCAGTGGATCCCCTCCCCCAACATTCTCTGAGCCTTCGGGGTCCATGTGACCTGGCCATTTAGCCCATTGTGTGCAAGAAAGTGCCGCTCAGAGGTAAAACAACCCAATGTTAAAGAACACGCCGGACGGCCTTGACGGGAGGCTACCATCTGTCTCCCAACAGTGATTCCAGTGGGTCTCCTCCCCCAACCTTCTCTGAGCCTTCGGGGTCCACGTGACCTGGCCATTTAACCCATGGTGTGCAAAAAAGTGCCGCTCAGAGGTAAAACAACCCAACCCATTGTCTTAGTTGAAGAACAGTGGCTATTATGTTCGTTTTCAGAGCAAAGGATCGAATCGCGAATGATGCTCAGATGTTATCGTTGTCTTTCTGCCGATGTCTATTTCCTATCGGAGATCTTATCTCTGTGTTATCGTGGTGACAGGTTGTTGTTCGGCTTTCCTGTAAAGCAGCATTCTTCTTTTTTTTATAATAATAATAATAATTTATTCAAATTCAACATTTATCAGCGGATATTTTAGTGAACTCACCACAAGTGTTTAATTAACTCGCTAGTGGATTAATACTATTATAATTTTTTTCTCATCACATTTAATATATAAAAACATACATTGATACAAAGGTTTCAACAGAATAGTATTTGGTATGTATAAAACAGTACATCAATAAAAATAAAAAATAAATACCCCCTCAAGCAGCTGCTTGCCACAGAGGTCTGACAGGAGCCTGTCAGTTTATATGCCAGAGTAGAAGGTCTGAGAGGATGGCAGGACCTCAGGAGCGTGTACAGCAACTGTACAGGCTTCAGTTACCGTTCACAGCAAACTGGAGCGTGTGCAGTTACTGCACACGCTCCAGTTTGCTGTGAACGCTGCTCCAGTTTGCTGTGCAGTTACTGCACACGCTCCAGTTTGCTGTGAACGGTAACTGCACACGCTCCAGTTTGCTGTGAACGGTAACTGCACACGCTCAGTATTTCTGTGAGTGGGCCCACACGATCCAGGTTTTTGTGAGCTCACACGATCCAATGTAAATAAAATAAATAATAAATACCCCCTCAAGCAGCTGCTTGCCACAGAGGTCTGACAAGAGCATGTCAGTTTATATGCCAGAGTAGAAGGTCTGAGAGGATGGCAGGACCTCAGCAGAAAAACAACACAAACATCCATGCCTTACCCGGGGCTCGAACCCAGGTCCCGTAGATCAGTAGCCAAGCGTGCTAACCACTCGACCAAGTTTCATAAATATTATAATTATTGGATTAATAGCCATAATTTAATTTATTTTTAAGCGTTATAATATTAGTTATATTTCTTATATCTTTTGGTAGATCATTAAATAGTTTAGGACTACAAAAACCAAACTATATGTTTGAAATAATTCGTTTGGTTTAGGAACAATTATTTTTCATTTTCCACAGATATAGTATTATAGGAATTTTCTACCCTATGAAACATGGGAATATTTTTGTGTGTAAATATTAAAAAACATATATATTTATTCAATATTTAATAAGTTTAAATCCAAAAAACTTTGACAAGAAGAATCATATTTTCTTTAAAATGTCATTATTCTTAGCACATATTTATGTATTTGTTTTATTAACTTCAAATAACCTTCATATGCCCTTTCCCAGATTGTTATTCCATATTGTATTCTAGAATGAATTAGGGGCGGGGATGGCTCAGTCGGTAGCGTGCCAGGCTCGTAATCTGTATTTCCCAGGTTCGAGTCCCAGCTGGGTCAGCGTTGAGATTTATCTCCGCAAAATTCCCCGCCCTGTCCGTAGGAGAGTCAGTAGGAGACACCGATGGGCTTGGAAAGGCCGCCATCCGTCGGATGGGACGTTAAGCCGTGGCCCCGTGTGCGGGAGAGCCATACCCTGTGCACGTTAAAGAACACACTGGATGGCCTTGACGGGAGACTGTCTTCCAACAGCTGTTCCAGTGGGTCCCCTTCTCTGAGCCTTCGGGGTCCATGTGACCTGGCCATTTAGCCCATGGTGTGCAAAAAAGTGCCGCTCAGAGGTAAAACAACCCAACCCAACTAGAATGAATTAATACAAAATACACCTTTTTCAAAGTACATATATCTAACAGTTCTCTCAATATATACATTTGAGGCATAATTCCTTTAATACTTTTAACTGTTATTTTATGTGATTCTTCCAAGTCAAGTGTTTATCGAAAATAACACCAAGTTATTTCATTGCATCTCTAGAGTTTATTTTTTGACATTCGCACCGAAAATTTTGTACTGTTACTATTAGATTATAGAAAATAAACACTTTAAAGTATGACAATAGAGGTCTTCAATATCAGTATTAATATCTCTTTGCATATTAAAATATATATATATATTATCTTTTTTGTATTAACAGATAATTTATTCTTATTAAACCACATCCTTAAAAGTTTCAGACCTTCATTATTTTTGTTTTCAGTTCATTGTCACTCTCATTAACATATATAATTGCAAGTGCTTTTAAGTTATTCGGAATAGTATTAGAGACATTTTCATGTATAGTAACTATTAGAATTTATACACTGTAATTCAAACTTGTATTAAATTAAAAAAAAACTGATGTGACATAAATTTCAATATTATAGGTGTCAGGGTCTATTGTTTGGTAAAGGTGATACAGTAGAGGACAACATTGGATGCAGAGTGAAGGTGCGTACAATTAGTTAGGCTGAATGTTAGGAACAAATTAGGCTAAAAGTTAACAGAAGTTAGACTAAAGGTTTAGGTAAAAATTAGGCTAAATGTTAAGTAAATATTATGCTAAAAGTTAGACAGAAGTTAGGCTAAAAGTTGGGCAAAAATTAGACTAAATGTTAGGCAAAAATTAGACTAAATGTTAGGCAAAAATTAAGCTAATAATTAGACTGAAGATTGTCTAAAATTTAGGCAAAAATTAGGCTAAAAGTTAGATAAAAGTTAGGCAAAAATTAGGTTAAAAGTTAGATAAATGTTAGGCAAAAATTAGAGTAAATGTTAGGCAAAATTAGGCTAAAAGTTAGACTGAAGGTAGTCTAAAAGTTAGGCAAAAGTTAGGCTAAAAGTTAGATAGAAGTTAGGCAAAAATTAGACTAAATGTTAGGCAAAATTAGACTAAATGTTAGGCAAAAATTAGGTTAAAAGTTAGATGGAAGTTAGGCAAAAATTAGACTAAATGTTAGGCAAAAATTAAGCGAATAATTAGACTGAAGATAGTCTAAAATTTAGGCAAAAATTAGGCTAAAAGTTAGATAAAAGTTAGGCAAAAATTAGATTAAAAGTTAGATAAATGTTAGGCAAAAATTAGAGTAAATGTTAGGCAAAATTAGGCTAAAAGTTAGACTGAAGGTAGTCTAAAAGTTAGGCAAAAGTTAGGCTAAAAGTTAGATAGAAGTTAGGCAAAAATTAGACTAAATGTTAGGCAAAAATTAAGCGAATAATTAGACTGAAGATAGTCTAAAATTTAGGCAAAAATTAGGCTAAAAGTTAGATAAAAGTTAGGCAAAAATTAGATTAAAAGTTAGATAAATGTTAGGCAAAAATTAGAGTAAATGTTAGGCAAAATTAGGCTAAAAGTTAGACTGAAGGTAGTCTAAAAGTTAGGCAAAAGTTAGGCTAAAAGTTAGATGGAAGTTAGGCAAAAATTAGACTAAATGTTAGGCAAAAATTAAGCGAATAATTAGACTGAAGATAGTCTAAAATTTAGGCAAAAATTAGGCTAAAAGTTAGATAAAAGTTAGGCAAAAATTAGATTAAAAGTTAGATAAATGTTAGGCAAAAATTAGAGTAAATGTTAGGCAAAATTAGGCTAAAAGTTAGACTGAAGGTAGTCTAAAAGTTAGGCAAAAGTTAGGCTAAAAGTTAGATAGAAGTTAGGCAAAAATTAGACTAAATGTTAGGCAAAAATTAAGCGAATAATTAGACTGAAGATAGTCTAAAATTTAGGCAAAAATTAGGCTAAAAGTTAGATAAAAGTTAGGCAAAAATTAGATTAAAAGTTAGATAAATGTTAGGCAAAAATTAGAGTAAATGTTAGGCAAAATTAGGCTAAAAGTTAGACTGAAGGTAGTCTAAAAGTTAGGCAAAAGTTAGGCTAAAAGTTAGATAGAAGTTAGGCAAAAATTAGACTAAATGTTAGGCAAAAATTAAGCGAATAATTAGACTGAAGATAGTCTAAAATTTAGGCAAAAATTAGGCTAAAAGTTAGATAAAAGTTAGGCAAAAATTAGATTAAAAGTTAGATAAATGTTAGGCAAAAATTAGAGTAAATGTTAGGCAAAATTAGGCTAAAAGTTAGACTGAAGGTAGTCTAAAAGTTAGGCAAAAGTTAGGCTAAAAGTTAGATGGAAGTTAGGCAAAAATTAGACTAAATGTTAGGCAAAAATTAAGCGAATAATTAGACTGAAGATAGTCTAAAATTTAGGCAAAAATTAGGCTAAAAGTTAGATAAAAGTTAGGCAAAAATTAGATTAAAAGTTAGATAAATGTTAGGCAAAAATTAGAGTAAATGTTAGGCAAAATTAGGCTAAAAGTTAGACTGAAGGTAGTCTAAAAGTTAGGCAAAAGTTAGGCTAAAAGTTAGATAGAAGTTAGGCAAAAATTAGACTAAATGTTAGGCAAAAATTAAGCGAATAATTAGACTGAAGATAGTCTAAAATTTAGGCAAAAATTAGGCTAAAAGTTAGATAAAAGTTAGGCAAAAATTAGATTAAAAGTTAGATAAATGTTAGGCAAAAATTAGAGTAAATGTTAGGCAAAATTAGGCTAAAAGTTAGACTGAAGGTAGTCTAAAAGTTAGGCAAAAGTTAGGCTAAAAGTTAGATGGAAGTTAGGCAAAAATTAGACTAAATGTTAGGCAAAAATTAAGCGAATAATTAGACTGAAGATAGTCTAAAGTTAGGCAAAAGTTAGGCTAAAAGAGTTTAGTCTGAAACAGAAAAGCTTTGCTACCAGATCCATAGCTGTTGTTATTTTGTATAGATTGATGTAAAAATACAATTTCATCGAAAGAATATAAATATATTTTGTTATAGCTGATGAATGTTTTCAATATCAGGATTTAGTATTATATACTTTTCGTATAAATGTTATCAAGCAAAATCATTCGGAACCGAAGATTTTCTGATAACGTTTAGTGTTCTTTTACTAATTGAGCTCGGCGGGAGTTGGCTCAGTCGGTAGCGCGTCAGGCTCGTAATCTGCAATCCCAGGGTTCAGTTCCATCTGGGCCGGCGTCATGATTGCTCTAAGCTGCACTCCCACCTTTCCCTCAGTAGGAAGGGGGAACCAATGGCTTGGAAAGGCCGCCGTCCATCGGATGGAACGTAAAGCCGTGGTTCCTTATGTAGGAGAGACACCCTGTGCACGTTACACTCTGGATGGCCTTGACGGGAGGCTACCATCTGTCTCCTAAAAGCTGTTCAGTAGGTCCCCTCCTTTTTAAGGGCGGGGGTGGCTCAGTCGGTAGCGCGCCAGGATCGTAATCTGTAGTTCCCAGGTTCGAGTCCCAGCTGGGTCAGCGTTGAGATTTATCTCCGCAAAATTCCCCGCCCTGCCCACGGTCAGTAGGGGACCCGATGGGCTTGGAAAGGCCGCCGTCCGTCGGATGGGACGTTAAGCCGTGGCCCCGTGTGCGGGAGAGCCATACCCTGTGCACTTTAAAGAACACGCTGGATGGCCTTGACGGGAAGCTACCATCTGTCTCCTAACAGCTGTTCCAGTGGGTCCCCTCCCCCAACCTTCTCTGAGCCTTCGGCGTCCATGTGACCTGGCCATTTAGCCCATGGTGTGCAAAAAAGTGCCGCTAAGAGGTAAAACAACCCAACCCAACATCCTAATTCATCCTTGCAGTCACATCATCCGCATTTGCCTCTGATAAAACCCGCTCCAAACGAGGCATTTAACGACGGGCGTCGCCGCCATATCCACCATCTTTGATGATAAGAATCATTACTTAGCGCAGAAGATGGGATGATCTCATCTTTCGAACTCTGTCCATTCTCACGCGATGGTTTCAAAGACCGGAGAACTTGAACGCAGAGGATGAAGAGGTGGAGCATCTGCTGCCGCCGCTCTAACATTCCTCAGTTCATCCTTGCTGCTCTACAGAAGCCACGACTTCAGTATGCCGCAGATCGCTTGACTCAGAAATCCAATGTCGCTTTAAATTCCCCCAGTGAGTTATTAATATTTCACCAACGCGACATCCGGCAGGGGATATATGATATTTAACGGAGTCCTTTATCCGTCTCCTCGTAACAGTGTCTCCGTGCTCAGATCGCATATATTACCTCTTAACTGCACGACTACATTAGCAACTTGATATATGTTCCCTTTCGGAACGGCACAGGACCAATATAGGGAGACAAACGGGCTCGTCTCCGGGATTCGGCCGCGGTGCGTGCGAAGGCCGCCTCAAGTTCAATTACTCGTGTGGGCTTTACGTTGCTAGGGGCCGTAAATAAAATGAAAGGAAGTCGTGGAGCACGAAAGGGGGGGGGGGAAGGGAGAGAACAATTATAATGATAAGGGAGAGGCTCGTTCGTGGAGCAGAGGCTGAATTGATTTGAAAACGTCAACTACGCTTTCTCTGAAGAGTTGGTTTTTGATGTATGCTGGCTGTTACGAAGAGCAGAGGGTAGTTTGGTTGGATTAGCGTAATTCTCTCACAGGTCATTGAGTTATAATTGGCTATTTGGTTGCTTTGGGTATTTGTTGTTCATCCCTTATGGTGTCTAAAGGAAGGAGGTGGAGGTTGGATAATAAAATAGATGCGGATCATGAACTTGCGAAAAGAGTGAATCAAAGATGAGAGTGGAGATTAGGGATTTTTGAGAAAATAAATTGTCGATCTCATTGGATTTTTCGGTATCTTTAGAATATTAGAAAGTATATCTTATGATTATTTGACTCATCGTGATAAGGTTGGATGTTGGAATTAATTTCGAAGAATTCATCGGGAGGAATTGGGATGGAAATCAAATATTGGAACTGTCGGAGATCTTTTTGGTCAGGAGGTTTATGCAGAATTATTTCCGCAATGGATATGACAAGATCAATAATGATGAGATGGATAGAAGACGGAGAGAGGAATGAAAAAGAATAAATGAAGGAATAAATGAGTGGATGAATGAATTAGTGAATAAATAGGTGATTTTTTTAACGGGCGAATGAATATAGGGAGTATAAATAAAAAGTGATGAAGAAGTGTGAAACGCAACTTTGGAAGACCTTCGAGTTTTGGAAGCAATTGAGAACATGCAGTTGACGTAAAGATTATTCGTATACGTCATTGGTTGGTTCAGTGTAACCGTTCGCATGGCCGAGTGGTTGGCTACTGATCAGAGAGGGGCGGGGGTGGCTCAGTCGGTAGCGCGCCAGGCTCGTAATCTGTAGTTCCCAGGTTCGAGTCCCAGCTGGGTCAGCGTTGAGATTTATCTCCGCAAAATTCCCCGCCCTGCCCACGGTCAGTAGGGGACACCGATGGGCTTGGAAAGACCGCCGTCCGTCGGATGGGACGTTAAGCCGTGGCCCCGTGTGTGGGAGAGCCATACCCTGTGCACATTAAAGAACACGCTGGATGGCCTTGACGGGAGGCTACCATCTGTCTCCCAACAGCTGTTCCAGTGGGTCACCTTCCCCAACCTTCTCTGAGCCTTCGGGGTCCATGTGACCTGGCCATTTAGCCCATGGTGTGCAAAACAGTGCCGCTCAGAGGTAAAACAACCCAACGTTAAAGAACACGCTGGATGGCCTTGACGGGAGGTTACCATCTGTCCCCCAACAGCTGTTCCAGTGGGTCTCCTCTTCCAACCTTCTCTGAGCCTTCGGAGTCCATGTGACCTGGCCATTTAGCCCATGGTGTGCAAAAAAGTGCCGCTCAGAGGTAAAACAACCCAACGTTAAAGAACACGCTGGATGGCCTTGACGGGAGGCTACCATCTGTCTCCCAACAGCTGTTCCAGTGGGTCCGCTCCCCCAACCTTCTCTGAGCCTTCGGGGTCCATGTGACCTGGCCATTTAGCCCATGGTGTGCAAAAAAGTGCCGCTCAGAGGTAAAACAACCCAACGTTAAAGAACACGCTGGATGGCCTTGACGGGAGGCTACCATCTGTCTCCCAACAGCTGTTCCAGTGGGTCCCCACTCCCAACCTTCTCTGAGGCTTCGGGGTCCATGTGACCTGGCCATTTAGCCCATGGTGTGCAAAAAAGTGCCGCTCAGAGGTAAAGCAAACCAAAGCAAAGCAAATCCCCTCCCCCAACCTTCTCTGAGCCTTCGTGGTCCATGTGACCTGGCCATTTAGCCCATGGTGTGCAAAAAAGTGCCGCTCAGAGGTAAAACAACAACAACAACTGATCAAAGAGATCTGGAATCGAACCCCGGGTGAGGCTATCTGTGTTGTCTTTCTGCTGAGGTGTCGTCTTCGTTATAGACATTCTCTGTGGAATGATATATTGACAGGCTCCTGTCAGACCTCTGTGGCAAGCAGCTGCTTGAGGAATAATTTTTTTTTTCATGATCTTAGAGATCAACCCTTGATCTCATAGATTAACGAAGGAGGGACAAAATGATTGATAACACAATTCACCGATGATCTTTGAAAACTGTGAATGCGCTAAATTCAAAATCCTGTTTGAAGGCCGGTCTTACAAAAGAGATAAAAACTGTGACGAAAGACTGCGCGTGAAAGAGACTGCGCAGTTGACACAACGGCAGTTCTTATGGAACATGGCTACTTTGAACTGTGAATTAGTTGTCAATCGACCAATCATTTATGAGAGAATATTAGATGAATCAACTGCGCACTCTTTTTGTTGAATTGTTTTCCCCGCGTACTTCGCTAAAACATTTAGAATAATATTTAGGAATTAACAACACCCTTCTTCGAGGTCCAACTGTGGCAGCATTCACATTTATCTCCGCTAACGCCACCCTAACCTCGGTGAGAAAGGGGACACCAATGATCTTCGAAAGCCCGTCGTATTAATGTTAAGCCGTGATCCCGAGCGCAGAACAGCCATACCCTGTGCGCTTTAAAGAACACACAGAACAGCTTTGACGGAAAGCAACCATCTGTCTCTTAACAGCTATCAGTGGATACCTTTTTCCTAAACTTCTCCGAGTTGGGTTGTTGGGTTGTTTCATCTCTGAGCGGCACTTTTTTGCACACCGTGGGCTAAATGGCCAGGTCACATGGACCCCGAAGGCTCAGAGAAGGTTGGGGGAGGGGACCCACTGGAACAGCTGTTGGGAGACAGATGGTAGCCTCCCGTCAAGGCCATCCAGCGTGTTCTTTAACGTTGGGTTGTTTTACCTCTGAGCGGCACTTTTTTGCACACCAAGGGCTAAATGGCCAGGTCACATGGACCCCTAAGGCTCAGAGAAGGTTGGGGGAGGGGACCCACTGGAACAGCTATTGGGAGACAGATGGTAGCCTCCCGTCAAGGCCATCCAACGTGTTCTTTAACGTGCACAGGGTATGGCTCCCCCGCACACGGGTCACGGCTTAACGTCCCATCCGACGGACGGCGGCCTTTCCAAGCCCATCGGTGTCCCCTACTGACCGTGGCAGGGCGGGGAATTTTGCGGAGATAAATCTCAACGCTGACCCAGTTGGGACTCGAACCTGGGAACTACAGAATGCGAGCCTGGCGCGCTACCGACTGAGCCACCCCCGCTCCACTTCTCTGAGACTTTGGATCCTTGTGACCTGGAAATTTATCCCATTGTAAATGCAGAAGTTTTGCTGATGGGTTAAATAAATAAACCATACCGTTCCCCTACATGCATTCTTAGTCAGATTATTAAAATTAAGACACAAACATTCCACTGAAAGTTTTAATTCCAACAGCAACATCAGTATTATCACCATGCAAGTATTCAAAGTCTAGTTGATGATCAGAGGATATTATTAAATCATAAAATAATCATTCAGGACTTAAGTGTAGGAGCCAACGTTCATTCTATTAACACAAAACCATCAATCCATCACAAGTCAACTACAAATCATTCAGATAAGCACTGTGAAGAGTCATAAACTTGAAAACAACATTTTATACTTTTCCCATAAACGCAGCACGGAATGGGATATAAAGATGTAAGAATGAGTAAACCAATAAAATGAACGAATCAATTATTCCCCAGGAAGTTCTCAACAACATAGTCTGACATGAGACTGTCAATATTGCGCTTCATAAAGGGAATAAGTGATCGATTCGGTACAACTACAAACTCATTTATACCTCATCTGTGAAACGAGAATCAAGATGTATTGCTCTACTAGAGTCTCACGCTGGCAATTCAGTCAGTGCAACCAAGGGTTGGGTTGTTTTATCTCTGAGCGGCACTTTTTTGCACACCATGGGCTAAGTGGCCAGGTCACATGGACCCCGAAGGTTCAGAGAAGGTTGGGGGAGGGGACCCACTGGAACAGCTGTTGGGATACAGATGGTAGCCTCCCGTCAAGGATATCCAGCGTGTTCTTTAACGTTGGGTTGTTTTACGTCTGAGTGGCACTTTTTTGCACACAGTTGGTTAAATGGCTAGGTCACAAGGTCCCCGAAGGCTCAGAGAAGGTTGGGAGAGGGGACCCACTGGAACGGCTGTTGAGAGACAGATAGTAGCCTCCCGTCAAGGCCATTTAACGTTCACAGGGTATGGTCTCCCGCACACGGTTCAACGTCCCATCCGACGGACGGCGGCCTTTCCAAGCCCATCGGTGTCCCCTACTAACCGTGGGCAGGGAGTTTTGTAGAGATAAATCTCAACGCTGACCCAGCTGGGGGGACTCGAAAATGGGAACTGCAGATTACGAGTCTGGCGCGCTACCGACTCAGCCAACCCCGCCCTTATATTATGCGATCCTAGTGGTGAGAGTCACTTACTGGAAGAATAATGATTGATTATTTCTTGAGTTGTTACACCCCCCCCCCCCCAGTCTATACCACCTTTTACAAACCGGTAGAGAAAACGGATAAAATTATAGATGATTAAATGGATTAATGGATAGTTGATAATCCATTATATATTTATGAAGCGAAAATAGTGATAAAATTTCTGATGAAGGTTAAATATTTTTGGTTTTAAAATGTTCTTAATTCTAAGAATGGTTATCATTGAATCATTTCCTAATCATACAATTAATTCTTAGTGTTTTAATATATTTTTTAATCCTTTCACGACTAAGGGAAACATTTTTTCCCATTTTAAAATTGGTGATTGTCGTATTTAATTATAACCTTATCTGCGTTTTTTATACAGAATGTCAAAATAGAACGTATGCCGAACGCAATTACGTAAACGGGAACGTTTAGAAAACAAAAACAGAACTGTCAGGACGCATAATATATGTACTATGTGCAATGTCCATCTTTGCCTCACTACCAAAAGAAATTGCTTCGCAGAATATCATAATTAGCACATCATTTTGTATAGTAATTTTATTTCATAATTTTGTATTATTTTAATTAACATTTTGTTCTAATAAACCAATAAATAAAAGACATTGCATAATAAGCCTAACTATAATTTGTGTTACCTTTATAGTCCATTGGGAAAAATATTTCCCATAAAATTCCAAAAAAACTACACATTGTTATGTATTTTTCTTATGATTTTTATTTATTTTACGTCTAAACAAACTAAAATAAACAGTTACATACTAATATTTACTCTTAGAAACCTTATGGTCCTGAAAGGGTTAAATAACAACGATGTTGAATTATCATAACTAAATCTAACAAAACAATCTGTAGTAGATGCTATTTTCTCTTCTTACAACTCTTTAGGGATTCGTTATAATATTCCCAAGAGACAGAGCTTTCTAAAAGAAATAAATATCACTACCAAACTTTCGAGTTTAAAAAGAAGAGAAAAATCTCATTTTTAAAAACCATCTTCAGCCTGCGCCATCGAACGAGTTTTTTTTTAGCCCTTTATCATCATCATCATCATGATGGCTTTGTTTGTTCGTTCCCATCCTTAAAGTTTGGGAAACAAGTTAGCGGTGTAAAGCTTTTTCTTTTTAGAGTGTCTCAAAAAAGAGACAACATCCCTTGAGAAAATATATAAAAAAAGAAGAGCCGTTTTATAGAATCATCGAAAAACTTCCCGCCGAAGAGGACCAGAAGTTACCCATCATGTCTCCCACTGATGGGAATAGCGAAGTTGTTTCAGCGCTCGCCGATGTAGGATGAACGCGCAATGGTTCTCTCCGACGATCGGAGATTTAATCGCCCGTGATCCATGAAACAAGAAAGGAACAAGACTGCCAAGGAAGGTGCTCGTCCTCGGACCTCTGCCTTTTATCCGCTTGCTATGTCAGGATAACTGGGTTGGCCTCGGTTTCGAGTGAAAGACTCCTTGGTTTCTTTTTTTTTCCTCTACTCGTATCGACCAAGCAGCTCGCAGTGCTCTCCGCGGATTGAAGAGGTAGATGGAAGGGATAGATAGAGGCAGATGAGAGGGTAGAGAGAACAACGGGAGAGAAGATGAAACTTGGGAGAGAAGAGAGGAAGAAGGAGAAGATAATACCGGTGGAGGCACAAAATAACACCTTTTGGTTGTTTGTCTTTTTTTTCAGCTCTTTCAAGTTTCCCAAGATGATGCTGTGACCTGCTCGAAGAGATTCCATCTTCCATTTGTCCGAGAAAAGTCTCTTTCTCTTGGCCTCTTTGGAATTTTCCTTATTTGGACCACGAAACCTTCTGCTATAGACTTAAGGTCAACCGTTTCACTACGATTGATAAAAACGTAATTGGGGCGGGGGTGGCTCAGTCGGTAGCGCGCCAGGCTCGTAATCTGTAGTTCCCAGGTTCGAGTCCCAGCTGGGTCAGCGTTGATATTTATTTCCGCAAAAATTCCCCGCCCAGCCCACGGTCAGTAGGGGACACCGATGGGCTTGGAAAGGCCGCCGTCCGTCGGATGGGACGTTAAGCCGTGGCCCCGTGTGCGGGAGAGACATACCCTGTGCATGTTAAAGAACACGCTGGATGGCCTTGACGGGAGGCTACCATCTGTTTCCCAACAGCTGTTCCAGTGGGCCCCCTCCCCCAACCTTCTCTGAGCATTCGGGGTCCATGTGACCTGGCCATTTAGCCCATGGTGTGCAAAAAAGTGCCGCTCAGAGGTAAAACAACCCACAATCCAAAGTGGGGTATGCGAAGAAAATTTAATGATTGTAATTTAACTTTTTTTAGAGAGATTTTAAATTTCCAGAAAAATGAACATGAAAGACAAAGCAAAAATTTAAATTATAGAAATTTTTTTAGTCATTTTACGCACGCGACACTGTTTCGTTTCCTAAAGATGTCTGTCAAAAAGAGATCTTTGAATGAATCGCTGCATCACAAGGGATGAAAACAAGATTTTCAAAAATTATGAAACACCTTCAGTCACGCTGTCCTCTTTAAATTACATTTTCATGTTTACTTTCATCTTATCGTATTCAGTTGTATACTTACTTATATGATAGATATATTTTTAGCTTCATACGTCTTAGGGGTACGTGCTATTTTTTCTTGACATAGGGGTGCGTACTATTTTTTTCTTGATATAGGGGTGCGTGCTATTTTTTCTTGATATAGGGGTGCGTGCTATTTTTTTCTTGATATAGGGGTGCGTGCTATTTTTTTCTTGCTATAGGGGTGCGTGCTATTTTTTTCTTGCTATAGGGGTGCGTGCTATTTTTTTCTTGATATAGGGGTGCGTGCTATTTTTTTCTTGATATAGGGGTGCATGCTATTTTTTTCTTGATACAGGGGTACATGCTATTTTTATCTTGATATAGGGGTGCGTGCTATTTTTTTCTTGATATAGGGGTGCGTGGTATTTTTTCTTGATATAGGGGTGCGTGCTATTTTTTTCTTGATATAGGGGTGCGTGCTATTTTTTTCTTGATATAGGGGTGCGTGCTATTTTTTTCTTGATATAGGGGTGCATGCTATTTTTTTCTTGATATAGGGGTGCGTGCTATTTTTCTCTTGATACAGGGGTACATGCTATTTTTTTCTTGATATAGGGGTGCGTGCTATTTTTTTCTTGCTATAGGGGTGCGTGCTATTTTTTTCTTGCTATAGGGGTGCGTGCTATTTTTTTCTTGATATAGGGGTGCGTGCTATTGTTTTCTTGATATAGGGGTGCATGCTATTTTTTTCTTGATACAGGGGTACATGCTATTTTTTCTTGATATAGGGGTGCGTGCTATTTTTTTCTTGATATAGGGGTGCGTGGTATTTTTTCTTGCTATAGGGGTGCGTGCTATTTTTTTCTTGCTATAGGGGTGCGTGCTATTTTTTTCTTGATATAGGGGTGCGTGCTATTTTTTTCTTGATACAGGGGTGCATGCTATTTTTTCTTGATATAGGGGTGCGTGCTATTTTTTTCTTGATATAGGGGTGCGTGGTATTTTTTCTTGATATAGGGGTGCGTGCTATTTTTTTCTTGATATAGGGGTGCGTGCTATTTTTTTCTTGATATAGGGGTGCGTGCTATTTTTTTCTTGATATAGGGGTGCGTGCTATTTTTTTCTTGATATAGGGGTGCGTGCTATTTTTCTCTTGATACAGGGGTACATGCTATTTTTTTCTTGATATAGGGGTGCGTGCTATTTTTTTCTTGATATAGGGGTGCGTGCTATTTTTTTCTTGACATAGGGGTGCGTGGTATTTTTTCTTGATATAGGGGTGCGTGCTATTTTTTTCTTGATATAGGGGTGCATGCTATTTTTTTCTTGATATAGGGGTGCAACAATTTTTTTGATATAGGGGTGCGTGCTATTTTTTCTTGATATAGGGGTGCGTGCTATTTTTTTCTTGATATAGGGGTGTGGCTATTTTTTTTTTGATATAGGGGTGCGTGCTATTTTTTTCTTGAGATAGGGGTACGTGCCATTTTTTTTCTTGACATAGGGGTGCATGCTATTTTTTTCTTGATATGGGGGTGCGGCTATTTTTTCTTGATATAGGGGTGCGTGCTATTTTTTTCTTGTTATAGGGGTGCATGCAAATTTTTCCTTGATATTGGGGTGCGTGCCATTTTTACTTGATATACGGGTGTGTGCTATTTTTTCTTGATATAGGGGTGCATGCTATTTTTTTCCCGATATAGGGGTGCGTGATATTTTTTCCTAATATAGGGATGTGTACTATTTTTTACTGATATAGGGGTGCGTGCTAATTTTTCTTGATATAGGGCTGCGTGCTAGTTTTTTCTTGATATAGGGGTGCGTGGTTTTTCTGATATAGGGATGCATGCTATTTTTCCCGATATAGGGGAGCGTGCTATTTTTTTCCTAATATAGGGATGTGTGCTATTCTCTCCTGATATAGGGGCGTGTCTATTTTTTTCTGATATAGGAGTGCGTGTTCAAAAAAGTCTGGACACAACTGTTGCAGGGGATTACTTGTTGATCTATGATATAACCCAGTTCTTATACTTTCTACATATATATATATGTGTACATTATATATACTTTAGGCCACTCTTTTTATGTCAGTGTTTTGTTATGCTTCGTACATATTTCAGTTAGCAGTTTTTACAGAGTATTAACTGCCGAGATGTTGATAATACAATAATATCACTAGCTGGCTCAGTCGGTAGCGCGCCAGGCTCGTAATCTGTAGTTCCCAGGTTCGAGTCCCAGCTGGGTCAGCGTTGAGATTTATCTCCGCAAAATTCCCCGCCCTGCCCACAGTCAGTAGGAAACACCGATGGGTTTGGAAAAGCCGCCGTCCGTCGGATGGGACGTTAAGCCGTGTCCCCGTGGGCGGGAGAGCCATACCCTGTGCACGTTTAAGAGGTTCACGTGACCTGGCCATTTAGCCCATGGTGTGCAAAAAAGTGCCGCTCAGAGGTAAAACAATCCAACCCAACTCTTCAAAATTACGTTTGGAACACGGAGATTTTCGCCTGTCGTGCATTTGATAAAGTAGCCCAATATTGTATGTTGATGAAACAAACACAGAAGATGACATCACTTTTAGATACTTTCCCTGTTTTGCATTTATCGATAAACAAGCTTTGTCATGGTTTGTTACATGAAGCTGACGTGTTCGTCTCTATTCCGTTATAATGCAGAGGAGATCTTTTATGTAAAGAATCTTCTTTTACCAAAAAACCTCGAAAAGGGGACTCAACCGCGAGAGATTGTTTCAGGATCAAAGACGCAGACTTAACAGACGCATTCGCGACTGTTAAATAAATATATATTTAACAGTAATAGAATAGAATCAGATATTCATTTCGAATTGTCAAATAGAAGAGGCAAAACATCTGACAATCAATCCTTTCTGGTCTTCCTTTTCTCAACGGATGAATCTATTTTTGTTCTGACTTGAATTTCAAGAAATGTGTTTTGAATCTAATGTGACCTTTGTTTACGAAATAAATTTTATGTTCCAATAGACTCAGCTCTAACTGCCAATAGTATCTTAACAAAAGCCAACGCCAACTTTAAAAAGTGTTAGTAGATGAAATATTCAACGACACGGAGAAAGATTTGAGAGGAGAGAAAGCACGACTCATTGAATATCTCTTCTCAAGTTCTCTATTTTCCTTTTTGACAAACACCTTCTTATACCTCGGAATGTTAGGTGCAGTCGCTCTAAAAAGCGTCCGAACCCTATGGTTGATTACAGAATTCAGAAAAAATATCTGCAGCGTGTACAGCAACTGTACACGCTCCAGTTACCGTTCACAGCAAACTGGAGCGTGTGCAGTTACTGTACACGCTCCAGTTTGCTGTGAACGGTAACTGCACACGCTCAATATTTCCGTGAGTGATACCACACGATCTAGTATCAGAATAATATGACCACCTACAGTCGCTCAAAAAAGCGTCCTAACCTCATGGTTGATTACAGAATTCAGAAAAAATATCAGGCAACAATTTTTTAGAAATTAGTGATCTGGCAACCTTCGTGTCACGTCGCCCTGCCCCAACCTTCTCTGAGCCTTTGGGGTCCATGTGACCTGGCCATTTAGCCCACTGTGTGCAAAAAAGTACTCAGAAGGTATAACAACCCAACCAATGATGATTCCCCAGTTAGAAATAAGAAGGAATTACTCACCAGTTACTCATATTATCTAGCTTCCTCCTTAATATTTTTAAATTCTCAAACTTTCGGTAAAATGTTGTTTGAACAAATTTCCGTGACTAAGATAAGTTTCCGTCGTCTAAGTTTCCACTGGAGAAATTTCGTCAAACAAATCACAGCACATTATAAAAAACATTGTAGTCCTGATGCATCTGCTTGCTACATATACTGACAGGAGTTCTGACTGAAGCCTGTCAGTCTACATGCAGTTGGGTTGGGTTGTTTAACCTCTGAGCGGCACTTTTTTGCACACCATGGGCTAAATGGCCAGGTCACATGGCTCAGAGAAGGTTGGGGAGGGGACCCACTGGAATAGCTGTTGGGAGACAGATGGTAGCCTCCCGTCAAGGCCATCCAGCGTGTTCTTTAACGTTGGGTTGTTTTACCTCTGAGCGGCACTTTTTTGCACACCATGGGCTAAATGGCCAGGTCACATGGACCCCAAAGGCTCAGAGAAGGTTGGGGAGGGGACCCACTGGAATAGCTGTTGGGAGACAGATGGTAGCCTCCCGTCAAGGCCATCCAGCGTGTTCTATAACATTGTTTTTTTTTACCACTGAGTGGCACTTTTTTGCACACCATGGGCTAAATGGCCAGGTCACATCGACCCCGAAGGCTCAGAGAAGGTTGGGGGAGGGAACCCACTGGAACAGCTGTTGGGAGACAGATGGTAGCCTCCCGTCAAGGCCATCCAGCGTGTCCTTTAACGTTGGGTTGTTTTACCTCTGAGTTGCACTTTTTTGCACACCATGGGCTAAATGGCCAGGTCACATGGACCCCAAAGGCTCAGAGAAAGTTGGGGAGGGGACCCACTGGAATAGCTGTTGGGAGACAGATGGTAGCCTCCCGTCAAGGCCATCCAGCGTGTTCTTTAACGTTGGGTTGTTTTACCTCTGAGCGGCACTTTTTTGCACACCATGTGCTAAATGGCCAGGTCACATGGACCCCAAAGGCTCAGAGAAGGTTGGGGAGGGGACCCACTGGAATAGCTGTTGGGAGACAGATGGTAGCCTCCCGTCAAGGCCATCCAGCGTGTTCTATAACATTGGTTTTTTTTACCACTGAGTGGCACTTTTTTGCACACCATGGGCTAAATGGCCAGGTCGCATGAACCTCAAAGGCTCAGAGAAGGTTGGGGGAGGGAACCCACTGGAACAGCTGTTGGGAGACAGATGGTAGCCTCTCGTCAAGGCCATCCAGCGTGTTCTTTAACGTTTGGTTGTTTTACCTCTGAGCGGCACTTTTTTGCACACCATTGGCTAAATGACCAGGTCACATGGACCCCGAAGCCTCAGAGAAGGTTGGGGGAGGGGAGACACTGGAACAGCTGTTGGGAGACAGATGGTAGCCTCCCGTCAAGGCCATCCAGCGTGTTCTTTAACGTGCACAGGGTATGTCTCTCCCGCACACGGGGTCACGGCTTAACGTCCCATCCGACGGACAGTGGCCTTATCAAAGCCCATCGGTGTCCCCTACTGACCGGGGGCAGGGTGGGGAAATTTTGCGAAGATAAATCTCAACGCTGATCCAGCTGGGACTCGAAACTGGGAACTACAGATTACGAGCCTGGCGCGATACCGACTGAGCCACCCCCGCCCCAGTCTACATGCTGTAGAGAAGATCTGTAAGGAAGGCAAGACCTCATCAGTTTCGATATTTAAGTATTCAAATTTTAACCAAACAACAACCATCTGCGTAATAAGGCATCTTTAGATCTCCTTGTGACGGAAACTTTGTTCTCAGAGCCTGTCTGACGAAATGCTGGAAGAAAATAATAGAGCTCGGGGCGAAATATCTTCCGCTGGTATTTAATGATGCGAAACATTCAGTTTCCGCGACTAGCAAAATTTAAATACTCTTTCCTTCGAAGAATAATTATCTGCAGAGTGAGTCGATAATGAGGCCATCCCCAGAATATTTAAGTGGCAAAAGGGCTTTCCATAAACTTAGTGCTCCATCACGGCTCGCTTCCGCCTTTGTTCCTCTCCTATGTTTTGAACACCTTTGTTAAATGGAAAATCAAAGATTCCCTTCGTTTCAAAGGAGGGATTCAAGTTAAGGCTAGGGAGGAACTGGAGACGGTTTAAAGAGATCATTGGTTTGTAGGGTCGTCGGTGTATAGGAGGGGGGGGGGGATCATTAGAAATGAGCAATAAATAATTGAGAGAAAAACGATCCTTAGTTTTCGGTATTTTCTCTTATCAAAAGGAGGCGGTTATTGCAACACTAATTGGATAGAAACCGGAAGCTTTTATTATTTTTATTTTTAGAAAATGCAGTGACCTTGGAGCCTTGCTGTTAAGAAAAATGTTTTTTTTTTAATCTCTCTCTCTGTCTTGGGCATCTAAAGTAGGTGTTTTTTTTTTGTCATCACCTTTACGAAAGACTTTTTTTTTAAGAGATTTTAAATTCTAAAAAGAATATCTGTACCGTAATAGCGAGCCAATTTAAGTTCCCTTCTTGAGTTAACAGGTGTCAGATTTCAATCAAGGTCCAGATATTTTCATTCTGGTCAAATCCAGCTGTACGGGATTTGAAATGAGCTCTTGAACCGTTTTCGGGAAGGGATGTCTCTCATTGAGAAGGGAGGGGGGTTTAAAAAACAAGCAGTGATTAAGTAAATAAGAGGTTTAACCCTTTCAGGACCATAAGGTTTCTAAGAGTAAATATTAGTATGTAACTCTTTATTTTAGTTTGTTTAGACGTAAAAATAAATAAAAATCATAAGAAAAATACATAACAATGTGTAGTTTTTTTGGAATTTTACGGGAAATATTTTTCCCAATGGACTTTAAAGGTAACACAAATTATAGTTAGGCTTATTATGCAATGTCTTTTATTTATTGGTTTATTAGAACAAAATGTTAACTAAAATAATGCAAAATTATGAAATAAAATTACTATACAAAATGATGTGCTAATTATGATATTCTGCGAAGCAATTTCTTTTGGTAGTGAGGCAAAGATGGACATTGCACATAGTACATATATTATGCGTCCTGACAGTTCTGTTTTTGTTTTCTAAACGATCCCATTTACGTAATTGCGTTCGGCATACGTTCTATTTTGACATTCTGTATAAAAAATGCAGATAAGGTTATAATTAAATGCGACAATCACCAATTTTAAAATGGGAAAAATGTTTCCCTTAGTCGTGAAAGGATTAAAAAATATATTAAAACACTAAGAATTAATTGTATGATTAGGAAATGATTCAATGATAACCATTCTTAGAATTAAGAACCTTTTAAAACCAAAAATATTTAACCTTCATCAGAAATTTTATCACTATTTTCGCTTCATAAATATATAATGGATTATCAACTATCCATTAATCCATTTAATCATCTATGATTTTATCCGTTTTCTCTACCGGTTTGTAAAAGGTGGTATAGACTGGGGGGGGGGGGGGGGGGTGTAACAACTCAAGAAATAATCAATCATTATTCTTCCAGTAAGTGACTCTCACCACTAGGATCGCCATAATATAAGGGCGGGGTTGGCTGAGTCGGTAGCGCGCCAGACTCGTAATCTGCAGTTCCCATTTTCGAGTCCCCCCAGCTGGGTCAGCGTTGAGATTTATCTCTACAAAACTCCCTGCCCTGCCCACGGTTAGTAGGGGACACCGATGGGCTTGGAAAGGCCGCCGTCCGTCGGATGGGACGTTAAACCGTGTGCGGGAGACCATACCCTGTGAACGTTAAATGGCCTTGACGGGAGGCTATCATCTGCCTCTCAACAGCCGTTCCAGTGGGTCTCCTCTCCCAACCTTCTCTGAGCCTTCGGGGACCTTGTGACCTGGCCATTTAACCCATTATGTGCAAAAAAGTTGGGTTGTGTTACCTCTGAGCGGCACTTTTTTGCACACCATGGGCTAAATGGCCAGGTCACATGGACCCCGAAGTCTCAGAGAAGGTTGTGGGAGGGGACCCACAGGAACAGCTATTGGGAGACAGATGGTAGTCTCCCGTCAAGGCCATCCAGCGTGTTCTTTAACGTTGGGTTGTTTACCTCTGAGCGGCACTTTTTTGCACACCATGGGCTAAATGGCCAGGTCACATGGACCCTGAAGTCTCAGAGAAGGTTGTGGGAGGGGACCCACTGGAACAGCTGTTGGGAGACGGATGGTAGTCTCCCGTCAAGGCCATCCAGCGTGTTCTTTAACGTTGGGTTGTTTTACCTCTGAGCGGCACTTTTTTTGCACACCATGGGCTAAATGGCCAGGTCACATGGACCCCGAAGTCTCAGAGAAGGTTGTGGGAGGGGACCCACTGGAACAGCTTTTGGGAGACAAATAGTAGTCTCCCGTGAAGGCCATCCAGCATGTTCCTTAACGTTGGGTTGTTTTACCTCTGAGCGGCACTTTTTTGCACACCATGGGCTAAATGGCCGGGTCACATGGACCCCGAAGTCTCAGAGAAGGTTGTGGGAGGGGACCCACTGGAACAGCTGTTGGGAGACAGATGGTAGCCTCCCTTCAAGGCCATCCAGCGTGTTCTTTAATGTTGGGTTGTTTTACCTCTGAGCGGCACTTTTTTTGCACACCATGGGATAAATGGGCAGGTCACAAGGACCCCGAATGCTCAAAGAAGGTTGGGGGAGGGGACCCACTGGAACAGCTATTGGGAGACAGATGATAACCTCCCATCAAGGCCATCCAGCGTGTTCTTTAACGTGCACAGGGTATGACTCTCATGTACACGGAGCCACGGCTTAACGTCCCATCCGACGGATGGCAGTCTTTCTAAGCCCATCGGTCTCCCCTACTGACCGTGGGTAGGGCAGGAAGTTTTGCAGAGATAAATCTCAACGCTGATCCAGCTGGGACTCGAACCTGGGAACTTGAAATTGCGAGACTGGTGCGCTATGGGCTGAGTCTCGGTGGAGCTCGGGTGCCGAAACACAGTTGTATAATTTGTTCTAACTGGAGCGTGTACAGTTGCTGTACACGCTGCAGATATTTTTCCTGAATTCTGTAAACACCTGACACGAAGGTTGCCAGATCACTACTTTCTAAAAAAAATTCGTTGCCAGATATTTTTTCTGAATTCTGTAATCAACCATAGTGTTCGGATACTTTTTTGAGCGACTGTACCTTGGTTTGTTTAAGTCGTCTAAAGTTTATTTCGAATCAAACCTTTTCCCTCACTCAAATGGTCGTTCATTGCAGAGGCGAATCTCATTTTTCAAGAGACCGTGATTTCGGCCAGAATCTCTCTCTGCACGAGCAAACGCATCACTGCTTTGGTGGCTGTTTTTGTTCGGGGGGGCGGGATGAAAAGAGAGAGGAAGAATTGTTTTGGTGGAAATCTTTTTAGATACATATATATTTTATTTTTCAATCTGTCGATTTCGACCTTTCAATCGCAATATGTAGGTCACGTCTTTTGTCTGGCACCAAAAATGATGTCATCATAAAGTAGGTCGTCACAAAGAGATTTCATTTCTCCGCTGGTCCAACCGCAGCCTCGTGTCCATATTCACGGGGCTTTTGGTGATCTGTCCACTGAGCATTTTGTTCGCTTCAGAGCGCTTGCTCTTTCAAGATGCGTTTTGTCCACGAGCTCTCTCTCTCTCTTTCCTTTTATGGCTCTCTTTAGCAGAGTTTTTACGTTTTATTTCAGGCTTTTTAAAACTTTATCGATGGAACTGCGGTATCGAAACAGTTGAATAAACTTTGTTTAGATCCAGTTATGGTGTTGAAAAACACAACTGTATAAATTTTGCACATAGGGAGCTATGATGCCGAAACACAGTTGTATAATTTTTGTCTCAGTGGAGCTCGGGTGCCGAAACACAGTTGTATAATTTTTGTCTCAGTGGAGCTCGGGTGCCGAAACACAGTTGTATAATTTTTGTCTCAGTGGAGCTCGGGTGCCGAAACACAGTTGTATAATTTTTGTCTCAGTGGAGCTCGGGTGCCGAAACACAGATGTATAATTTTTTTCTCAGTGGAGCTATGGTGCCGAAACACAGTTGTATAATTTTGTCTCGGTGGAGCTCGGGTGCCGAAACACAGTTGTATAATTTTTGTCTCAGTGGAGCTCGGGAGCAGAAACACAGTTGTGTAATTTTGTCTCAGTGGCGTTCGGGTGCCGAAACACAGTTATATAATATTGTCTCGGTGGAGCTCGGGTGCCGAAACACAGTTGTATAATTTTGGCTTAGTGGAGCTCGGGAGCAGAAACACAGTTGTATAATTTTGTCTCGGTGGAGCTCGGGTGCCGAAACACAGTTATATAATATTGTCTCGGTGGAGCTCGGGTGCCGAAACACAGTTGTATAATTTTGGCTTAGTGGAGCTCGGGTGCCGAAACACAGTTGTATAATTTTGTCTCGGTGGAGCTCGGGTGCCGAAACACAGTTATATAATATTGTCTCGGTGGAGCTCGGGTGCCGAAACACAGTTGTATAATTTTGGCTTAGTGGAGCTCGGGAGCAGAAACACAGTTGTATAATTTTGTCTCGGTGGAGCTCGGGTGCCGAAACACAGTTATATAATATTGTCTCGGTGGAGCTCGGGTGCCGAAACACAGTTGTATAATTTTGGCTTAGTGGAGCTCGGGTGCCGAAACACAGTTGTATAATTTTGTCTCCGTGGAGCTGGGGTGCCGAAACACGGTTGTATCATTTTGTCTCAGTGAAGCTCGGGTGCCGAAACACAGTTGTATAATTTGTCTCAGTGGAGCTCGGGTGCCGAAATACAGTTGTATAATTTTGTCTCGGTGGAGCTCGGATACCGAAACACAGTTGTATAATTTTGTCTCTGTGGAGCTCGGGTGCCGAAACACAGTTGTATAATTTTGTCTCAGTTGAGCTCGGGTGCCGAAACACAGTCGTATAATATTGTCTCGGTGGAGCTGGGGTGCAGAAACACAGTTGTATAATTTTGTCTCAGTGGAGCTCGGGTGCCGAAACACAGTTGTATAATATTGTCTCGGTGGAGCTGGGGTGCCGAAACACAGTTGTATAATTTTTGTCTCAGTGGGGCTCGGGTGCCGAAACACAGTTGTATAATATTGTCTCGGTGGAAGCTGGGGTGCCGAAACACAGTTGTATAATTTGTCTCAGTGGAGCTCCGGTGCCGAAACACAGTTGTATAATTTTGTCTCAGTGGAGCTCGGGTGCCGAAACACAGTTGTATAATTTTGTCTCAGTGGACCTCGGGTGCCGAAACACAGTTGTATAATTTTTGTCTCGGTGGAGCTCGGGTGTCGAAACACAGTTGTATAATTTTGTCTCGGTGGAGCTCGGGTGACGAAACACAGTTGTATAATTTTTGTCTCAGTGGAGCTCGGGAGCAGAAACACAGTTGTGTAATTTTGTCTCAGTGGCGTTCGGGTGCCGAAACACAGTTATATAATATTGTCTCGGTGGAGCTCGGGTGCCGAAACACAGTTGTATAATTTTGGCTTAGTGGAGCTCGGGTGCCGAAACACAGTTGTATAATTTTTGTCTCCGTGGAGCTGGGGTGCCGAAACACGGTTGTATAATTTTGTCTCGGTGGAGCTCGGGTACCGAAACACAGTTGTATAATTTTGTCTCGGTGGAGCTGGGGTACCGGAACACAGTTGTATAATTTTGTCTCGGTGGAGCTCGGGTGCCGAAACACAGTTGTATAATTTTGTCTCAGTGGAGATTGGGTGCCGAAACACAGTTGTATAATTTTGTCTCAGTGGAGCTCGGGTGCCGAAACACAGTTGTATAATTTTGTCTCGGTGGAGCTCGGGTGCCGAAACAGAGTTGTATAATTTTGTCTCGGTGGAGCTCGGGTGACGAAACACAGTTGTATAATTTTTGTCTCAGTGGAGCTCGGGAGCAGAAACACAGTTGTGTAATTTTGTCTCAGTGGATCTCGGGTGCCGAAACACAGTTGTATAATTTTGTCTCAGTTGAGCTCGGGTGCCGAAACACAGTTCTATAATTTTGTCTCAGTGGAGCTCGGGTGCCGAAACACAGTTGTATAATTTTGTCTCGGTGGAGCTCGGGTGCCGAAACATAGTTGTATAATTTTGTCTCGGTGGAGCTCGGGTGACGAAACACAGTTGTATAATTTTTGTCTCAGTGGAGCTCGGGAGCAGAAACACAGTTGTGTAATTCTGTCTCAGTGGAGCTCGGGTGCCGAAACACAGTTGTATAATTTTGTCTCAGTTGAGCTCGGGTGCCGAAACACAGTTGTATAATATTGTCTCGGTGGAGCTCGGGTGCCGAAATACAGTTGTATAATTTTGTCTCGGTGGAGCTCGGGTACCGAAACACAGTTGTATAATTTTGTCTCGGTGGAGCTCGGGTGCCGAAACACAGTTGTATAATTTTGTCTCAGTGGAGCTCGGGTGCCGAAACACAGTTGTATAATTTTGTCTCGGTGGAGCTCGGGTGCCGAAACACAGTTGTATAATTTTGTCTCGGTGGAGCTCGGGTGCCGAAATACAGTTGTATAATTTTGTCTCGGTGGAACTCGGGTACCGAAACACAGTTGTATAATTTTGTCTCAGTGGAGATCGGGTGCCGAAACACAGTTGTATAATTTTGTCTCAGTGGAGCTCGGGTGCCGAAACACAGTTTTATAATTTTGGTCTCGGTGGAGCTCGGGTGACGAAACACAGTTGTATAATTTTTGTCTCAGTGGAGCTCGGGAGCAGAAACACAGTTGTGTAATTTTGTCTCAGTGGAGCTCGGGTGCCGAAACACAGTTGTATAATTTTGTCTCAGTTGAGCTCGGGTGCCGAAACACAGTTGTATAATATTGTCTCGGTGGAGCTGGGGTGCAGAAACACAGTTGTATAATTTTGTCTCAGTGGAGCTCGGGTGCCGAAACACAGTTGTATAATATTGTCTCGGTTAAGCTGGGGTGCCGAAACACAGTTGTATAATTTTTGTCTCAGTGGGGCTCGGGTGCCGAAACACAGTTGTATAATTTTGTCTCGGTGGAGCTCGGGTGCCGAAACACAGTTGTATAATTTTTGTCTCAGTGGAGCTCGGGTGCCGAAACACAGTTGTATAATTTTTGTCTCAGTGTAGCTCGGGTGCCGAAACACAGTTGTATAATTTTGTCTCAGTGGAGCTCGGGTGCCGAAACACAGTTGTATAATTTTGTCTCAGTGGAGCTCGGGTGCCGAAACACAGTTGTTTAATTTTTGTCTCAGTGGAGCTGGGGTACCGGAACACAGTTGTATAATTTTTGTCTCGGTGGAGCTCGGGTGCCGAAACACAGTTGTGTAATTTTTGTCTCAGTGGAGCTGGGATGCCGGAACACAGTTGTATAATTTTGTCTCAGTGGAACTGCGGCGTCGAAACAGTTGCATCAACTTTGTTAAGAAGGAATTACGGTGATTAAAACACGGATAAATCTTTGCCTAGATAAAGGTGCGATGCCTAAACTTAGTTGCAGTCTAAACTTTGTCTGTTGGAGCTCCGATGTCAAAACGCAATTATTAAAGATCCTTAATCATATTCTGCTTAGCCTGCAGAGAGAAACGATTAGAATTACACGGAAGGGAAAGAGTTCTTAAAGAAAAAAGCCACTGATAATTTTTAGGAATATGTGAATTTCAATTAAAATTTCAATTAAAAATTAATTGTATCAGTTTCTCTATAATCCCTGCATTATATCGGGATTAAAATTTTAGCAGTCGATATGAATTAATAATAAGGTTCACTAATAACGGAAATGGTTCCTACCCCCATTGTTCTCACCCCCTCAAGAGCGCACTGAGTCATCACTTGACTTCAAGTCAAGTCATTCACGCTTAATAAACAATTTATTCTTGTTAATAACGACTAAAATATTAAGTAACTTCTAATTACGAAGTGTGAATTATTTATAATTAAATACTTATTAATTTAATTGCATATCAATTAATTGGAAAATATAAAATTATATCGTAGACGAACACGCGACTTCCAGTAGTGGGAATGTGTTAAATTGTTTTAGATCTGGTTAGGTAGTTTAGTACCATTCTCTCCCCCCCCCCCAAAAAAAAAATTGTCCAAAATGGCCAGGTCATAAGAACCCCAAGGGTTCAGAGTTAGGTAGGGGAAGAGACGCACCGGACAACTGATAAGAGAGAGGTGGAAACGTACAGTCGCTCAAAAAATATCCGAACACTATAGTTGATTACAGAATTTAGAAAAAATATCTGGAGCGTGTACAGCAACTGTACACGCTCCAGTTAACATTCACAGCAAACTGGAGCGTGTGCAGTTACTGCACACGCTCCAGTTTGCGGAAATGTGCAGTAACTGAAATATTAACTCATATAACTCACGGAAATATTGAGCGTGTGCAGTTACTGCACACGCTCAATATTTCCGTGAGTGGGCCCACACGATGAAGGTTTTTGTGAGCTCACACGATCCAATGTGCTGTGAGCATTAACTGCACACGCTCCAGTTTGCTGTGAACGGTAACTGCACACGCTCAATATTTCCGTGAGTGGGCCCACAGGATCCCGGTTTTTCTGAGCCCACACGATCCAATGTGCTGTGAGCATTAACTGCATACGCTCCAGTTTGCTGTGAATGGTAACTGGAGCGTGTACAGTTGCTGTACACGCTCCAGATGTTTTTTCTGGCAACGATTTTTTTTTAGAAATTAGCAACCTTTGTGTCACGTGACACAAAGGTCGCCAGATCACTAATTTCTAAAAAAAAATCGTTGCCAGATATTTTTTCTGAATTCTGTAATCAACCATAGTGTTCGAATACTTTTTTGAGCGACTGTACAGTAGTTTTAATCCATCCTCTGTTATTGGAATCTTTCAGAAAGCTGCTTGATGTTTTAAGTTTGCCTTTGTCAAATTTACATCGGAAAATAATCCTTTAAAAAATATGTTGATCTGAAGATGGCGATGTGTCCTCAGGTTATTTTGTTTTCAGTTTCTTTTAATTATCCGATAGACCATTCCATATATCGTATTGTCGTGCCCACAGTTATCTTATCCTATGGATTTTTTTAATGAATTTTTCTGCATTCAGCTCCTGTTGAAGGAGTGGGCGGGGGTGGCTCAGTCGGTAGCGCGCCAGGCTCGTAATCTGTAGTTCCCAGGGTCGAGTCCCAGCTGGATCAACGTTGAGATTTATCTCCGCAAAATTCCCCGCCCTGCCCACGGTCAGTAGGGGACACCGATGGGCTTGGAAAGGCCGCCGTCCGTCGGATGGGACGTTAAGCCGTGGCCCCGTGTGCGGGAGAGCCATACCCTGTGCGCGTTAAAAAACACTCTGGATGGCCTTGACGGGAGGCTACCATCTGTCTCCCAACAGCTGTTCCAGTGGGTCCCCTGCCCCAACCTTCTCTGAGCCTTCGGGGTCCTTGTGACCTGGCCATTTAGCCCATGGTGTGCAAAAAAGTGCCTCTCATAGGTAAAACAACCCAACGTTAAAGAACACGCTGGATGGCCTTGACGGGAGGCTTACCATCTGTCCCCAACAGCTGTTCCAGTGGGTCCCCTCCCCCAACCTTCTCTGAGCCTTCGGGGTCCTTGTGACCTCCCCATTTAGCCCATGGTGTGCAAAAAATTGCCGCTCATAGGTAAAACAACCCAACCTGTTGAAGGACCTACCTGTTGGCGTAGAAAGTTCGCGACGGGTCCATTGCCCCCCCCCCCCGGTCAGGTATCAAAGGGGTGAGCTACGTGACCGGTCCCTGGCAAGAAAAAGGCCAGATGGGTGCACGATTCGCACCTCGGCCCATCGTGACCAGCGAGAGATGTCCACGTGGAGCAGTCAAGGTGACCTCCACCAGGGAGACCAGGCAGATGAACAGTACGTGCCCTCAGTTACCAGTCAGGACGGCCTACGGTTGGTTTGTTTCACCTCTGAGCGGCGCTTTTTTGCACACCATGGGCTAAATGGCCAGGTCACATGGACCCCGAAGGCCCAGTGAAGGTTGGGGGAGGAGACCCACTGGAACAGCTGTTGGGAGACAGATGGCAGCCTCCCGTCAAGGCCATCCAGCGTGTTCTTTAACGTGCACAGGGTATGGCTCTCCCGCACACGGGGCCACGGCTTAACGTCCCATCCGACGGGCGGCAGCCTTTCCAAGCCCATCGGTGCCACCTACTGACCGTGGGCAGAGATTTTCATGGAGATAAATCTCAACCTTGACCCAGCTCGGACTCGAACCTGGGAACTACAGATTACGAGCCTGGCACGCTACCGACTGAGCCACCCCCGCCCTCAGGACGGCCTAGCGACGGTGCCTTTTCCCTAAGGACAACTAAATGAGGTAGGGGAGCCTTTCCAATCCCATCGGTGTCACCTACTGACCGTGGGCAGAGATTTTCATGGAGATAAATCTCAACCTTGACCAAGCTCGGACTTTCCAAGCCCATCGGTGTCACCTACTGACCGTAGGCAGAGATTTTCATGGAGATAAATCTCAACCTTGACCAAGCTCGGACTCGAACCTGGGAACTACAGATTACGAGCCTGGCACGCTACCGACTGAGCCACCCCCGCCCTCAGGACGGCCTAGCGACGGTGCCTTCTCCCTAAGGACAACTAAATGAGGTAGGGGGAGCATTTTGTTAAGATCTGGTTTCGTTTTTCCCACACGAATGTGTTCTGTGTATTGCCGTCACGTGGTCACGAGTGGGATCAAAAGCTGTTTAAGGACAGTAAACCTTTCGAGCGAGTGGCTCGCTTTGCACGAACTCTGATAGATCTTTCAGCCTCCACCACTGCGAATGTTTCCCTTGATTGAAATGCGATAGGGGCGCTTGTTGAAATTGTCCCAAAAGTGGGAACTAGTTGTGTGTCATGTCCCCTGTGTTCGGATCCTGTCAGACTGTGACAGATGTGATGACCCAGTCCCCACAGGAGAGAGGAACGATGTAATTGCTTCTTAATTCATTTCGGTGAAAAGTTGAAGATTAATTTTGCGGAGATAAATCTCAACGCTGACCCAGCTGGGACTCGAACCTGGAAACTACAGATTACGAGCCTGGCGCGCTACCGACTGAGCCACCCCCGCCCCATTTAAGCAATTAGAATCAATGTGCCCTGTTATCTTGTTTACAAAGAGCCCATTTCATTGCGATTCCTCCCCCTTTCATTAAATTCCTCCCCCCTTTTAAGTCTTGGTAGAGAATAATGTACGTGGAGTGAGAATAACCCTAAGAGAGTATATATAATTTATTTTAGAACAGTAAGATACGGATAATTGATTGTTGTATTTTTCAAGAGACATTTTTATCTCGTTTTCAAAGAAAACGAGATAATAGTTTCGCTTAGTCGTATGCTGTCTATTTTTGTAGACATCGAACTCTTTTGTTTACAGAGATAAATTAAAAATTCTTTTTGTGTTGGATAGGTATTGATGAAATATTACGATTACGCCCTCTAGCGGTAGAAAAAGTTAAATTACAAAATTTCAAACGAATATTACAAACGACGTATTTATGTTAGAAATTCGAAATTTTGGTGGTGGAATATCTGAAGGTCACGAAGTTTCCATTGCCAACAATGAGTTGACCCCTTAGACCCATAGGGGGTGGGAAAACACACCTTTTCAATTTTAGCAGATCAGTCGGTAGCACGCCAGGCTCGTAATCTGTAGTTCCCAGGTTCGAGTCCCAGCTGGATCAGCGTTGAGATTTATTTCCGCAAAATTCCTCGCCCTGCCCACGGTCAGTAGGGGACACCGATGGGCTTGGAAAGGCCGCCGTCCGTCGGATGGGACGTTAAGCCGTGGCCCCGTATGAGGGAGAGCCATTCCCTGTGCACGTTAAAGAACACGCTGGATGGCCTTGACGAGAGGCTACCATCTGTCTCCCAACAGCTGTTCCAGTGGGTCCCCTCCCCCAACCTTCTCTGAGCCCTCGGGGTCTTTGTGACCTGGCCATTTAGCCCATGGTGTGCAAAAAATTGCCGCTCAGAGGTAAAATAACCCAACGTTAAAGAACACGCTGGACGGCCTTGATGGGAGGCTATCATCTGTCTCCCAACAGCTGTTCCAGTGGGTCCCCTCCCCAACCTTCTCTGAGCCTTCAGGGTCCTTGTAACCTAACTATTTAGCCCATGGTGTGCAAAAAAGTGCGGCTCAGAGGTAAAACAACCCAACTCTGAATTTCAGTTTACACTATCTGTAATTCAGTTAATGCCATGTACTTCAGTGAAACAGTAAACATTCATTTCATACTTTTTAAAATTAATTATAATATATAAAAGTTTTCGTTATTGATGTTACTTTTCAAGTCATTACTGTATTGAATCTTGGCGCTAATAGCAGGCACAATTTCTGCTGCGATTTTTTCTCTCGGAGTTGTTATTTCAAATCATCTGAAGATTATTATTTCTGAAAAACTGGATTTAAATCATTCAATTCCAATCTAAGAGACCTCATTTACCTACTTTTTTTTTTATGTTACCCAACGTCTCATCGCGTCTATTCAAAATTTCCTTCACGAACATAGCAACCTTAAAAAAAAACACAGTCACTTCGTTCCAGAAAAGTTGAAAGATATCTAAATCCATCAAATGTGCATACATTATTGATCTTTCGTCTCTATAATCATCACTCGTCATTTTTTTTTGCTGTTAACCCCAGGCATACGTTTTTCCTTTGGAACTGTTTAGGAACAAATAAGTTGTGCTCTGTCCTTTCCAGATGGGCATTTTTCAACAGTCTTTGAGCCCAGGTTTCTCCACTTTTTTACGTGTTGTTTGGTTTAAGTGTCATGTCCACACACTCCCTCAGGTGATAGGTTATCCACGTGTATCGGTATCATTCAATTTTCATCCTTCTTAATTTCTTCTCGAACATCTTGATGAAAAGTGTCAGTTCCAGCTGCTTGTTGCAAATGAGGTTGAATAAATAACGATATTATATATTTCATTACTGAAAAAAAAGGGCCTGGGGTGGCTCAGTTGGTAGCGCGCCAGATTCGTAATCTGCAGTTCTCAGGTTCGAGTCCCAGCTGGGTCAGCGTTGAGATTTATCTCCGCAAAATTCCCCGCCCTGCCCACGGTCAGTAGGGGACACCGATGGGCTTGGAAAGGCCGCCGTCCGTCGGATGAGACGTTAAGCCGTGGCCCCATGTGCGAGAGAGCCATACTCTGTGCACGTTAAAGAACACACTGGATGGCCTTGACGGGAGGCTACCATCTGTCTCCCAACAACCGTTCCAGTGGGTCCCCAACCTTCTCTGAGCCTTCATGATCCTTGTGACCTGGCCATTTAGCCCATGGTGTGCAAAAAAGTGCCGCTTAGAGGTAAAACAAACCAGATTCTCATTGCGACTGAGGAAATTCAAGAAATACATTTTGAAACTGGATGATGTGGAAACTTTTTTGCATTAATCTACTATAACTGTTATATGTAACATGGATATTGAATGTTTCTGATTTTCACACTTCTGGATTACTAGAAATTTTTTGTTTTGAGTTGTTTTCGTTTTCTTTTGTGTGTATTATTCAATGTGACGACTGATGTTTTCAATTGAAATTGTTTCTATATTGAGATCTCACGAACGAGCCTGCTCTTGTGAGACTTCAAAAGTTTTTGTATACTGTAAAACATTATCTGAAATAAAAAATTATCTTATCTTTTATCTTATTGTGCGACAAAAAATAATTATCGTTTCGCACAGTAATAAAAAAATTGTTGAAATATTTTGCTTTCAAATGAAATTATTTATATCTGGTCAGTCTTATTAAGTTTACTGAAGTTGTTACAATTTCAAATAACTGGGTTGTTTTAATTCTGAGCGGCACTTTTTTTGCACACCATGGGCTAAATGGCCAGGTCACAAGGACGCCAAAGGCTCAGAGAAGGTTGGTGGAGGGGACCCACTGGGACAGCTCTTGGGAGACAGATGGTAGCCTCCCGTCAAGGCCATCCAGCGTGTTCTTTAACGTGTACAGGGTGTGGTTCTCCCGCACACCACACGGGTTGGGTTGTTTTACCTCTGAGCGGCACTTTTTTGCACACCATGGGCTAAATGGCCAGGTCACAAGGACCCCAAAGGCTCAGAGAAGGTTGGTGGAGGGGACCCACTGGGACAGCTCTTGGGAGACAGATGGTAGCCTCCCGTCAAGGCCATCCAGCGTGTTCTTTAACGTGTACAGGGTGTGGTTCTCCCGCACACCACACGGGTTGGGTTGTTTTACCTCTGAGCGGCACTTTTTTGCACACCATGGGCTAAATGGCCAGGTCACAAGGACCCCAAAGGCTCAGAGAAGGTTGATGGAGGGGACCCACTGGGACAGCTCTTGGGAGACAGATGGTAGCCTCCCGTCAAGGCCATCCAGCGTGTTCTTTAACATGTACAGGGTGTGGTTCTCCCGCACACCACACGGGTTGGGTTGTTTTACCTCTGAGTGGCACTTTTTTGCACACCATGGGCTAAATGGCCAGGTCACAAGGACTCCGAAAGCTCAGAGAAGGTTGGGGGAGGGGACCCACTGGAATAGCTGTTGGGAGACAGATGGTAGCCTCCCGTCAAGGCCATCCAGCGTGTTCTTTAATGTGCACAGGGTATGGCTCTCCCGCACACGGGACCACGGCTTAACGTCCCATCCGACGGACGGCGGGCTTTCCAAGCCCATCGGTGTCCCCTACTGACCGTGGGCAGGGCTTGGAATTTTGCGGAGAGAAATCTCAATGCTGATTCATCTGGGACTCGAACCTGGGAACTACAGTTTACGAGTCTGACGCACCACCGACTGAGCCATCCCCGCCCTAGAAACTTATTTTATAATCACTTCTATATACATACAATCAAGGGGGCCATTTACCCCTCCCCTTGAGAATGTTTATAAGGGTAATGGGGGCCAAAATTATTATACTTGTGTATATTTCTGGCATTTTCCATGAAAATTTTAAACAGTCTCTAAAATGCAGGGGGAAATGTTACACTGTCAGCCCCCCCCCCCACTTTTATTTTCCTTCTTACGAATAGATTGCTTCCCCTACCCTCCCCGCACCTCTTATTTGTTTCTACATTAGGGGCCATTAGCTCCATTTCAGATCATTAGTTTGCTATTTTCCAGTTTATTATGGAATAATTGTGCATGGAACAACTAACTTAACTAACATAAATGAAATAGAAAAACTGCAGTCTATAATAGCTAAAAATATTATTCCGTTTCATTTGCAAAAAAATTTATAAAACTTCCACCGATAGATTAAAAATTTTAAACCTTTTATCCTATAGCAATTTATATAAATACAAATGTAATCATTAAAAACGTTTTTGACGAAACTTACAAACTAAAAATTCAACATAACAAAAATAGAAGACTTCAAAACCAAGGTGATTACAAATTGCCAAATTTTCGAAATAATTGCGGGAAACATACCTCCGAATATCAAGTACCACTTATATTTAATGCTATTCCAAAAGAATTACTAAATATAGATTCTTTTAGAAGACTTAAAACGAATTAAAAAAATGTATTTGTATTCTTTACTCTTACGAATAAAAATTATATATATATTCACATTTTATATATAATTTAGGTATTGTAGATTGGCGTATTGCAACCTTCGTGTCACGTGACACGAAGGTTGCCAGATCACTAATTTCTAAAAAGAATCGTTACCAGATATTTTTTCCGAATTCTGTAATCAACCATAGTGTTCGGACACTTTTTTTTTTAAATATTTATAATGCGTATGAATATATAATGCAATGAATATGGAGCGTGTGCAGTTACCGTTCATAGCAAACTGGAGCGGTTGCGGTTGATGTTCACAGCACATTGGATCGTGTGGGCCCACTCACAGGAATATTGAGCGTGTGCAGTTACCGTTCACAGCAAACTGGAGCTGTTGCGGTTGATGTTCACAGCACATTGGATCGTGTGGGTTCACAAAAACCTGGATCGTGTGGGCCCACTCACAGAAATATTGAGCGTGTGCAGTTACTGTTCACAGCAAAGTGGAGCGTGTGCAGTTAATGCTCACAGCGCATTGGATCGTGTGAGCTCACAAAAACCTGGATCGTGTGGGCCCACTCACGGAAATATTGAGCGTGTGCAGTTACCGTTCACAGCAAACTGGAGCGTGTGCAGTTACCGTTCACAGCAAACTGGAGCGTGTGCAGTAACTGCACACGCTCCAGTTTGCTGTGAACGGTAACTGGAGCGTGTACAGTAGCTGTATACGCTCCAGATATTTTTCCTGAATTCTGTAATCAACCGTGGTGTTCGGATACTTTTTTGAGCGACTGTACCCTGTTATTCTGTTTTCATTAAAATAACTTGATTAAAATTTATATTTAACTCCTGTTTCATAGTTATGTTGTTTTTCGGATCTGTCGTTGATAATTCAATGGAGTCTGCTTATGAGAAAGATAAAAGTTTTCGCCAATTACGCGTAATTTAATAATTAAGCAAATCTAGATATGTTTACAAAGGGCGTCCAAAAACAACTAAGAATACTTTTACTGTAAATTGGCAACACTGTTTGGAAGCCGCGCTTACATTTATTGGCTAATTATATGTCTCGTAACCATGACAACCGTCGTTTAGTTTCTCGCGGTGTTCTCTTTCGGATAGAAATCATTTGACGTGCGGTATCTTCATAGCCGCCTGTTAAACGCAATATTATGATAGTTCCTTTCAAGTTCTTTTACGTTATGAATATCAAAATTGAACAGTGTTGTGCGATAAAATTTTACGTGCGATTTTCTAATGCTCTAATAGGCAAACTTCTGTTCTTCTCGGGGGCGGGGGTGGCTCAGTCGGTAGCGCGCCAGGCTCGTAATCTGTAGTTCCCAGGTTCGAGTCCCAGCTGGGTCAGCGTTGAGGTTTATCTCCGCAAAATTCCCCGCCCTGCCCACGGTCAATAGGGGACACCGATGGACTTGGAAAGGCCGCCGTCCGTCGGATGGGACGTTAAGCCGTGTCCCCGTGTGCGGGAGAGCCATACCCTGTGCACGTTAAAGAACACGCTGGATGGCCTTGACGGAAGGCTACCATCTGTCTCCCAACAGCTGTTCCAGTGCACACCCAGTGGGTCCCCTCCCCCAACCTTTTCTGAGCCTTCGGGGTCCTTGTGACCTGGCCATTTAGCCCATGGTGTGCAAAAAAGTGCCGCTCAGAGGTAAAACAACCCAACGTTCAAGAACACGCTGGATGGCCTTGACGGGAGGCTACCATCTGTCTCCCAACAGCTGTTCTAGTGGGTCCCCTCCCCCAACCTTCTCTGAGCCTTCGGGGTCCATGTGACCTGGCCATTTAGCCCATGGTGTGCAAAAAAGTGCCGCTCAGAGGTAAAACAAACCAACGTTCAAGAACACGCTGGATGGCCTTGACGGGAGGCTACCATCTGTCTCCCAACAGCTGTTCCAGTGGGTCCCCTCCCCCAACCTTCTCTGAGCCTTCGGGGTCCTTGTGACCTGGCCATTTAGCCCATGGTGTGCAAAAAAGTGCCGCTCAGAGGTAAAACAAACCAACGTTCAAGAACACGCTGGATGGCCTTGACGGGAGGCTACCATCTGTCTCCCAACAGCTGTTCCAGTGGGTCCCCTCCCCCAACCTTCTCTGAGCCTTCGGGGTCCTTGTGACCTGGCCATTTAGCCCATGGTGTGCAAAAAAGTGCCGCTCAGAGGTAAAACAAACCAACGTTCAAGAACACGCTGGATGGCCTTGACGGGAGGCTACCATCTGTCTCCCAACAGCTGTTCCAGTGGGTCCCCTCCCCCAACCTTCTCTGAGCCTTCGGGATCCATGTGACCTGGCCATTTAGCCCATGGTGTGCAAAAAAGTGCCGCTCAGAGGTAAAACAACCCAACCCAACCCTCTATAATGACAGAAATTGTGCTGAGGGATACTTCATCAGTGCTCGTGAACGGTCTTTCTCCATGTGGAATAAAAGTAGTTGATTCTCTACCCTTTTCGAAATCCAGATTCCATCTTGTAAGCTGTTGATTGGGCTCAATACTCTTCTTTGTACGCATCTTTCATTAATTGAACAGTTTCCGAAACACTTTTTCCAAGTCGTACGGTCGCTCAAAAAAATATCCGCTCACTGTGATCGATTACAGAATTCAGAAAAAATATCTGGCAACGATTTTTTTTTGAAATTAGTGTGTCTGGCAACCTTCGTGTTTTGATTCAATATTTCGTGTATTCATTCAAACCTTCGTGTCACGTGACACGAAGGTTGCCAGATCACTAATTTCTAAAAAAATCGTTGCCAGATATTTTTTTTCTGAAATCTGTAATCAACCATAGTGTTCAGATATTTTTTTCAGCGACTGTACTCCAAAAAATTTTACCGCGTACCCCACGTTGAGAACTCCTGCTCTAGAGCATTACGAATTTCGATCACTTTACGTTAGAAAAGAAATTACAAAATCACAATACGTGCACGAAGGTTGCCAGATCACTAATTTCTAAAAAATTCGTTGCCAGATATTATTTCTGAACTCTGTAGTCAACCATAATGTTCGGATATTTTTGGAGTGACTGTACACAGAATTTTATCACATAACGCTGTTCAGCTTTGGTTTTTATAACGTAAGAACTTGAAAGAAACAGAAAAATGCGTTTAACAGGCGGCTACCTCCCTTTAAACTATTTCTATGCGTAATAGACTGTGAGAAACGTAATAGACGGTTGTCATGGTTACGAGACGATATGATTAGGCAAAGGATACTCCTGCACGGCTTCTAAACAGTGTTGCCAATTTAACAGTAAAAATATTGTCAGTTGTTTTGCGACGCCCTTTGTAGTTGATTTCATATAATATGTGGGGCGGGGGTGGCTCAGTCGGTAGCGCGCCAGGCTCGTAATCTGTAGTTCCCAGGTTCGAGTCCTAGCTGGGTCAGGGTTGAGATTTATCTCTGCAAAACTCCCCTCCCTACCCACGGTCAGTAGGGGAGACCGATGGGCTTGGAAAGACCGCCGTCCGTCGGATGGGAGATTAAGCCGTCGCTCCGTGTGCGGCAGAGAGCCATACCCTGTGCACGTTAAAGAACACGCTGGATGGACTTGACGGGAGGCTACCATCTGTCTCCCAACAGCTGTTCCAGTGGGTCCCCTCCCCCAACCTTCTCTGAGCCTTCGGGGTCCATGTGACCTGGCCATTTAGCCCATGGTGTGCAAAAAGTGCCGCTTAGAGGTAAAACAACCCAACGTTAAAGAACACGCTGGATGGCCTTGACGGGAGGCTACCATCTGTCTCTCAACAGCTGTTCCAGTGGGTCCCCTCCCCAACCTTCTCTGAGCCTTCGGGGTCCATGTGACCTGGCCATTTAGCTCACGGTGTGCAAAAAAGTGCCGCTTAGAGGTAAAACAACCCAACGTTAAAGAACACGCTGGATGGCCTTGAAGGGAGGCTACCATCTGTCTCCCAACAGCTGTTCCAGTGGGTCCCCTCCCCCAACCTTCTCTGAGCGTTCGGGTTCCATGTGACCTGGCCATTTAGCCCATGGTGTGCAAAAAAGTGCCACTCAGAAGTAAAACAACCCAACGTTAAAGAACACGCTGTATTGGCTTTAACGGGAGGCTACCATCTGTCTCCCAACAGCTGTTCCAGTTGGTCCCCTCCCCCAACCTTCTCTGAGCCTTCGGGGTCCATGTGACCTGGCCATTTTGCCCATGGTGTGCAAAAAAGTGCCGCTCAGAGGTAAAACAACCCAACCCAACTCATATAATATGCGCAATCTACACAGTCTCTACAAACTGTCCTGACTTTCTTTACCAAAAAACTTAGTTTCTTTATAGCTAAAACTTAGTTTCGATAAAAAAAAATCCTTTTCTTTTAGGGCTTTATTTCTTTTGTGCGTCCTGATGTTAGTTTCTCTCTAACACTCAGAACAATATGTGATCGGATCTATTCATTCGTTCCTTTCACTAAACGTTAATGGCAACAGAATGGTCAACAGCTAATAATAAAAAAGAGATAAAGAAGAAATTCTGTTTCATTCCCTCCGAAACGTTTCTTGTTTGTTTTTTTCTCGGAAAAAAAATCCCTCCTTAATCTGCCTCCGTAACCTGGCTGCGGCTACTGATAAGCCTGAGAGTTAAGAAGGACTGAAAAAAAAAGCTTTTAACTGACTGACTGACAATTACTGGCCTTCACGGTCATCAATTCGCTCCACGTGGGGCCCGCTTATTTCCTCAATATCAGTCGCCAAGGTTTTACGGTCACCTAGCGGTCAGAGGTAATAGATTTATGTTGATCCTTGCTTCTCAGAGTCATTTCACTCCAGGAGAACTTATTTAGGTTTTTGCTCCACCTACATCCTTAACTACTTGACTTCCGACTACTTTACTACGCCTAATAGTGACTGACTGGATTCTGAGAGATTTAAGGAGTCCGCCCACTGCCGTAGAGAAAAACTGCCGGAGAGGAAAAGGAAGAGAGCAGGTGACTGAGGGTGGGGGTGGGGGAGTTACCCAGGGGGAGGATACCCAGGCAACGGGACCAGCCAATGAGCACGTCTTGGGCACAACTGGCATCGGATGCTAGTCACGTTTTCATTGGAAAGCTGTTCCGAAGGAAGTTGTCGAGAGCCATAAAGAAATCATTCATGGGAGCTTGGCGTGAAGGTTAAATAGACGTGTTGCCACCACGTCGTCCTAATCCTTGCCGCATTCCTTCTTGGCACGTGATTCTGGCGGTTACGGGTGGTGTCTTCTCCCCTTTTTCTCTCTTTGGTCTTTCTGGAAGTGACGCGGAGGATGGAGATGCGATCAAAAAACGGACTGTAAAGGATGATTGTTTTTTTTTTTCCTGATGTTGTATTTGACGATTTGATGAAAGTAATTTGTGATTTTTGAATGGTGAACGAAGGCAAATTATGAAGTGAGGGAAATTAAAGAATAAACGAATCAATGAATAACACAACAAGCGAACGAACAAACAAACGGTTAAACAGACGAAGGAAAAAATGAACAACGAAACGAACGAAAGAATATAGATACTAACGAATAAAGAAACAAATGAACATAGGAACGAACGAACACAGGAAGGAAGGAATGAACGAACAAGGAAACAAAGGAACAAACAATAAAACAACGAGACAAATAAAGGAACAAAGAAACAAACAAACGAACAAACAACAAACGGACAAACACACGTCTTTTTTTTTCATGCAGAAAAGACGAGGATTCTTGCCATTGTTCCTCTATGATACGAAGAAATAAATAAACAAACGAACAAATGAACGAACAATGAAACGAAAGAACGAAGGAAACAACAAAGAAGGAAACAACAAAGGAACGAACAATGAAACGAAAGAACGAAGGAAACAACAAAGGAGCGAACAATGAAACGAAAGAACGAAGGAAACAACAAAGGAACGAACAATGAAACGAAAAAACGAAGGAAACAACAAAGGAACGAACAATGAAACGAAAGAACGAAGGAAACAACAAAGGAGCGAACAATGAAACGGAAGAACGAAGGAAACAACAAAGGAGCGAACAATGAAACGAAAGAACGAAGGAAACAACAAAGAAAAAACACACGAACGAAAATCGAAAGAGAGTACGAACAAACAGACGAACGGGCCGATACACAAAACAAGTGTAGATACATAATAGATAGAATACAAACAAATAATTGTTTATCATGTAAAGAAGGGTTCCTTTCATTAAGATCATCGGTAGTGTTTTTTTAAGGTGCATTTTTAATGTTCATATTTTCTTTATTGGATTGAAATGTAGACTGAGCTTAGCGAAGAGATCGGAATTTAATTCAGCAGCTGACGGGGGCGGGGGTGGCTCAGTCGGTAGCGCGCCAGACTCGTAATCTGTAGTTCCCAGGTTCGAGTCCCAGCTGGGTCAGCGTTGAGATTTATCACCGCAAAATTCCCCGCCCTGCCCACGGTCAGTAGGGGACACCGATGGGCTTGGAAAGGCCGCCGTCCGTCGGATGGGACGTTAAGACGTGGCCCCGTGTGTGGGAGAGCCATGGTGTGCAAAAAAGTGCCGCTCAGAGATAAAACAACCCAACCCAGCAGCTGACGTTTTCTCTTCGTTTGTTTGTTTGTTTATTTATCAATGACTCTGCATCGATTGCTGAAGTGCGAAGATGAAATCAACCTCTTCTTGAAAGAGAAGTGATCATGTCAGTCTGACGAACTATGCAAAAATTAGTAGCCAATGTCTAATAAAGAAGCTTTTATAAATAACTATAGCTCTGTTATTATTTTATTATTCCTCGTGTCAGTCGTACGGAGTACTCTTTGTTCACAGACTGGAAAGACAAAAATATCCATCCAAGTACAGTCTCTCAAAAAAGTATCCGAACACTATGGTTGATTACAGAATTGAGAAAAAAATCTGGCAACGTTTTTTTTAGGAATTAGTGATCTGGCAACCTTCGTGTCACGTGATTACAGAATTCAGGAAAAATATCTGCAGCGTGTACAGCAACTGTACACGCTCCAGTTACCATTCACAGCAAACTGGAGCGTGTGCAGTTACTGCGCACGCTCCAGTTTGCTGTGAACGGTAACTGCACACGCTCAATATTTCTGTGAGTGGGCCCACACGATCTAGTATCAAAATAATATGACCACCTACAGTCGCTCAAAAAAGTATCCGAACACTATGGTTGATTACAGAATTGAGAAAAAATATCTGGCAACGATTTTTTTTAGAAATGAGTGATCTGGCAACCACCGTGTCACGTGACCGGAAGTGGGCGGAGTCGGCCTATACTGGGATGCTACTACTCACGGCGTATCCCCAAAAATTTTACCGCGTACCCCACGTTGAGAAACCCTACACTAGAGAATCATACTACCATCATAACATATTAAAAGTTTCCATTTAACTCAATTTCCAGCTGACAGAGACCACAAACATTCTCAATCCTCGTATCGCTCGTGGAGCCATCTGTTAATCGTGCAGGAACAAACTAGCTGACCACAGAGATGGCGGAAATACATTTCTTGCAAAAGGTGTCAACAGCCTTATCAATGCAAGACCCAATACCAGAGAAGCACAGGGCATATCATCACATAACACTTGGTAACCGAGACAATTTCTCCTCTGTAGACAATAATGGGCTCTATTTGTCTGAAGAAGTGTCATTACTGTTTCACAAAGGACTGTATTCATTCCCATAGTATGAAAAGAATGAACCGTTTGCATAAAAATCTCTTCCTACTCACAAGGGGAAATTTTAGCACTAATTTCGAAAGCTGTTCTCCATATTTTACACGGAGCATAGATAAACAGAGAAGACATTCTCAGGTAGATTCTCTCTGTTACTCTGGCTGCTGCATGAATAGATTTAAATGGTACAGAAAGTAGGCCTGCTCGAATAGTAATTTGGATCGCAATCCACTGTTTTATATGGAGCCAAACTACAAGTTATTTTATTTTCTGCCCATATTATATACCAAAAATTGGTTTCATTTTCAGTTTGTAATTTGCTTTGAAAATTATTTTCCTTATATTATATCGCTCAAAAACGTATCCGAACACTGTGGTTGATTACAGAATTCAGAAAAAATATCTGGAACGTGTACAGCAACTGCACACGCTCAATATTTCCGTGAGTGGGCCCACACGATCCAGGTTTTTGTGAGCTCACACGATCCAATGTGCTGTGAGCATCAACCGCAACCGCTCCAGTTTGCTGTGAACGGTAACTGCACACGCTCAATATTTCTGTGAGTGGGCCCCACGCGATCCAGGTTTTTGTGAGCCCACATGATCCAATGTGCTGTGAACATCAACCGCAACCGCTCCAGTTTGCTGTGTACGGTAACTGCACACGCTCCATATTCATTGCATTATATATTCATACGCATTATATATATTAAAAAAAAGTATCCGAACACTATGGTTGATTACAGAATTGAGAAAAAATATCTGGGAACGATTTTGTTTAGAAATTAGTGATCTGGCAACCTTCGTGTCACATGACACGAAACCCCCGTCCCAACTGGCATAGTGGTTAGGCAGCTAGCGACTGTTCCCGCAAGGCAAACTTTGTGTGTTGTGTTAGCTCTAACTAAGTTTGTGGTCAGTAGTGACTTCGGTCTTAGTAAGGCATGTCCTTGTATGGGAAGGCCTGTATTAAGCTAGGAGTAGCTTCTAGGATTCTTCTCTGTCCTATATGTCGCAAATCAAAAAAAAAAAATCAATTCAATGTTAATAAAACGTTCATCAATTCCGATTTCCAACTGGACCCACAATCCCTCATTCGATCACAGAAAACGATGGATCTCAATGCTACGACAAAATCAGCATCACCCAAGAATCTCCATCAGCATCAAAAGTTCATTCCCCTCCTCAGAAACACTTTGCTAATGCCCACGCCAGAGATAAAGGAGAGGATATTCTCTCTTGCCTCCACGAGCACAAGTCCTCCTCCGCATCTGCTACCGCATGCAGCTCATATCCTCTCTCTGCTCCCCCCATCCTTCCCCCCGATCATCTGTCACACCGGACTCCTCCATTGCCTCTCGCCACAGTCTCCTCTTCTGGGAGCCCGTGACGTCACTCCGGTCTCCCAGCGCTCTCCTCCTCCGAAGAGCGATGAACTGCCAAGCGATGCTGTCCACAGGCTATTGGACACGATGTTTCCACCGAGGAGTCTTCCCGATACTCGGGTTATTAGGGTGCTAATGGACGGTTATTTGTGGATGGCCGGAGGCTTGGCTTCATCATCAATCACGGCAGTGTCTGCAACACAATCTGGGATTGTCTTCTTCTCCTCCTTCTGCCCTCACTTTGTAGGAGGTGGTTGTTACGATGGAGTTTGTTGTTTGTTCTTCTGATGCGACCTAAGTGGTGGAAAATTCATTGTCTCTGGCTATGTCATCGCTGTGAAGAGATTCGCCAATCGAGGAAGAAGGAATAAAGATGCGGCCCACAGGTCAGAAACACAATGGATCTTCTTTTCAAACTATTTTTTCCCCGATTGTTTCATTGGACCTGGATTCTCTTCTTTCTCCCGTTGCACACTTGGCGTGAGTTGGCTCAGTCAGTAGAGCTCCAGGCTCATAATCTGCAGTTCCCAAGCTCGAGTTCCAACTGTTACAAAGTTCAAATTCGTATCTGTTCCCTCAGCACTGCCTTTGTAGAAAAAGTGGACACAGAGGGGCTTGGAAAGGCCGCCGCCAGTCGGATGGGACGTTAAACCGTGGTCTAGTGTGCGATAGCGCCATACCCTGTGCAAGTTGCAGAACACGCTAGATGGCCTTGATGGGAGACTCATCCGTCTCTTTGCAACCGTCCAGTAGGTTCCCTTCCCCTAACTTTCTCTGAACCCTTGGGGTCCTTGTGGTCTGGCCATTTATTTAATTATGTGTAAGCCAAGTGCTACTCAGAGGAACAAGAGCACAAAGCGTGTGGTATTATTTTGGGGAGGGCATCAACTGCAATCCTTGTTAAGTGGGGGGACGTAATTATTTGGTAGTGCGCAAGTCTCCTGATCTGATATAAAAAAATATAATATAAATAAAAATAATAAATACCCCCTCAAGCAGCTGCTTGCCACAGAGGTCTGACAGGAGCCTGTCAGTTTATATGCCAGAGTAGAAGGTCTGAGAGGATGGCAGGACCTCAGTAGAAAAACAACACGAACATCCATGCCTTACCCGGGGCTCGAACCCAGGTCCCGTAGATCAGTAGCTAAGCGTGCTAACTACTCGGCCACGTGACTGATATACCAGACTCTAAAACGTTAGCACGCATCTCCTGCATCCCTCTCTCCCCCCTAGTGCAGGAGAGCGGCATCCTAAATGCATTACAGAGCACTCTGTGTGGCCTTTTTAAAAGGCTCCCATATCTTGTCCTAACATGTAGCCAGCATTTCCTTTCACACTAATCTGCAGTTCCCAGGTTCGAGTCCCAGCTGGGTGAGCGTTGAGATTTAATTCCGCAAAATTCCCCGCCCTGCCCACGGTCAGTACGGGACGCCGATGCGCTTGGAAAGGCAGCCGTCCGTCGTGGCCCCGTGTGTGGGAGAGCCATACCCTGTGCACGTTAAAGAACACGCTGGATGGCCTTGATGGGAGGATACCATCTGTCTCCCAACAGCTGTTCTAGTGGGTCCCCTTCTCCAACCTTTTCTGAGCCTTCGGGGTCCATGTGACCTGGTCATTTAGCCCATGGTGTGCAAAAAAATTGCGGCTCAGAGGTAAAACAACCCAACGTTAAAGACGTTGGGTTGTTTTACCTCGACGGGAGGCTACCATCTGTCCCCATCTGGCAACCTTCGTGTCACATGACACGAAGGTTGCCAGATGACTAATTTCTAAATAAAAAATCGTCGCCAGATATTTTTTCTGAATTCTGTAATCGACCATACTGTTCGGATACTTTTTTTTTAAATATTTATAATGCGTATGAATATATAATGCAATGAATATGGAGCGTGTGCAGTTACCGTTCATAGCAAACTGGAGCGGTTGCGGTTGATGTTCACAGCACATTGGATCGTGTGGGCCCACTCACAGGAATATTGAGCGTGTGCAGTTACCGTTCACAGCAAACTGGAGCTGTTGCGGTTGATGTTCACAGCACATTGGATCGTGTGGGTTCACAAAAACCTGGATCGTGTGGGCCCACTCACAGGAATATTGAGCGTGTGCAGTTACCGTTCACAGCAAACTGGAGCTGTTGCGGTTGATGTTCACAGCACATTGGATCGTGTGGGTTCACAAAAACCTGGATCGTGTGGGCCCACTCACAGAAATATTGAGCGTGTGCAGTTACCGTTCACAGCAAAGTGGAGCGTGTGCAGTTACCGTTCACAGCAAACTGGAGCGTGTGCAGTTACCGTTCACAGCAAACTGGAGCGTGTGCAGTTACCGTTCACAGCAAACTGGAGCGTGTGCAGTAACTGCACACGCTCCAGTTTGCTGTGCAGCGTGTGCAGTAACTCCAGTTTGCTGTGAACGGTAACTGGAGCGTGTACAGTAGCTGTATACGCTCCAGATATTTTTCCTGAATTCTGTAATCAACCGTGGTGTTCGGATACTTTTTCGAGCGACTGTACCCTGTTATTCTGTTTTCATTAAAATAACTTGATTAAAATTTATATTTAACTCCTGTTTCATAGTTATGTTGTTTTTCGGATCTGTCGTTGATAATTCAATGGAGTGGCAGGCGGCAACCGTGGGCAGGGCGGGGAATTTTGTGGAGATAAATCTCAACGCTGACCCAGCTGCGACTCGAACCTGGGAACTACAGATTACGAGCCTGACGCGCTTCCGACTGAGCCACCCCCGCCCCAAATTGATTTGGAAAGGCAGCCGTCCGTAGGTTGAGTCGTTAAGCCGTGGCCCAATGAGGGGAGATATAACCTCTGCACTTTAAAGAACTTGCTGGATGGCTTTGGATGAGAGGTTGCCATCTGTCTAGTGGGTCCTCTTACTCCAATCTTCTTTGAGCCATTGGAGTACTTGTGACCTTGCTATTTAGCACATTGTGTGAACAAAAATGTCGCTGAGGGGTAAAATAATCCAATCCAGAGACTGGCGAAGTGTCGCAATTTTCAGATCGGTTAAAGCAGATTAACATTTGCTTGATTCGTTTTCCATCGAGTGTCAGAGAATGATTCGCAAAATCGTTCTTTACATTTTTCCGATGCTCGTGATGAAATTTTCGGAAGAAGAGGACGATCATTAATTCTCAGCATCTTTAGCGAGAGGATGAGGAATGAACTTAACGATCATCGATCAAAGGTCGTCGACGTAATAGAGAGATGACAGAAATGGAGAGAGATGTTATTTCTCTTACACTTTGTTACTTCGAGGTTAAGGAGGGGGATGAGGAGGGGGAAGTGGGCGACGAGGAGGGGGAAGAGGGGGACGAGGAGGTGGGACGACGGAGACAGAGTGTTCTTTAAAGATTTCACATTTTGGATCTTTTTGCGCTAAGTTTCATCCCATTTTTCTTTTATCTGTGGAACGTGAAGACTCAACAGAACAATTGAAGAATGGGTTTGAAGAATGGGTTTGAAGGGGGAGGAGATACAATCTCTGTAAAGCAAAAGTGGTGTTTTGGATGAGAACTTTGCAATAAATCAAGTTCTCTGTTATCAACTTGGAGGGGGGAGGAAACGGTCAAGTTGGGGTCATTGATGTCTGATAAGCTGAAGTTTACTGATTCCATCTCGGATCTTTTCAGATCTTTATATTTGTTGGGGTTTTTGTTTTGGTAGTAATCTGCAGTTGTGAGGTTCGAGTTCTCATTGGGCTGAGTTGGAAATTGACGCCGCTAAATTCGTCCCTCCCCCTTGCCGTCGATGAGAAAGGGACGCCATTGGACTTGGAATAGGTGGACTCTTGTCGGGTGAGAGATTAAGCGGTGAGGGGACGCCATTGGACTTGGAATAGGTGGACTCTTGTCGGGTGAGAGATTAAGCGGTGAGGGGACGCCATTGGACTTGGAATAGGTGGACTCTTGTCGGGTGAGAGATTAAGCGGTGAGGGGACGCCATTGGACTTGGAATAGGTGGACTCTTGTCGGGTGAGAGATTAAGCGGTGAGGGGACGCCATTGGACTTGGAATAGGTGGACTCTTGTCGGGTGAGAGATTAAGCGGTGAGGGGACGCCATTGGACTTGGAATAGGTGGACTCTTGTCGGGTGAGAGATTAAGCGGTGAGGGGACGCCATTGGACTTGGAATAGGTGGACTCTTGTCGGGTGAGAGATTAAGCGGTGAGGGGACGCCATTGGACTTGGAATAGGTGGACTCTTGTCGGGTGAGAGATTAAGCGGTGAGGGGACGCCATTGGACTTGGAATAGGTGGACTCTTGTCAGGTGAGAGATTAAGCGGTGAGGGGACGCCATTGGACTTGGAATAGGTGGACTCTTGTCGGGTGAGAGATTAAGCGGTGAGGGGACGCCATTGGACTTGGAATAGGTGGACTCTTGTCGGGTGAGAGATTAAGCGGTGAGGGGACGCCATTGGACTTGGAATAGGTGGACTCTTGTCGGGTGAGAGATTAAGCGGTGAGGGGACGCCATTGGACTTGGAATAGGTGGACTCTTGTCGGGTGAGAGATTAAGCGGTGAGGGGACGCCATTGGACTTGGAATAGGTGGACTCTTGTCGGGTGAGAGATTAAGCGGTGAGGGGACGCCATTGGACTTGGAATAGGTGGACTCTTGTCGGGTGAGAGATTAAGCGGTGAGGGGACGCCATTGGACTTGGAATAGGTGGACTCTTGTCGGGTGAGAGATTAAGCGGTGAGGGGACAGCCACACCCTTAATGGAGACTGCGATTATTTCATAGCAGTTATCCAGGGGATTTCCTTTTTCTGTTCTGTTTTGAACTTTTGGGTACAGTCGCTCAAAAACGTATCCGAACACTGTGTTTGATTACAGAATTCAGAAAAAATATCTGGAACGTGTACAGCAACTGCACACGCTCAATATTTCCGTGAGTGGGCCCACACGATCCAGGTTTTTGTGAGCTCACACGATCCAATGTGCTGTGAACATCAACCGTAACCGCTCCAGTTTGCTGTGAACGGTAACTGCACACGTTCAATATTTCCGTGAGTGAGCCCACACGATCCAGGTCTTTGTGAGCTCACACGATCCAATGTGCTGTGAACATCAACCGCAACCGCTCCAGTTTGCTGTGAACGGTAACTGCACACGCTCAATATTTCCGTGAGTGAGCCCGCACGATCCAATGTGCTGTGAACATCAACCGTAACCGCTCCAGTTTGCTGTGAACGGTAACTGCACACGCTCAATATTTCCGTGAGTGAGCCCACACGATCCAGCTTTTTGTGAGCCCACACGATCCAATGTGCTGTGAACATCAACCGCAACCGCTCCAGTTTGCTGTGAACGGTAACTGCACACGCTCCATATTCATTGCATTATATATTCATACGCATTATATATATATATATAAATATCCGAACACTACGGTTGATTACAGAATTCAGAAAAAATATCTGGCAACGATTTTTTTTTTAGAAATTAGTGATCTGGCAACCTTCGTGTCGCAATCGACCGTAGTGTTCGGATACTTTTCTGAGCGACTGTACCTTGTGACTATTTACACCAATTTATGCGCATGAAAGTGACGCTCAGAGGTCCAACAATTGACCCCACTTGTCAATACTTTAAGCAGTTAAGCGATAAAAGCTCTCATAGACGGACGGACACACAGACAGACAGACAGACGGACAGACCGAAGGATGCATGACAAAGAGGAAGCCAGGTAGACCAAAGGAAGAAGACGGAGAAACTGGATGGACTGATTAACAAGTAATCAGACAGACGAACAAACAATCAAACAGATGGACAAAAGAATGTATGACGGACAGACAGACAAACGGAATGAACGGATTGACAGACAGTCTGACGACAGATCGACAAACACAGAAAGTCAGATGGACAGACGAAATAAACTTCAGACACAAAGACAGTCATACAATCAGACAACGGATTGACAGTCGCTCAGACAGTCAGATGAACAGATGGAGTAAATAGACTGACCGACAGATACAGACAGTGAGATGGACAGACGGAATAAACGGACAGACAGACAGACAGAGAAACAACGGAGTGACAAACACACAGTCAGATGTACAATCGCTCAAAAAAGTATCCGAACACTATGGTTGATTACAGAATTCAGAAAAAATATCTGGAGCGTGTACAGCAACTGTACACGCTCCAGTTACCGTTCACAGCAAACTGGAGCGTGTGCAGTTAATGCTCACAGCACATTGGATCGTGTGAGCTCACAAAAACCTGGACCGTGTGGGCCCACTCACGGAAATATTGAGCGTGTGCAGTTACCGTTCACAGCAAACTGGAGCGTGTGCAGTAACTGCACACGCTCCAGTTTGATGTGAACGGTAACTGGAGGGTGTACAGTTGCTGTACACGCTCCAGATATTTTTCCTGAATTCTGTAATCAACCATAGTGTTCGGCGACTGTACAGACAGAATGAACGGACCGACTGAGAGACAGACAGTCAGATGGACGGACGGAATAAACCGGCTGACAGACAGACAGTCAGTCAGATGGAATGGTCAAACTGACAGACTTCATGCGAAAACTACCATTTCAAATTCGGGGAGATACCATTTCAGATTTCATGAACTCTTGATAAAAAAAGTACAAATCTATATTTTTTCCCTGATGATAATACTTTGGAATTTCTCGTACGAAGTAATGCCATACTTCGCAGGAAAGTGTAAAAGTTATCAGGAAGAGAGGCAACCAAACAACAGTTAACAACATTCTCTGGATAGGATCGAAAAGATGTTACATCTCCTTTGCGAGAAAAGGAATGGATGTTTCGTTAATAAATGGTCGCCTCTGCAGGGAAGCGATAACCTCGCGACCGGAAACGAAGAGACTCTGTTGCCAGAGACGATACAAGATTTATGGCTGGAGTTTGCTATATTTCCGTGGAGAATAAATGCTTCATGAATTGAAGAATAAATGCCAACGAAAATGGCTGGAAGGTATTTAGAGTGAGGAATTATTTATCTTTTCTGAGATGTCTTGACACTTAGTTTACGCTGCTTGCACTGAATATTCAGGCAGCGTTACCTCAGTAGTTCACGGTGAATGCCGACGAAATAGTTGAACAAAAAGCATTTGAGTTTCTCGAGAATACTGCTCGGTTGATGATGATTCTTACGTCACAAAATGGTAGCCATGGATTTTTTCCTTGTCTTTTCAACTGTCAGTTTTCTTTCTCCAATTGAGAAATAAAAGACTTATTGCAACCGTCGCTCGGTTTGCTTGATCGAATGAGCAGTGACAACACTGTGATGTCAGAGGAAATCACTCTGATGTCAGAGGAAATCATTCTGATGTCAGAGGAAATCACTCTGATGTCAGAGAAAATCACTGTGATGTCAGAGAAAATCACTGTGATGTCAGAGGAAATCACTGTGATGTCAGAGGAAATCATTCTGATGTCAGAGGAAATCACTCTGATGTCAGAGAAAATCACTGTGATGTCAGAGGAAATCACTCTGATGTCAGAGGAAATCACTCTGATGTCAGAGAATGTTTCGTTGTTTGATGACACAGCCTATTCTTTTTACCTTAGATGAAAATACTTTTTCTACTAATTTTTTATAAGTAATTGGAATGAATATGAAGGTTGGGTTGTTTTACCTCTGAGCGGCACTTTTTTGTACACCATGGGCTAAATGGCCAGGTCACAAGGACCCCGAAGGCTCAGAGAAGGTTGGGGGGAGGGGACCCACTGGAACAACTGTTGGGAGACAGATGGTAGCCTCCCGTCAAAGCCATCCAGTGTGTTCTTTAACGTTGGGTTGTTTTACCTCTGAGCGGCATTTTTTTCACATTATGGACAAAATGGCCAGGTCACAAGGACCCCGAAGGCTCAGAGAAGGTTGGGGGAGTGGATCCACTGGAACAGCTGTTAGGAGACAGATGGTAGCCTCCCGTCAAGGGCATCCAGCGTGTTCTTTAACGTGCACAGGGTACGGCTCTCCCACATATGGGGCCACGACTTAACGTCCCATCCGACGGACGGCGGCCTTTCCAAGCCCATCGATGTTCCCTACTGACCGTGAGCGGGGCAGGGAGTTTTCCGGAGATAAATCTCAACGTTGACCCAGCGGGGACTCGAACCTGGGAACTGCAAATTACGAGCCTGGCGCGCTACCGACTGAGCCACCCCCGCCCGTGAGGGAAAAGGGACCCACTGGACAGCTGTTAGGGGACAGATGGCAGCCTCCCTTCAAGGCCACCCATAGTGTTCTTTAACATCCACAGGGTATGATTCTCCCGCACATGGGTCCACGTTTTAACGTACCACCCGAGGGACGGCTGATATTTTAAGCCCAACGCTGTCCCCTACTGACCGAGTGCAGAGTGGTGAGTTTTGCGGAGTGCTTACCCCTTTATTGCTCTCCAGCTTTCTTCAGCCTTCTCTGAGCCTTAAGGGGTTCCTGTGACCTGACCATTTAGCTCATTGAATGCAAAAAAAAAATGCCACTCAGAGGTGAAATAACCCAACCCCTGTATCTGGAATAAACTGCATTGAAGATATTCTTAAATTCGCCTTATTTCTCGACTCTCCCCGTATACACAGGAATAAATACCGAAAATATAGGGGCGGGGGGGCTCAGTCGGTAGCGCGCCAGGCTCGTAATCTGTAGTTCCCAGGTTCGAGTTCCAGCTGGGTCAGCGTTGAGATTTATCTCCGCCAAAATTCCCCGCCCTGCCCTCAGTCAGTAGGGGACACCGATGGGCTTGGAAAGGCCGCCGTCCGTCGGATGGGACGTTAAGCCGTGGCCCCGTGTGCGGGAAAGCCATACCCTGTGCACGTTAAAGAACACGCTGGATGGCCTTCACGGGAGGCTACCATCTGTCTCCCAACAGCTGTTCCAGTGGGTCCCCTCCCCCAACCTTCTCTGAGCCTTCGGGGTCCTTGTGACCTGGCCATTTAGCCCATGGTGTGCAAAAAAGTGCCACTCAGAGGTAAAACAACCCAACCGAAAATATAATCTTTTTCAATAAGAATGAAACGTTGTTTATAAAGCTTTGTGCGTTATTTTTTTTTTTTTTTTTTTTGGGGGGGGGGTGACTTCAATATTGGTTCCGCCCTTTACTTGTAACTGACCATTTAATTTATCTTGGAAAGGGAAAAAAAACTAAAACGTGGAGAGGGGGAGGGGGAATGAGAATAGAAGAACCCGACCTCTTTAGACACGAGAATGCCTCTCTATAAACTCACTCGAAGAGCCAAAAAAATATTAATTTTGTTAGGGACGTAAAAAAGGAACATATTTTTGTCATTTGGGAAGTCTGCTTTATCGACCACCTTTAATTAAAATTAATGATATATGCTTTTTTTTTTTCCCAGGAGCATTCCGCCAATCACCATCTATTTCAGCACGATTAATCGTTCTGCTCCACGTGCAATAAACGATTTTTCTCCCTCCTTCTATCTATCTGAAGCTATTTATCTCATCGTCTGCTCATCTTTCCCGCCACAAGACATTCTGGAGGCAAGGATACGACCAAAGGACCAGTTCCAGAATATTAAATATTGTTCGTAATAACCGGACAGAATAAGGTCACCATTTTAGCATTTTAATTAAACAGTTGCAATGATAAAAGTGCATTCCAGCTTTGCGCTCTAATTACGTTATTATTTAAAAAGGGATACCAACACCACGCATTTAAGAGTAGAAACAACACGGGAAAACTAATAAATAAGCAAAGCACTGGCACGTGCATGTCGTGTCCAGTTATCTGACACGCGTACAACAAGCACGAGGCCGGAAAGAGCGGGACAAAATCTGAAAACAAAATTTCGCCCCAAGATGGTTGATTCCTGTTTTTCATCTTCTTCCTTTTCCTGCAACTGAGAATAACCAGATCCCTATCCAATTACGCGGCTTTGGTGATCGATATCTTGGTGGATGGGAGTCGCGCGAGGGTTTCATTCGGCCTCACATGCGGTCACAAGAGAGAGGAGAATTTCCTTTTCTATGTGAATCTCTCCCTCCTCATCCTCTACGTGAAGCTTCCTCCTCCTCTTTTCGTACAACGGATGCAAGAGTTAACCACGACTGATACTCCGAGCATGCCATCCTTGTGTCCGCATCTTTTTCCGAATCCTCTCCGAACTTATGTTTTTCGCTTCGAACTATTCTGATTTCTTTCTCTTCGAAAGAAAGTTTCAGTTTATTCTTTCTAATTCTTCCTTTTTTTCCCTATCTATCTCTTTCCTGTTTGAGTCTCTCTCTCTCTCTTTTTGATCCTCTTCGTTTCTTTTTTTTTTTTTGAAATATTTTGCTTCCGAGTTGGTTTTAAGAAAATCTTCATTGTTTCAATTGTTACTTCGATCTCTTTTTTAATGTTTCGTTGCACAGAAGTCTAGAGAGGAGAGATGAGATCAATATTTCAAAGAATATTTACCATTTCTAAATTATCCTACCAAGAACTAACCATCCTAGATTTAAAAATTATATTTTTAAATATTAATTAAAACTTAGATTTGAACCAAAGTTCGTGATTTTGCACTCCTTGCAAAAATTTAAACCTTTTATTTTTTTTCCTCCCCCCCCCCTTCCCTTTCTTCCCGGGGACAAAACCTCATCTGACTTTCCTGTTTCGTTGTGCTCCAACATTTTCCAAATATCCAAGCTATGTTGGCAGTTGATAGAATCTTTAAAAGCTTATATCGGCAGGAAAATCGCCTAAATGGCCAGATCACAGGGCTGGATTATTTCACTTCGAGAGTGGCTTTTTCTGCACAAAATAGACTCCAAAGGCTCAGACTCTAAACAAGGCCCTTCTAGAAATAAAATAAAGAATAGGGGGGGGGAGGAGAAAGTGATGCAATCGAGCTGGAGAATAAAAAATTGGAAGGGGGGCTACAGAGTAGATTTTCTTGCAGTATAAGTGCGGTTCTAAACCTTTTATGCTTCACGTACCCCCTGGAAATGTGTACGTAACTGGCGTACCCCTTGTATAGATAGATAAAACTATAGTTATAATATAATAATGCTAACTTAGGAACTTTGTTACTAGATCTAGCGGCCTTTGAGCTCTCACGGCGTACCCCAAAAAATTTTACCGCGTTGAGAACCCGTTCAGTATATTTTTCCCCCTATTATAGAGGTCTTTAAAAATCTCTTGAAAAATGCGTGAAATACGAATAAGTTTTATAATATTTTGCTACCATAACCCCCATTCTAGCATTCTTAGGGGGCGTGACCCACTTGATGACCCGCCCCAGATCCTGCCCTGATTTTAGTCACTGAACGGCAGTTACGAATAGATTGAATCCTCCTATCACAGTCATCCAGCGTGTTTTTAACATCTCAACACTGCATGGCCTCATGCACACAGAACCACTGCTTAAAATTCCGTCCGACGGACGAGGGCCAACCGTCGATATCTGGGCCCGAGTATAAAGCTATGAGTATTAATTTAACCTGTGGAGTTACATTTGTCCTCCTCTTTTAAACTTAAGAATGAAATTGCATTTAACCTAAAATAGACAAGGTACAGTCGCTCTAAAAAGTATCCGAACACTGTGGTTGATTACAGAATTCAGATAAAATATCTGGAGCGTGTACAGCAACTGTACACGCTCCAGTTACCGTTCACAGCAAACTGGAGCGTGTGCAGTTACTGCACACGCTCCAGTTTGTTGTGTACGGTAACTGCACAGGCTCAATATTTCTGTGAGTGGGCCCACACGATCCAGGTTTTTGTGAGCCCACACGATCCAATGTGCTGTGAGAATTAACTGCACACGCTCCAGTTTGCTGTGAACGGTAACTGCACACGCTCAATATTTCCGTGAGTGGGCCCACACGATCCAGGTTTTTGTGAGCCCACACGATCCAATGTGCTGTGAGAATTAACTGCACACGCTCCAGTTTGCTGTGAACGGTAACTGCACACGCTCAATATTTCCGTGAGTGGGCCCACACGATCCAGGTTTTTGTGATCCCACACGATCCAATGTGCTGTGAACATCAACCGCAACCGCTCCAGTTTGCTGTGAACGGAAACTGCACACGCTCAATATTTCCGTGAGTGAGCCCACACGATCTAGGTCTTTATGATCTCACACGATCCAATGTGCTGTGAGAATTAACTGCACACGCTCCAGTTTGCTGTGAACGGTAACTGGAGCGTGTACAGTTGCTGTACACGCTCCAGATATTTTTTTCTGGCAACGATTTTTGTTTAGAAATTAGTGATCTGCCAACCTTCGTGTCACGTGACACAAAGGTTGCCAGATCACTAATTTCTAAAAAAAAAAAAAAAAATCTTTGCCAGATATTTTTTCTAAATTCTGTAATCGACCATAGTGTTCGGATACTTTTTTGAGCGACTGTACACATTTTTAGGCATCCCTGAGCGAAAATTCACCAATAACTCATTTTCGTCTATTCCCCCAAAATCTAAAGAAATAGCACTCAAAGTACTTAGGAGCGATCTAGTTTCAAAAAAAAAAAAGGTTGAGTCCTGGTTCTACTACACCATTGCATTTATTTCCTTATGCCATTTAGGGGGGGGGGGGGCTCGTCTGTAGCGCGCCAGGCTCGTAATCTGTAGTTCCCAGGTTCGAGTCCTAGCTGGGTCAGCGTTGAGATTTATCTCCGCAAAATTCCCCGCCATGCCCACGGTCAGTAGGGGACACCGATGGGCTTGGAAAGACCGCCGTCCGTCGGATGGGACGTTAAGCCGTGGCCCCGTGTGCGGGAGAGACATACCCTGTGCACGTTAAAGAACACGCTGGATGACCTTGACGGGAGGCTACCATCTGTCTCCCAACAGCTGTTCCAGTGGGTCCCCTCCCCCAACCTTCTCTGAGCCTTCGGGGTCCATGTGACCTGGCCATTTAGCCCATGGTGTGCAAAAAAGTGCCGCTCAGAGGTAAAACAACCCAACCCAACCCTATGCCATTTAGAGGTAAAACAACCCAACCTATTAATCTAAATCCTCCTATTTTCTCTCCTTTTAATCTTCGCATGCTATGTAATCCCCACAAACTCCCCATTTCCACCCTCGGCGATTACTTCAAGAAGAATCGTTGACCGGATCTTCCTCCCTTCTCTGTGATCATACGCGTCTCCTTCCTCCTGCCTCTTAACGTCCGTCAGCCCACAAGACGACGCAACAAAAACCCGATAGATGCCGAAAGAAAGAGAAGAAGACGTAGAGCAGGAAGAAGGAATCCACCCGAATAACGAAGCTGGAGAACGGATCGTTTAATTCAGTCAACCACATATTGGGAACGAGAGATCCATCGAAAAGTTAGGACCGACGGCTCGACCGAACGCGACCACGCCAGCAGAAGCTTTCCCAGATCGTGCAGAATGTTCCACAGATGCGGACGAAGTTCCCATCTTTCTCTTTTTCCTGTGGTTGGCGCGGTAATCATGCGAGTTTTACGGGTGGTAACCACATCCCCCGTCGGCTACGAATCGAGAAGAACAGCTTGCAAATAATTGCTTCTCTAACCCCTCCCCCCCAGACACATACCCTCTTCTGTCCCCCCAAATAAGATCCATTCCAGTTTCATCTCTCTCTCTTTTCCCTCCTTTTTTTTTTTCATTTCATTTCGCTCATTCTGTCTCTATCTATCTCGGGCTCTTTATTTCTTTTCTTCTTACTTCTTATTTGATTTGAAGCGCTCGCCGATGGATTGCGAATGATGAGGAGCATATGACGATGAGGAGCAGATTTCGTCCTGTTATCTTTACTCTCTTCCTCATCGATTCCTTCCGAAAAGATGAGCGGATTAATGATTCTAAGAGACGGGTGCAGTTTAGAGCTGTTCTTCGATCTGATGAAGATGGAAATTGTGTGGTTTTTTTTTTCTATTTCTGTTTTTTAATTTCCTTCCTCTTACGGTCACCAGACACGAGACGACGGATCCTCTCTCTCATGTATCACTTCTGTAAGATGTACATCTCCTGTGCACACAAGAAGGCAGAGTTATCTGATTTTTCTTCCTTCATTCCATCTTATCGTCGTTTCTTCTCTCTCTCTCTTCGTAATCCGCCTTAAGTTATCGTTTATTGTTATTCATTTGATAAAGATATCGATATTTGATAAAGATATCTTGTTCTGCAAAAGTGAAAGAAATCGATTAACACAGAACAAACATTTTGGTAATTTATACGCAAAGAATGGATTGCAACGAATGAGACACTTCAAATTCCTAAAACTTCGTTTCCTTTTCTCAGTATCTTTCGTTACATTGTCTAAGGATGTTTGCCAGGGAAAGCAAAGAATAAAAAAATAAATACCCCCTCAAGCAGCTGCTTGCCACAGAGGTCTGACAGGAGCCTGTCACTTTATATGCCAGAGTAGAAGGTCTGTGATGATGGCAGGACCTCAGGAACGTGTACAGCAACTGTACACGCTCCAGTTACCGTTCACAGCAAACCGGAGCGTGTGCAGTTACTGCACACGCTCCAGTTTGCTGTGAACGGTAACTGCACACGCTCAATATTTCTGTGAGTGGGCCCACACGATCCAGGTTTTTATGAGCTCACATGATCCAATGTAAATAAAATAAAAATAAATACCCCCTCAAGCAGCTGCTTGCCACAGAGGTCTGACAGGAGCCTGTCAGTTTATATGCCACAGTAGAAGATATGAGAGGATGGCAGGACCTCAGCAGAAAACAACACGAACATCCATGCCTTACCCGGGCTCGAACCCAGGTCCCGTAGATCAGGAAAAAAAATCAATGTTAGGCCGGGATCCAAAATATATTAAGCACATATACAGTCGCTCAAAAAAGTATCCGAACACTGTGGTTGACTTCAGAATTCAGAAAAAATATCTGGCGACGATTTATTTTTTAGAAATTAGTGATCGGGCAACTTGTCACGTGACAACGAAGGTTGTCAGATCACTAATTTCTAAAAAAATTCCAGATATTTTTTCTGAATTCTGAAGTCAACCATAGTGTTCGGATACTTTTTTGAGCGACTGTACATACAATATTTATGCAAATGTAATCGTCAAGCCGTCCCGTGCCGAGTGGTTAGCGCGCTTAGCTACTGATCTAAGGGACCTGGGTTCGAGCCCCGGATAAGGCATGGATGTTCGTGTCGTTTTTTTATGCTGAGGTCCTGCCATCCTCTCAGACCTACTGTGGCATATAAACTGAGGTTCCTGGCAGACCTCTGTGGCAAGCAGCTGCTTGAGGGGCTATTTATTTATTTTTTTAATCGTCAAATCAATGTATACAAGTAAGGTCGGACCTTGAGTAATGCAGGGGGCGGGGGGGGGGGGGGGGGGGGCTCAGTCGGTAGCGCGCCAGGCTCGTTATCTGTAGTTCCCAGGTTCGAGTCCCAACTGGGTCAGCGTTGAGATATATCTCCGCAAAATTCCCCGCCCTGCCCACGGTCAGTAGGGGACACCGGTGGGATTGGAAAGGCCGCCGTCCGTCGGATGGGACATTAATCCGTGACCCCGTGTGCAAGAGAGCCATACCCTGTGCACGTTAAAGAACACGCTGGATGGCCTTGACGGGAGGCTACCATCTGTCTACCAATAGCTGTTCCAGTGAGTCCCCTCCCCCAACCTTCTCTGAGCATTCGGGGTCTATGTGACCTGGCCATTTAGCCCATGGTGTGCAAAAAAGTGCGGCGCAGAGGTAAAACAACCCAACCCAAACTTGAGTAATGCCTGAAGGGCTGTAATACGCGATATATGTGTGCTTATGCACTTTGTAAGGTATGCAAATTATCCGTTCTTATGACTTTCATATCTTTTCAACAGAACTTTTTCTTAGAGGAAGTTGAAACAAAGAGCTGTCAGCGAGATCCTGACGAAGTGGAGCTGCAGCGCTTCTGAAATTCATGCCATTAACTTCGGCTTTCCTAACTCTCGAAATTGCGAAGATTTGATGACGTAGAGGACATCAAAGCTGCCTTGAAGTTATCGATTTGAGAATGCTCACCATAATTTTTCCAAACAGAATTCTTTGCAATTTTCAGAACAGTCTTGTGGTCAGAGTTGCGTGTGCCGGAGACTGCTATGAAGGTTGGTTGGTTGTTGGTTGTTTTACCTCTGAGCGACACTTTTTTGCACACCATGGGCTAAATGGCCAGGGTTGGATTGTTGGGTTGTTTTACCTCTGAGCAACACTTTTTTTTTGCACACCATGAGCTAAATGGCCAGGTCACATGGACCCCGGATTCTCAGAGAAGGTTGGGGGAGAGGACCCACTGGAACAGCTGTTGGGAGACAGATGGTAGCCTCCCGTCAAGGCCATCCAGCGTGTTCTTTAACGTGCACAGGGTATGGCTCTCCCGCACACGGGGCCACGGCTTAACATCCCATCCGACGGACGGCGGTCTTTCGAAGCCCATCGGTGTCCCCTACTGACCGTGGGCAGGGCGGGAAATTTTGCGGAGATAAATCTCAACGCTGACCCAGCTGGGGACTCGAACCTGGGAACTACAGATTACGAGCCTGGCGCGCTACCGACTGAGCCACCCCCGCCCAATGCTTTGAAGGAAAGTTTTGCTTAGAGTAACAATAGATGCACGTGCATATGTAACTGGAACTTTCTGCTCTTTTCAATAAAAACGTTGTTTCCTAATAGGCATTTATTTTGGCAACCTCCTCCCCCTCCCACATATATATAATTATAGATATAGAGGTATATATCTGATACCTTGAAAATTATTTTAGGGAATCAGATATTCATGGGCCATGATGATTCAGTGGCGCCCCTTTGTTCTATGATAGCTGATGGAGGATCAGGATGAACGACATGCCAATAGATGAGGATGAAAAGTATGTCTTTGGATAAAGATGAAACTGAAGACTTTGATATGGATGATGATAAGGAGGAATGACATGACTGATCAGGTTCGATGAGGATAAAGATGAAATGCATGGCTATGAATGAGGATGAAGATAAAAATCGTGTTTATTAGTGATGATGAAATATGAAGAAGTAATAAAAACACGACGATGATAAAAACGGGAAAGAATTAAGGAAGATAGATGAATGAAGATGAAATTAATGCCTATGGATGATAATATAGATGAAGATGAAATTAATCCATATGGATGAAAATTTGAATGAAGATGAAATAAGTGCCTCTGGATGATAATATGATTGAAGATGAATGCCTGTGGATGATAATATGAATGATGATAAAAGATATCTCGATGTATCAGAATAAGGGAGGAAGTCATGTCTATGGATGATAATAAAAGATATGAATGTGAGCGAAATTTATGCCTGTAGTGATGATTAAAGGTGAAAGACAACGTCTATTAATGAGGTAAAGGATGAATGGCATATTTATGGATGGAGATGAGGATGAACAATATGATTGTGAATAGAAATAAGATTGAAATACTTGTCGATGGATGCAGATAAAGGAAAATGAGATGAGTCTTAAATTCAGGGTTGGGTTGGTTTACCTCTGAGCGGCACTTTTTTGCACACCATGGGCTAAATGGCCAGGTCACATGGACCCCGAGGGTTCAGAGAAGGTTGGGGGAGGGGACCCACTGGAAGAGCTGTTGGGAGACAGATGGTAGCCTCCCGTCAAGGCCATCCACCGTGTTCTTTAACGTGCACAGGGTATGGCTCTCCCACACACGGGGCCACGGCTTAACGTCCCATCCGACGGACGGCGGCCTTTCCAAGCCCATCGGTGTCCCCTACTGACCGTGGTCAGGGTGGGGAATTTTGCGGAGATAAATCTCAACGCTGACCCAGCTGGGACTCGAACCTGGAAACTACAGATTACGAGCCTGGCGCGCTACCGACTGAGCCACCCCCGCCCCATTAAATTCAGAGTAATAAAGTTTCTTCTTCCTCTGAGTGGTAAAATAATCTGATCACATTTTAGCAGTTTTGAATTGCTTGAGAGCTTTCTTTAACAGCTTTTTTTCTCGATCACTGTCTTCGTCGAGGTCTCTGTTTATTTATTTAAAGGAAAAGCAAACTTCTTCATCACTTTCCATTGCATCTCCTCCGACTTTCTTAAAAAAGGAAAGATGACATAAACCTAGAGCTGATGAACTCCTTCGGACGAAGCACACGTTAATAGAAATCAAACTGAAAAGACTTGCATGTCCTCGTGAAAATGAAGGGGACAAGACAAATAAGAAGAGACAGGAGACATCTTTCCTCGTCGCTGGATTCTCCTTTTGTTTGCAATGCAGTGAAACAAACAAACACGTCAGACAGATAGCGACTAGAGTCTCTATGGCAGAGGAAGTGAGAAGGTGATACGACCAGAAAATAGTTTCGACTCTTTCACTCTATTTCGTTCTTCCGTCGCTCCCGTTGTCTCCCTTTACGTCAGAGACGAACGTGGACCTCGTGAGAAAGACGGAACGAGTGAAGAGGGAAGAAAGAATACTGATGTCTTGTAGAACAACGTGAAAATCGAGGAACTGAAGTGATATTGATAGTTCGTTCCTTCTGCGTCTGTAGCTTTCCTCAAAGACAACGCCAGGACTGTACATTAGACGAGCCAATAGCTGTGCAATTCCATCGCTTTTTTTTTTAGGTTGGTCTTTGGGAGGTGGGGAGTCTTTTCAAGTGAACCGGGATTGAGTTTGGTTTTTTTTTTTATTTTGTTTTCTCAATCTCCACTAAGTTGCTTTTTTTCTTCATTGGAGTCATCATTTTTTTCTCTTGCTTTCGAGGAGATGGAAGAAATGGAAGCTTAAAGGGAAATTTTAGAAGTTTTACGTAAACAGATTTGATACGAGAAAAATCAAGGGATATTTTATTTTGTTTACATCGAAAGAAAGTAGCAAATTTTTTATGTCTCTATATGATGTTTGTCGGTTTTTTATGCTAGTTTCACTTAACGTCGTAATGCTCGGATTACGTTAGCTGATTTTTGACGTCTATTTTTGGCCAAAGAGTTATAAAATGTTATTTTCAGCTAGAGCTGCGTTTTTTACGAGAGTAGAGATTATTTTATATTTCGTTTTTTTTCTTTATCTGAAAGGTAAACTCGTTTTTGGTTATTATTTATTTCATCGGAGATTAGTGATACCTTCGCCACAACTTTATACTTAGGTGTTGACTGATAATGCTTTTTATATCGTGATGCCGCTGTTGTGTGGGGGCGGGGGTGGCTCAGTCGGTAGCGCGCCAGGCTCGTAATCTGTAGTTCCCACGTTCGAAAAGCTGGGTCAGCGTTGAGATTTATCACCGCAAATCACCGCCCTGCCCACGGTCAGTAGGGGACACCGATGGGCTTGGAAAGACCGCCGTCCGTCGGATGGGACGTTAAACCGTGGCTCTATATGCGGGAGAGCCATACCCTGTGCACGTTAAAGAACACGGTGGATGGCCTTGACGGGAGGCTGCAATCTGTCTCCCAACAGCTGTTCCAGTGGGTCCCTTCCCCCAACCTTCTCTGAGCCTCCGGGGGTCCTTGTGACCTGGCCATTTAGCCCATGGTGTGCAAAAAAGTGCCGCTCAGAGGTAAAACAACCCAACGTTAAAGAACACGCTGGATGGCCTTGACGGGAGGCTACCATCTGTCTCCCAACAGCTGTTCCAGTTGGGTCCCCTCCCCCAACCTTCTCTGAGTCTTCGCGGTCCATGTGACCTGACCATTTAGCCCATGGTGTGCAAAAAAGTGCCGCTCAGAGGTAAAACAACCCAACGTTAAAGAACACGCTGGATGGCCTTGACGGGAGGCTACCATCTGTCTCCCAACAGCTGTTCCAGTGGGTCCCCTCCCACAACCTTCTCTGAGACTTCGGGGTCCATGTGACCCGGCCATTTAGCCCATGGTGTGCATAAAAGTGCCGCTCAGAGGTAAAACAACCCAACAACAACCGTTCTTGTGTTGGGCAACATAAAAATATCTTACTAGAATATTATGATGGGCCGGCGCCAATCCTGTTGGACTGCGCCAGAATGGGATGGACTATGCGGAGGACGATGAATTTGTTTTTTAATTACCTTCACCCTTACTTCGGTGAAATGACAAGTTCGCGGGTGTTACACCCGTACCGACGTATGCATCAGACTTGCTGACTAAGATCACTAATTTCTAAAAAAATCGTTGCCAGAAAAAAATGTCTGAAGCGTGTACAGCAACTGTACACGCTCCAGTTACCGTTCACAGCAAACTGGAGCGTGTTCAGTTACTGCACACGCTCCAGTTTGCTGTGAACGGTAACTGCACACGCTCAATATTTCCGTGAGTGGGCCCACACGATCCAGGTTTTTGTGAGCTCACACGATCCAATGTGCTGTGAGCATTAACTGCACACGCTCCAGTTTGCTGTGAACGGTAACTGCACACGCTCAATATTTCCGTGAGTGAGCCCACACGATCCAGGTCTTTGTGACTCACACGATCCAATGTGCTGTGAACATTAACTGCACACGCTCCAGTTTGCTGTGAACAGTAACTGCACACGCTCAATATTTCCGTGAGTGGGCCCACACGATCCAGGTTTTTGTGAGCTCACACGATCCAATGTGCTGTGAGCATTAACTGCACACGCTCCAGTTTGCTGTGAACGGTAACTGCACACGCTCAATATTTCCGTGAGTGAGCCCACACGATCCAGGTCTTTGTGACTCACACGATCCAATGTACTGTGAACATTAACTGCACACGCTCCAGTTTGTTGTGAACGGTAACTGCACACGCTCAATATTTCCGTGAGTGGGCCCACACGATCCAGGTTTTTGTGAGCTCACACGATCCAATGTGCTGTGAACATTAACTGCACACGCTCCAGTTTGCTGTGAACGGTAACTGCACACGCTCAATATTTCCGTGAGTGGGCCCACACGATCCAGGTTTTTGTGAGCTCACACGATCCAATGTGCTGTGAGCATTAACTGCACACGCTCCAGTTTGCTGTGAACGGTAACTGCACACGCTCAATATTTCCGTGAGTGGGCCCACACGATCCAGGTTTTTGTGAGCTCACACGATCCAATGTGCTGTGAGCATTAACTGCACACGCTCCAGTTTGCTGTGAACGGTAACTGCACACGCTCAATATTTCCGTGAGTGGGCCCACACGATCCAGGTTTTTGTGAGCTCACACGATCCAATGTGCTGTGAGCATTAACTGCACACGCTCCAGTTTGCTGTGAACGGTAACTGCACACGATCAATATTTCCGTGAGTGGGCCCACACGATCCAGGTTTTTGTGAGCTCACACGATCCAATGTGCTGTGAGCATTAACTGCACACGCTCCAGTTTGCTGTGAACGGTAACTGCACACGCTCAATATTTCCGTGAGTGAGCCCACACGATCCAGGTCTTTGTGACTCACACGATCCAATGTGCTGTGAACATTAACTGCACACGCTCCAGTTTGCTGTGAACGGTAACTGCACACGCTCAATATTTCCGTGAGTGGGCCCACACGATCCAGGTTTTTGTGAGCTCACACGATCCAATGTGCTGTGAGCATTAACTGCACACGCTCCAGTTTGCTGTGAACGGTAACTGCACACGCTCAATATTTCCGTGAGTGGGCCCACACGATCCAGGTTTTTGTGAGCTCACACGATCCAATGTGCTGTGAGCATTAACTGCATACGCTCCAGTTTGCTGTGAACGGTAACTGCACACGCTCAATATTTCCGTGAGTGGGCCCACACGATCCAGGTTTTTGTGAGCTCACACGATCCAATGTGCTGTGAGCATTAACTGCACACGCTCCAGTTTGCTGTGAACGGTAACTGCACACGCTCAATATTTCCGTGAGTGAGCCCACACGATCCAGGTCTTTGTGACTCACACGATCCAATGTGCTGTGAACATTAACTGCACACGCTCCAGTTTGCTGTGAACGGTAACTGCACACGCTCAATATTTCCGTGAGTGGGCCCACACGATCCAGGTTTTTGTGAGCTCACACGATCCAATGTGCTGTGAACATTAACTGCACACGCTCCAGTTTGCTGTGAACGGTAACTGCACACGCTCAATATTTCCGTGAGTGGGCCCACACGATCCAGGTTTTTGTGAGCTCACACGATCCAATGTGCTGTGAGCATTAACTGCACACGCTCCAGTTTGCTGTGAACGGTAACTGCACACGCTCAATATTTCCGTGAGTGGGCCCACACGATCCAGGTTTTTGTGAGCTCACACGATCCAATGTGCTGTGAACATTAACTGCACACGCTTCAGTTTGCTGTGAACGGTAACTGGAGCGAGTGATGTGTAAAAATATGTCCAACAATTCACGCACGAGAGTTGTATGAGGACGACACAGTTTATTTACACTTATATGCATTCACGTTCTGGGGATGCTCTCAACTCCGTAGGCCTTCGCTGCTGCAAACAATTACACAGTGAGGTGGAGAACCGCACACTTTGCAGGTTCCCGCTTTTCCGACCTCGAACTCGGCGAAAGGATAATTAACCTTTGCCTGTAATGTTTTTCACACAGAACTGTATTAGATTCGCCAGAAAACCTCTCTTTAAGGGTTTTCTTTTTGAGAAAGAGCGGTGGCCCCTTGACATGCATCAAACATCTCTCCAGTTTCACAGCAACGCTCAGAATCCTCTTTCATTATTAGTCGGCGCCTCTCTCGCGATGACACTCGCGCCTCAGGCCAGTTATAAAAGTGGGACGGGGGTGGTTCGGTCGGTAGCGCGCCAGGCTCGTAATCTGTAGTTCCCAGGTTCGAGTCCCAGCTGGGTCAGCGTTGAGATTTATCTCCGCAAAATTTCCCCGCCCTGCCCACGGTCAGTAGGGGACATCGATGGGCTTGGAAATGCCGCCGTCCGTCGGATGGGACGTTTAGCCGTGGCCCCGTGTGCGGGAGAGCCATACCCTGTGCACATTAAAGAACACGCTGGATGGCCTTGATGGGAGGCTACCATCTGTCTCCCAACAACTGTTCCTGTGGGTCCCCTCCCCCAACCTTCTCTGAGCCTTCGGGGTCCATGTGACCTGGCCATTTAGCCCATGGTGTGCAAAAAAGTGCCACTCAGAGGTAAAACAACCCAACGTTAAAGAATACGCTGGATGCCTTGACGGGAGGCTACCATCTGTCTCCCAACAGCTGTTCCAGTGGGTCCCTTCCCCTAACATTCTCTGAGACTTCGGGGTCCTTGTGACCTTGTGACAGGGTCCATTTAGCCCATGGTGTGCAAAAAAGTGCCGCTCAGAGGTAAAACAACCCAACGTTAAAGAACACGCTGGATGGCCTTGACGGGAGGCTACCATCTGTCTCCCAACAGCTGTTCCAGTGGGTCCCCTCCCCCAACCTTCTCTGAGCCTTCGGAGTCCATGTGACCGAGCCATTTAGCACATGGTGTGCAAAAAAGTGCCACTCAGAGGTAAAACAACCCAACGTTAAAGAATACGCTGGATGCCTTGACAGGAGGCTACCATCTGTCTCCCAACAGCTGTTCCAGTGGGTCCCTTCCCCTAACATTCTCTGAGACTTCGGGGTCCTTGTGACCTTGTGACAGGGTCCATTTAGCCCATGGTGTGCAAAAAAGTGCCGCTCAGAGGTAAAACAACCCAACGTTAAAGAACACGCTGGATGGCCTTGACGGGAGGCTACCATCTGTCTCCCAACAGCTGTTCCAGTGGGTCCCTTCCCCCAACATTCTCTGAGACTTCGGGGTCCTTGTGACCTGGCCATTTAGCCCATGGTGTGCAAAAAAGTGCCGCTCAGAGGTAAAACAACCCAACCCAACTCCACACTATTCTTAAAAAAAAAAGAGTCATCGAGGTAATTAAGAAACAACAACTTAAAAATCAACAAATTTCTTATCCTTTTCGCTTCTCTTGTGTTCTCAGACGATCATCCCTCAACTTCTCTGTGAATAAGTCTGTTGACGAAACCTGGATCAACTGGTGATGGTAACAGGTTCTTTTGTTCCCACAACTCACGATCATCAGCAAATTGGTGGTTTTATCTGAAGTAACCATTTCCTTAATCCAAACTTACTAGATTGCTACCTAGAGACCAATAACGGATATCCGGAACTTGAACATAAAGAAGAAAAAAACTTAAAACACCAGACAGAGAGGAAGCGAAGCTCTTAGCACAATCTCAATGAGCAAATCCTCATTAAGGGAAGAGACGTGCATGGCATGCTGCAACACAGGCCTTATTTGTTCAGCATCAAATTAGATTATTGGAGTACTTCTTGTGGTGAGTTACTGGAGCCTGTTCGTGGTTAATTATTCCCTTCATATTTAAATTTATTTTCCTCCTGCAGATGGTAAGATGAAAGAGGTAATCATTATGATGGCTCTAGAAGGAATGATGTTCAAAGTGCAAATTCTGTTCGTTGCATTTTAACGCTCTTTCGTTCAGCACATTTTACATCTCCCAGTTTTACGTGTTTTGATCGTGTCAAGTTTGTGATTACGATTCTCCACGATATTTAAACAACATTGGAGTGAAAATAATTTCGATCGCTTTCTGGGTTGGGTTGGGTTGTTTTACCTCTGAGCGGCACTTTTTTTGCACACCATGGGCTGAATGGCCAGGTCACATGGACCCCGAAATCTCAGAGAAGGTTGGGGGAGGGGACCCACTGGAACAAGCTGTTGGGAGACAGATGGTAGCCTCCCGTCAAGGCCATCCAGCGTGTTCTTTAACGTGCTCAACGCTGACCCAGCTGGGACTCGAACCTGGGAACTACAGATTACGAGCCTGGCGCGCTACCAACTGAGCCACCCCCGCCCCGATCGCTTTCTGGTAAAGTGAACTTTTTTCTGGTTGATGAGAGGTTTGAAAGGAGGAACAGATGTAAGGTCATCTATTACCTCTAGTGGTGCATTTATGGTTCAGTTAGTTTTAGATTTATAACTCTTTTCAGGTTTGCACAGATCTATAACACTAATGTGTAAGGTGATGGTCATGCTTACTAATAAGTGTAAGGTGAAGGTCATGCTTACTAATCAGTGTAAGGTGAAGGTCATGCTTACTAATAAGTGTAAGGTGAAGGTCATGCTTACAAATAAGTGTAAGGTGATGGTCATGCTTACTGATAAGTGATAGGCGAAGGTAATGCTTACCAATAAGTGTAAGGTGATGGTCATGTTTACTAATAAATGAGAGGCGAAGGTAATGCTTACTAATAAGTGTAAGGTGATGGTCATGCTTACTAATAAGTGTAAGATCGATTAAAGAGGCTCATTAGTAAGGGTGGTGATGATGGGACTAAATTGTAAGAGTAAGATGGTACTAAGAATGTTTGCTACCAAGAGTATAAATGATTAGATTAGTTAATATAGGATGATTGTAAGAAGGTTTACTATTAAGTGTAAGGACGGTTAAGGAGGTTCACTAGTTGAGGTGGGTGAAAAGAGACTCATTAGTAAGGGAAGATGTGGTAAGAAGAATTATCAGTAAAAGGAAAGTGGAGTAAGGGGGAATCACTAATGAGGATAAGGTTAGGGTAGGAGGATCACTAATGAGGATAAGGTTAGGGTAGGAGGATCACTAATGAGGATAAGGTTAGGTAAGGCGGATCACTAATGAGGATAAGGTTAGGTAAGGAGTATCACTAATGAGGATAAGGTTAGGTAAGGAGGATCACTAGTGAGGATAATGTAAGGGTAAAGAGGATCATTAGTCAGGATAAAGAAGATCACTATAGAGAATAAGGTTGGATAAGGAGGATTACTAATGAGAATAAGGTAGGGGTGAGGAGGATCACTAATGAGGATAAGGTTGGGGTAAGAAGGATCACTAATGAGGATAAGGTTGGGGTAAGAAGGATCACTAGTGAGGATAAGGTTAGGGTAAGGAGGATCACTAGTCAGGATAAAGAGGATCACTAATGAGAATAAGGTTGGATAAGGAGGATTACTAATGAGAATAAGGTTGGGGTAAGGAGGATCACTAATGAGGATAAGGTTGGAGTAAGGAGGATCACTAATGAGGATAAGGTGGGGTATGGAGGATCACTAGTAAATATAAGATTGTATTAGAAAATGTAAGATGGTAGTAAGAGTTGTTATTTGGGTTGTTTTACCTCTGAACACCCCTTTTTTTGCACACAATGAGTTAAATCGCCAGGTCACAAGGACTCCAGGAGCTGAGTCAAGGTCCGGAGAGGAGACCCACTGGACAGCTGTTAGGAGACAGATGGTAACTTTCCCTCAAGGCCATCCAGCATGTTCTTTAACGTGCACAGTGTGTGGTTCTCCTGCACATCAGGCCACACTGGGGTCACATCGATCCCATGGTACCATCTAAGAAAAAATTTCGAAGTATTAAATTAAGCATTAAATATATTTTTTGAGATAAAAATAGTAGTAGAAATTACTGGTAGAGTTACAAATCGTAATTAAAGCGATTACGCGAATTTCTGTTTTCAGTGTTGGGTTGTTTAACCTCTGAGCGGCACTTTTTTGCACACCATGAGCTAAATGGGCAGGTCACATGGACCCCGAAGGCTCAGAGAAGGTTAAGGGAGGGGACCCATTGGAACAGCTGTTGGGAGACAGATGGTAGCCTCCCGTCAAGGCCATCCAGCGTGTTCTTTAACGTGCACAGGATATGGCTCTCCCGTACACGGGGCCACGGCTTAACGTCCCATCCGACGGACGGCGGCCTTTCCAAGCCCATCGGTGTCCCCTACCGACCGTGGGCAGGGCGGGGAATTTTTGCGGAGATAAATCTCAACGCTGACCCAGCTGAGACTCGAACCTGGGAACTACAGATTACGAGCCTGGCGCGCTACCGACTGAGCCACCCCCGCCCCTGTTTTCAGTGTCTTGACATCATAGGCAGACAGCTGTAATTTATATCTCTCTACTTACTACGTGTAAAAAAAATGTCTTACTGTGCAGAAAGGGATTTTCCACAATTTTGATATTTATTTTTGTGGCTATTTAAATGTTATACAAGCAAAATTTCTCAAATTTGGAATCTTTTTACTTGGTAATTTAGAAGTTGGGAAGAAAATAAAATCCTTGTCAATTCATACATTTGCTTCTTAGCAACTTAAATGTTATACAGGAAAAGTTTCTGAAATGTTGATACTATTTATTGCCTATTTTGGGCGTTGTGCGACAGAAAAATTGCCACTTAGAAATCTCAGGTGATGCGCTGGAATTGTACCTCAGTAGAAAAAAAAATAGACAATCACAGTCATCTTAATGTTATTTGTAGAATTGCTACATGCTGCTCATCCTTTTCGCACTTGCTGGCAATCTCTTTCCCACTCTTGTGAGAAGGGACATAAAAACAGTTTGTTCCAATCAAGACTCACCAACTGACTGACTCTCTGCCTCTACTTCCTCTCTCCATCCTCCCTATCTCTGCGGACGTGCCAGTGCATCCCTTCCGGTGACAAATGATCGCGAGAAGCAGGAAATGCGGATCCTACTCTTGCAGTTATCAGACCAAGGGAATTCCTGGATTCCCTTAATGGCGGTGTGTGTCAAGGTGTTTATTTACTGCACCCAGAGCGTCGTCCGGGACAACATCGGAAGAGGGATGGGACAGAGAGTTGCCAGCTTCGAAGTAGGAAGACGTGAGGAAATAAAGTGTCTTCGTGTTGGGCTCGTCTTCTGCCCTCCGGCCGATTCGGCACTTGATACTCTTTTGAGTTTTAAATCTCTGGGATCGTAAAGCTTCGAGCGCGAGACGCAATTGGGGCTGAAGAAGACGTTTATGAAGAAGAGGCAAGGAAAGGTTTTGGAATGTTTAACGAGGTGGTGAAAAGAGATCGGGGATGGGAACGATTCAAGTTTTTTTTATAGAGTTTTAAATGACTATGTTTTTTTTTTTATTCTTTTCACACAGAGCGGCCATGTTGCAAAGCTTAGGATAAAGTGAGTTAATCAAGTTAACTACTCAGTTTAAGTGAGGGTCAGGAAGCTGATCGTTAAGTCAGTTAAATAAGTTCGAAGGAATTAGGTTTCCTAGTGAGGGTAAGGTTCTGGGATTTAAGAGTAAAATGATGATAAGTTGGGTTGTTTTAACTCTGAGCGACACTTTTTTTGCACACAATGGGCTAAATGGCCAGGTCATAAGGGTTGGGTTGGGTTGTTTCAATTCTGAGCGGTACGTTTTTGCACACAATGGGCTAAATGGCCAGGTCACAATGACCCCGAAGGCTCAGAGAAGGTTAGGGGAGGAGACCCACTGGAACAGCTGTTGGGAGACAGATGGTAGCCTCCCGTCAAGGCCAGCCAGCGTGTTCTTCAACGTTGGGTTGTTTTACCTTTGAGCGGCCCTTTTTTGCACACCATGGGTTAAATGGCCAGGTCACAAGGATCCCGTAGGCTCAGAGAAGGTTAGGGGAGGGGACCCACTGGAACAGCTGTTGGGAGACAGATGGTAGCCTCCCTTCAAGGCCATCCAGCGTGTTCTTTAACGTGCACAGGGTATGGCTCTCCCACACACGTAGCCACGGCTTAACGTCCCATCCGACGGACGGCGGCCTTTCCAAGCCCATCGGTGTCCCCTACTGACCGTGGGCAGGGCGGGGAATTTTGCGGAGATAAATCTCAACCCTGACCCAGCTGGGACTCGAACCTGGGAACTACAGATTACGAGCCTGACGCGCTACCGACTGAGCCACCCCCGCCCCCCAGGTCACAAGGACTCCGAGGGATCAGAGAAGGTGAGGAGAAGGGGAGACCCATGGTCATCTGTTGGGAGACAGATGGTATCCTCCAGTCAAGGCCACACAGCATGTTCTTTAACGTATACAAAGTATTCCTCTCCCGCACACAGTGCCACGGCTTAACGTCCCATCCGACTGCGGCCTTTCCAAGACCATTGGTGTTAAACCGTGGTTCCGTGTGCATGAGAGCCATACTCTCTGCACGTTGAAGAACACGAATGAATTGCCTTGACGGGAGTCTACCATCTGTCTCCTAACAGCTTTCCAGTAGGTTTCCTTCTCTGTGCCCTTGGGGTCCTTATGACTTGGCTATTTAACCCATTTGCGCAAAAACAGTGTAGCTCAGAGGTAAAGCAACCCATATCAAGGGCGGATATTTCCCTTTGGATATCAGTTTTATGCACAAAATGACCTAAATGACCAGGTCATAAGGATCCCAAGAGCTCAGGGTTACGTGAGAGAAGATCACCTAGGAGACAGTTGCTAGGAGACAGAACGAGATCTCTCATCAAAGGAATATAGAGTGTTTATTAACGTGTACAGTCGCTCAAAAAAGTATCCGAACGCTACGGTGGATTACAGAATTCAGAAAAAATATCTGGCGACGATGTTTTTTAGAAATTAGTGATCTGCAACTTTCGTGTCACGTGACACGAAGGTTGCCGTATCGCTAATTTCGAAAAAAAATCGTTGCCAGATATTTTTTCTGAATTCTGTAATCCACCATAGTGTTCGGATACTTTTTTTTTAATATATATAATGCGTATGAATATATAACGCAATGAATATGGAGCGTGTGCAGTTACCGTTCACAGCAAACTGGAGCGGTTGCGGTTGATGTTCACAGCACATTGGATCGTGTGGGCCCACTCACGGAAATATTGAGCGTGTGCAGTTACCGTTCACAGCAAACTGGAGGGTTGCGGTTGATGTTCATAGCACATTGGATCGTGTGGGCTCACAAAAACCTGGATCGTGTGGGTCCACTCACGGAAATATTGAGCGTGTGCAGTTACCTTTCACAGCAAACTGGCAAACCTTTCACAGCAAACTGGAGGGTGTGCAGTAACTGCACACCCTCCAGTTTGCTGTGAACGGTAACTGGAGCGTGTACAGTTGCTGTACACGTTCCAGATATTTTTTCTGGATTCTGTAATCCACCATAGTGTTCGGATACTTTTTGAGCGACTATACTGAATAGGACTTTTCTGAAAATGAAACCACGGCGTAATGTTGCATCCGTCGGACGGTTTTCTTTCCAAGCCATCGGTGTCCCATTTCTCGCTGAGGGGTAGGGTAGGGATTAGCGGAGAGAAATCTCAATTCTGGTGCTGTTGCGATCTGAATCTGGGAACAGATTACGAGTCTGGCACGCTACCACTGAGCCATCCCCTACCACACTGGGAGAATTTTAATAATCAGAATTTTTTTAAAAAGAGAAAAAGTGTTTTGGATTCGATTTATTTTCAAATAACTTAATCGAAACTCAACGAATTGTAGGGTTGGGTTTTTTTCCTCTGAGAGGCACGTTTTTGCACACAATGCGCTAAATATCCAGGTCACAAGGACCCAAGGGCTAAAAAAATGTTGGGGGAGGACCTACTGGTCAACTGTTAGCAGGCAGATGGTAGCCTCCAGTGAATGTTGTCCAGTATGCTCTTTAGTGTGCACAGGGTATGGCCCTCCCGCATACATTCGACGGACGGTGATCTTTCCAAACCCATCGGTGTCCACTACTGAGGTTGGGTTGGGTTGTTTTACCTCTGAGCGGCACTCTTTTGCACACCATGGGCTAAATGTCCAGGTCACATGGACCCCGAAGGCTCAGAGAAGGTTGGGGGAGGGGACCCACTGGAACAGCTGTTAGGAAACAGATGGTAGCCTCCCGTCAAGGCCATCCAGCGTGTTTTTTAACGTGCACAGGGTATGGCTCTCCCGCACACGGGGCCACGGCTTAACGTCCCATCCGACGGACGGCGGCCTTTCCAAGTACATCGGTGTCCCCTACTGACCGTGGGCAGGGCGAGGAATTTTGCGGAGATAAATCTCAACGCTGACCCAGCTGGCACTCGAACCTGGGAACTACAGATTACGAGCCTGGCGCGCTACCGACTGAGCCACCCCTGCCCCTCGTGCACAAGGTATGGCCCTCCCGCACACATTCGACGGACGGTGATCTTTCCAAACATCGGTGTCCCCTACTGAGGAAAAGAAGGGAGTTTTGCTGAGATAAATCTCAGCGCTGTCCCAGCTGAAACTCGAACCTTCTCGAGGGAACAGAGTCCATCTATTCCGAGCACAAAAAAAGATATTCTTCTTTATAGCACCACAGCCTCGTTTCCAACAGCAATATCCGTCAACGTGTAAAGATGAAAGGACGAGCGATAGCTGCTTTATTTAGATAGACTCCAGTGGACTTCAACAAGGCGCGTGGCGTTTCGAAATTTCCGCGTCGGAACCTGGCTCTGTCAGATTGTCCACGTGGTGCTTCAGTTGCCCATCCGAATGTCCATCAGTTGTGTCAACACGTGGGAGGGAGATCAAAGGCATAGGAAGAGAGCTGACACTTGCGGAACTGAGTAAACGAGGAATGGAGCAGGAATGGGGAGGACTCTTCTTGGGATGAAGGTTATGTGCCAGTTGAGTTGTTTGTCCGACGCCTACACAAAATGGGAAGAATACGCAAGAGGGAGGGGGGGGGGGAATTTTAGAGTCATTCTCTGATGACCGAAATGTGCGGGATTTATAAGAGAAGACGGAAAATAAAGAAGAGGAGATGAAGAAAAGAAGAGACGTCAGCCTTGACATTTTAAGCTCAAAGTTTATAGAAGTGCTCAGTGCCCAGATTTCTGATTTATTCTCGAAGTGGAAGAATTTCGGGAAGACAAACATCGTGAAAGAATCTTAGTTAGAGACAGAACAAGAAATGTAAAGAGAGAAGAGAGAAAAAGAATTCTTTGTATAGCAGCAGATGAATCAAATAAGTTTTGCTTTCAAAAGGGTTTTCTACAAAAGAATTTATCTCATATTTCAGTTCACAAGGTTTAGATTTTTTTTATACCCCTGAGAGCCATGTTTTGCTGTATAACAAGTCGGAAGAGCAAGAACGTTGCTACGACTGGGTTGGGTTGTTTCACCTCTGAGCGGCCCTTTTTTGCACACCATGGGCTAAATGGCCAGGTCACAAGGACCCCGAGGGCTCAGAGAAGGTTGGGGCAGGGGACCCACTGGAACAGCTGTTGGGAGACAGATGGTAGCCTCCCGTCAAGGCCATCCAGCGTGTTCTTAAACGTTGGGTTGTTTTACCTCTGAGCGGCACTTTTTTGCACACCATGGGCTAAATGGCCAGGTCACATGGACCCCGAGGGCTCAGAGAAGGTTGGGGGAGAAGACCCACTGGAACAGCTGTTGGGAGACAGATGATAGCCTCCCGTCAAGGCCATCCAGCGTGTTCTTAAACGTTGGGTTGTTTTACCTCTGAGCGGCACTTTTTTGCACACCATGGGCTAAATGGCCAGGTCACATGGACCCCGAGGGCTCAGATAAGGTTGGGGGAGGGGACCCACTGGAACAGCTGTTGGGAGACAGATGGTAGCCTCCCGTCAAGGCCATCCAGCGTGTTCTTTAACGTTGGGTTGTTTTACCTCTGAGCGGCACTTTTTTGCACACCATGGGCTAAATGGCCAGGTCACATGGACCCCGAGGGCTCAGATAAGGTTGGGGGAGGGGACCCACTGGAACAGCTGTTGGGAGACAGATGGTAGCCTCCCGTCAAGGCCATCCAGCGTGTTCTTTAACGTGCACAGGGCATGTCTCTCCCATACACGGGGCCACGGCTTAACGTCCAAGCCCATCGGTGTCCCCTACTGACCGTGGGCTGAGCGGCGCTAGGACTGACTGCAAAGAGCCTCAAAAGAGCTTGGCACATAACATTCTGCAGCAATCACATTATGTGCTTAAGTCGTTTAATTTCTTTAATAATCTTAACTGCAATGATTTCCTACAGCAAACCGAATTTTCAATCCCTGATGTGAAAAGGTTAACATTGTCCATAGCTGAGATTGAATCTAAGTGCTTACGATGGCAGGGCGAGAACTCCTAATTGTGCTTTCATCTCCATTTTAGAAGAGGCTGCAGGAGGCATTTCCCTCATCTTTCCTTCTTGATAACTGCACAAAAGAAAAAAAAAACTTTTATTCAGATGCAAGGGACCTGGGTTCGAGCTCCGGATAAGGCATTGACGTTTGTGTTCTTTCTCTGCTGAGGTCCTGCCATCCTCTCAGACCTTCTACTCTGGCATATAAACTGACAGGCTCCTGTCAGACCTCTGTGGCAAGCAGCTGCTTGAGAGGGTACATATTTTATTTTTTATTTACTAGTGGTTAGCGTGCTTGGCTGCTGATCTAAGGGACCTGGGTTCGAGCCCCGGATAAGGCATGGACGTTTGTGTTCTTTCTCTGCTGAGGTCCTGCCATCCTCTCAGACCTTCTACTCTGGCATATAAACTGACAGGCTCCTGGCAGACCTCTGTGGCAAGCAGCTGCTTGAGAGGGTATATATTTTATTTTTTATTTACTAGTGGTTAGCGCGCTTGGCTGCTGATCTAAGGGACCTGGGTTCGAGCCCCGGATAAGACATGGATGTTCGTATTGTTTTTCTGTTGAGGTCTTGCCATCCTCTCAGATCTTCGTCTGTGGCATATAAACTGACAGGCTCCTGTCAGACCTCTGTGGCAAGCAGCTGCTTGAGGGTTTTTTTTTTCTTTGTAGAAATCCTGTGGTTTATAGAGTAACAAATTATAATTTGCCAATAGAGATTATTTCCCCAGTTTTCTGGTAGAAGTGTATATCTCCCCTGCCTGATAAATGGTGGGTATAGGGTGTATACGGGGGGCTTCTGGGTACTGATTTTGCGAGATTCCTAGGCAATTTTTTCAAATACCAAAGCTCATTTTATGCGACCAGTCCTACACAACCTTTAATTTTAAATGACATCTGCGAAAAAAACGTACATGCAAACTCGGAATTATAATAAATCATCTTAAATTGTTGCCAAATTCAGAATCCGAAAACTTTTTGAACCCTAATATCAGAAGTTGAATTAATGGTAATGAAATCTGGCAACAAAAGAAAGATAAGATTATTTTGTAGTCGTGAAGTTTCGGCTAAGTTTTTAAATGATGTAATCTGGTGTACAGTCGCTCGAAAAAGTATCCGAACACTATGGTTGATTACAGAATTCAGAAAAAATATCTGGAAACGATTTTTTCTAGAAATTACTGATCTGGCATCCTTCGTGTCACGTGACACGCAGGTTGCCAGATCACTAATTTCTAAAAAAAAATCGTTGCCAGATATTTTTTGCGAATTCTGTAATCAGTTATAGTGTTTGGATGTTTTTTTGAGCGACTGTACGTTCGTCCTGCGAAAATTTCATTATGGTCAGCTAGTACAACACACGTCACCAACAAAGAACTGACTGCGGTGTTGCACATGTCAGCGACTGCAGGGTTGCCAACTTTAGAATCGGTTATTAATTCCGTTCAGTTAGCGCGAAATAATAGGCATTTACATTTCGGGTTGCGCGAATTTTGAATCTCTCTTTACAGTCGAAGGGAAGGAAGAATTTTTGATACCTGAGATTCCATTGTATGCGACGCCTTCTTAAAACCTCCGCTTGTCAGGAACAAGGTTAGCAGTGTCTTGTCAACTAAATACATTTCTCTCTTAAAGTAGAGGGCGGGGGTGGCTCAGTAGATAGCGCGCCAGGCTCGTGATCTGTAGTTCCCGGGTTCAAGTCCCAGCTGGGTCATCGTTGAGATTTATCTTCGCAAAACTCCCCGCTTTGCCCACGGTCAGTAGGGGACTCCGATGGGCTTGGAAAAGCCGCCGTCCGTCGGATGGGACGTTAAGCCGTGGCCCCGTGTGCGGGAGAGTCATACCCTGTGCACGTTAAAGAACACGCTAGATGGCCTTGACGGGAGGCTACTATCTGTCTCCCAACAGCTGTTCCAATGGGTCCCCTCCCCCAAACCTTCTCTGAGCCTTCGGGGTCCATGTGACCTGGCCATTTAGCCCATGGTGTGAAAAAAAGTGCCGCTCAGAGGTAAAACAATCCAGCGTTAAATAACACGCTGGATGGTCTTCACGGGAGGCTACCTTCTGTCTCCCAACAGCTGTTCTAGTGGGTCCCCTCCCCAACCTTCTCTGAGCCTTCGGGGTCCTTGTGACCTGGTCATTTAGCCCATGGTGTGCAAAAAAGTGCCGCTCAGAGGTAAAACAATCCAACGTTAAAGAACACGCTGGATGGCCTTCACGGGAGGCTACCTTCTGTCTCCCAACAGCTGTTCCAGTGGGTCCCCTCCCCAACCTTCTCTGAGCCTTCGGGGTCCTTGTGACCTGGTCATTTAGCCCATGGTGTGCAAAAAAGTGCCGCTCAGAGGTAAAGCAATCCAGCGTTAAATAACACGCTGGATGGCCTTCACGGGAGGCTACCTTCTGTCTCCCAACAGCTGTTCCAGCGGGTCCCCTCCCCAATCTTCTCTGAGCCTTCGGGGTCCTTGTGACCTGGCCTTCAGTCCATGGTGTGCAAAAAAGTGCCGCTCAGAGATAAAAGAACCCAATCTCTTAAAATATTGAATCGTCGAATGTAGTAATCTCCTGTCGTCACATCATCACGAAAATGCAAAAAAAGCCGTGAAAACTAAACATTATTCTCTCAACGAAAAGAAGAAGAATGTTAAGAAAGATATTCATTAAAAAAAAGACCGTTCATTGTGGAGCCTAGAAAATTAACATTTCCCCTCGAAATCCACTGATAAATGGAGCGAATAAAACAAACCGCTCTCGTTCACTCCGAAGTGAACGAAAAATGCTTTCCTTGTGAGGCTGGTCTCTCCTTCAACAACAGGTGGGAGAATCGTCATCGAAAATCACACTGAGGAAGCTAATTGTTATTCTCTACTATCGGCGGCTCTCTTTATCGTCTCACGAGGAGAAGGAGGGTGGGGGTGATGAGAACATAAGGGGGGGGGGAAGAAAGGGGAGTTTCGAAAGCACTCTGGCACCAATCTTGGGGTTCATTACCAGTTCTACTCTTCACCACACAATGGCGTTCTTTTCACTTGATTCTCCTCCCAAGACTGGAGTGTGAAAAGAGCCCGCTGGCCGCCACAAGTCAATGGCAAAGACACCGGCTATAACAGGATGATTAGAATACACGAGCCTGCCCAGAGCGAAATCCCTTCTCTCTTTCGCGCTCTTCACCCTCCCCCAACCCCCTCAACTCCCTTACACTTTTCTTACCCTCCCCGGGTGATAATGAAAGACGCTAGCCGAACCTTATCCATTACTGTGGCCGGTCGAGGGAAAATTGAATTTCTTTTCTGGTTGGCTTGAAGCCAAAGTTACGCTGCACACTCCTCGGTGGAAGATCAGAAGGAAAAGAAGAAGAAGAAGCGGCCAATGATTAGATGGTGATACATACATCTCGCTTCTGCAGCTTCTCTCCAATTTAGTGACGCCAGGCTCCTGAAGGATGTTGGTAAGATTATGTAAGGAGGTTCTGAGGCGCGCGCTTCCTGGTGTGTGCTTGTGTTGCTCTCTCTCTGCTGGGAATGGAGTGTGGAGAGGGGTGGGGGAGAAAGGTGAAGGGGGGGGGAGAGAACAGAAAGCATCGGAATGGAGAGAGGGAGAAAAAAGGGGAGAAAGGGAATAATAATGGGGAAAATAAGAGAAACGAAAAAGATGGAAGTCGGAGTAGCGGAAGCTGTAACGAGGCAGATTATTTTGCTATTCTTTTAATTTGCGACTTTGTTACTAATCGTTTATGACTAAGAGATACCAGTTTTCATCGCATTTGGGGAGTTGTTTCTGTTTTCTACGAGAAACAAGATTTTTTTTTCATAATGGCAGAAAAATTAGCTTTTCCTGCTGATAAAAGTTGTCAGAATTCAGCTGCGATTCAATGCCGATATCAGTGAAGATAACCAAGATACAATCTGTGTAACACAACCTGCTTGCAATATGGTGAAGAAGATATGCATTGAATTGGGTTTTATCAAAAGCTGAAGTCAAAGGCTACCTGGCATATTTCCAGAAGAAACTTTACTCCAAGTGCTGTAACACATTAGAAACAATATAAACGTGACCTATGACTGATATATCATTTGCAGAAGTTTAACCCATTTATAGAAGCATCATTTCGCTAGCATAAGTATCGCAGTCAATTAGCATAAGTATCTGACGCATTATAGCATAGACATTTTAAGCCATTAGCTTAAACATCGTAAACCATTATCTATGTATTGTAGGGCGGGGGTGGCTCAGTCGGTAGCGCGCCAGGCTCGTAATCTGTAGTTCCCAGGTTCGAGTCCCAGCTGGGTCAGCGTTGAGATTTATCTCCGCAAAATTCCCCGCCCTGCCCACGGCCAGTAGAGACACCGATGGGCTTGGAAAGGCCGCCGTCCGTCGGATGGGACGTTAAGCCGTAGTCCCGTGTGCGGGAGAGCCATACCCTTTGCACGTTAAAGAACATGCTGGATGGCCTTGACGGGAGGCTACCATCTGTCTCCCAACAGCTGTTCCAGTGGGTCCCCTCCCCGAACCTTCTCTGAGCCTTCGGGGTCCATGTGACCTGGCCATTTAGCCCATGGTGTGCAAAAAAGTGCCGCTCAGAGGTAAAACAACCCAACCCAATATCTAAGTATTGCAACACATTAGTCTAAGCATCGTAAACCATTAGCAAAGTCATTGTATCCAATTAGCGTCAGCATCGTAAACCTATTAGCTTAGACGTCGTAACCCGTTAACACAAGCATCATGACCATTAGCATAGGTATCGTAATCTATTTGCATAAAGCTTCGCAAACCATTAGCATAACCATTGTAACCCATTTCCATCAGTATCGTAACACATTAGCTTAAGCGTCCTGGCTCGTTGTTAACATAAGCATCATGACCCATTAGCAGAAACATCGCGAACCATTAGCATAAGCATCGTAATCATTTGTATAAGCATCGTAACTCTGTTAGGATAAATTATGTAACCATTAGCATAATCATCGTTATAATTTGCATAAGTAGCATAGTACATTAGCAACGTAACCTTTTAGCCAGGCTCGTAATCTGTAGTTCCCAGGTTCGAGTCCCAGTTAGGTCAGCGTTGAGATTTATCTCCTCAAAACTCTCCGCTTTGCCCACGGTCAGTCGGGGACATCGATGGGCTTGGAAAGACCGCCGTCCGTCGGATGGGACGTTAAGCCGTGGCCTTTTGTGCTGGAGAGCCATCCCTGTGCACGTTAAAGAACACGCTGAACGGGAGGCTACCATCTGTCTCCTAACAGCTGTTCCAGTGGATCCGCTCTGTTATGTCCCCCGAATTTTATGTTTATTTATTTATTGATATATTTGTTGTATTTTATTGTTGTATATATTTTTATGTGTTCTTGGAAATGCTTGTGCTGGGATGACTCACTGTTGTTGTTTTTCGGGTCCAAAGCGGCTGCATGCGAGTAATGAAAAAAAGTGCCACTCAGAAGTAAAACAACACAACACAACAACGTAACCTTCTAGCAAAAGCCACCTCGTCCATTAGACAAACATTGTCACCAATTTGAAAAAGAATTCTAGCGTATTAGATCAGCATCGTAAGCCATTTGCATAAGCATCGCAGCACATTAGCATAAGAATAACAACCCATTAGCAGAAGCATTAGCATAATCATCGTAACCCGTTTACATAAGCATCGTAACTCATTTGCATAAGCATCGTAGCATATTAAACGAAGCATCATAGCACATTAGGAGAAGCATGGTAACCGTAAAACAAGAGCATTGCAATCCATTAGCAGAAGCATTGTTACCCATTTTTCGCAAGTATTGTACACATTAGCATAAACATCGTAACTCATTAACAAATGCATCGTAAACCATTTGCATAAGTATCGCAGCACATTTAGTAGAAGCATTGTACCCTATTAACACAGCACCGTAATCCGTTAGAAGAGCATTGTTATCCAAAATTTCATAAGCATCGTAGCCCATGAGCAGAAGCTTCTTAATCCATTAATATACTCATTGTAATAAATTAGTATAACACCATAATCTATTAGCATAAGCATCGCAACCATTTTCATAAGCATATTAGCAGAAGCATTGTTACTCATTTTTACGTAAGCATCGTAACACATTAGCAGAAGCATTGTAATCCATTATCAGAAGCATCATAATCCATTATCAGAAGCATTGTAACCCATTAGCAGAAGCATTGTAATCCATTACCAGAAGCATCGTAACCCATTAGCAGAAGCATTGTAATCCATTACCAGAAGCATCGTAACCCATTAGCAGAAGCATTGTAATCCATTACCAGGGTTGGGTTGTTTTACCTCTGAGCGGCACTTTTTTGCACACCATGGGCTAAATGGCCAGGTCACATGGACCCCGAAGGCTCAGAGAAGGTTGGGGGAGGGGACCCACTGGAACAGCTGTTGGGAGACAGATGGTAGCCTCCCGTCAAGGCCATCCAGCGTGTTCTTTAACGTGCACAGGGTATGGCTCTCTCGCACACGGGGCCACGGCTTAACGTCCCATCCGACGGACGGCGGCCTTTCCAAGCCCATCGGTGTCCCCTACTGACCGTGGGCAGGGCTGGGAATTTTACGGAGATAAATCTCAACGCTGACCCAGCTGGGACTCGAGCCTGGGAACTGCAGATTACGAGCCTGCCATTACCAGAAGCACCGTAATCCCATTATCAGAAGCATTGTAACCCATTAGCAGAAGCATTGTAATCCATTACCAGAAACATCTTAATCCATTAGCAGAAGCATATTAACAGATTAGCAGGAGCAATATAACGTATTATCATGAACATTATAATCCATTATCATAAGCATCGTAACACAACGGAAGAAGTAACGTAGTCTGTTACCAGAAGCATTATGACCTTCAGAAGGTACCCTAATAAAGGTATCGAACTTGTTAGAAGAAGTATCTGCTATTATTAGCAGAAGTATCGTAAATCGTAACAACGATTTACGATTAGCAAAAGGTATAATCTTTCAGCATCGTAGTTTAGGATGGACAATTTTCACTCTGCTATTTCCTGCCAGATAACATTTGCATAAGAGGTATTTGAACACCTTCCAAATTCCTAAATCCGTAGTTCGTAACTTTTCTGCAGCATCCAACCAACTTGCCTTTACTGCAGCGATATCCAATGCAACGAACCATTCCAGAGAAAGCACTTTGGAGCGGCATTTCGTGACATCACTCAAGTATGGGGAATGATAGCCTCGTGTGTTCCAGCAGCAGCCTTTTGATTAAATTGTCTCCCAAGTTGAACATCAATGTCTGAAGAATTTTCGAAGTAGCGATCATCCATCAAAATCGGATAAGAAATGCAGAAGGATTTCACTTGAATGGGACACTTGGTTGATAGATGAGAAAGGCGATTTTAAGTAGAAAAAAAAAAATGATTCTTTTCCTGATCAATTTTCCTGATCAATGCTGATCAATTTTTAGATCACGTGTTTCATTCTGCTTGACTTCATCAACTAAAAACATGAAATGATAGCTAATTCATTTGTAATCATCGCTGTGATTTGAAAGAGTTGTCAGTTCGTGTATTCTTAAGAGTTGCGTTGTTTTACCTCTGAGCGGCACTTTTTTTGCACACCATGGGCTAAATGGCCAGGTCACATGGACCCCGAAGGCTCAGAGAAGGTTGGGGGAGGGGACCCACTGGAACAGCTGTTGGGAGACAGATGGTAGCCTCCCGTCAAGGCCATCCAGCGTGTTCTTTAACGTGCACAGGGTATGGCTCTCCCGCACACGGGGCCACGGCTTAACATCCCATCCGACGGACGGCGGCTTTTCCAAGCCCATCGGTGTCCCCTACTGACCGTAGGCAGGGCGGGGATTTTTTGCGGAGATAAATCTCAACGCTGACCCAGCTGGGACTCGAACCTGGGAACTACAGATTACGAGCCTGGCGCGCTACCGACTGAGCCACCCCTTCTTAAGAGCATGAGTCTAAAGACACTTCTACATTTTGCCACTGGAAAACCAACCCCGATGCTGCATAACTTGTAAAATAAATGTTTTGTGGATGAATGCCACTGTAGATAATTTGAAGTTCTGAATTAAATCTTGGGGCGGCAGTTGGCTCAATCTGTAGCGTGCCAGACTCGTAATCTTCAGTTCCCAAGTTTGAGTTACAAATGTGCCAGCGTCCTGATTGATCTTTGTCAACTCAGTGTCAATTTTTCCTCAGTGGAAAAAGGTACACCGATGGGCTTGGAGAAAGTCCGCCGTCCTTCAGGTGGGGCGTTAATCCGTGACAAGGTATGCAGGTTGAGTTGGGTTGTTTTACCTCTGAGCGGCACTTTTTTGCACACCATGGGCTAAATGACCAGGTCACATGGACCCCGAAGGCTCAGAGAAGGTTGGAGGAGGGGACCCACTGGAACAGCTTTTGGGAGACAGATGGTAGCCTCCTGTGAAGGCCATCCAGCGTGTTCTTTAACGTTTTGTTGTTTTACCTCTGAGCGGCACTTTTTTGCACACCATGGGTTAAACGGCCAGGTCACATGGACCCCGAAGGCTCAGAGAATGTTGGGGGAGGGGACCCACTGGAACAGCTGTTGGGAGACAGATGGTAGCCTCCCGTCAAGGCCATCCAGCGTGTTCTTTAACGTTGGGTTGTTTTACCTCTGAGCGGCACTTTTTTGCACACCATGGGTTAAACGGCCAGGTCACATGGACCCCGAAGGCTCAGAGAATGTTGGGGGAGGGGACCCACTGGAACAGCTGTTGGGAGACAGATGGTAGCCTCCCGTCAAGGCCATCCAGCGTGTTCTTTAACGTTGGATTGTTTTACCTCTGAGCGGCACTTTTTTGCACACCATGGGTTAAACGGCCAGGTCACATGGACCCCGAAGGCTCAGAGAAGGTTGGGGGAGGGGACCCACTGGAACAGCTTTTGGGAGACAGATGGTAGCCTCCTGTGAAGGCCATCCAGCGTGTTCTTTAACGTTGGGTTGTTTTACCTCTGAGCGGCACTTTTTTGCACACCATGGGTTAAACGGCCAGGTCACATGGACCCCGAAGGCTCAGAGAAGGTTGGGGGAGGGGACCCACTGGAACAGCAGTTGGGAGACAGATGGTAGCCTCCCGTCAAGGCCATCCAGCGTGTTCTTTAACGTTGGGTTGTTTTACCTCTGAGCGGCACTTTTTTGCACACCATGGGTTAAACGGCCAGGTCACATGGACCCCGAAGGCTCAGAGAATGTTGGGGGAGGGGACCCACTGGAACAGCTGTTGGGAGACAGATGGTAGCCTCCCGTCAAGGCCATCCAGCGTGTTCTTTAACGTGCACACGATATGGCTCTCCCGCACACGGGGCCACGACTTAACGTCCCATCCGACGGACGGCGGCCTTTCCAAGCAGATCGGTGTCGCTGTTGGGAGACAGATGGTAGCCTCCCGTCAAGGCCATCCAGCGTGTTCTTTAACGTGCACAGGGTATGTCTCTCCCGCATACGGGGCCACGGCTTAACGTCCCATCCGACGGACGGCGGCTTTTCCGAGCCCATCGGTGTCCCCTACTGACCGTAGGCAGGGCGGGGAATTTTTGCGGAGATAAATCTCAACGCTCACCCAGCTGGGACTCGAACCTGGGAACTACAGATTACAAGCCTGGCGCGTTACCGACTGAACCACCCTCGCCCCAAGGTATGCAGGAGAACTATACCCTGTGCACGTTAAAGAACACGCTGGATGGTTTTGATGGGAGGCTGCCATCTGTCTCTTAGAGTCTACTTCAGTTTGCTCCCTTCAACCTTCTCTGAGTGATTGAGGTACCTGGGACTTGGCCATTTAGTCCATTGTGTGTAAAAAAAACAACCCAGATAACGTAACGAATGAAATCTTTTTGAATCTGAAGTTTAAAAAACGTTCATCCAGTATTTATAGAGTTATTTGACGTTCCAACAACTAAGAGAACAGAATGTGCATGTTGTTGTGGTTGTTATTATTAAAAGTTATTAGTGTTAGGTGTTGGTAATCTCTCCGTTTTCCATTTACAGGGAAGATATAATAGCCCAATTGTTCCCAGGTTCGAGTCCCAACTGGGTCAGCTTTGAGATTTATCTCCGCAAAATTTCCCCGCCCTGCTACGGTCAGTAGGGGACACCGATGGGCTTGGAAAGGCCGCCGTCCGTCGGATGGGAGGTTAAGCCGTGGTCCGTGTGCGTGACACCCATACCCTGTACACGTTAAAGAACACGCTGGATGGCCTTGACGTGAGGCTACCATTTGTCTCCCAACAGCTGTTCCAGCGGTTCCCCTCCCCCAACCATCTCTGAGCCTTCGGGGTCCGTGTGACCTGGCCATTTAGCCCATGGTGTGCAAAAAAGTGCCGCTCAGAGGTAAAACAATCCAATCTAATAGCCCAATTACTAATCCCAATCATCAGTTATCTAGTAGATCTTTTTACCGTACTCAGCTGTGGGCCATTGGGAATCTTGTGACTTGGCCATTTAGAACATTGTGTAGACAAAATTGCCATTCAGAGGTAAAAAAGCAACCATTCTAATTCTAAAAGTACAGTTGTAAATCAAAAATTAACTTCAAAAGTTAAAAGCTTAAAAAAGCAAATTATGGTAATCTAGAAAAATCTGTTTTCTAGATTACCTAATTTTGATTTAATTTTAAAAAATATTTCATTTCGTGGATTCAAGCTGAAACTTAAGCTGTTGTTGTTGTTTTACCTCTGAGTGGCACTTTTTTGCACACCATGGGCTAAATGGCCAGGTCACATGGACCCCGAAGGCTCAGAGAAGGTTGGGGAGGGGACCCACTGGAACAGCTGTTGGGAGACAGATGGTAGCCTCCCGTCAAGGCCATCCAGCGTGTTCTTTAGCGTGCACAGGGTATGGTTCTCCCGCACACGGGGCCACGGCTTAACGTCCCATCCGACGGACGGCGGCCTTTCCAAGCCCATCGGTGTCTCCTACTGACCGTGGGCGGGGGCAGGGAATTTTGCGGAGATAAATCTCAACGTTGACCCAGCTGGACTCGGGAATACAGGGGAACTACAGGTTACGAGCCTGGCGCGCTACCGACTGAGCCACCACCGCCCAAAACTTAAGCTTCGTGTGATGAATTCAAAGATGAAGCTTTCAAGGTTAGTAACCTCCTCGTTCCCTATTCCAAAGGAAAATATACTGCTCACAAAAATTAGGGGATATATTATCGCTTCATATTCATTTTGAAATATCCCCTAATTTTTGTGAGCAGTATATTACAAATCATTATCTAAACGCAACTGTAACACTACTAGGGTACTTTGCGTATAATTGATAGTCGATTAAATACATCATTTCTATTTATATATCCACTGTCTCTCCCCTCCCCCCAAAAAATAGTGCCCTAGTTAAGTGCTATGCAGGAAAGACGAAAAAAAAAAAGTGAAGACCATGATCACGTGATCATCGTCCCTGAGCAGTCGTAAATAGAAGCATCCCGATCATGCCTTCCGTCGGATGGGACGTTAAACCGTGGCCCCTTGTGCGGGAGAGCCATACCCTGTGCACGTTAAAGAACACGCTGGATGGCCTTGACGGGAGGCTACCATCTGTTTCCCAACAGCTGTTCCAGTGGGTCCCCTCCCCCAACCTTCTCTGAGCCTTCGGGGTCCATGTGACCTGGCCATTTAGCCCATGGTGTGCAAAAAATTGCCACTCAGAGGTAAAACAACCCAACGTTAAAGAACACGCTGGATGGCCTTGACGGGAGGCTACCATCTGTCTCCCAACAGCTGTTCCAGTGGGTCCCCTCCCCCAACCTTCTCTGAGCCTTCGGGGTCCATGTGACCTGACCATTTAGCCCCATGGTGTGCAAAAAAGTGCCGCTCAGAGGTAAAACAACCCAACGTTAAAGAACATGCTGGATGGCCTTGACGGAAGGCTACCATCTGTCTCCCAACAGCTGTTCCAGTGGGTCCCCTCCCCCAACCTTCTCTGAGAGTTCGGGGTCCTTGTGACCTGGCCATTTAGCCCATGGTGTGCAAAAAAGTGCCGCTCAGAGGTAAAACAACTCAACGTTAAAGAACACGCTGGATGGCCTTGACGGGAGGCTACCATCTGTCTCCCAACAGCTGTTCCAGTGGGTCCCCTCCCCCAACCTTCTCTGAGTCTTCGGGGTCCTTGTGACCTGGCCATTTAGCCCATGGTGTGCAAAAAAGTGCCGCTCAGAAGTAAAACAACCCAACCCAACCCCATCATGCCCAACACTCGACCACAAGATGGGAAAGGGTTGTAACGCTTTACCTCTGAGCGGCAATTTTCTTTGCACACAATGCAATGGGCTAAATGGCCAGGAAACAAGGACCCTCAGGGCTCAGGGAAGGTTGGCGGGAGGGAACCCACTGAACACGTGTTAGGGGACAGATGGACGCCACTTGTAAAGCCAACCAGTGTGTTCTTTAACGTGCACAGGGAATAGCTCTCTACGTCGACGGTCTTTCCTTGCTAATGGGATACGATGTTTATGCTAATGGTCACCATGCTTATGCTAATGAGTTATGATGCTTATGCTAATGAGTTACGTTGTATATGCTAATGGATTATGATTCTTCTACTAGGGGATTATGAGGCTTATGTTAGTAGGTTATGATACTTATGATAATTGTTTATGATGCTTATGCTAATGAGCTATGATACTTATGTTAATTTGTTACAATACTTATGGCAATGAGTTATGATGCTCATTCCATTTGGTTACAATGCTTATGTTAATGGCTTACAATGCTTCTACTAGGAGGCTTTCAAAGCTTATGCTAATAGATTATGACGCTTATGCTAATGAATTAGCATTTATGATAGCTAATGCTAGACATTGTCGTAAGCATGAAAGTTTAACGTCATAATCCATTAACATAAAAGTCATACCATTAGCATAAACATCATAAGCCATTAGTATATACATCATAATCCTTTTGCAGAAGAATCATTTTTCATTAGCATAAGCATCGTAATTAATTAACCCATTATCTTAACCCGTTAGCATAAACATCGATCATCATCATCATCATCATCATCATCATCATCATCATCATCATCATCATCATCATCAAGCAGCCATGGGCTACGGACCCTTAGCATAAACATCGATACCCTTAGCATAAATATAGTAATCCTTTAGCATAAGTATCGAAACCATTAGCATAAGCATCGTAACCCATTAGTGTAAGTGTCCTAAACCGTTAGCATAAGTATAGTTAATCCCTTAGCATAAGCATCGTAACCCATTAAGTATAAGTACCTAACCCGTTAGCATAAACATCGATACCCTTAGCACAAGTATCGTAACCATTAGCATATTAACCCATTACCGTAGTAACCATTAGCATATTAACCCATCGTAACCCATTAGTATAAGTATCCTAACCCGTTAGAATAAGCATCGATACCCTTAGCATAAGTACAGTAATCCCGCAACATAAGTATCGTAACCATCAGCATAAGCATCGTAACCCATCAATGTAAGTATCCTAACCCGTTAGCATAAACATCGATACCCTTAGCATAAGTATAGTTAATCCCTTAGCATAAGCATCGTAACCCATTAAGTATAAGTATCCTAACCCGTTAGCATAAAATCGATTCCCTTAGCATACTATTTTAACCATTAGCATCGTAACCCATGAGTGTAAGTATCCTAACCCGTTAGCATAAGTATAGTAATACCTTAGCATAAGTATCATAACCATTAGCATTAGCATCGTACCCATCAGTGTAAGTATCCTAACCCGTTAGCATAAACATCGATACCCTTAGCATAAGTATAGTAATCCTTAGCATAAGCATTGCAACTCATTATCGTATGCATCGTAATCCGTTAGCAGAAGTATCTCAAGATGTTAGCATCATCATCTTAACTCCTTCGCTAACCATCGTCTTTCCAAGCTTATCTGTTGTCCTCTAACTATCCGAGGGTAGAAAGGGGAGTTTTGCGGAGATAATTCTCAACACTAGCCTAAGTGGGACTCGCACTGGGAACTGCATGTTACGAACCCGGCATGTTACCGACTGAGCCCCCCCCCCCCCACCTCGTCTCGATCCCATTCTTCTGAAGCAACAGCTATCTTCTTTTTTCAGAGGGTTGAGAAGGTGAACTTATTTTTTTTAAGGAATGAAAGGGAAATGCTTTTTTACGTTCCTCAAGTATTAATAGAATACTACTCTATTCTATTATAATAGAAATACTATGCTTCAAAAAAAATAGTTGAGACTTTTTTTTTCCTGAAAAATTATATTTTTTTTATTTTATCCGAAAATAAAAATAATTTTTTGTTCGTTTTTGTGTAGAGAAACATTCGTTAAATATTAAATTTTTATCTTTCATTTTTTTTTCAACCATGTTCGTTGTGGTTTTTTACATTTTTCATGGTTATTTTTTTTTCATTTCACCGCACCCGTCATTTGCCGTTATCAATCGTCTTTTTTCTTCTTGCGGTTGCTTCATAAGCGATATACAGTCGCTAAAAAAAGGATCCGAACACTTTGGTTAATTACAGAATTCAGAAAAAATATCTGGAACGTGTACAGCAACTGTACACGCTCCAGTTACCGTTCACAGCAAACTGGAGCGCGTGCAGTTACTGCACACGCTCCAGTTTGCTGTGAACGGTAACTGCACACGCTCAATATTTCTGTGAGTGGGCCCACACGATCCAGGTTTTTGTGAGCCCACACGATCCAGGTTTTTGTGAGCCCACACGATCCAATGTGCTGTGAACATCAACCGCAACCGCTCCAGTTTGCTGTGAACGGTAACTGCACACGCTCAATATTTCTGTGAGTGGGCCCACACGATCCAGGTTTTTGTGAGCCCACACGACCAATGTGCTGTGATCATCAACCGCAACCGCTCCAGTTTGCCGTGAACGGTAACTGGGTTGGGTTGTTTTACCTCTGAGCGGTACTTTTTTGCACACCATAGGCTAAATGGCAAGGCCACAAGGACGGCTCAGAGAAGGTGGGGGAGGGGACCCACTGGAACAGCTGTTGGGAGACAGATGGTAGCCTCCCGTCAAGGCCATCCAGCGTGTTCTTTAACGTGCACAGGGTATGGCTCTCCCGCACACGGGGCCACGGCTGAACGTCCCATCTGACGGACGGCGGCCTTTCCAAGCCCATCGGTGTCCCCTACTGACCGTGGGCAGGGCGGGGAATTTTGCGGAGATAAATCTTAACGCTGATCCAGCTGGGACTCGAACCTGGGAACTACAGATTAAGAGCCTGGCGCGCTACCGACTGAGCCACCCCTGCCCCAAACGGTAACTGCACACGCTCCATTTTCATTGCATTATATATTCATACGCATTATATATATTAAAAAAAAGTATCCCAACACTATGGTTGATTTCAAAATTCAGAAAAAATATCTGGCAACGATTTAAAAAAAATAGTGATCTGGCAACCTTCGTGTCACGTGACACGAACGTTGCCTGATCACTCATTTCTAAAAAAATCGTCGCCAGATATTTTTTCTGAATTCTGTAATCAAACATAGTGTTCAGATACTTTTTTGAGCGACTGTATCGAGGTTTCGCCGTAGATTCAAATGGTCGAAGTCAGTGGTGTTAGCTCAGCTTTGGAGCAGGCGGCCTCTTTCTTGATTACAAAAGTTCGTCGTAACTAGCGGATTCTGAAGGATACTTCAATTCCGACTCATTTCTTTTTAATTCGCCGCTACCTTAGTTGCAATCAAAAAAAAAAAAAATCAAATTACCAATTGGAGTTCACCGAGAGACAGAACGGCGCTAAGCATCTCCGTAGCATTTCTCTCACGTAACTGTAAACTCGAAACTTATTTCTACTCTTCTCTCTTTTTGTATGCCCATTAAGTTCTCATTTTAATAGGCTTTTGGGGAGAACTTTTTTCCATCATAAAAACAGGAAAGAAAGGTTCTATTCTCACGTCCGAAACCTATGTGGTAGAAGACGTTCTGCGAGACGCTGCTAGAACAGGAGGAAGAATGGTCGTTGCCACTTTTAATAGTTGCATTTACAACCAGAAAATTTGTGGCAGTTGTTCAAGCATGCATACGTCCATCTGAAACGTTCATTGCTTCTGTGAGTGTTACGGAGTCGTCCCAATGCCTGTGGTGGCACGTGCTGGAACGGTTTCTTATTGTCACCCAATACCGAACGTCCAAAGCAAGTCTGTGTAATGTATGAGCGCTTTTTCTTCCCCCAACTACCCGCAGACCATTCCGTTCCTCCCAGCTAGGGATCCTGTCACTATATTTTGTTGCTGCGCTGGAATTACTGCGTCAGTTTGTGGTTTTTACGACTCTAACACGTGTTAGCGTCCATACAAATGGACCTGCGAGGTGATTCCGACCTTCTCTCTCTCGGCATTGCCTAGAGTTCGGTGTGTGTCTGTGTGCCTGGATGCTGAAAGGCATGGGGATGATTGTATACACCACCAAACAGACCCGCATTTAGAGGAGCAGAGACATTGCAGCATGTGGGCAAGTGGTTTCCGTTGATAGCTAGCGGAAACTTGTGGTTCGCTTAACTTTGCTATTGATGCCGGAAAGTTGGTCTGTTTGTTGTCTTTATTATCTGTCTCTATTTCTTTGGCTTGATTGCAGGGAACATTAGAGCTGGGAATTATTTATTTAAATTTATCTCGGTGGGATGCTTAGAGACAGGAAGTAATAAATTCTATTGTGGATATGTATTAAAATTTCTTTTTCGTTTATAAATTTTATCGGGTTGGGTTGTTGTTTTACCTCTGAGCGGCACTTTTTTGCACACCATGGGCTAAATGGCCAGGTCACAAGGACCCCGAAGGCTCAGAGAAGGTTGGGGGAGGGGACCCACTGGAACAGCTGTTGGGAGACAGATGGTAGCCTCCCGTCAAGGCCATCCAGCGTGTTCTTTAACGTGCACAGAATATGGCTCTCCCGCACACGGGGCCACTGCTTAACGTCCCATCCGACGGACGGCGGCCTTTCCAAGCCCATCGGTGTCCCCTACTGACCGTGGGCAGGGCGGGGAATTTTGCGGAGATAAATCTCAACGCTGACCCAGCTGGGACTCGAACCTGGGAACTACAGATTACGAGCCTGGCGCGCTACCGACTGAGCCACCCCCGCCCCAAATTTTATCGGCGCTTTCCGAGTTGATGTTTGAATGAGTTTGTTTTGAAAACAATAAAGAATGATTGTGTGAAATATGTTTAGCTTTTATAAAAATAAGTTATTTTTTCCAGTATGTTGCCTATTTTTTTTTGTAGATTTTTTCTGTGAATTTTTTTCATTTACGATGTAAATGATCGATATTTTTTTGGAGTAGATGCTAACAAAAAATAAAGATTCTACTTTTTTTTAAATCTTTTAATAATATGAATTCACACTTAGTTAGGAGATCATAAAATTTGGAACACGGCGAAATTTGTATATAGTCACCCCAAGCAAGGGGCGGGGGTGGCTCAGTCGGTAGCGCGTCAGGCTCGTAATCTGCAGTTCCCAAGTTCGAGTCCCAGCTCGGTCAGCGTTGAGATTTATCTCCGCAAAATTCCCCGCCCTGCCCACGGTCAGTAGGGGACACCGATGGGCTTGGAAAGGCCGCCGTCCGTCGGATGGGACGTTAAGCAGTGGCCCCGTGTGCGGGAGAGCCATATTCTGTGCACGTTAAAGAACACGCTGGATGGCCTTGACGGGAGGCTACCATCTGTCTCCCAACAGCTGTTCCAGTGGGTCCCCTCCCCCAACCTTCTCTGAGCCTTCGGGGTCCTTGTGACCTGGCCATTTAGCCCATGGTGTGCAAAAAACTGCCGCTCAGAGGTAAAACAACCCAACCACCCCAAGCAAAAATTTCCCTTTTTGGTGATAGATTGTGGTGGTCAAGGAATTTATATTGATTACAGTGATTTGCGCCTTTAACCACAAGGTGTGCAGAAACGAAGCATTTTGCTTTAAGAGATACACTGAAGTGCCATTGAATTAAGAATAGGAGACGTTATCCAAATTCAGTACCGCAAGTCCCGCATTTGCGCGCATGCGTGGCTGAAACTGTGGTCATATATAGCTGTCAGCTTTGGCTTCCCCAAGTATTCGTCGTGAGAAGCGTAATGGGAAAGGCGCGGGATTTTGATGCATTTGACAGAGGGCAGGCAGATCATAGGTGCCTGATGGGTGGGGTGGGGTGGGGCGGGGGTGGCTTAGTCGGTAGCGCGCCAGGCTCGTAATCTGTAGTTCCCAGGTTCGAGTCCCAGCTGGGTAGAGATTTATCTCCGCAGAATTCCCCGCTCTGCCCACGGTCAGTAGGGGACACCGAAGGGCTTGGAAAGGCCGCCGTCCCAGTTGGGACGTTAAGCAGTGGCCCGTGTGCGGGAGAGTCATACTCTGTGCACGTTAAAGAACACGCTGGATGGCCTTGACGGGAGCCTACCATCTATCTCCCAATAGCTGTTCCAGTGGGTCCCCTCCCCCAACCTTCTCTGAGCCTTCGGAATCCATGTGACCTGGCCATTTAGCCCATGGTGTGCAAAAAAGTGCCGCTCAGAGGTAAAACAACCCAACCCAACCCTGATGGGTGGGACACTCGATCTCTGAAATTGTCAACGAAACTTGCATTTTCTCGTACAATAGTTTCAAGAGTGTTTTGGGGATAGAAAAATTCTGGCAAAAAAACAAACACCTGGACGAACTGCAAAGGAAAACCAGCCTTGAATGATCGTGGGCGTCGCCATCTGACCCGCATTATACGAACCGAAAGGGGCCAGACATTAACTGAAATCACCTCCCATCTGAACGCGGGTTCCAGCCGGGAAGTGAGTGCACTGACTGTGCAACGCTCATTTTATCATCTCGGCTTCGGGAGCCACCGACCTACGAGAGTCCCACTTCTAACGGCACGACACCGGTTCAACGCCTTGCTTGGGTTAAAGAACATAGAAACTGGATCATCGGAAATTGACAATGGATAACGTGGAATGATGAATCCCGATTTAAACTTCATCACGCCGATGGGAGACTGAGGGTATTGACCAACCCCATGAAACCACGGATCCTGCATGTCAGGTCGGAACAGTACAAGCTGGTGGTGGCTCAGTGATGGCCTGGGGTGTCTTCAGTTGGACGTCTGTGAGACCTTTAATACGTGTACCGACTCTCAGTGCATCCCAGTACGTAGAACTCGTGGCTGACCATTTACACCCATTTATGGCCATCATGCATCCCAATGGAGATGGTGGTGTCTACCAGCAAGACAACTGTTCATCTCACAGATCCAGGTTGGCTACTGCATGGTTGCAGGAACATTCTGCTGACTTTGAAATAATGAATTGGCCACATAGAAGCCCAGATTTAAATCCCATTGAAAATCTTTGGGATACCGTCGAGCAGAGTGTTCGGGCCCGTGTCCCATCAGCTACGACCTTGATAGAATTGTGGACAGCTCTCTGGAAGGTGCATGGGTCACCATACCTGTGGAACATTTACGCAAGCTTGTGAAGTCCTTGCCTCGTCGTGTGGCGGTCGTTATCAGGGCCACAGGAAGTCCAACACGTTACTAGGTTGCTATCACTAATTCAATGCCACTTCAGTGTATATGAAAAGGCATTTTTTCGTGTGGCCACGCGTTTGAATTAAAAATTCGTGTTCTTACCTGTGATTGGACGGGATTTACGCCTTCGAACGCCTTTGCGAATGTGGATGATCTGGCAACGTTGGATGGTGTTGCCATCGCGCGGCGCTTTTTCGTCTATCAGTTGTGATAACTGTCAATGCACAAAGGAGGAGAAATTAGTCGTAGCTAGAAAATTTAATATTAATTATAAGTATTCTTGTTTTTTTTATCTTTGTTTTATAAAAAGGATTGAATTGTTTTACCTCTGAGCGGCACTTTTTTGCACACCATGGGCTAAATGGTCAGGTCACAAGGACCCGAAGGCTCAGAGAAGGTTGGGGGAGGGGACCCACTGGAACATCTGTTGGGAGACAGATGGTAGCCTCCCGTCAAGGCCATCCAGCGTGTTCTTTAACGTTGGGTTGTTTTACCTCTGAGCGGCACTTTTTTGCACACCATGGGCTAAATGGCCAGGTCACAAGGACCCCGAAGGCTCAGAGAAGGTTGGGGGAGGGGACCCACTGGAACAACTGTTGGAAGGCAGATGGTAGTCTCCCGTCAAGGCCATCCAGCATATTCTTTAACGTGCAGAGGGTATGGCTCTCCCACACACGTATCACGGCTTAACGTCCCATCCTATGGACGGCGGCCTTTCTAAGCCCATCGGTGTCCACCACTGACCGTGGGCAGGGCGCGGAATTTTTGCGGAGATAAATCTCAACGCTGACCCAGCTGGGACTCGAACCTGGGAACTGCAGATTACGAGCCTGGCGCGCTACCGATTGAGCCACCCCCGCCCCAGGGGGGAGACGAATGCATCAAAATAGTTTAAAGGTAAGATTATTATTAAATTATTAAAATGATGATGATGATGATGATGATGATGATGATGATGATGATGATGATGATGATGATGATAAGAAAACGAAAGGAAAACGTTTTTCCAGGGAAAGGACAAAAAAAAAAATGTGCAACGAATAGAGAAATGTTTTCTCTGAGTAAGGGACGCGATTAGAAGAAAGAGTGGGCATGGAGGTGGTGAGTGTGGCCTGATTATGCATGGTCACATCGCCCGCGTCGGATAGAAAAGATTTAATCAAAGTCTCTGCGCTTCAGTCACGTAAGGACGATTGCGCACAGAAAGAAGACCTTGGCTCTCGGGGGAGGGAGGAGGGAAGAAGACGACGTCAATCTGTTTGTCTGCACACAGACGGAGCTATTGACTTGAATAGTTCGTTCAAATTTTGTTTATTTCTCTTCTTCTGTTGTTTACGCTTTTTTTGTTTGTCTAAAGGCTGGGGCGAGGACGCAGACGACAAATGTTGACTTAAATCGGAGCGTTTTATGCGGGAGAGTAATGTCTTGAGACAGAAACTAGAGAATAAAGATTATTTCCAATTGTGGGGGGATTTCGGGTTTTACCCCCAGCGCACTTTTTCTCGGCACTTTTTTTTTCAAACATCGGCACTTTGTTTTTTCAATGAGATGAATGAACAGGTCGCAAAGACCCCGAGAGCTCAGAGAATGTTGTGGGAAGAGTATTTACTGGACAACAGTTGCTAGGCAGACGGAAGTCTTCGATTAAGGCACATCCAGAGTGTTGCACAGAGTATGATTCTCTGCACACGGGGGGGGGGGGGGGGGGCTCAGTCGGTAGCGCGCCAGGCACGTAATCTGCAGTTCCCAGGTTCGAGTCCCAGCTGGGTCAGCATTGAGATTTATCTCCGCAAAACTTCATGCCCACGGTCAGTAGGGGACACCGATGGGCTTGGAAAGGCCGTCGTCCGTCGGATGGGAGGCGAGGCTCGTAATCTGTGGTTCCCAGGTTCGAGTCCCAGCTGGGTCTGTGTTGAGATTTATCTCCGCAAAACTTCATGCCCACGGTCAGTATTGGACACCGATGGGTTTGGAAAGGCCGCTGTCCATCGGATGGGATATAAATCCGTGGCCCCGTGTGCGGGAGAGCCGTACTCTGCGCATGTTAAAGAACACGCTGGATGGCCTTGATGGGAGGCTACCATCTGTCTCCCAACAGCTGTTTCAGTGGGTCCCCTCCCCCAACCTTCTCTGAGCCTTCGGGGTTCTTGTGACCTTGCCATTTAGCCCATGGTGTGCAAAAAAGTGCCGCTCAGAGGTAAAAAAACCCAAAGTTAAAGAACACGATGAATGGCCTTGACGGGAGGCTACCATCTGTCACCCAACAGCTGTTCCAGTGGGTCCCCTCCCCCAACCTTCTCTGAGCCTTCGGGGTCTTTGTGACCTGGCCAATTAGCCCATGGTGTGCAAAAAAGTGCCGCTCAGAGGTAAAAAACAGAAAGTTAAAGAACACGCTGGATGGCCTTGACGGGAGCCTGCCATCTGTCACCCAACAGCTGTTTCAGAGGGTCCCCTCCCCCAACCTCCTCTGAGCCTTCGGGGTCCTTGTGACCTGGCCATTTAGCCCATGGTGTGCCAAAAAGTGCCGCTCATAGGTAAAACAATTGAAACCCAACCCAAAGGAATAACTTGCGCAAAAATTTGATTCGGAGAGTGAACGACTCCGAAGTGTGTTTCGAAGGTTGCGATGGATCTTTCAGCGATCAATGATGTGGAGTGTCTTCTTTTTTTTGAGAAGGGATCAATTGATACATAAGTTTCATTTGGGAAATTAAAGATCCTGAAATTTGTTTTAAAAGAGGATCAATAATGATGATTTTTCTTGTTTCTTTTTCGGCAGAAAGAGATGGAGAGATTAGCGATGTTGATGGGTTTTTTTGGAAGAAAGAAAAAAACGTAAAAAATTTTTTTCTTAAGGATGAATGTTTCTTAGGGGGTGACTGATGCTGGTAATTTTATCGGGGGGGGGGATAGTGATGTTGTTGTTGTTTTACCTCTGAGCGGCACTTTTTTGCACACCATGGGCTAAATGGCCAGGTCACATGGACCCCGAAGGCTCAGAGAATGTTGGGGGAGGGAACCCACTGGAACAGCTGTTGGGAGACAGATGGTAGCCTCCCGTCAAGGCCATCCAGCGTGTTCTTTAACGTGCACAGGGTATGGCTCTCCCGCACACGGAGCCACGGCTTAACGTCCCATCCGACGGACGGCGGCCTTTCCAAGCCCATCGGTGTCCCCTACTGACCGTGGGCAGGACGGGGAATTTTGCGGAGATAAATCTCAACGCTGACCCAGCTGGGACTCGAACCTGGGAACTACAGATTACGAGCCTGGCGCACTACCGACTGAGCCACCCCCGCCCCAGGGGTAGTGATGAAATTTTAATTTAACAAAATGTCAGTGATGCGAAATTCGCTTTGTAGCATCAAGAAATGTTAAAATTTCTCTTTGGAAAGCCAAAGATCTCAGTTTATCACCATCCTGAGCTGCAGCACTAATTTCCGTCCTGTCAACACAATGGGCGAAATGGCCAGGTCACAAGGACCCAGATGTCTCGGAGTTGAGTAACGGAAAGGGGACCCATTGGAAGACAGATGGAAGTTTTCCGTCAAGGCCATCCACCACGTTCTTTAATAACAGGATATGGTTCTTTCACACATAGGCCTATGGTTTAACGTTCCATCCGACGGACGGCGGCATTTTCAAATCCATTGGGGTTCCTTTTGTAACCGAGGCAAGGTTGCGAAAATATTTGTTCCCTATGCATTTGGATTCCTCTTAAAAATAATGTAAAGAAATTTTGCAAGATGTTTTCTCAGATAACGGAGAAAGGTTTTGTCTATCTTTGAGCTAAATATCTACCCTAAACTGATCTACCCTAAAATGATTCCTCTCCTCCCAAAGAAATGGGATAGTTCCTCCTATTTCCTGGGGAATCATCAGATTCATCTTTGATCAGTAATAGCGATTAGTAATAGTAATTATCAGTAATAGCGATTAGTTGGGTTGGGTTGTTTTACCTCTGAGCGGCACTTTTTTGCACACCATGGGCTAAATGGCCAGGTCACATGGACCCCGAAGGCTCAGAGAAGGTTGGGGGAGGGGACCCACTGGAACAGCTGTTGGGAGACAGATGGTAGCCTCCCGTCAAGGCCATCCAGCGTGTTCTTTAACGTGCACAAGGTATGGCTCTTCCGCACACGGGGCCACGGCTTAACGTCCCATCCGACGGACGGCGGTCTTTCCAAGCCCATCGGTGTCCCCTACTGACCGTGGGCAGGGCGGGGAATTTTGCGGAGATAAATCTCAACGCTGACCCACCTGGGACTCGAACCTAATAGCGATAGTAATAGTAATTATAAGTAATAGCGATTAGTAATAGCTGAAGCCCCTCAAATTCGTTGTTAAGTTTCCTTTTATAACTTAAATTTCGCCTTCGTTTCTTACCCAAACTATCGAAATTTTTATTTCCATTTCGATAAATTTTTTTTGGTACACTGTGGTCCCCGAAATAGTGGACCGAATGGTGCTAAATTTCGTCTGTGGATTTGTCTTGTGTTGGACTCCGAGTTGATTAAAAAAATAAGGTTCCTTCCTGCGACGAGACTTTTCAATATAATAAGTTTCTGAATTTGTGAGATTTGGCAACGGCAGTTGCTTTACCTGTTGATATTGACTCTGATGTTCACAGTTAGGAAAGAGGAAATGGATTTGGCAGCGATTTCGTTTTTCGTAGGAATAGCATGGCAAATATTTTTGCTTGTGGGGAAGCCTCTCTTTTCGAATGTCGACTTCAAATTGCCACTGGAACTTGGCCAACAACCGAAAACACTCTGCCAAACTTTGAAGGCCTTTTCCGCGATTTCCCAATGAGTTATGGCTGTTACAGACACAGAGACATCTTCTTTTATTATTATAGATTGTACCGAATTAATTACTCTTTCTAGGGACGGGGGTGGCTCAGTTGGTAGCGCGCCAGACTCGTAATCTGTAGTTCCCAGGTTCGAGTCCCAGATGGGTCAGCGTTGAGATTTATCTCCGCAAAATTCCCTGCCCTGCCCACGGTCAGTAGGGGACACCGATGGGCTTGGAAAGGCCGCCGTCCGTCGGATGGGACGTTAAGCCGTGGCTCCGTGTGCGGGAGAGCCATACCCTGTGCACGTTAAAGAACACGCTGGATGGCTTTGACGGGAGGCTACTATCTGTCTCCCAACAGCTGTTCCAGTGGGTCCCCTCCCCCAACCTTCTCTGAGCCTTTGGGGTCCATGTGACCTGGGAATTTAGCCATGGTGTGCAAACAAGTGCCGCTCAGAGGTCAAACAACCCAACAAAAATTACTTTTTTTTACATTTAAGTTTTTTCTTTTTAAGTTTCACATAATTTGAAAGTTCTTAGAATGCTGCTGTTAAACATTTCATATTTTATACTCTATAAATCCGCGAACATCCCCACTGGTACGCGAGTTTACTGCCAAGATTCACTCACACGTGGATTAGCACAACTTTATAAAATATTTAAATAAATTGTCATAGAGGTCTGACAGGAGCCTGTCAGTTAAATTTGCGATAGAAAATATCTCTGAGGAAGGCGAGATCTCAGCAGAAAGACGACACCAACATCCAGGCCTTAAACTATAAGGGAAGAATTAACTCTTAGTTTACCGTCGACATCAAATTTAGAGGAAAAATTGTTTTGAGCAGGGTGGGATATATCCACGACCTCCTGGGGCGGCGGTGGCTCAGTGGGTATCGCGCCAGGCTCGTAATCTGTAGTTCCCAGGTTCGAGTCCCAGCTGGGTCAGCGTTGAGATTTATTTCCGCAAAACTTCATGTCCACGGTCAGTAGGGGACACCGATGGACTTGGAAAGGCCGCCGTCTGTCGGATGGGAGGTTAAGCCGTGGCCCCGTGTGCGGGATAGCCATACCCTGTGCACGTTAAAGAACACGTTGGATGGCCTTGACCGGAGGCTACCATCTGTCTCCCAACAGTTGTTCCAGTGGGTCCCCTCCCCCAACCTTTTCTGAGCCTTCGGGGTCCATGTGACCTGGCCATTTAGCCCATGGTGTGCAAAAAAGTGCCGCTCAGAGGTAAAACAACCCAACGTTAAAGAACACGCTGGATGGCCTTGAAGGGAGGCTACCATCTGTCTCCCAACAGCTGTTCCAGTGGGTCCCCTCCCCCAACCTTCTCTATCATCTGTCTCCCAACAGCTGTTCCAGTGGGTCCCCTCCCTCAACCTTCTCTATCATCTGTCTCCCAACAGTTGTTCCAGTGGGTCCCCTCCCTCAACCTTCTCTATCATCTGTCTCCCAACAGCTGTTCCAGTGGGTCCCCTCCCCCAACCTTCTCTATCATCTGTCTCCCAACAGCTGTTCCAGTGGGTCCCCTCCCCCAACCTTCTCTGAGCCTTCGGGGTCCATGTGACCTGGCCATTTAGCCCATGGTGTGCAAAAAAGTGCCGCTCAGAGGTAAAACAACCCAACGTTAAAGAACACGCTGGATGGCCTTGACGGGAGGCTACCATCTGTCTCCCAACAGCTGTTCCAGTGAGTCCCCTCCCCCAACCTTCTCTGAGCCTTCGGGGTCCATGTGACCTGGCCATTTATCCCATGGTGTGAAGAAAAGTACCGCTCAGAGGTAAAACAATCCAATCCAATCCACGACCTCCTGATAACATGCCAAGTGCTCTGACAACTGAGCTACCAGTCACGATCACTCTGGTTGTGGGTTCGTACCCCATCCGGCTCAAGTCAATTTTCCCTCTTAAAATTAATATCGACGGTAAACTAAGAGTGAATATTTCCCTGATAATTGAACAAAAATTTCGATGGATTTTTCAATTTACCAATTTCCTTATTGCATCATGATAAATGCAGAAAATAAATCATTTCGGTACTACCAATTTCATTCATATACCTTGTTGGAAAATGCTTTTTCGTTAGCGAAACGATATTATGTAAGGTTATATTACCAGCGTTGGGATTTATCTCCGCAAAATTCCCCGCCCTGCCCACGGTCAGTAGGGGACACCGATGGGCTTGGAAAGGCCGCCGTCCGTCGGATGGGACATTAATCCATGCCTCCTTGTGCGGACTGGGTTGGGTTGTTTTACCTCTGAGCGGCACTTTTTTGTACACCATTGGCTAAATGGCCAGGTCACAAGGACCCCGAGGCTCAGAGAAGGTTGGGGGAGGGAGCCCACTGGAACAGCTGTTGGGAGACAGATGGTAGCCTCCCGTCAAGGCCACATAGCGTGTTCTTTAACGTGCACAGGGTATGGCTCTCCCACACACGGGGCCACGGCTTAACGTCCCATCCGACGGACGGCGGCCTTTCCAAGCCCATCGGTGTCCCCTACTGATCGTGGGCAGGGCGGGGAACTTTTACGGAGATAAATCTCAACGCTGACCCAGCTGGGACTGACTGACAGCTGGACCCAACCTGGGAACTACAGATTACAAGCCTGACGCGCTACCGACTGAGCCAACCCCGCCCCCCTTGTGCGGGAAAGCATACCCTGTGCACGTTAAAGAACACGCTGGATGGCCTTGACGGGAGACTACCATCTGTCTCCCAAAAGCTGTTCCAGTGGGTTCCCTCCCCCAACCTTCTCTGAGCCCTCGAGGTCCTTGTAACCTGTCCATTTAGCCCCATTGTGAGAGAAAAAGTGCCGCTCAGAGGTAAAAACAACTCAACCCAAAATAAATTGCCAGGTATTTGGTGGCACTTAAAAAAAAAAGTCTTCACTGCTCTAAATGATGAATGATTATTGTCGTAAAATAAATTTAAAAGTTCCATTCGTCTCCCATCTCGGAGAAAAGACCATCCGTTCAATAACATTTTCGATCAATCCCAACCGTGACATCTTGGACATAACAACAACAACAACAACAAAAAGAGTTAAATATATTCCCGCGATTTCTTTCTTAGTTGTCGTTCTCTTATCCAACCAATAACAAAAAAAAAAAAACAAAAATCAACAACACAATAAAAGAAATGTCCACCGTCTATCAAAGTCCGTCCCGATTTTTCTCCAAATGTCAACGAGATTCGACGACATATACTGATCATTAGAGGCTGACAAGTTTCGGTTTCCACGGAAACGACAACGTTACAGCGTCACCGTATACTTATGTATTTTATTTCGACCAATCTCTTCTGGCTATTTGATTTCTTTTCGAAATGAATCTGTGCTGGCGTCGTGTATCGTAGCTTGTTTTCTTCGCCCCCCCCCCCTCCGCATTTTTGAATGATTATCCTGAAGCATCATCTGGATGCAACGATAGTTGATCATTAGAGAATGACGAGATTATTTGGTTGCTATAGTAACGGAAGATAACAACGCTCTGACAATATCTGCATATTTCGGTGAACTTATTTTTCTGTCTGGATTTTTCAACTTCTTTTTTTGCAATAGGTATATCCACATTACTGTAAACAATTACCAACTAAAGTACTGTTACAGCTGTTTCGAAAAGATTTCCTATTTTCATGTTTCTCAAGTGATCACTAAATGCTTAAGGTGTTCCTATTGCAATAACAAGCTTTGAAACGATCTAATTCTCGTCATTTCAGTTTAACTTTCTCTCACATTAATGCCTTTTTTACATATACACAGTTGTATCGAAATAATATGGCCGCCTATCATAGTATATGTATGGTACAGTCGCTGAAAAAAAATATCCGAACACTACGGCTGATTACAGAATTCAGAAAAAATATCTGGCAACGTTTTTTTTTAGAAATTAGTGATCTGGCAACCTTCATGTCACGTGACACGAAGGTGTCACGTGACATGATCACTAATTCCTAAAAATTCGTGTGCCAGATCACTAATTTCTAAAAAGAAATCGTTGCCAGATATTTTTTCTGAATTCTGTAATCAACCATAGTTTTCGGATACTTTTTTTTAATATATATAATGCGTATGAATATATAATGCAATGAATATGGAGCGTGTGCAGTTACCGTTCACAGCAAACTGGAGCGGTTGCGGTTAATGTTCACAGCACATTGGATCGTGTGAGCTCACAAAAACCTGGCTCGTGTGGGCCCACTCACGGAAATATTGAGCGTGTGCAGCTACCGTTCACAGCAAACTGGAGCGTGTGCAGTTAATGCTCACAGCACATTGGATCGTGTGAGCTCCCAAAACCTGGATCGTGTGGCCCCACTCACAGAAATATTGAGCGTGTGCAGTTACCGTTCACAGCAAACTGGAGCGTGTGCAGTTAATACTCACAGCACATTGGATCGTGTGGGCCCACTCACGGAAATATTGAGCGTGTGCAGTTACCGTTCACAGCAAACTGGAGCGTGTGCAGTTAATGCTCACAGCACATTGGATCGTGTGGGCCCACTCACGGAAATATTGAGCGTGTGCAGTTACCGTTCATAGCAAACTGGAGCGGTTGCGATTAATGTTCACAGCACATTGGATCGTGTGAGCTCACAAAACCTGGCTCGTGTGGGCCCACTCACGGAAATATTGAGCGTGTGCAGCTACCGTTCACAGCAAACTGGAGCGTGTGCAGTTAATGCTCACAGCACATTGGATCGTGTGAGCTCCCAAAACCTGGATCGTGTGGGCCCACTCACAGAAATATTGAGCGTGTGCAGTTACCGTTCACAGCAAACTGGAGCGTGTGCAGTTAATACTCACAGCACATTGGATCGTGTGGGCCCACTCACGGAAATATTGAGCGTGTGCAGTTACCGTTCACAGCAAACTGGAGCGTGTGCAGTTAATGCTCACAGCACATTGGATCGTGTGGGCCCACTCACGGAAATATTGAGCGTGTGCAGTTACCGTTCACAGCAAACTGGAGCGGTTGCGGTTGATGTTCACAGCACATTGGATCGTGTGGGCTCACAAAAACCTGGATCGTGTGGACCCACTCACGGAAATATTGAGCGTGTGCAGTTACCATTCACAGCAAACTTGAGCGTGTGCAGTTAATGCTCAGAGCACATTGGATCGTGTGAGTTCACAAAAACCTGGATCGTGTGGGCCCACTCACGGAAATATTGAGCGTGTGCAGTTACCGTTCACAGCAAACTGGAGCGGTTGCGGTTGATGTTCACAGCACATTGGATCGTGTGGGCTCACAAAAACCTGGATCGTGTGGACCCACTCATGGAAATATTGAGCGTGTGCAGTTACCATTCACAGCAAACTTGAGCGTGTGCAGTTAATGCTCAGAGCACATTGGATCGTGTGAGTTCACAAAAACCTGGATCGTGTGGGCCCACTCACGGAAATATTGAGCGTGTGCAGTTACCGTTCACAGCAAACTGGAGCGGTTGCGGTTGATGTTCACAGCACATTGGATCGTGTGAGTTCACAAAAACCTGGATCGTGTGGGCCCACTCACGGAAATATTGAGCGTGTGCAGTTACCGTTCACAGCAAACTGGAGCGTGTGCGTAACTGCACACGCTCCAGTTTGCTGTGAACGGTAACTGGAGCGTGTACAGTTGCTGTACAGTCGCTCAAAAAAGTATCCAAAATGTCACGTGACACGAAGGTTGCCAGATGACTAATTTCTAAAAAAAATCAATGCCAGATATTTTTTCTGAATTTTGCAATGAACCATAGTGTTCGGATACTTTTTTGAGCGACTGTACACGCTCCAGATATTTTTTCTGAATTCTGTAATCAACTATAGTGTTCGGATATTTTTTTGAGCGACTGTAGTGGTCATATTATTCTGATACGACTGTGTATGTAATAAGTGGGTGTAGAATTAGGACTTAACCCCCAATTTCTGAAGAATGAACTGTTCCAGCAGCTGCAGGGTTGGATTTAGGGTTAAGGGTTGAAAGTGATCCCTGGCCCTTCCTCTTTAAGAAGGCTCGTAACTCAAACGAAGGCGCAAAAAACATTAAACATACACTGCTTGGCCAAATTATTTTGAACACCTACCTGGTACTTTGTCTTATGTATCATTTGCTAACGTATGATGCATGATATCATTCTGTAATAAAAAACATATGTGTCATATGTGTCATGGTACAGTTCTCAAATCCAAAGATTTCAATTATCTGCACATAGTTCTAGTTGAAATGGTTTTGGATTGTTTTACCTCTGAGCAGCACCTTTTTGCACACAATGGCCAGGTTCGGGATAAGAGATACACGGGACAATTATTGGGAGGGATTATTATTGGACAATTATTAGGACAATTACTGGACAATTATTGGGAGACAGATGGTAGTCTCCCATCAAGGGAATTCAGCGTGTTCTTTAATGGGTTGGCTTGTTTTACCTCTGAGCGGCCGGCCGTTGGATGGGACTTTAAGCCGTGGTCCCGTGTGCGAGAGAGCCATACACTATGCACGTTAAGGAATACGCTGTATGGCCTTGACGTGAAGCTACCATCTGTCTCTCAACAGCTGTTCCAGTGGGTCCCCTCCCCTAATCTTCTCTGAGTAATCGGGGTCCTTGTGACCTGGCTGTTTATCATATGGTATGCAAAAAAGTGCCGCTCAGAAGTAAAACAAGCCAACCCACTTTTGCATAACATGTGATAAATAGCCAGGTCACAAGGACCCCGATGACTCAGAGAAGGTTGGGGGAGGGGACTCACTGAAACAGCTGTTGGGAGACAGATGATAGCCCCCCATCAAGGCCATCCAGCGTGTTCTTTAACGTGCACAGGGTATGGCTCTCCCGGACATGGGGTCACGGCTGAACGTCCCATCCGACGGACGGCGGTCTTTCCAAGCCCATCGGTGTCCCCTACTGACCGTGGGCAGGGCGGGGAGTTTTGCGGAGATAAATCTCAACGCTGACCCAGCTGGGACTCGAACCTGAGAACTACAGATTACGAGCCTGGCGCGCTACCGACTGAGCCACCCCCGCCCCTCTAGCAAGGGGTTACGCAGTGTTACGTAAGTAGGAGGAAACTCGGTTAAAACAACATTGTATAATTTATGGACGTCCCCCTTAATGAGCTTTTCATAACTATTTTTATTTTATTAATTTTTGTTTTCAATTTCACTTTATTTGCATCATCCATCATAGCTTCTACTAGTGACAAATGAGGTTTAACGATACCCTTACTCTTCAAGAGATTGCTGAATGTTTTTGTTTTGCGGTGTAAACAACACACAGAGGTTAAAGCGATGCGATCTCAAGAATGGAGCCAATAAGAAGAGAGCAGCCACAGACAAACGTGTTTTGAAGTATGTCTCTGCGCAAGGCTTTGGTGGCATTTGGGGGATGATGAACTCTGACCTCACGGAGCTGTCTGGCGTTGAGAGGTTTTTTTTTGGGGGGAGGGGGGAGCGTTAGCCGTTCCCAAATGCCAGCGACCACGCCAAGGTGTGTGTGTGAGGTGAACCAGTTTTCCCTAACCCATGTGGGTGGTTTCTTCAAGTTCAATTCCTCTGCTCATGCTGGCAAATCTTTAGCATTCTGCGAACTTCTAAAGTGTTTTTTTTTGTAAACAGAAAGCACTTTTTGTAGAAATTTTATGTTGCTAAATATTTAATGATTATTCATTCGGTGAGAGTTCTGTTAAAAATACCAGTCGTATAGGGGAGCTGAAATTGGATCTGACCATTACCTTGTTAAAAGTGTATTGCAACTTAAACTTAAGAAGTGTTGTGTTAAGGTTAAAAAGTTTATCTTCAATTCTGAGCTCTGTTATAGCTAAAACTTACCATGATAGGTTACTTCGTCATTATGACAGTCATGGTTTGCTTACTACTGAAGTTGAGGAAGAATGGGATCATTTTAAACAGGCTTTTTTGGACACTAACAGTACTCTTTTAGGAAAAAAGGAGCAGAAGAGGCAAAATTATCTGAGTGATAAGGCACTTGAGCTTATTTCGGAAAGAAAGAACTGCAGGAATGCCCTTAATCAATACCCTACTAGTCCTAATAGAAAGCATTACAGAGACCTTAATAAACTTGTAAAGGATCAGTTAGCTGCTGATAAGAATCTTTGGCTTAATGGTTTGGCTGACAAAGCCGAGGAAGCAGTTAGACAGCACAACAGCAGAGAGCTGTACCAGATAGTTAATGTTTTGTGTGGTAGAAAATGGACAAGTATACTGGGATTGAAGGATAAACAAGGTAAAGTTATAGAAGGTGAGGATTCTGTCATGGCTAGGTGGGCTGAGCATTTCAGTGATGTTCTAAACAATATAGTTAGTTCTACTCCCATTGTTTGCAATGATGATAGATGCATTAGTGGCTTTAATGTTGGCCCTGTAACACAATCTGAAGTTATTTTGACTGTTTCTAAACTTAAACTTCATAAATCCCCAGGGGTAGGTGAAATTGCTACAGAAATGCTTGAGCTGGGAATATTTCGGTTACCACTTGGATGACTGAAATTTTGAATGTCTTTCATGATAAAGGCATGGTTCCTAAGGATTTTACCAGAGCTATCTATTATCCCTATTTTCCCTATTTTTAAAAAAAGGTGATCGCAGTTCTTGTTATAACTATAGGGACATCAGCCTACTTTCTGTTCCAGATAAAGTTCTTTTCATGATTGTGCTTAATAGAATTAAGAATCTGGTTGACAGGCAATTGCGTGATGAGCAATGTGGATTCAGAAGTGGTAGGGGATGTGTGGATCAGATATTTTCACTTAGGCAGATTCTTGAGAAATGTTTAGAGTTTCAGAAACCTTTGGTTGCTAGCTTTGCTGATTTCAAAAAGGCTTTCGACTCTGTTGATCGTCATAATTTGTGGTTGATATTGAGATCATATGGCATACCAGACAAGTTAACATAATGAAAGCTCTCTATAATAACACTGAGTCATGTGTGAGAGTTGGTAAGCCTTGTAGCAATTGGTTTAGCATTACGTCTGGTGTTCGACAAGGGTGCATTTTGTCTCCTTTTCTCTTTAGTTTGGTTGTTGATTATGTTATGCGAAATTCACTTCAAGGAAAAGATTTTGGCCTTAAATGGACTGGAGATACGAAAATTTCTGATTGATTATGCTGATGATTTAGCCCTTTTGGCAAATGATGTTGATGAGATGAACTCTTTCATTCGAGCTATTGATGAAACTGGTAGTAGAGTAGGTTTGGTTATAAACAGAGAGAAAACTAAAGTGATGAAAATTGGTCAGGCAGGCTGTGATTCAGTTAATCTGAATGGTTGCAGTCTTGAGCAGGTGTCACAGTTTAATTACCTTGGGAGCTATGCAACAGATAATGGTGATGTGCGGCATGAGATTAACAGACGAATAGGGATTGCTGCCGGGACTTTTAAGAATCTATGGAGATTGTGGAGAAATAGGCGTATACACCTAAAGACTAAAATTAGACTGTATAATAGTTTGGTTCTTTCTAGGGTTAGTTATGGTAGTGAAACTTGGACACTTTGTAAACAAGATAACAGGAAACGAGATGCTTACGCAGTATCTTGGGCATTAGGTGGTCCAACTTTGTAAGTAATGATGAGGTTAGGCAAAGGAGTTTGCAACCTCCTTTAAGCAGCATATTGTGCAGAGAGAGACTCCGCTGGTTTGGCCATGTTGCCCGTATGGACAATTATAGATTGGCGAATAGGGTTATGAACAGTGTGCCTAAAGGCCTCAGAAAGAAGGGGAGACCTAGGATGCGGTGGGCAGACAATGTCAAACAGGACCTTGTTAGAATTGGTGTGCAGTGGCCGGATGCAGTAGATGTAGCTCAGGACAGATATGCTTGGAGAAGTAAATTGCACGGTCAGATTGGACCTCTGTAGCCCATGGCTGCTTGAGGAGGATGATGATGATGAAGTTGCTTTTTTTTTTAATTTCATCTTTTTGACTTTTCGTTTGCTACTTTTTTCTTCAATAACTTTGGAATCGTTTTCCCTTTTTCCAGTGAATAGATCCTTGAAATTCAAGTACATTGGAATCGCGAAGATGAAATGCAGAGGAAAACAATTATAACAAAATAGGTTCAGATCTAAATGCCAAACCAATAGATATATTTCAAACCGTTTTTAAACAGATTTCTTTCTTATAAGACTGTTTCGTCCAATTATATTGCAGGAATACCTTATCAAATTTTCGATTTAGTAACAGGTCAAAATTTCTATTTTCTGATTAAAATAAGTTGTGTCGTTTTATCTCTGAGTGGCACTTTTTTTCACACTATGGGCTAAACAGCCAGGTCACAAGGACCCGAAGAAGGTTGGGGGAGGGGACCCACTGGAACAGCTGTTGGGAGACAGATGGTAGCCTCCCGTCAAGGCCATCCAGCGTGTTCTTTAACGTACACAGCGTATGGCTCTGCCCGACAAGGAGCCACGGCTTAACGTCCCATCCGACGGACGGCGGCCTTTCCAAGCACATCGGTGTCCCCTACTGACCGTGGGCAGGGCGGGGAATTTTGAGGAGATTAATCTCAACGCTGACCCAGCTGGGACTCGAACCTGGGAACTTTTAGGGGATTTTTAGGAATATTTAGGGATTTTTTGGGGAATATTTAGGATTATCAGTAGGGGACACCGATAGGCTTGGAAAGGTGGCCGTCCGTCGGATGGGACGTTAAGCCGTGGCCCCATGTACGGGAGAGATCTATACTCTTTGCACGTTAAATAACACGCTGGATGGCCTTGACGGGAGGCTACCATCTGTCACCCAACAGCTGTTTAAGTGGGTCCCCTCCCCCAACCTTCTCTGAGCCTTCGGGGTCCATGTGACCTGGCCATTTAGCCCATGGTGTGCAAAAAAGTGCCACTCAGAGGTAAAACAACCCAACGTTAAAGAACACGCTGGATGGCCTTGACGGGAGGCTACCATCTGTCTCCCAACAGCTGTTCCAGTGGGTCCCCTCCCCCAACCTTCTCTGAACCTTCGGGGTCCATGTGACCTGGCTATTTAGCCCATGGTGTGCAAAAAAGTGCCACTCAGAGGTAAAACAACCCAACGTTAAAGAACACGCTGGATGGCCTTGACGGGAGGCTACCATCTGTTTCCCAACAGCTGTTCCAGTGGGTCCCCTCCCCCAACCTTCTCTGAACCTTCGGGGTCCATGTGACCTGGCCATTTAGCTCATGGTGTGCAAAAAAGTGCCGCTCAGAGGTAAAACAACCCAACGTTAAAGAACACGCTGGATGGCCTTGACGGGAGGCTACGATCTGTCTCCCAACAGCTGTTCCAGTGGGTCCCCTCCCCCAACCTTCTCTGAGCCTTCGGGGTCCATGTGACCTGGCCATTTAGCCCATGGTGTGCAAAAAAGTGCCACTCAGAGGTAAAACAACCGAACCCAAAACCGTGATCATTTCTCTCACAGATAAAACATCACTTTACCTGCAACAGTTAAAGGACTTATAGCTCAGTAACCGTAACAGGAACTAAAAATTTCAGAAATAGGGACATTGAATTTTTTAATTTGAATTTTAACCTTTTTCAAACCTTTTCAAACGTCACGTAGCTTGGACATCTTCAGAATGAAGAGAATTCCTTAACTCTCATTGCGATAACACTTAATGCAAACCATTGGTACAGTCGCTCAAAAAAAAAACACTACGGTGGATTACAAAATTCAGAAAAAATATCTGGAAACCTTTTTTTTACAAATTAGTGATCTGGCAACCTTCGTGTCACGTGACACGAAAGTTGCCAGATCACTAATTTCTAAAAAAAAATCGTTGCCAGATATTTTTTCTGAATTTTGTAATCAACCATAGTGTTCGGATACTTTTTTTAATATACATAATGCGTATGAATATATAATGCAATGAATATGGAGCGTGTGCAATTACCGTTCACAGCAAACTGGAGCGGTTGCTGTTCACAGCACATTGGATCGTGTGAGCTCACAAAGACCTAGATCGTGTGGGCTCACTCACGGAAATATTGAGCGTGTGCAGTTACCGTTCACAGCAAACTGGAGCGGTTGCGGTTAATGTTCACAGCACATTGGATCGTGTGGGCTCACAAAAACCTGGATCGTGTGGGCCCACTCACAGAAATATTGAGCGTGTGCAGTTACCGTTCACAGCAAACTGGAGCGTGTGCAGTAACTGTACACGCTCCAGTTTGCTGTGAACGGTAACTGGAGCGTGTGCAGTTGCTGTACACGTTTCAGATATTTTTTCTGAATTCTGTAATTAACCACAGTGTTCGGATACTTTTTTGAGCGACTGTAAATAATTGGACGTAAACAGTTAGGAAATTATTAGTTGCGAAATATATAACCCTCATCAAAATATTATCGTCGTTCCACTTATTCCAATTACGACGTTCCTGCACGCGATGTTCGAAACGGAAATCGCGAGGTAATGCATTCATATCATTCGTCACTTCCGGCCGAGCAATCACTTGAAGGTGGAATCTATTGGAGGGAAAATGTGATTGTCGATACGGAATGTCCTTGATTATTATTGATCACGTGTGCAGTGTCCGGCGAAGTCGTTTGCGGAACGTCTTCGCAATGGTCGATTCATTTCTTTCGCTTAATGGGGGGAGTAAATTGTGGGTCGAAAGCTTTCGGATCCGTCATCCCCCAAAGAATTCGGATAATTAAACCTTTGGAGAGTCTAAACATCGACCCCTTCTTCAATATTCCTTTGTTAAAAGTATTACGGTGCAGCGATGAACATTACTGAGATAGAACTGATTTTTTTTAATGCATTTGTGTCTCCTGAATTGAGGTAAAGGTGTATAGGTAATTTTAGGCTTTACAATATTAGAATTGGAAATAAGTACAGTCGCTCAAATGAATATCCGAACACTATGGTTGATTACAGAATTCAGAAAAAATATCTGGAACGTGTACAGTAACTGTACACGCTCCAGTTACCGTTCACAGCAAACTGGAGAGTGTGCAGTTAATGCACACGCTCCAGTTTGCTGTGAACGGTAACTGCACACGCTCAATATTTCCGTGAGTGGACCCACACGATCAAGGTTTTTGTGAGCTCACACGATCCAATGTGCTGTGAACATCAACCGCAACTGCTCCAGTTTGCTGTGAACGGTAATTGCACACGCTCAATATTTCCGTGAGTGGGTCCACACGATCCAGGTTTTTGTGAGCCCACACGATCCACTGTGCTGTGAGCATTAACTGCACACGCTCCAGTTTGCTGTGAACGGTAACTGCACACGCTCAATATTTCTGTGAGTGGGCCCACACGATCCAGGTTTTTGTGAGCCCACACGATCCAATGTGCTGTGATCATTAACCGCAACCGCTCCAGTTTCCTGTGAACGGTAACTGCACACGCTCAATATTTCTGTGAGTGGGCCCACACGATCCAGGTTTTTGTGAGCCCCCACGATCCAATGTGCTGTGAACATCAACTGCACACGCTCAATATTTCCGTGAGTGAGCCCACACGATCTAGGTCTTTGTGAGCTCACACGATCCAATGTGCTGTGAACATCAACCGCAACCGCTCCAGTTTGCTGTGAACGGTAACTGCACACGCTCCATATTCATTGCATTATATATTCATACGCATTATATATATTTAAAAAAAAGTATCCGAACCATATGGTTGATTACAAAATTCAGAAAAAATACCTGGCAACGATTTTTTTTAGAAATGAGTGATCTGGTAACCTTCGTGTCACGTGACACGAAGGTTGCCATATCACTCATTTCTAAAAAAAACGTTTCCAGATATTTTTTCTGAATTCTGTAATCAACCGTAGTGTTCGGATATTTTTTTAAGCGACTGTACTTTTGTATTATCACCAGTGGTTAAGTGGCTATATTCTCCACAATGGGGTGGGCTGGGTTGTTTTACATCTGAGTAGCATTTTTTTTGCACACACTGTGTTACATGACTATGTCACAAGGACCCCTAGAGTTCAGAGAAGGTTGGGGGAAGGGACCCACTGTTATAAGACAGAGGGTAGCCTTCTGCTAAGGTCATCCAAGTGTTCATGAACGTGCCAAGGTATGGATCTTCTTTGCATACGGGGTCACGGCTTAATGTCCCATCTGCGAGATTACCGCCTTTCCATGACCATCGGTGTTCCCTATTACAAAGGGCAGGTGTGAGTTTTGCGGAGATGAATCTCAACTCTGGCACAGGTGGGATTCGAACCTCGGAATTACAGATTAAGAGACTGGATCGCTTGAAATGTCTCTAAAGGGTCTCTGAGTGTGCCTAAAGGGTTCATGAGTTGTGCCTAAGGGATCCGTGAGTTGTGCCTAAGGGTTCAGTGAGTTATGTCTAAGAGTTCAGTGAGTTGTACCTAGGTGTTCAGTGAATTATGTCTAAATGTTTAGTGAATTATGCCTAATGGTTCAGTGAGTTGAGTCTAAGGGATCCATGAGTTGTGCCTAAGGGTTCAGTGAGTTATGCCTAAGGGTTCAGTGGTTTATGACTGAGTGTTTAGTGAGTTATGCCTAAGGATTCAGTGAGTTATGCCTAAGGATTCAGTGAGTTGTACCTAGGGTTTCCTGAGTTGTGGGTAATAGGTTCATAGGTTCTGTCTAAGAGTTCAGTGAGTTGTACCTAAGGATTCAATGAGTTGTGTCTAAGGGATCAGTGAGTTGTGCTTAAGGGATCCGAGAGGTCTACCTAAGGATTCAGTGAGTTGTGTCTAAGGGATCAGTGAGTGACCTAAGAATTCAGTGTGTTGTGCCTAAAGATTCAGTGAGTTGTACCTAAGGATTCAGTGAGTTGTGCTTAAGGGATCCGTGAGTTGTACCTAAAGATTCAGTGGGTTGGGTTGTTTTACCTCTGAGCGGCACTTTTTTGCACACCATGGGCTAAATGGCCAGGTCACATGGACCCCGCAGGCTCAGAGAAGGTTGGGGGAGGGGACCCATTGGAACAGCTGTTGGGAGACAGATGGTAGCCTCCCTTCAAGGCCATCCAGCGTGTTCTTTAACGTGCACAGGGTATGGCTTTCCCGCACACGGGGCCACGGCATAACGTTCCATCCGACGGACGGCGGCCTTTCCAAGCCCATCGGTGTCTACTACTGACCGTGGGCAGGGCGGGGAATTTTGCGGAGATAAATCTCAACGCTGACCCAGCTGGGACTCGAACCTGGGAACTACAGATTACGAGTCTGGCGCGCTACCGACTGAGCCACCCCGCCCCAAAGATTCAGTGAGTTGTGCCTAAAGATTCAGTGAGTTCTACCTAAGGATTCAATCAGTTGTACCTAAGGATTCAGTGAGTTGTGCTTAAGGAATCCGTGAGTTGCACCTAAAGATTCAGTGAGTTGTATCTAAAGATTCAGTGAGTTGTACCTAAGGATTCATTGAGTTGTGTTTAAGAGGTGAGTGAGTTGTACCTAAAGATTCAGTGAGTTGTACCTAAGGATTCAATGAGTTGTGTTTAAGGGGTCAGTGAGTTGTACCTAAAGATTCAGTGAGTTGTGATTAAAGATTCAGTGAGTTCTACCTAAGGATTCAGTGAGTTGTGTCAAAGGGATCAGTGGGTGACCTAAGGATTCAGTGAGTTGTGCCTAAAGATTCAGTGAGTTGTACCTAAGGATTCAGTGAGTTGTGCTTAAGGGATCCGTGAGTTGTGCTTGAGGGATCCGTGAGTTCTACCTAAGTATTCAGTGAGTTGTGTCTAAGGGATCAGTGAGTGACCTAAGGATTCAGTGAGTTGTACCTAAAGATTCAGTGAGTTGTACCTAAGGATTCAGTGAGTTGTGCTTAAGGGATCCGTGAGTTGTGCTTGAGGGATCTGTGAATTGTACCTAAGGATTCAGTGAGTTCTGCTTAAGGGATCCGTGAGTTGCACCTAAAGATTCAGTGAGTTGCACCTAAAGATTCAGTGAGTTGTACCTAAGGATTCATTGAGTTGTGTTTAAGAGGTCAGTGAGTTGTACCTAAAGATTCAGTGAGTTGTACCTAAGGATTCAATGAGTTGTGTTTAAGGGGTCAGTGAGTTGTACCTAAAGATTCAGTGAGTTGTGATTAAAGATTCAGTGAGTTCTACCTAAGGATTCAGTGAGTTGTGTCAAAAGGATCAGTGGGTGACCTAAGGATTCAGTGAGTTGTGCCTAAAGATTCAGTGAGTTGTACCTAAGGATTCAGTGAGTTGTGCTTAAGGGATCCGTGAGTTGTGCTTGAGGGATCCGTGAGTTCTACCTAAGTATTCAGTGAGTTGTGTCTAAGGGATCAGTGAGTGACCTAAGGATTCAGTGAGTTGTACCTAAAGATTCAGTGAGTTGTACCTAAGGATTCAGTGAGTTGTGCTTAAGGGATCCGTGAGTTGTGCTTGAGGGATCTGTGAGTTGTACCTAAGGATTCAGTGAGTTGTGCTTAAGGGATCCGTGAGTTGCACCTAAAGATTCAGTGAGTTGTACCTAAGGATTCAATGAGTTGTGTTTAAGGGGTCAGTGAGTTGTACCTAAAGATTCAGTGAGTTGTGATTAAAGATTCAGTGAGTTCTACCTAAGGATTCAGTAAGTTGTGTCTAAGGGATCAGTGAGTGACCTAAGGATTCAGTGAGTTGTGCCTAAAGATTCAGTGAGTTGTACCTAAGGATTCAGTGAGTTGTGCTTAAGGGATCCATGAGTTGTGCTTAAGGGATCCATGAGTTCTACGTAAGGATTCAGTGAGTTGTGTCTAAGGGATCAGTGAGTGACCTAAGGATTCAGTGAGTTGTACCTAAAGATTCAGTGAGTTGTACCTAAGGATTCAGTGTGTTGTGCTTAAGGGATCCGTGAGTTGTGCTTGAGGAATCCGTGAGTTCTACCTAAGGATTCAGTGAGTTGTGTCTAAGGGATCAGTGAGTAACCTAAAGATTCAATGAGTTGTACCTAAGGATTCAGTGTGTTGTGCTTAAGGGATCCGTGAGTTGGGCTTAAGGGATCCGTGAGTTCTACCTAAGGATTCAGTGAGTAGTACCTAAAGATTCAGTGAGTTGTACCTAAGGATTCACCGAGTTGTGCTTAAGGGATCCGTGAGTTGTGCTTGAGGGATCTGTGAGTTCTACCTAAGGATTCAGTGAGTTGTGTCTAAGGGATCAGTGAGTGACCTAAAGATTCAGTGAGTTGTGCCTAAAGATTCAGTGAGTTGTACCTAAGGATTCAGTGAGTTGTGCTTAAGGGATCCGTGAGTTGTGCTTGAGGGATCTGTGAGTTCTACCTAAGGATTCAGTGAGTTGTGTCTAAGGGATCAGTGAGTGACCTAAAGATTCAGTGAGTTGTGCCTAAAGATTCAGTGAGTTGTACCTAAGGATTCAGTGAGTTGTGCCTAAGGGATCCTTGAGTTGTGCGAAAGGGATCCGTGAGATGTGTCTAAGAGATCTGTGAGTTGAGTAGATTCTACTTAGTAGAATATTAAATATTTTCCACACTTTCATTTTATTTTTATTACTGCTTAGGAAATTTTTATTTTGTAATAATTTTCTGAATTGGCTTAATGTTTTGCATTAAGCCATTTCAGTACCTTTTTAGTTGCAAATATTTGAACTTCAAGTGTTGATTTTTAAACTTTTTTTTTCATCTTTTTTCATTACACATTGGAGTAAAAATCACAACAACAACAAAAAACTACCAAATTATTTACATTTTACTTCGTTTATATAAATGATAACTTACTATTATTTATGAAAACGATGATAATAACTTAACCTGAGCTCTGTAAGATATCTCCGGGAACAAAAAAATTGGGAGACATTGATTTAATGGATATTTATCGAGGACTGGAACTGGGATCTCTGGTCGAGGACTGGACACGGCAGCTCAACTGTCACTAATGCCTTGCCCATTCTTCGAAAGACGTCATTTCTCTTGCTTTTTTTTTTTAGAATGACGTTATTATTTCTCGTGCTTTTTATTTGAATGACGTTTAAGCCAAGTTCCATTGAACTCGAGCCCAGACAAACCCACCCAGACCTGCGCGACAACCTTGCATTAATTGCCTATTCAGCGAACGGCAACTCATCGGCTACAGTCATCCGTTTCGCAATACCTTGTGGCAGATTTCAGGTTCTTTGCACGCCGAACGCCGACTCAACTCCCACGGGATGACGTCACACCGCGAGCCCGAGAATCAGACGACATCCCACATTAGGGAGGACAAGAACCTTTTTCTCCGTAGTCCGCCCATCCTCTCGAAGTTTGCCTTATGCCAACAACCCCCACTTTTACTTTTGCACTCCCGACCTGACCCCCGTCGTGCAAGCGAAGCATAGGGGCGACAGGTAGCAGGTGTTGGAAGCGTTATTAAAGGGGCCGAGCCGTGACCTTCACCGGAATCACGTGACACTCGGAGGTGCCGGATGTGGTACCCGGAGCACCGACGGGAAAACGTAAATAAAAATCGGGGAGAGAGCGAGGGATCTGAAGAGAGAAGAGATGATGTCGACAACAATGGGTCTGCAGTCATGGGAACGGGAGGATTCCATTCCGAAGAGAGGGGGGGGGGGGGGTTGGAAAGAGGTGATTGAATTTTAATTCTTTTCTGAATGTTTCGATGTCGTTGGCATGTCGTTTGTTGCACTCTTCGCTCAATGAAATTGTTGATCGCCTGTAAACAGCATTAGAGTTTGGAGAAGGTTAAGGGTCACTGGTCACCAACGGAGGCACGGCATTGCCGTTACCTCTACTACCTCGCTCATTTGCAAGGATCCCGTCCCGTCAAGTCCATCCAGCGTGTTCTTTAACGTTGGGTTGTTTTACTTCTGAGCGGCACTTTTTTTTTGCACACAATGGACTATGGCCAGGTCACAAGGACCCTGAAGGCTCAGAGAAGGTTGGATGAGGGGACCCACTGGAATAGCTGTTGGGAGACAGATGGTAGCCTCCCGTCAAGTCCATCCAGCGTGTTCTTTAACGTTGGGTTGTTTTACTTCTGAGCGGCACTTTTTTTTTGCACACAATGGACTATGGCCAGGTCACAAGGACCCCGAAGGCTCAGAGAAGGTTGGATGAGGGGACCCACTGGAATAGCTGTTGGGAGACAGATGGTAGCCTCCCGTCAAGGCCATCCAGCGTGTTCTTTAACGTTGGGTTGTTTTACCTCTGAGCTGCACTTTTCTGCACACCATGGGCTAAATGGCCTGGTCACAAGGACCCCGAAGGCTCAGAGGAGGTTGGGGGAGGGGACCCACTGGAACAGCTGTTGGGAGACAGATGGTAGCCTCCCGTCAAGGCCATCCAGCGTGTCCTTTAATGTTTTGTTGTTTTACCTCTGAGCGGCACTTTTTTGCACACCATGGGCTAAATGGCCAGGTCACAAGGATCCTGAAGGTTCAGAGAAGGTTGGGGGAGGGGACCCACTGGAACAGGTGTTGGGAGACAGATGGTAGCCTCCCGTCAAGGCCATTCAGCGTGTTCTTTAACGTTGGGTTGTTTTACCTCTGATCGGCACTTTTGTGCACACCATGGGCTAAATGACCAGATCACAAGGACCCCGAAGGCTCAGAGGAGGTTGGGGGAGAGGACCCACTGGAACAGCTGTTGGGAAACAGATGGTAGCCTCCCGTCAAGGCCATCCAGCGTGCTCTTTAACGTGCACAGGGTATGGCTCTCCCGCACACGGGGCCACGTCTTAACGCCCCATCCGACGGACGGCGGCCTTTCCAAGCTCAGCGGTGTCCCCTACTGACCGTGGGCAGGGCGGGGAATTTTGCGGAGATAAATCTCAACGCTGACCCAGCTGGGACTCGAACCTGGGAACTACAGATTGCGAGACTGGCGCGCTACCGACTGAGCCACCCCCGCTCCTTGGGAGAGACATACCAACACCTCCTATAATAGAAAGCCATGGGACCAAATTTATGACGTCAGCTTAAGGAGTCCTACCATATAGATATCTCTTATATTTGTAGTTCCAATAGCATTATTGGTAGATTCCTGTGCTAATCTTTATATTAATGTTTATTCATAATATATTTTATTTAGGAGAAAAATTATTCGTATTAATTAGCATTACGATATTTGATAATAAATATGAAAAATTTCCTTTCTAAACATTTATAGCAGCTTTTGTGGCAAGAAGTGGAATCCGATTGTACAGTCGCTCAAAAAAGTATCCGAACACTATGGTTGATTGCAAAATTCAGAAAAAATATCTGGCATTGATTTTTTTAGAAATTAGTCATCTGGCAACCTTCGTGTCACGTGGTTGCCAGATGACTCAATGCCAGATATTTTTTCTGAATTTTGCAATCAACCATAGTGTTCGGATACTTTTTTGAGCGACTGTACATATGCAGGTTCACGAACAGTGCACATTATGTTCAAAACTATTTGAGGTACCGACTTTCAACTACAATCTTACTTTCTTGAATATATATTATTTTCCTACTTATTGGAGGGCGGGGGGCCCAGTCGGTAGCGCGCCAGGCTCGTAATCTGCAGTTCCCAAGTTCGAGTCCCAGCTGGGTCAGTGTTGAGATTTATCTCCGCAAAACTCCCCGCGCATGGTCAGTAGGGGACACCACTGGGGTTGAAAAGGCCGCCCTGCATCGGATGGGACGTTAAGCCGTGGCCCCGTGTGCGAGAGAGTGCCATGCCCTGTGCACATTAAAGAACATGCTGGATGGCCTTGACGGGAGACTACCATCTGTCTCCCAGCAGCTGTTCCAGTGGGTCCCCTCCCCCAACCTTCTCTGAGCCTTCGGGGTCCATGTGACCTGGCCATTTAGCCATGGTGTGCAAAAAAAGTGCCGCTCAGAGGTAAAACAACCCAACGTTAAAGAACACGCTGGATGGCCTTGACGGGAGATTACCATCTGTCTTCCAGCAGCTGTTCCAGTGGGTCCCCTCCCCCAACCTTCTCTGAGCCTTCGGGGTCCATGTGACCTGGCCATTTAGCCATGGTGTGCAAAAAAAGTGCCGCTCAGAGGTAAAACAACCCAACGTTAAAGAACACGCTGGATGGCCTTGACGGGAGATTACCATCTGTCTTCCAGCAGCTGTTCCAGTGGGTCCCCTCCCCCAACCTTCTCTGAGCCTTTGGGGTCCATGTGACCTGGCCATTTAGCCATGGTGTGCAAAAAAAGTGCCGCTCAGAGGTAAAACAACCCAACGTTAAAGAACACGCTGGATGGCCTTGACGGGAGATTACCATCTGTCTCCCAGCAGCTGTTCCAGTGGGTCCCCTCCCCCAACCTTCTCTGAGCCTTCGGGGTCCATGTGACCTGGCCATTTAGCCATGGTGTGCAAAAAAAGTGCCGCTCAGAGGTAAAACAACCCAACGTTAAAGAACACGCTGGATGGCCTTGACGGGAGACTACCATCTGTCTCCCAACAGCTGTTCCAGTGGGTCCCCTCCCCCAACCTTCTCTGAGCCTTCGGGGTCCATGTGACCTGGCCATTTAGCCATGGTGTGCAAAAAAAAGTGCCGCTCAGAGGTAAAACAACCCAACGTTAAAGAACACGCTGGATGGCCTTGACGGGAGACTACCATCTGTCTCCCAACAGCTGTTCCAGTGGGTCCCCTCCCCCAACCTTCTCTGAGCCTTCGGGATCCTTGTGACCTAGCCATTTAGCCCATGGTGTGCAAAAAAGTGCCGCTCAGAGGTAAAACAACCCAACCCACAAATGGAGCCAGGCTTAACATCTCATCGGACAGATGGCGGCCTTTCCAAACCCAACGGTGTCCTCCTACTGAACGAGTTTTGCGGAGATAAATCTTAGCACTGGCTAAGATTTATATTTTTAACCTTAGCACTGGCTAGAAGTGACTAGAATCTGAGAACTGCAGATTACAAAAGAGCCCTTTGGAGAGTCGAAAAAAGGGTCCTTGTGACCTGGCCATTTAATCCATAAGTGCAGCTCAACCGTTGTATAATCCAACTTTTAAAATTTCTTTCTTCTTAGCTGAATTAATAAACTTACAACGCATAAAAGTTAAAAAAAATTATCGATCTGAGTTCTCCTCAGAAAACATTCACGATCACAATGAAAGTGGCAAAACGCCAAAAAAACTCCATCAACCATAAAAATCAGGTAGGTGAGAAAGAAAGCAAAAATATCGACATCATCCTTCATATTTAAAGCGCTGATTACGGGGGGGGGGAAGTCCTCCCTCCCTCCCTCCACACACTTACAGCTTTTGAAAACTTTCATATATAAATCCATTCGAACTCCGACGAATGGGCCCGTACAGGAAACGATATTAAATATTTAGAAACTACTTTCTCATGCAGTTTTGGCAACAACCTATTACCCCTAGAGCAGCGAGTCGCACTTCTCGCATTCTGGCTTGTTTCTTCCCCTTCTTTTTTTGATCGTTATTTGTTCATTTTTGCACCTTCGAAAAAGTGCTCGTGATGCCCATTCATCATATTCTGCTCGACAGTTCGTTTTCACTTACAAGATTGATTTATTCTCGCTCTCTGAAACATTTAGAAAGGGGAAGTGTTAGAATATTTCTCTCCTCGTTCCTTTCCTTCACTTTCGCTTTTATGATCATGAGGCCGCTGATTTCCCTCCCCTATTTCCTTTTATTGTTGTTTTTTGCCGTTTTGGAAACATTTCCAGGAATCTGAATATAAAAATACATCATAGACAGGCGTGTAAGGAATGAAACAATCCGAGGTTAATTTTTAAATCGGAGGTGAAAATTGCTGATGTCCTTCTTCTCTCTCCGTCTTGTAATTGGGGGGGGGGGGGGGGGGGGGGGGCTCAGTCGATAGCGCGCCAGGCTTGTAATCTGTAGTTCCCAGGTTCGAGTCCCAGCTGGGTCAGCGTTGAGATTTATCTCCGCAAAACTCCCCGCCCTGCCCACGGTCAGTAAGGGACACCGATCGGCTTGGAAAGGCCGCCGTCCGTCGGATGGGACGTTAAGCCGTGGCCCGTGTGTGGGAGAACCATACCTTGTGCACGTTAAAGAACACGCTGGATGGCCTTGACGGGAGGCTACCATCTGTCTCCCAACAGCTGTTCCAGTGGGTCCCCTCCCCCAACCTTCTCTGAGCCTTCGGGGTCCTTGTGGCCTGGCCATTTAGCCATGGTGTGTAAAAAAGTGCCCCTCAAGAGGTAAAACAATCCAACGTTAAAGAACACGCTGGATGGCCTTCACGGGAGGCTACCATCTGCCTCACAACAGCTGTTCCAGTGGGTCCTCTCCCCCAACCTTCTCTGAGCCTTCGGGGTCCTTGTGGCCTTGCCATTTAGCCATGGTGTGCAAAAAAGTGCCGCTCAGAGGTAAAACAACCCAACGTTAAAGAACACGCTGGATGGCCTTGACGGGAGGCTACCATCTGTCTCCCAACAGCTGTTCCAGTGGGTCCTCTCCCCCAACCTTCTCTGAGCCTTCGGGGTCCTTGTGACCTGGCCATTTAGTCCATAGTGTGAAAAAAAGTGCCGCTCAGAGGTAAAACAATCCAATCCAATCCGTATGTAAAGTAATTCTCTATATAATGGACTATTTGTCATTATGAAGGAATTTAAGTTTCTTTGTTCACATTATTCAGAGATATTTTTTTTTAAATTTCGTCATTTGCAATGAGTAAGTGTGAGGGTAGAGGCGAGTTCATTTTCCAACCGGCTGAAGGTAATTTGGTGTTGAGGTTAAGAGTGACTTTCAACCTTTCAATTTAGAAGTAATCAACTGCTCTTTTGCGACTGTTATTTTTAGCTGTTGACTGTGGATTTAGATGCGGGGATGGGGGAGGGGGATTTGGCTCAGTCAGTAGCGTGCCAGGCTCGTAATCTGTAGTTTCTAGGTTCGAGTCCCAGCTGAGACATCGTTGAGATTTATCTCTGCAAAACCCCTCACTCTCTGCCTTCTATTAATAGCGGATACGAATGACCTAGGAAAGGCCGCCGCCCTTCTGATGTGACGTAAGGTCACGGTCATGTGTGGGAGAGCCGTACTTGCACGTTAAAGAACACGCTGCATGCCCTTGACAGGAAACTACAGTCGCTCAAAAAAATATCCGAACACTATGGTTGATTACAGAATTCAGAAAAAATATCTGGCAACGATTTTTTTAGAAATGAGTGATCTGGCAACCTTCGTGTCACGTGACACGAAGGTTGCCAGATCACTCATTTCTAAAAAAAATCGTTGCCAGATATTTTTTCTGAATTCTTCGTATCACGTGACACGAAGGTTGCCAGATCACTCATTTCTAAAAAAAATCATTGCCAGAAATTTTTTCCTGAATTCTATAATCAACCATAGTGTTCGGATACTCTTTTGAGCGACTGTACCATCTGTCTCCTGACAGCTGTTCCAGTGGGTCCCTTCCTCCAACCTATTCTGAGCCCTCAGGGTCCTTATGACATGACCATTTAGCCCATTGTGCGCAAAAAAGTGCAGCTCAGAGGTAAAACAACTCGATCCCAGGTTCGAGTCCCATCTGTGTCATTCAGATTTGTCTCCGTTAACCCCCCCCCCCCCAGGCTTCTGTCAGAAAGGGGATACCGATGGTTTTGAAAGACCGCCGTCCATCATATTAGGTGCAAAGCCGTGGTTCCGTGTACAAGAGAGCCACGCCTTGTACACGTTAAAAGGTTGGGTTGGGTTGTTTTACCTCTGAGCGGCACTTTTTTTGCACACCATGGTCTAAATGGCCAGGTCACAAGGACCCCGAAGGCTCAGAGAAGGTTGGGGGAGGGGACCCACTGAAACAGCTGTTGGGAGACAGATGGTAGCCTCCCGTCAAGGCCATCCAGCGTGTTCTTTAACATGCACAGGGTATGGCTCTCCCGCACACGGGGCCACGGCTTAACGTCCCATCCGACGGACGGCGGTCTTCCCAAGCCCACCGATGTCCCCTACTGACCATGGGCAGGGCGGGGAATCTTCCGGATATAAATCTCAACGCTGATCCAGCTGGGACTCGAACCTGGGAACTACAGATTACGAGCGTGGCGCGCTACCAACAGAGCCACCCCCGCCCCCACGTTAAAAGGACACGCTGGATGGGAAGTTTTCGTACGTCTCCTAAAAGCAGCCCAGTTGATCTCTTCCCTAACCAACACTCCGACCTCGAAGCCATTCGGCCTGGCCATTTAGCTCATTGTATGCAATAAAAGAAAAAGTGCCGCTCATAGGTAAAAAAAAAAAACCAACGCACGTCGCACAAGAGACCGCGCTGCAACAAGTATCAAAAAGCTGTCAGACAGAAAAAGATTCCGTATCATCCTATTCTCTGGCAAAAGAAAATGAAAAACCTAATACGCATTCTGAGAAATTCGCCTTTTGCAAAACCCTATTTTTCACTCCCACTTGTTGAGGTTTCTTACCTCTTCGAATGGTGGCGTTTGGCTCGAGCGGTCACGCCACCGTGATGACGAAGATGATGGGGGATGGGAGGAGGGGGGAACGACGATGCCATCCCCCCTGGGCCGGTTTCGGCTAATGACGTAAGTACATCCTTTGTCGTCTGTTGCGACCCGTAGATTACACAGCCGCAGCTCCTTATTTGTAGCTGGAGCCATGGATCGTTGGTGAAAACACGCCTTGGGCATCCAGGTTCAGTGTCATCATCGGGAGGAGGAGGAGGGGGATCGATTTCTATTTATAGACCGAAAGGGTGACGAAGGAAAACAATTTATTTGTTGTTCGCATTCTTTGTGAACGATCGCGAAAATGATTTTCATTTTTTTTTAGTAAAAAAAAGTTTTTTTTTTGCTTAAATCGGGAAATATTAAGCCTAAATAAAACATAATGACAAAATTTATAAAAAATGTAGACGGATATTTTTCCATTGAAAGATGTAAAATAGGAAGATAACACACGAACGTTGTTTATTTTTGCTTATATTCAGGCGTTGTTTCAGTTGGGTTGTTTTACCTCTGAGAGGCACTTTTTTGTACACGGTGGGCTAAATGACCAGTCACGAGAACCCCAAGGGGTCAGAAAAGGTTGGATGAAAGCTACGCACTGAAGAACTCTTAGGAGATATATGATAAGCATCCCGTGATGCCGATCAAGCTGTTCCTTAGCGTGCACAGGTTATAGCTCCTGGAAAAAAGGCGCCATGGTTTAATCTGACAGACGGCGGGGCACCCTGTCCAATCCCATAGATATTCCGTTTCTCACTGAGGGCCGAACGGGGGGGGGGGGGGGGGGGGGTTCAGCAGAGAAAATCTCAAAGCCAGCGCAGTTGGGTTGTTTTACTTCTGAGCGGTACTTTTTTGCACACCATGGGCTAAATGGCCAGGTCACATGGACCTCGAAGGCTCAGAAAAGGTTGGGGGAGGGGACCCACTGGAACAGCTGTTGGGAGACAGATGGTAGCCTCCCGTCAAGGCCATCTAGTGTGTTCTTTAACGTTGGGTTGTTTTACCTCTGAGCGGCACTTTTTTACACACCATGGGCTAAATGGCCAGGTCACATGGACCCCGAAGGCTCAGAAAAGGTTGGGGGAGGGGACCCACTGGAACAGCTGTTGGGAGACAGATTGTAGTCTTTCGTCAAGGCCATCCAGCGTGTTCTTTAACGTGCACAGGGTATGGCTCTCCTGCACACGAGGCCACGGCTTAACGTCCCATCCGACGGACGGCGGCCTTTCCAAGCCCATCGGTGTCCCCTACTGACCGTGGGCAGGGCAGGGAAATTGTGCGGAGATAAATCTCAACGCTGACCCAGCTGGAACTCGAACCTGGGAATTACAGATTACGAGCCTGGCGTGCTACCGACTGAGCCACCCCCGACCCTTTTACATCCGGATTTCAGCTATTCTTCCTTCTATACAGCGTTAACAATCTATTTGAATTCCAAAGGGTTCAGAAGATAGCAGGTGTTGCTTTAATAATCAAGTTCCAACACTCAAGACAGTTACTAGAAATTATTGCTAAACGGATTAATTATAAGCAGCACAGGAGGCTTATATTTCTAACGAAAGGTACAATGAACTGTCACCTTAATTCCTGTTAGCGGAAGTTGTAAGGAAAGCTCAAGAGACATTGTACTCTTTCGAGCAGCGAACAAAGATTTAATTCAACATTTCAGGGAGCAAATTCGATCCCAAGACGGTTCCCATTCAAAGACGAACCGAGGATGCATCCCCTATTCAGCGAAACAGCACGCGAATGGTTGGCATCAAGTCCACACCCATTGACATTTGACGCGTGCGTCCATTCACCGTTTCTTCCCCTTTCCTTCCCTCCCCAATCTGTTATCTCTTGCCATCTGATACAGATTTGCATATGGGAAGTCTTCACGTTGCTTGAACGTTGTCCGTGATGGCTGTAGTTACCAGCTCGGTGGATTTCAGTTGAGGGAAAAATAGTTTTTTTTCAGATAGATAATTTTTATTTCAGATAACGTTTTACAGTATACAAAAAGTTTTGAGGTCTCACAAGAGCAGGCTCGTTCGTGAGATCTCAATATAGAAACAATTTCAATTGAAAATATCAGTCATCACATTGAATAATACACACAAAAAAAACGAAAACAACTCAAAACAAAAAATTTCTAGTTGGGTTGTTTTACCTCTGAGCGGCACTTTTTTGCACACCATGGGCTAAATGGCCAGGTCACATGAACCCCGAAGGCTCAGAGAAGGTTGGGAGAGGGGACCCACTGGAACAGCTGTTGGGAGACAGATGGTAGCCTCCCGTCAAGGCCATCCAGCGTGTTCTTTAACGTTCACAGGGTATGGCTCTCCCACACACGGGGCCACGGCTTAACGTCCCATCCGACGGACGGCGGCCTTTCCAAGCCCATCGGTGTCCCCTACTGACCGTGGGCAGGGCGGGGAATTTTGCGGAGATAAATCTCAACGCTGACCCAGCTGGGACTCGAACCTGGGAACTACAGATTACGAGCCTGGCGCGCTACCGACTGAGCCACCCCCGCCCCCAAAATTTCTAGTAATCCAGAAATGTGAAAGTCAGAAACATTCAATATCCATGGTACATATAACAGTTATAGTAGATTAATGCAAAAAAGTTTCCACATCGTCCAGTTTCAAAATGCATTTCTTGAGAACTTTAGAAAACAAATGATAATTCGTGATATTTTTCCTGCTGACTGGGAGAGAGGAAAGAAATTTCGGTGCTAAATACAAATAATAGTGCCTAAAATTTTGGGGCGGGGGTGGCTCAGTCGATAGCGCGCCAGGCTCGTAATCTGTAGTTCCCAAATTCGAGTCCCAGCTGGGTCAGCGTTGATATTTATCTCCGCAAAATTCCCCGCCCTGCCCACGGTCAGTAGGGGACACCGATGGGCTTGGAAAGGCCGCCATCCGTCTTAAGGGACGTTAAGCCGTGGCCCCGTGTGCGGGAGAGCCATACCCTGTGCACGTTAAAGAACACGCTGGATGGCCTTGACGGGAGGCTACCATCTGTCTCCCAACAGCTGTTCCAGTGGGTCCCCTCCCCCAACCTTCTCTGAGCCTTCGGGGTCCATGTGACCTGGCCATTTAGCTTATGGTGTGCAAAAAAGTGCCGCTCAGAGGTAAACCAACCAACCAACAGCCTAAAAATTTCCTTATGTAATGCAGGAATTTCATAATTTATGTTTTTATCTCGTCGTAATTGGTAATTATTCGTGTCAGTTTTAATGCTATCATTTCTAAAGTAAAAGTATTGAATTATTTCGAAAAAATAATCATAGCGTAAAGGCAAAATTCCTGCTTCTCGAAACAAAGGTAATGAAGGTTGCGTTTTGGGGCTTTTAGTTAATAAGCGAATAAATCTCTTTTGCAGCACTAAAAGTTGTTTAAAATTATTGAAATACATGCCTCCCCAAGATTTTATACCATATGTTAGTTGAGAATGGATTAATGCATAATATAGTGTACACATAAATTTAAATGAAACTAAATGTCTTACAAGATATAAGCGGGCCAGGTTACGGATGACCTTTCTTTTAACCCATGTTGCATGCACTTTCCAAGTTAGGCCTGCATCAATCCAAATACCTAAATATTTCACTGACGGCAAAAAAGGAATTTGAGGACAATTACAGTGACTTTTCGATGAACAATTCGTATCATGATATTTCAATTGATTGCGGTGCAAAATATCTGTAACAGAACTATTTTTCTTTAAGTAGAAATAAACTGCATTTGTCTTTGTCAGATTAATTGTTAAAAAAATTACTCGTGGTCCAGTTTCTAATTAATTCTAGATCACTATTTGCTTGTTTAAAAATAATCGAAGAATCAAAACCAGTATATGTCAGGCAAGTGTCGTCAGCAAAAATAGTTAATTTACCTGTTAGGTTAATGGAATCTAGATCATTAATGTAAATAATAAATAATATGAATTATATTTATTTTTCCAGACTTATCTCCATTTTAGAACAGTTTGCGTCTAGAGCATGGTTGTCTACTAGTGGGTCTACCTCTGCAGTTGCGCAGGGTCGTCATCTGCAGCTCCTAGGTTCGAATCCCAGCTGGGCAAGAGTTGAGATTTATTTCCGCAAAATTCCGCGCCCTGCCCACGGTCAGTAGGGGACACCGATGGGCTTGAAAAGGCCACCGTCGTCAGATGGGACGTCGTCGTTGTCGTGTGCGAGAGAGCTATACCCTGTGCACGTTAAAGAACACACTGGATGGCCTTGACGGGAGGCTACCATCTGCACCCACTGGACAGCTATCAGGAGACAGATGATACAGTCGCTCAAAAAAGTATCCGAACACTACGGTTGATTTACAGAATTAAAAAAAAATCTGGCAACGATTTTTTTAGAAATTAGTGTTCTGGCAACCTTCGTGTCACGTGACACGAAGGTTGCCAGATCACTAATTTCTCTGAGCGGCAACCTTCGTGTGACGTGACACGAAGGTTGCCAGACTGGAACAGCTGTTCCCAACAGCTGTTCCAGTGGGTCCTCTCCTCCAGCCTTGTCTGAGCCTTCGGGGTCCATGTGACCCGGCCATTTAGCCCATGGTGTGCAAAAAAGTGCAGCTCAGAGGTAAAACAACCCAACCCTGTTTCATCATGATAAACCATTTCTATTTTCTCTTCATTCATTCCGTAACGTAATTCGGCCACATGACCTACTGGGTCACTCAATAACGAATTGTAAACACTGCTCAACCGAGTCAGACAATTGACCTCAGTGTTCTCTACCGTTGCGTAACAGTTGTGAATAAACAATGCTCCAGCGCTATTTGCAAAATAAAGAGTACTGTCAAGGTCAAATCAAAGGCACGAAGCCTGTTTCAGTGCCATTTCCTCCCAATCTGAGTTTTACCATCTTCACTTGTTCGCCTCGCCATCCAAATAAGCTCCATCCTCCACGAGATGGGGGGGGGGGGGGGTGTAGGGGGTGGCTCAGTCGGTAGCGCGCCAGACTCGTAATCTGTAGTTCTCAGGTTCGAGTCCCAGCTGTGTCAGCGTTGAGATTTATCTCCGCAAAATTCCCCGCCCTGCCCAAGGTCAGTAGGGGACACCGGTGGGCTTGGAAAGGCCGCCGTCCATCGGATGGGACGTTAAGCCGTGGCCCCGTGTACGGGAGAGCCATACCCTGTGCACGTTAAAGAACACGCTGGATGGCCTTGACGGGGGGGCTACCATCTGTTTCCCAACAGTTGTTCCAGTGGGTCCCCTCCCCCAACCTTCTCTGAGCCTTCGGGGTCCATGTGACCTGGCCATTTAGCCCATGGTGTGCAAAAAAGTGCCGCTCAGAGGTAAAACAATCCAACGTTAAAGAACACGCTGGATGGCCTTGACGGGAGGCTACTATCTGTCTTCCAACAGCTGTTCCAGTGGGTCCCCTCCCCCAACCTTTTCTGAGCCTTCGGGGTCCTTGTGACCTGGCCATTTAAGCCATGGTGTGCAAAAAAGTGCCACTCAGAGGTAAAACAACCCAATCCACGAGATGAGGAGAGATTGCATCTGACTGCCTCGTGCTGACAGCGAGCCCGAGCCTCCGCGAGACCGATTCTGTTTCGTTCCCATTCACCGAGAAAGAGAGCGCTCGAACTTTCCTGCGAAACAAAATTTGAAATTCAATAGATTTTCAAAACACGTGAGTAAAGTGACTCATCGCAGATATTCGCTGAACTAGCAGATGTGGCACCAGGTATCACCGACTTGTCGATTGCAGATCATTTGTTATGTAGCATTCTCTTTTTAGAATCCATCTCTGGAACTTTTATTTTCTTGTCTCTCCAGTCACGAATTCAGTGCCGGTTCCTGTCAGACCTCTGTGGCAAGCAGCTGCTTGAGGGGGTATTTATTTTATTTGATTTTTTTATTTTCTTTCTTCACGTGCCGAAATAGAATTGGACCTTATCCTGTATCTTTATGTAATCTTTATTGTCTTATTTTGTAGGTTGTCAATTCTTGAACTTTTCTGAGTTTTTTTTTCTTAAATTCTGACAAAATGGGATTGTATATCTTCGATCTAAGAGGAATATTTTTTGCCTTTTCTTTCAAGTTGTAAATTCTGTTCTTTTTTATATTTGTTATGGTAAAATGGGTTTGTGTATCTCGTATCTAAATGCATTCTTTATTGTCTTAATTTTAAGGTTGTAAATTCTTGTTTGTTTTTTCTATAAAAAAATTCCCTCAAGCGCTGCTTGCCACAGAGGTTTGAGAGGAGCCTGTCACTTTATACGACATAGAGAAAGTCTCTGATGAAGGCGATACCTCAGCAGCTATATATGCATCAAGTGTCTTAATATGTCAAAAACTGTTTTAATATCTTGCGTCTAGTTAAAATATTTATTGGGTTGTTTTACCTCTGAGCGGCACTTTTTTGCACACCGTAGGTTAAATGGCCAGGTCACAAGGATCCCGAAGGCTCAGAGAAGGTTGGGGGAAGTGACCCACTGGAACAGCTGTTGGGAGACAGATGGTAGCCTCCCATCAAGGCCATCCAGCGTGTTCTTTAACGTTGGGTTGTTTTACCTCTGAGCGGCACTTTTTTGCACACCATGGGCTAAATGGCCAGGTCACATGGACCCCGAAGGCTCAGAGAAGGTTGGGGGAGGGGACCCACTGGAACAGCTGTTGGGAGACAGATGGTAGCCTCCCATCAAGGCCATCCAGCGTGTTCTTTAACGTTGGGTTGTTTTACCTCTGAGCGGCACTTTTTTACACACCGTGGGCTAAATGGCCAGGTCACATGGACCCCGAATACTCAGAGAAGGTTGGGGGAGGGGACCCACTGGAAGAGATGTTGGGAGACAGATGGTAGCCTCCCGTCAAGGCCATCCAGTGTGTTCTTTAACGTGCACAAGGTATGGCTCTCCCGCACACGGGGCCACGGCTTAACGTCCCATCCGACGGATGGCGGCCTTTCCAAGCCCATCGGTGTCCCCTACTGATCGTGGGCAGGGCGGGGAAATTTGCGGAGATAAATCTCAACGCTGACCCAGCTGCGACTCGAACCGGGGAACTACAGATTACGAGCTTGGCGCGCTACCGGCTGAGCCACCCCCGCATCAATTATAGCGTTCAGGGCAAGGCAGCTTCCAGAATTTGCTTCATATGGGCAGTATGTCCGTGAGTGTCAGTATTTCATTTTCATCAAGAATTTCAGCATTGTCGAATACCTCTACCAAAGAGGTAACGTGAATGCCAACATTGGAAGTAATTGAAATAACGTAATTGCACAGATGACGGATTGACGACGGTTCTACTAGATCATTGGTTAATTGAGCTATCAATCACTTGTCATTCAACCAGCAAATCTGAGAGATCATTGGTCGATAAGAAGTGATTGATAGCTCAATGACCAGTGAAATCACGAATGCATGAAGATGCTCGCCAAAGCTGACACATTAGCTTCGTTATTTTAATTTCTTAATGAGTCTCATGCAATATTTATCAAATTGTAATAGTTATAATAATTTGGTATGAATTACGTTCTCTTCAAAAGGAATGCATTTATTTAAAGAGCAGGAAAAAAGAGCTCACTTTAGAATTAAAATTCCGCGAATGGATCTTTAAAATGAGGAATGGAAATGCAAAAACAAATTCGCCCCCCCTCCCTTTTCCAGACGATTTCTATAAATTCCGAATTTTTCTTGGCTTACTGAGAAAGATTTTCTTTTATATATGTTGTTGGGTTGGGTTGTTTTATGTCTGAGCGGCACTTTTTTGCACACCATGGGCTAAATGGCCAGGTCACATGGACCCCGAAGGCTCAGAGAAGGTTGGGGGAGGGAACCCACTGGAACAGCTGTTGGGAGACAGATGGTAGCCTCCGTCCCGTGTTCTTTAACGTGCACAGGGTATGGCTCTCCCGCACACGGGGCCACGGCTTAACGTCCCATCCGACGGACGGCGGCCTTTCCAAGCCCATCGGTGTCCCCTACTGACCGTGGGCAGGGCGGGGAATTTTGCGGAGATAAATCTCAACGCTGACCCAGCTGGGACTCGTACCTGGGAAGTACAGATTACGAGCCTGGCGTGCTACCGACTGAGCCACCCCGCCCATTTTTTTTATACATGTATTTTGATTTCTGCAGAGTTAAGGTTTGTGTTTTTCTTTAAGAAACAGTTTGTGATTTAAAGTCTCACAAACGTTCTCTTCCCTTATTGACTTTCTTAACCATCTCCGAAGTGTTCTTTTCTTTTTCCGTCGAAAAACGAACTCTCCCTGTCGCCGACTCATTCCCACGATCACCATCCATCAGCCGAGATGTCGCCAAAAGCATCAGAAACTCTTCTTCATCAAACCGCCAAACTCGATATTACGTGCCCTTCCTATAAAAGCAACAAAAACTTCTTTTTTTTTTAAATCTCTTCGAAAACGTCTCTTTCTCTTCAAATTTTTTTTCATCTTCTTGGACTTTTCAGTGTTTCAATGGCTTCGCAGTTTAATCACCAAAATCCGTTCGCTCCTATGCTCCGCAAGAGCAAATGAGTTATCTTCGAACGAGTCGAATCTCGCGAGCAAGAACAAAAGAGCTGGAGAGTTTATCTCGGCTTCTGAAAAAAAAAAAAACGAATCCGTTTGCCTGATGAAGAGAATAAAGCGAGCCGAACTTGGGCAAAATGTGCCCGAGGTTCCCGTGGCTCTAATTTACATCTTCTTGGGGGTCGGTCAACTCTGTTGAATGCTTTTGCTTCGGGACGTTAGGAAATCGAAAATCCGATAGCTGAAGGAGAGTCAGAGAGCGCTCTCACTCTGCGAATTCCGTTTGAATTGCTCTGTGTACTCCAGAACTTCTGGATGGGTGTGGGTAAAGTTCGAAGAGAGAGAGATTGAGCTAGGGATTGTGAGAGACAGAGGATGGTGATGAGGGAGGAGGAGGAAGAAGAGGATGTGCTCAGGATGCCGTTCGTTGTTGGAGTGCGAGAATCGGATGAGAGGTTGGGTAATGTGAAAATGGATAAAAATAGATGGCAAAAGGGCTTAGCTGAGTGTGTGAAGCGATAACAAAGAGGAAATAAAATAAGAGTAAATTTGAAACGCGAGATTTTTCTCTTTTTTATTGTGGGGGGAGGGGGAGTGGGGAGGGATGCATAGGGCGTTTGTAAGAAAAAGGTTGGGTGGGAATTGGGAACTGGTGGAGGAAGGTTAAATTAAAAAAAAAAAAATTGATATTCTCTTCGAAATGATGTAAGAGAAAAAGAAAGAAGTGACACAACTGGTTATGATGAGAGCATTGGCTTGGAGTGGAAGTGTTGAATCTAGGATTGAAAAGGAAAAACAAACAAACAAATACTTTTGTGGTAAACGTTAAAAGGGAGTTAGAAAAGTTACGAATTGAGGATAATAGGGAGAAATTTCAAAAGAAAATATGTAGGGATGTAAACGAAATTTGGGTGAAGCACAGTTTTGTTTATAAAACAGAAATAATTTCTTGTTTTGAACTATTGCTCTTGTAGAGTTGGGTTGTTTTACCTCTGAGCGGCACTTTTTTGCACACCATGGGCTAAATGGCCAGGTCACATGGACCCCGAAGGCTCAGAGAAGGTTGGGGGAGGGGACCCACAGGAACAGTTGTTGGGAGATAGATGGTAGCCTCCCGACAAGGCCATCCAGTGAGTTCTTTAACGTGCACAGGGTATGGCTCTCCCACACACGGGGCCACGGCTTAACGTCCCATCCGACGGACGGCGGCCTTTCCAAGCCCATCGGTGTCCCCTACTGACCGTGAGCAGGGTGGGGAATTTTGCTATACACATCAGAGAGAAGTGGATACGCAATAATGAAATCAACAAGATTTACGGCCAGATGAAAAGATCGTAATAAACCTATAATCCAATAGAAATTAACTTTGTGAAAGAAAAAAATTAAGAAAGAATTTGGAAACAATTCACTGGAGTCATTTCGTCGGGATGAGTCAGCGGAATCCTCCCACGTAAATGCGTAGAAAGTCTGCCTGTAATAAAACTCCCCTTCGTCCATAAAACGATGTTCTCTGAACTGCCTTTGCACTTTGCTACCTCCTGCCAGTGCTCTGATGCCAGGCGTCTAAGACGACACATCCAATCAGTGAGAATATAAATATTTCCTCTCCACTAACCACAAATGTGGCTTTAACCTGCGGCAAATAGCAGCTATAAATATGATGCTTGTCGAGTAAAAACGTCGCAATTCCCCGTAATCAGCAAAAGATCCGAACATTGAGAGTCGTCTCGGACTTTCGTCCGGGATGGGGTCTTCATCTGAAAATCAGTCGTGCGTCCACTCGAGGGAGACGCGACAATGGCGCTGTTTCCTGTCGCTAGGAAACAGATGCGGAGAGAAGGGTAGAGAGGGTGACACTTGACAGGTGGAGGGGGAGCTGCGGAAGGGGGGCGGAGGAGGGGGGAGTTACCAAACAAGGTCGTTGAATTAAGAGGCAGAGAGGTGACTTTTCGTGGAGTTGCTCATCTTGATAATCAAGTTTGTATTATGGGTTTCGCATCGTGGTTTTTTTCGGCGAGAAACAATCATAAAGTTTTTTAATCCAGAGGCTTGGAACTATTCCTAGGGTTGGGTTGTTTTACCTCTGAGCGGCACTTTTTTGCACACCATGGGCTAAATGGCCAGGTCACATGGACCCCGAAGGCTCAGAGAAGGTTGGGGGAGGGAACCCACTGGAACAGCTGTTGGGAGACAGATGGTAGCCTCCCGTCAAGGCCATCCAGCGGGTTCTTTAACGTGCACAGGGTATGGCTCTCCCGCACACGGGACCACGGCTTAACGTCCCATCCGACGGACGGCGGCCTTTCCAAGCCCATCGGTGTCCCCTACTGACCGTGGGCAGGGCGGGGAATTTTGCGGAGATAAATCTCAACGCTGACCCAGCTGGGACTCGAACCTGGGAAGTACAGATTACGAGCCTGGCGCGCTACCGACTGAGCCACCCCGCCCATTTTTTCATACATGTATTTTGATTTCTGCAGAGTTAAGGTTTGTGTTTTTCTTTAAGAAACAGTTTGTGATTTAAAGTCTCACAAACGTTCTCTTTCCTTATTGACTTTCTTAACCATCTCCGAAGTGTTCTTTTCTTTTTCCGTCGAAAAACGAACTCTCCCTGTCGCCGACTCATTCCCACGATCACCATTCATCAGCCGAGATGTCGCCAAAAGCATCAGAAACTCTTCTTCATCAAACCACCAAACTCGATATTACGTGCCCTTCCTATAAAAGCAACAAAAACTTCTTTTTTTTTTAAATCTCTTCGAAAACGTCTCTTTCTCTTCAAATTTTTTTTCATCTTCTTGGACTTTTCAGTGTTTCAATGGCTTCGCAGTTTAATCACCAAAATCCGTTCGCTCCTATGCTCCGCAAGAGCAAATGAGTTATCTTCGAACGAGTCGAATCTCGCGAGCAAGAACAAAAGAGCTGGAGAGTTTATCTCGGCTTCTGAAAAAAAAAAAAAACGAATCCGTTTGCCTGATGAAGAGAATAAAGCGAGCCGAACTTGGGCAAAATGAGCCCGAGGTTCCCGTGGCTCTAATTTACATCTTCTTGGGGGTCGGTCAACTCTGTTGAATGCTTTTGCTTCGGGACGTTAGGAAATCGAAAATCCGATAGCTGAAGGAGAGTCAGAGAGCGCTCTCACTCTGCGAATTCCGTTTGAATTGCTCTGTGTACTCCAGAACTTCTGGATGGGGGTGAGTAAAGTTCGAAGAGAGAGAGAGTGAGCTAGGGATTGTGAGAGACAGAGGATGGTGATGAGGGAGGAGGAGGAAGAAGAGGATGTGCTCAGGATGCCGTTCGTTGTTGGAGTGCGAGAATCGGATGAGAGGTTGGGTAATGTGAAAATGGATAAAAATAGATGGCAAAGGGCTTAGCTGAGTGTGTGAAGCGATAACAAAGAGGAAATAAAATAAGAGTAAATTTGAAACGCGAGATTTTTCTCTTTTGTATTGTGGGGGGAGGGGGAGTGGGGAGGGATGCATAGGGCGTTTGTAAGAAAAAGGTTGGGTGGGAATTTGGAACTGGTGGAGGAAGGTTAAATTAAAAAAAAAATAAAAATTGATATTCTCTTCGAAATGATGTAAGAGAAAAGAAAGAAGTGGATGATGGTGATGGAGAAATGGTTATGATGAGAGCATTGGCTTGGAGTGGAAGTGTTGAATCTAGGATTGAAAAGGAAAAACAAACAAACAAATACTTTTGTGGTAAACGTTAAAAGGGAGTTAAAAAAGTTACGAATTGAGGATAATAGGGAGAAATTTCAAAAGAAAATATGTAGGGATGTAAAAGAAATTTGGGTGAAGCACAGTTTTGTTTATAAAACAGAAATAATTTCTTGTTTTGCACTATTGCTCTTGTAGAGTTGGGTTGTTTTACCTCTGATCGGCACTTTTTTGCACACCATGGGCTAAATGGCCAGGTCACATGGACCCCGAAGGCTCAGAGAAGGTTGGGGGAGGGGACCCACAGGAACAGTTGTTGGGAGACAGATGGTAGCCTCCCGACAAGGCCATCCAGTGGGTTCTTTAACGTGCACAGGGTATGGCTCTCCCGCACACGGGACCACGGCTTAACGTCCCATCCGACGGACGGCGGCCTTTCAAAGCCCATCGGTGTCCCCTACTGATCGTGGGCAGTCAGAGAGAAGTGTATACGCAATAATGAAATCAACAAGATTTACGGCCAGATGAAAAGATCGTAATAAACCTATAATCCAATAGAAATTAACTTTGCGAAAGAAAAAAATTAAGAAAGAATTTGGAAACAATTCACTGGGGTCATTTCGTCGGGATGAGTCAGCGGAATCCTCCCACGTAAATGCGTAGAAAGTCTGCCTGTAATAAAACTCCCCTTCGTCCATAAAACGATGTTCTCTGAAGTGCCTTTGCACTTTGCTACCTCCTGCCAGTGCTCTGATGCCAGGCGTCTAAGACGACACATCCAATCAGTGAGAATATAAATATTTCCTCTCCACTAACCACAAATGTGGCTTTAACCTGCGGCAAATAGCAGCTATAAATATGATGCTTGTCGAGTAAAAACGTCGCAATTCCCCGTAATCAGCAAAAGATCCGAACATTGAGAGTCGTCTCGGACTTTCGTCCGGGATGGGGTCTTCATCTGAAAATCAGTCGTGCGTCCACTCGAGGGAGACGCGACAATGGCGCTGTTTCCTGTCGCTAGGAAACAGATGCGGAGAGAAGGGTAGAGAGGGTGACACTTGACAGGTGGAGGGGGAGCTGCGGAAGGGGGGCGGAGGAGGGGGGAGTTACCAAACAAGGTCGTTGAATTAAGAGGCAGAGAGGTGACTTTTCGTGGAGTTGCTCATCTTGATAATCAAGTTTGTATTATGGGTTTCGCATCGTGGTTTTTTTCGGCGAAAAACAATCATAAAGTTTTTTAATCCAGAGGCTTGGAACTATTCCTAGGGTTGGGTTGTTTTACCTCTGAGCGGCACTTTTTTGCACACCATGGGCTAAATGGCCAGGTCACATGGACCCCGAAGGCTCAGAGAAGGTTGGGGGAGGGGACCCACTGGAACAGTTGTTGGGAAACAGATGGTAGCCTCCCGTCAAGGCCATCCAGCGTGTTCTTTAACGTGCACAGGGTATGGCTCTCCCGCACACGGGGTAACGGCTTAACGTCCCATCCGACGGACGGCTAACTTTCTAAGACCATCGGTGTCCCCTACTGACCGTGGGCAGGGCGGGGAAATTTTGCGGAGATAAATTTCAACGCTGACCCAGCTGGGACTCGAACCTGGGAACTACAGATTACGAGACTGGCGCGCTACCGACTGAGCCACCCCGCCCCAACTATTCCTAGTGTCCTTTGGAAGTTATCTTAGGAAATGGGAGAATTTTGATGCTCTATTGAGATCGGAATTTAACAGACTCTTAGTTACACAACGTTCATTTATTTTTTGGTTCGAATTAACAGTTTTTTTTTTAGTTCACTGAAATCTATTGTCTTATTTAAGCGTTTGAAAACTTCATCTTACACTCTTTTGAGAACGACTGTTCCAGTAAGAACTGGGGCGGGGGTGGCTCAGTCGGTAGCGCGCCAGGCTCGTAATCTGTAGTTTCCAGGTTCGAGTCCCAGCTGGGTCAGCGTTGAGATTTATCTCCGCAAAATTCCCCGCCCTGCCCACGGTCAGTAGGGGACACCGATGGGCTTGGAAAGTCCGCCGTCCGTCGGATGGGACGTTAAGCTGTGACCCCCGTGTGTGGGAGAGCCATATCCTGTGCACGTTAAAGAACACGCTGGATGGTCTTGACGGGAGGCTACCATCTGTCTCCCAACAGCTGTTCCAGTGGGTCCCCTCCCCCAATCATCTCTGAGCCTTCGGGGTCCATGTGACCTGGCCATTTAGCCCATGGTGTGCAAGAAAAAGTGCCGCTCAGAGGTAAAACAATCCAATCCAGTACGAACTTATTGGCAATGGATGGGATCACTTTGAATTATCTCGAAAGAACAAACTCATAATTTATTTAAAACGCATTTTAATGAACGCCATGAGTAAGCGTGATTCTTTATTTCTGAAATAATGCGCAAACACTATTCTTTATTAAGAATGTTGTAAGAACAGCTGCTGTATATGAGACTGCAGGACATTTGTAATAAGGTCTTGTTTGATATTGTCCCGGCTCAGTGGTAGCGCACCAGGCTCGTAATAAGCAGTTCCCAGTTCGAGTACCAGCTGGGTCAGCGTTGAGATTTATCTCCGCAAAATTCCCCGCCCTGCCCACGGTCAGTAGGGGACACCGATGGGCTTGGAAAGGCCGCCATCCGTCGGATGGGACGTTAAGCCGTGGCCCCGTGTGCGGGAGAGCCATACCCTGTGTACGTTAAAGAACACGCTGGATGGCCTTGACGGGAGGCTACCATCTGTCTCCCAACAGCTGTTCCAGTGGGTCACCTCCCCCAACCTTCTCTGAGCCTTCGGGGTCCTTGTGACCTGGCCATTTAGTCCATAGTGTGCAAAAAAGTGCTGCTCAAAGGTAAAAAAAATCCAACGCAACTTATCTCTTCTAACCACCCTAGGTGAGTAAAATGAGGTAATCTTGCTCTTGGTGAAAAAGGGGAATTCGTTCAGCTTGGAAAAGAGCGCCGCCCATCGAATAGGACGCTAAGCCGTGTTCCCATGTGCAGGATTGTGTTGTTTTATCTCTGAGCATCACTTTTTTTCACACGATAGGCTAAATGGCCAGACCACAAGGGCTCAGAGAAGGTTGGGGAAGGGGACCCACTGGACAGATGTTAGGAGACAGTTGGTAGCTTTCCGTCAAGGCCATCCAGTGTGTTCTTTAACGTGCACAGCTAATGGCTCTCCGCATATGGAGCCACGCTTGTCCCATCTGACGGACTGCGGTCTTTCCAAGCCCATCAATGTCCCTTATTGACCGAGGGCAGGGAGGGGGGTTTTGCGGAGATAAATCTCAACGCTGACCCAGCTGGGACTCGAACCTGGGAACGGCAGACTGCGAACCTGGCTCGCGAACGACAGACCCCCCCCCCCCCCATGTGCTACCATTTGTCTCCCAATAGCTGTTCCAGGGGATCCATTTTCCCAAAATATTCTGAGCCTTTGGGGTCCTTGTGGCCTGGCCATTTAGCCCATGGTGTGCAAAACATGACGCTCAGAGATAAACCAACCCATCCTAACTCTCCATCCCCAAGTACCGCTAGTAAACGGGCTCTTAAACTTAATATTAACCCTATAAGTTGGGTTGTTTTACCTCTGAGCTGCACTTTTTTGCACACCATGTGCTAAATGACCAGGTCACAAGGACCCCGAAGGCTCAGAGAAGGTTGGGAACCCACTGGAACAGCTGTTGCGATACAGATGGTAGCCTCCCGTCAAGGCCATCCAGCGTGTTCTTTAACGTGCACAATGTATGGCTCTCCCACACACGGGGCCACGGCTTAACGTTCCATCCGACGGACGGCTGCCTTTCCAAGTCCATCGGTATCCCCTGGTGACCGTGGGCAAGGGGGGGGGGGAGAATTTTGCGGAGATAAACTCAACGCTGACCTAGCTGGGATTCGAACCTGGGAACTACAAATTACGAGCCTGGCGCGCTACCGACTGAGCCACCCCGCCCCTACCCTATGAGTCCCACGGAAATTAAAAATATTCACATAAGCAAATCGAATTGTTTGCCTATCGGCGCAAGATTTACTGTCGATTGCTTTATCGAAATACATAGAAATCGAATCCATTTCTTGATAAAGAGCAGAGGAAAACCCTTTAGAATGCGATAAATGGTCATTGCATCAAAAGATGAGGAATCGGCCTCCTTCTGTGTGTACCATCCTCAGCAGATCACTCAGCTTCCGAAAATGGGCAATCGGAAGGCAGAAGAAGTGAGGATGACGTGGAGGAGGAGGAGGGTGGAGATGGGATGGCCAACTCAGCTGCATCCAACGGGGCGAGTGATTCATCGTCAGCCGCAACGAAGGTGTCTTCAGTCACGTGGAAAATGAGGCAACTGCGTGGGATTCCCTCTCTGCTCACGTGAGAGCATCTGGCTGGGAGGGAAGAAATGGCGGCAGACAGTTGCTCCACTGAGATCACGAGCGAAGGATGGGATCAACTCTTGAAAGGAAAAAAATCCCTTTCTTGGTCGACACGAGCACATGTAGCGAATAGATCTTACCAGGTTTGATCTATTTAGCTGAATTCTGTAAGTTTGTGGCCTCTGGTTGGCTAATCATTTTCTTTCGTTTGTCTGATTGGACACGGCATTTAAATTTCGGTTTCTTCCTAACTAGAGTCAGTAGTTCTCTGGGGCGGGGGTGGCTCAGTCGGTAGCGCGCTAGGCTCGTAATCTGTAGTTCCCAGGTTCGAGTCCCAGATGGGTAAACGTTGAGATTTATCTCCGCAAAATTCCCCGCCCTGCCCACGGTCAAAAGGGGACACCGATGGGCTTGAAAAGGCCGCCGTCCGTCGGATGGGAAGTTAAGCCGTGGCTCCGTGTGCGGGAGAGCCATACCCTATGCACGTTAAAGAACACGCTGGATGGCCTTGACGGGAGGCTACCATCTGTCTCCCAACAGCTGTTCCAGTGGGTCCCCTCCCCCAACTTTCTCTGAGCCTTCGGGGTCCTTGTGGCCTGGCCATTTAGCCCATGGTGTGCAAAAAAGTGCCACTCAGAGGTAAAACAACCCAACGTTAAAGAACACGCTGGATGGCCTTGACGGGAGGCTACCATCTGTCTCCCAACAGCTGTTCCAGTGGGTCCCCTCCCCCAACTTTCTCTGAGCCTTCGGGGTCCTTGTGGCCTGGCCTTTAGCCCGTGGTGTGCAAAAAAATGCCGCTCAGAGGTAAAACAATCCAATTCAGTAGTTCTCTAAACGACTTGGTTTAAAAATTTTCAATCAGAAAAATATAAAAGCACCTCAACATTTTTACAGATGGATCTGTACTACCAGATAGTGGATCCTCTACAGCTGCATTTTTTTGTTCCTCAAGATAAATTTTCTACAGTTTTTAAATTACCTCAAAATACTTCAATAATACATGCAGAATTAATAGCAATAATAGAAACATTTAATTGGATTTTAAATAACTTAAATAATTGTAAAATTGCAGTTTTTGTAGACTCTAAAGGAGCCATACAAACATTACAACAAGAATTATACCAATCAGACTATAATATATACATTTACAAACTTTTAACACTTAATACATTTAACAAACAATTCAAAAATAATCAAATTACAATTCAATGGATCCCTAGTCATATAGGGATCATTGAAAATGAATTTGTTGATGAATTAGCAAAAAATGCTCATCAACTTAACAAAATTAGCAACTGCTTAAATTTTTATAACACTATAAAAAAAGATATTAAAGAAATAGAATTTAAATTGACTGAACAATTCTTTCAAATTGAAGCATCATTAAAAAATAACAACTTTAGATACGTTCTTTCAAAATATATTAATTACATTCAAAATCTACCGTTTACAAGAAGACAATTAAGTATCCTCTATAGACTTAGAACAAATACAGCAATGCTAAATCAAACAAAATTTTATCTTAAACTTTCAAACTCTCCAAACTGCAAAAATTGTAACGTACCCGAAAAAATTAATCATATTTTACTTAACTGTATTAACAACACAACTCAAAGGAAAAAAAAAATTCTTTAAATCACTAGAGGAACATGGATTTGAGGAGATTAGAACTGATTTAATTTTGAACCAGAAAGATTTTGATTCTAAGATTAAAATTTATAAAATTTTATTTGAATTTCTAATCTCTACAGATTTATGGAACAGAATCTAAAAAATAAATAAATAAATAAGTAAATAAACAAAAACAAAAACAGTAAAATGAAAATTAACTAAAAAAGTATTATAGTTAATTATTTTAAAAAATTGTATAATGAGAAAGCCTGTATAAGGACCTCTCAAATATCTGTAACGTTGAATAAATAAATAAATAAATGGTATGAGTTGTATAGGGCAAAAAGTCAACATACTCTTTTCCCTATAACTATTGAAATTTCGCCTTTACTAAATTTAACTTTCTGACAAATTGTTTAACTTATCTAACATTATAAATATGTGCATTGAAATTAAAGTCTTATAAAATAAATATATTACAGGTATACGGAGTCACCCAAAAAAGTGTATACCTACTTTATTAACCCATTTCTGAATTTCCAAAATATGCAGTGGTAAAATATACTGGCATTTCCTTTACAGTATCCAATGTTCAAAATGCCTATCATCGTCCACAATCAATAAAGTCTGTAGAGAGTCAGGTTCGTGTTCTGCAGTTCCAAGGTTCGAGTCCCAACTGTGTTAGCATTTAAATTTACTTCCGCAAATAAAAATTTAAATTTACTTCCGTTAAAGAACACGATGAATGGTCGTTACAAGGAGGCTTCAATCTGTCTACCAAACGCAGTCTAGTGGGTCCTATAACCAACTATGAGCTCTTGGGGGTCCTTGTAACCTGGCCATTTAGCCCGTTACGTGGTAAAGGTTGGGTTGTTTTACCTGTGAGCGGCACTTTTTTGCACACCATGGGCTAAATGGCCAGATCACATGGACCCCGAAGGCTCAGAGGAGGTTGTGGGAGGGGACCCACTGGAACAGCTGTTGGGAGACAGATGGTATCCTCCCGTCAAGGCCATCGAGCGTGTTCTTCAACGTGCACAGGTTATGTCTCTCCCGCACATGGAGCCACGGCTTAACGTCCCATCCGACGGACGGTGGCCTTTCCAAGCCCATCGGTGTCCCCTACTGACCGTGGGCAGGGCGGGGAATTTTGCGGAGATAAATCTCAACGCTGACCCAGCTGGGACTCGAACCAGGGAACTGCAGATTATGAGCCTGGCGCGCTACCGACTGAGCCACCGCCGCCCTACCCGTTACGTGGAAAAGGAAGTGTCTCTAAGAGGCAACAGAATCCAAAATGCATCCTCACAGACAACGACTCGCAACAGGTTGAGACAGATCGAGTGAGGCATGTTGTTGGGGAAAGCTGGATGGAAGAGAGCATTAAAGGCAAGCTGGATGGAAGAGAGCATTAAAGGCAAGTTCCATCTCATGACTCAGCTCCTCAAGAGGTTCTAGGTCCTTACCATGCACACCGTACAGTCGCTCAAAAAAGTATCCGAACACTATGGTTGATCACAGAATTCAGAAAAAATATCTGGAACGTGTACAGCAACTGTACACGCTCCAGTTACCGTTCACAGCAAACTGGAGCGTGTGCAGTTACTGCACACGCTCCAGTTTGCTGCGAACGGTAACTGCACACGCTCAATATTTCTGTGAGTGGGTCCACACGATCCAGGTTTTTGTGAGCCCACACGATCCAATGTGCTGTGAACATCAACCGCAACCGCTCCAGTTTACTGTGAACGGTAACTGCACACGCTCAATATTTCTGTGAGTGGGCCCACACCATCTAGTATCAAAATAATATGACCACCTATGTACAAACAGCCTCATAAGCAGAAATTTCCTGGTATTAAGATAATGGGATGAATAATCCACGCCAGGAAAGTACCCGGGGGTAGAGGGGGGAGGGAAGGTTCCTCCCAAAAATTCAGTCGTCTTAAATGAAATCTCAAACTTGTCTACCTACTTTGAAATACAATTTTAGTCCCATATTTTATGTCCAATAGTAAACATAGATTGAGAGAAATTGTAAAATCTCATTCCGTACAGAATATTATTTTAACCTTTTCCGTTCGGTGGAACACTCCCAGAAATTGAACTCTCAGACTACCAAAACTAAATCTAGGGTACGTCCGTGCTCCACACTTCTTAACCCTCTTCCAGAAGCATCATCTTCATTATTTTTATCTTCATCATCTTCAATTTCTGTTTCTTCTGTCTGCATATTTACGTGTCTTAAGAACGTTTGGGGCGAGGGTGGCTCACTCGGTAGCGTGCCAGGCTCGTAATCTGTAGTTCCCAGGTTCGAGTCCCAGCTGGGTCAGCGTTGAGATATATCTCCGCAAAATTCCCCGCCCTGCTCACGGTCAGTAGGGGACACCGATGGGTTTGGAAAGGCCACCGTCCGTCGGATGGGACGTAAAGCCGTGGCCCCGTGTGTGGGAGAGCTATATTCTGTGCACGTTAAAGAACACGCTGGATGGCCTTGACGGGAGGCTACCATCTGTCTCCCAACAGCTGTTCCAGTGGGTCCCCTCCCCCAACTTTCTCTGAGCCTTCGGGGTCCTTGTGACCTGGCCATTTAGCCCATGGTGTGAAAAAAGTGCCGCTCAGAGGTAAAACAACCCAACGTTAAAGAACACGCTGGATGGCCTTGACGGGAGGCTACCATCTGTCTCCCAACAGCTGTTCCAGTGGGTCCCCTCCTCCAACATTCTCTGAACCTTCTCTGAGCCTTAGGGGTCCATGTGACCTGGCCATTTAGCCCATGGTGTGCAAAAAAGTGCCGCTCAGAGTTAAAACAACCCAACGTTAAAGAACACGCTGGATGTCCTTGACGGGAGGCTACCATCTGTCTCTCAACAGCTGTTCCAGTGGGTCCCCTCCCCCAACCTTCTCTGAGCCTTCGGGGTTCATGTGACCTGTCCATTTAGCCCATGGTGTGCAAAAAAGGGCCGCTCAGAGGTAAAACACCCAACGTTAAAGAACACGCTGGATGGCCTTGACGGGAGGCTACCATCTGTCTCCCAACAGCTGTTCCAGTGGGTCCCCTCCCCCAATCTTCTCTGAGCCTTCGGGGTCCTTGTGACCTGGCCATTTAGCCCATGGTGTGCAAAAAAGTGCCGCTCAGAAGTAAAACACCCAGCGTTAAAGAACACGCTGGATGGCCTTGACGGGAGGCTACCATCTGTCTCGCAACAGCTGTTCCAGTGGGTCCTCTCCCCCAACCTTCTCTGAGCCTTCGGGGTCCTTGTGACCTGGCCATTTAGCCCACGGTGTGCAAAAAAGTGCCGTTCTGAGGTAAAACACCCAACGTTAAAGAACACGCTGGATGGCCTTGACGGGAGGCTACCATCTGTCTCCCAACAGCTGTTCCAGTGGGTCCCCTCCCTCAACCTTCTCTGAGCCTTCGGGGTGTTTGTGACCTGGCCATTTAGCCCATGGTGTGAAAAAAAGTGCCGCTCAGAGGTAAAACAACCCAACGTTAGAGAACACGCTGGATGGCCTTGACGGAAGACTACCATCTGTCTCCCAACAGCTGTTCCAGTGGGTCTCCTCCCCCAATCTTCTCTGAGCCTTCGGGGTCCTTGTGACCTGGCCATTTAGCCCATGGTGTGCAAAAAAGTGCCGCTCAGAGGTAAAACAACCCAATGTGAAAGAACACGCTGGATGCCTTTGACGGGAGGCTACCATCTGTCTCCCAACAGCTGTTCCAATGGGTCCCCTCCCCCAACATTCTCTGAGCTTTCGGGGTCCTTGTGACCTGGCCATTTAGCCCATGGTGTGCAAAAAAGTGCCGCTCAGAGGTAAAACAACCCAACCTATCAATCTTCCAAAAGTATCATGTTCATTATTTTTATCTTCAATTTCTATTTTTTCTGTCTATTACATGTCTTAAGAACGTCCAGCGTTTGTATAGGTATTTAAAAAAATCTATATATTAATGCTTGCATTAACCTCTTTGTTTTTCAATATTTTAAAATACACAGTCGTATCAGAATAACATGACCACCTACCATAATATATGTATGGTAGGTGGTTATACTGTATTATACGACTGTGTATGTTAACATGTAAATATTAAAACTTATTATCTTCCAGTTAAAATCTTCAGATGCGATTTTCACCTACTTATCGCTTCCCCTTCCCCGATTCCGACTCACTTAGCCAGAACCATCATCTACTTCACCTAGCTAATTTCGATTAAAAAGTTGTTTTAATCGACTTAAAAAGAATCACTGGAGCGAATGGAAGGGAACTACAAAACTAAAATCTGTTTACGCGCTACTCTGAATCTTAAAGAAGAATAACAATTAGGTAAAGGAATTCAAACACTAGAAATGTTTGAGCCAATCGATTTGAATTGAAACTTCACTGAGAGAAATAATAATTAAACAAAGCTTTTAGTTTCGTACCGAACGAAAATTTCATTGCGAACTTCAAATGGTGTTTGCGATCACTTTTTGAATGGAGTGTAATTAAAATCTTCCCCAATTTAATTTAAAAGTAAAGCTAAAAGAGACAGCGAAGCCCCCAAATAAAGAGATTCATTTCAATTTGCATAGTTATTCTGTTTTTCCTGTGAGAGTAATTCTAGAAGGATAGCTTTCATTCGTGATTACTTAAGAAATGAATTGTTATTCCGATTTGGTGTCCGGTATGGAATTAGCAATCAGTGTCTCACTTTTGCACTCCTGATTTCGAAAATTATATCTTATGCATCGGTACGTCGAACAGAAATTAATTAAAATCGCATTTAAGACTGTTAAAATCAGGTATAAACACTACCAGAATTTTAAATGACTTTGATCAGTTCCAAATGTTGCAATTATTTGATAAAAATTAATTGTAATCGAATTCAAGTCATTTGTCGGTGGGAAAAAAAAAAAGATTGATAGCTATAGTCGCTGAAAAAAATATCAGAACACTCTGGTTGATTACAGAATTTAAAAAAAAATATCTGGCAACGATTTTTTTTTAGGAATTAGTGATCTGGCAACCTTCGTGTCACGTGATTAAAGAATTCAGGAAAAATATCTGCAGCGTGTACAGCAACTGTACACGCTACAGTTACCGTTCACAGCAAACTGGAGCGTGTGCAGTTACTGCACACGCTCCAGTTTGCTGTGAACGGTAACTGCACACGCTCAATATTTCCGTGAGTGAGCCCACACGATCTAGTATCAAAATAATATGACCACCTACAGTCGCTGAAAAAAATATCCGAACACTCTGGTTGATTACAGAATTTTAAAAAAATATCTGGCAATTATTTTTTTAGAAATTAGTGATCTGGCAACCCTTCGTGTCACGTGTGCGGGAGAAAACCATGCCCTGTGCATGTACGCTGAATGGCCTTGACGGGAGGCTACCTACCATCTGTCTCCCAACAGCAGTCCAGTGGGTCCACTTCCCCCAACCTTGTCTGAGCCGTTAGAATTCTTGCGACCTGCCAATTTAGCCCATTGTATGCAAAAAAGCCGTCCCATGGCCGAGTGGTTAGCACGCTTGGCTACTGATTTAAGGGACCTGGGTTCGAGCCCCGGGTAAGACATGGCTGTTCGTGTTGTTTTTCTGCTGAGGTTCTGCCATCCTCTCAGACCTTCTACTCTGGCATATAAACTGACAGGCTCCTGTCAGACCTCTGTGGCAAGCAGCTGCTTGAGGGGGTATTTATTTATTTATTTATATGCAAAAAAAAGGGTCGCTCAGAGGGTTGGGTTGTTTTACCTCTGAGCGACACTTTCTTGCACACCATGGTGTAAAATGGCCAGGTCACAAGGACCCCGAAGGCTCAGAGAAGGTTGGGGGAGGAGACCCACTGGAACAGCTGTTGGGAGACAGATGGTAGCCTCCCGTCAAGGCCATCCAGCGTGTTCTTTAAAGTTGGGTTGTTTTACCTCTGAGCGACACTTTCTTGCACACCATGGTCTAAATGGCCAGGTCACAAGGACCCCGTAGGCTCAGAGAAGGTTAGGGGAGGAGACCCACTGGAACAGCTGTTGGGAGACAGATGGTAGCCTCCCGTCAAGGCCATCCAGCGTGTTCTTTAACGTGCACAGGGTATGGCTCTCCCGCACACGGGGCCACGGCTTAACGTCCGATCCGACGGATGACGGCCTTTCCAAGCCCATCGGTGTCCCCTACTGACCGTGGGCAGGACGGAGAGTTTTGCGGAGATAAATCTCAACGCTGACCTAGCTGGGACTCGAACCTGGGAACTACAGATTACGAGCCTGGCGCGCTACCGACTGAGCCACCCCCGCCCCATCGCTCAGAGGTAAACCTAGCCTATTTTCTGCCGATATTTCACTTTTTTTTGTATTTGAACATTTAAAAAAAGACCCTAAATTACCTTTTTCCAATTTCAGTGGAATCGAGACCAGTAGGATTTCATAGAGCATTTTTTTCTGTCGAATGTTATTATTTTTTAACATTAAGAAAAAAAAACTCCATTATACTTAACTGCATAACAACGTCACAAAAGCTATTTTTTTGCTTATGTTATTGTTTTGTTATTATTATTTTTATCTCCAGACCCAGAACAAAAAAGATATTGTCATAAAATGGTGAAAAAAAAATAAACAACAGGCTCATAAAAAAGAAAGTGAAATCCTGATAAGGCCATCATTTTTCTATTCACTGCATCCATTTAATGATTTCCCTATCGAAACGATTTTGTCCCCACAGCGTCCCTCCCTGTAACTGTAACGTGTCGTGAGGTATGTTGCCCCCCCCCCCCCCCCCCCCCCGCACACACACACGTGACCTGGAAGCAGCCAGCACCACTTTCTGCTACCAAATATTCGTATGCACTTTATCTACTCGGGAGCGAGGGTGGGTTCTCTGTCATTGATAACGCCGCCAATAAATCACGCATCTACACTTAATAACATTTACCTTGGAGGAATTGGAGTCGCAGAATGGGCCGTGCGCCTGCGCGTTAACAGGCAACCTCCTCCGAAATCAATGGACCGTTTGTGAATGAAACAGGCAATAAATTTAAAATACAGCAGCTATTAAAGAGAGGGGTGCAGCAGATGGATTCACATAGGAGCAAACCTCGTCTCCTGCAGTGTATAGGGGCGAGGGTTGCTCAGTCGGTAGCGCGCAAGGCTCGTAATCTGCAGTTCCCAGGTTCGAGTCCCAGCTGGGTCAGCGTGGTCAGCGCCAGTTGGTCAGCTGTCTCCGCAAAATTCCCCGCCCGTCCACAGTCAGTAGGGGACACCAATGGGCGTGTAAAGGCCGCCATCCGTCGGATGGGACGTTAAGCCGTGGTCCCGTGTGCGAGAGAGCCATACCCTGTGCATGTTAAAGAACACGTTGGATGGTCTTAACGGGAGGCTACCATCTGTCTCCCAACAACTGTTCCAGTGGGTCTCCTCCCCAAACCTTCTCTGAGCCTTCGGGATCCTTGTGACCTGGTCATTTAGCCCATGGTGTGCAAAAAAGTGACGCTCAGAGGTAAAACAACCCAACGTTAAAGAACATGCTGGATGGCCTTGACGGGAGGCTACCATCTGTCTCCCAACAGCTGTTCCAGTGGGTCTCCTTCCCCAACCTTCTCTGAGCCTTCGGGATCCTTGTGACCTGGTCATTTAGCCCATGGTGTGCAAAAAAGTGCCGCTCAGAGGTAAAACAACCCAACGTTAAAGAACACGCTGGATGGCCTTGACGGGAGGCTACCATCTGTCTCTCAACAACTGTTCCAGTGGGTCCCCTCCCCCAACCTTCTCTGAGTCTTCGGGGTCCTTGTGACTTGGCCCATGGTGTGCAAAAAGTGCCGCTCAGAGGTAAAACAACCCAAAGTTAAATAACACACTGGATGGCCTTGACGGGAGGCTACCATCTGTCTCCCAACAGGTGTTCCAGTGGGTCCCCTCCTCCAACCATCTCTGAGCCTTCGGAGTCCTTGTGACCTGGCCATTTAGCCCATGGTGTGCTAAAAGTGCCGCTCAGATGTAAAACAACCCAAACAACCCATTTCATACAATTAGTCATCTGAATAACTCAAGACAATTAGTACAGCATCGTTTTCAAGTGAAGTTTTACTCTTACAATGTTTTAAATACTTCTGTCAGAATATAGAAATGATTTTTTTAGCTGCCCCACGAATTTCTTGTGGGGAAATTCACTGCCTTACTAAAATACCAGATAATTTCCATGTTTCGCCAATTTGGAATCCAACTTCGAAATTTCTGAATCCGAACTACAACTTCAAAAATATGCATTTAATGAAAAAAATGTGACTGATGATTAATTAAAGATCAAAAATCAATTTATATCATAAATTTTCAAAAATATTCGTTCGGTGTTAAAAGAGTAATGGAAGTTCGAATATTTTACAACAGTAATGGGTTATGAGAATTTATTTCGGAAATTGACTGAAACTCAAATATTAATATTGTTTGAAAACGTTTAATAAATTATGCGATTCAGAAATGAACCTGCATAATGATTATTTCAACATTAAATAATGATCTTTATAAAACAAGATGATTTTCTGTTAAATATTTCAGCCTCCATAACTCTTTAAATACGGAATGAATATTGCCGAAAATTATGATATAAACTAATTTTTAAATACATAACTTCAGAAGTTATAGGTTGGGTTGGGTTGTTTTACCTCTAAGCGGCACTTTTTTGCACACCATGGGCTAAATGGCCAGGTCACATGGACCCCGAAGGCTCAGAGAATGTTGGGGGAGGGGACCCACTGGAACAGCTGTTGAGAGACAGATGGTAGCCTCCCGTCAAGGCCATCCAGCGTGTTCTTTAACGTTGGGTTGTTTTAACTCTGAGCGGCACTTTTTTGCACACCATGGGCTAAATGGCCAGGTCACATGGACCCCTAAGGCTCAGAGAAGGTTGGGGGAGGGGACCCACTGGAACAGCTGTTGGGAGACTGATGGTAGCCTCCCGTCAAGGCCATCCAGCGTGTTCTTTAGCGTGCACAGGGTATGGCTCTCCCGCACACGGGGCCACGGCTTAACGTCCCATCCGACGGACGGCGGCCTTTCCAAGACCATCGATGTCCTCTACTGACCGTGGGCAGGATGAGGAATTTTACGGAGAAAAATCCAGCAGATCTAACCCAGCTGGAACTCGAACCATGGGAACTACAGATTACGAGCCTGGCGCGCTACCGACTGAGCCACCCTCGCCCCACTGTTACTGAAGAAAACTCTTATATAAATAAAAGAAAGAAATTCGCCTTTACATTTTTAAAGCGTAGATGATTTTTGTAAGCCTTAAATTTATAAAACATTACATTTAAGACTTGAGGCTTTTGTTTTATTACCGTTGAAAGACTATGGTACTTTCCTGAAAGGTTTCGTAAAACAGCGTAGTTTGCTGAGTAAATTCTTAAACACAAGTGCACCCATTAATCGGATTAGACATTGCTTTAATCGGATTATATATGTCGAATATTTAATCGGAAGATGGCTTTTAATCGATGATTTCAATTTAATTTTTTCAGTTGAGACTGGTTCGAATCTCTGTTGTCCTTGAGATCGGATCAAAATATTTACGCTAAGCTTCGTGTTTTTACAGGTTATTGTAGAAATCGAATTCGAATGAAAAACAACTGAGAAAGGTCAACTGAAACTGTCAGTCGCGTTTTCGAAAATAATTTTCGCTCGCAGACTTCTGAGTTTTTCCTCAATATTTATTAGTTCCGAAAAACCGCAAATAATTTGCATTTTTTTCGTGTTTTCGTTTTCAAAATTTACGATTTGTCGCATTGTACTTTCGACAAGTTAAGTTCATTCTAGCAAAGGGTTGGGTTGTTTTACTTCTGAGAGGCACTTTTTTGCACACCATGGGCTAAATGGCGAGGTCACATGGACCCCGAAGGCTCAGAGAAGGTTGTGGGAGGGGACCCACTGGAACAGCTGTTGGGAGACAGATGGTAGCCTCCCGTCAAGACCATCCAGCGTGTTCTTTAACGTTGGGTTGTTTTACCTCTGAGCGGCACTTTTTTTGCACACCATGAGGTAAATGGCCAGGTCACATGGACCCCGAAGGCTCAGAGAAGGTTGTGGGAGGGGATTTTGGGTTGTTTTACCTCTGAGCGGCACTTTTTTGCACACCATGGGCTAAATGGCCAGGTCACATGGACCCCGAAGGCTCAGAGAAGGTTGGGGGAAGGGACCCACTGGACCAGCTGTTGGGAGACAGATGGTAGCCTCCCGTCAAGGCCATCCAGCGTGTTCTTTAACGTGCACAGGGTATGGCTCTCCCGCACACGGGGCCACGGCTTAACGTCCCATCCGACGGACGGCGGCCTTTCCAAGCCCATCGGTGTCCCCTACTGACCGTGGGCAGGGCGGGGAATTTTGCGGAGCTAGCAAAGGGAATTCAGTACAAGTTTATGGACGTAATTTGTGTCCTTTTTTAGATAATCTGCATTATTTATGTATATTAATAAAAAAGAGATTAACGTTAAGTTTCGTTGTTACCTCTGAAAAGCACTTTTTTTTATACACAATGGGCTAAATGATCAGATCACAAGGACTCCAAGAAGCTGAGGTAGGAGATCCAATGATAGTAGTTAAGAAATAATTAAAATTTTTTGTCAAGCCATCCAGCTTTTTCTGGGTATAGTCGCTCAAAAAAGCATCCGAACACTACGGTGGATTACAGAATTCAGAAAAAATATCTGGCAACGATTTTTTTAGAAATTAGTGATCTGGCAACCTTCGTGTCACAGGTTGCCAGATCACTAATTTCTAAAAAAAATCGTTGCCAGATATTTTTTCTGAATTCTGTAATCCACCGTAGTGTTCGGATGCTTTTTTGAGCGACTGTACATGCACGGGATATGGTTCTTCTGAACGGCACTTTTTTGTATACAATGGGCTAAATGACCAGGTCGCAAGGACCCCGGGGAATCAGAGAAGATTGGGGACCCGCTGAACAGGAGGCAGATGATAGCCTCCCGTCAAGACCATCCAGTGCGTTTTTAACGTGCACAGGGCTCCTACACACACTGCCACGGCTTAACGTCCCATCCGACGGACGGCGGCCGTTCCAAGGCCATCGGTATCTCCCACTGACCGAGGGAGGAGCGCTAAGTTTTACGGAGATAAATCTCAAAGCTGGACCAGGTGGCCAGCGTTGATGGCTGCAGATTACGAGCCTGGCGTGCTGGAGACTGAGTCAACATTCGTTGTATACCATGCGACGTACTGTACGAAACAGTGTTTTTTCTTTAAAGCACGCATGGAATTTTTTTTCTTCTTACTGAATCAACCAGAAGTTTTGCTTCCACTTGAAGAAATCGAAAGGTATTTTCCTATACTCTTACGAATGGAGAAGAAATCTGCTTTCGCTTCGAAAAAGATGAATAATAACAAACTCCCAAGAGTTGGGTTGGGTTGTTTTACCTGTGAGCGGCACTTTTTTGCACACCATGGGCTAAATGGCCAGGTCACATGGACCCCGAAGGCTCAGAGAAGGTTGGGTGAGGGGACCCACTGGAACAGCTGTTGGGAGACAGATGGTAGCCTCCCGTCAAGGCCATCCAGCGTGTTCTTTAACGTTGGATTGTTTTACCTCTGAGAGGCACTTTTTTGCACACCATGGGCTAAATGGCCAGGTCACATGGACCCCGAAGGTTCAGAGAAGGTAGGGGGAGGGGACCCACTGGAAGAGCTGTTGGGAGACAGATGGTAGCCTCCCGTCAAGGCCATCCAGCGTGTTCTTTAACGTTGGATTGTTTTACCTCTGAGCGGCACTTTTTTGCACACCATGGGCTAAATGGCCAGGTCACATGGACCCCGAAGGTTCAGAGAAGGTAGGGGGAGGGGACCCACTGGAAGAGCTGTTGGGAGACAGATGGTAGCCTCCCGTCAAGGCCATCCAGCGTGTTCTTTAACGTTGGATTGTTTTACCTCTGAGCGGCACTTTTTTGCACACCATGGGCTAAATGGCCAGGTCACATGGACCCCGAAGGTTCAGAGAAGGTAGGGGGAGGGGACCCACTGGAAGAGCTGTTGGGAGACAGATGGTAGCCTCCCGTCAAGGCCATCCAGCGTGTTCTTTAACGTTGGATTGTTTTACCTCTGAGCGGCACTTTTTTGCACACCATGGGCTAAATGGCCAGGTCACATGGACCCCGAAGGTTCAGAGAAGGTAGGGGGAGGGGACCCACTGGAAGAGCTGTTGGGAGACAGATGGTAGCCTCCCGTCAAGGCCATCCAGCGTGTTCTTTAACGTTGGATTGTTTTACCTCTGAGCGGCACTTTTTTGCACACCATGGGCTAAATGGCCAGGTCACATGGACCCCGAAGGTTCAGAGAAGGTAGGGGGAGGGGACCCACTGGAAGAGCTGTTGGGAGACAGATGGTAGCCTCCCGTTAAGGCCATCCAGCGTGTTCTTTAACGTTGGATTGTTTTACCTCTGAGCGGCACTTTTTTGCACACCATGGGCTAAATGACCAGGTCACATGGACCCCGAAGGCTCAGAGAAGGTTGGGGGAGGGGACCCACTGGAACAGCTGTTGGGAGACAGATGGTAGCCTCCCGTCAAGGTCATCCAACGTGTTCTTTAACGTGCACAGGGTATGGCTCTCCCGCACACGGAGCCACATCTTAACGTCCCATCCGACGGACGGCGGCCTTTCCAAGCCCATCGGTGTCCCCAACTGACCGTGGGCAGGGCGGGGAATTTTACGGAGATAAATCTCAACGCTGACCTAGCTGGGACTCGAACCTGGGAACTACAGTATACGAGCCTGGCGCGCTACCGACTGAGCCACCCCCAAGAACTTGGCGCTGTATAAGCATAAAGCTGCAGAATGTAACGGTGCACTAAACGCTGATGCACAATTTGACAGGACGTAAAATTCGATAGTTTAGAAAAAAAAAATAAATTGGGGATGAAAAATTTCATGTTTATTGGGATTTTAATAGAGAATCTAATTAAAAGTTTCACGATATCTATTGATGAAGAAAAATTTAATGATGGTGATAAATTTCCAGAAGGATGTGCTTTAATTAATTATAAAAAAGGAACATCTCTAAATTTCAGAAAAATAACGTTCAAAGCTTCCACTTTGAAAAATGGTGAAACCTTTGTTCAAACTCCATCTCATTTTCCCCGGAGATGCCTCATCTTTTTCCTCCTACCTAACCTTTACAGATATCTCACCGTTAGCAGTGATCTCCAACATCCTCTATAAAAAGTCTCTCCCGAATTCTTCTACTTTTCGGTGTTAGATTTCAAAAGCTTTCGTTTCTTCCAACTCTTTCACAATTTTCAACCGACTCTCGGTAGTTCCCTTATTTATTTATTCTGGCATCTCTCTTCTTTGTTCTTCAGGCGGCGAAAAAAAATCTCTCTGTTTCTTTTCCAATTCCGAAGAAGGAAGCTGACTATGTGGAATGTAATTACTGCAGCTGCAATGAAAAGATTCCATTCGCTTCGTCATAGCATCGATTGTTGTCTTTTTCTCACAATCATGGCGTGTCACGTGTTCATGAACATTCTGTGGCCGATAGTTTCCCTCTTTTGAAGGAATTTCTAACGCAAAATTCTGCAAAGTTTCTTTCGTGATGCATTCAGAAGTGTGTGCAATGGAATAGAGCTGTTGATGCTAATGTTTTAAACTAGCTTCTTCAGCATATAGTGTTGTTACAGTCGCTCAAAAGGGTATCCTAACACTATGGTTGATTACAGAATTCAGGAAAAAAAATATCTGGCAACGATTTTTTTTTTTAGAAATTAGTGATCTGGCAACCTTCGTGTATTGATTGCGGAATTCAGGAAAAAATATCTGACAACGATTTTTTTTAGAAATTAATGATCTGGCAACCTTCGTGTATTGATTACAGAATTCAGAAAAAATATCTGGCAACGATTTTTTTTTAGAAATTAGTGATCTGGCAACCTTCGTGTATTGATTGCGGAATTCAGGAAAAAATATCTGGCAACGATTTTTTTTAGAAATTAATGATCTGGCAACCTTCGTGTATTGATTACAGAATTCAGAAAAAATATCTGGCAACGATTTTTTTTTAGAAATTAGTGATCTGGCAACCTTCGTGTATTGATTGCGGAATTCAGGAAAAAATATCTGGCAACGATTTTTTTTAGAAATTAATGATCTGGCAACCTTCGTGTATTGATTACAGAATTCAGAAAAAATATCTGGCAACGATTTTTTTTTAGAAATTAGTGATCTGGCAACCTTCGTGTATTGATTGCGGAATTCAGGAAAAAATATCTGGCAACGATTTTTTTTAGAAATTAATGATCTGGCAACCTTCGTGTATTGATTACAGAATTCAGAAAAAATATCTGGCAACGATTTTTTTTTAGAAATTAGTGATCTGGCAACCTTCGTGTATTGATTGCGGAATTGAGGAAAAAATATCTGGCAACGGTTTTTTTTAGAAATTAATGATCTGGCAACCTTCGTGTATTGATTACAGAATTCAGAAAAAATATCTGGCAACGATTTTTTTTTAGAAATTAGTGATCTGGCAACCTTCGTGTATTGATTGCGGAATTCAGGAAAAAATATCTGGCAACGATTTTTTTTAGAAATTAATGATCTGGCAACCTTCGTGTATTGATTACAGAATTCAGAAAAAATATCTGGCAACGATTTTTTTTTAGAAATTAGTGATCTGGCAACCTTCGTGTATTGATTGCGGAATTCAGGAAAAAATATCTGGCAACGATTTTTTTTAGAAATTAGTGATCTGGCAACCTTCGTGTATTCATTGCGGAATTCAGGAAAAAAATATCTGGTAACGATTTTTTTTTTAGAAATTAGTGATCTGGCAACCTTCGTGTATTCATTGCGGAATTCAGGAAAAAAATATCTGGTAACGGTTTTTTTTTTAGAAATTAGTGATCTGGCAACCTTCGTGTATTCATTGCGGAATTCAGGAAAAAATATCTGGCAACGATTTTTTTAGAAATTAGGGATCTGGCAACCTTCGTGTATTGATTACAGAATTCAGAAAAAATATCTGGCAACGATTTTTTTTAGAAATTAGTGATCTGGCAACCTTCGTGTACTGATTGCGGAATTCAGGAAAAAATATCAGGCAATGATTTTTTTTTAGAAATTAGTGATCTGGCAACCTTCGTGTATTGATTACAAAAATTAAGAAAAAATATCTGGCAAAGATTTTTTTTTTAGAAATTAGTGATCTGGCAACCTTCGTGTATTGATTGCGGAATTCAGGAAAAAATATCTGGCAACGATTTTTTTTAGAAATTAGTGATCTGGCAACCTTCGTGTATTGATTACAGAATTCAGGAAAAAATATCTGGCAACGATTTTTTTTTTTTTAGAAATTAGTGATCTGGCAGCCTTCGTGTATTGATTGCGGAATTCAGAAAAAAAATATCTGGCAACGATTTTTTTTTAGAAATTAGTGATCTGGCAACCTTCGTGTAATGATTACAGAATTCAGAAAAAATATCTGGCAACGATTTTTTTTTTAAATTAGTGATCTGGCAACCTTTGTTTATTGATTGCGGAATTCAGAAAAAACATCTGGCAACGATTTTTTTTAGAAATTAGTGATCTGGCAACCTTCGTGTATTGATTACAGAATTCAGAAAAAATATCTGGCAATGATTTTTTTTAGAAATTAGTGATCTGGCAACCTTCGTGTATTGATTGCGGAATTCAGGAAAAAATATCTGGTAACGATTCTTTTAGAAATTAGTAATCTGGCAACCTTCGTGTATTGATTACAGAATACAGAAAAAATATCTGGCAACGATTTTTTTTTTAGAAATTAGTGATCTGGCAACCTTCGTGTATTGATTGCGGAATTCAGGAAAAAAATATCTGGCAACGATTTTTTTTTTAGAAATTAGTGATCTGGCAACCTTCGTGTATTGATTGCGGAATTCAGGAAAAAATATCTGGCAACAATTTTTTTAGAAATTAGTGAACTGGCAACCTTCGTGTATTGATTACAGAATTCAGGAAAAATATCTGGCAACGATTTTTTTTTTAGAAATTAGTGATCTGGCAACCTTCGTGTATTGATTGCGGAATTCAGGAAAAAGTATCTGGCAACGATTTTTTTTTAGAACTTAGTGATCTGGCAACCTTCGTGTATTGATGGCGGAATTCAGGAAAAATATCTGGCAAAGATTTTTTTTTTTAGAAATTAGTAATCTGGCAACCTTCGTGTATTGATTGCGGAATTCAGGAAAAAATATCTGGCAACGATTTTTTTAGAAATTAGTGATCTGGCAACCTTCGTGTATTGATTACAGAATTCAGAAAAAATATCTGGCAAAGATTTTTTTTTTAGAAATTAGTGATCTGGCAACCTTCGTGTATTGATTGCGGAATTCAGGAAAAAATATCTGGCAACGATTTTTTTTAGAAATTAGTGATCTGGCAACCTTCGTGTATTGATTACAGAATTCAGGAAAAAATATATGGCAACGATTTTTTTTTTTTTAGAAATTAGTGATCTGGCAGCCTTCGTGTATTGATTGCGGAATTCAGAAAAAAAATATCTGGCAACGATTTTTTTTTAGAAATTAGTGATCTGGCAACCTTCGTGTAATGATTACAGAATTCAGAAAAAATATCTGGCAACGATTTTTTTTTTAAATTAGTGATCTGGCAACCTTTGTTTATTGATTGCGGAATTCAGAAAAAACATCTGGCAACGATTTTTTTTTAGAAATTAGTGATCTGGCAACCTTCGTGTATTGATTACAGAATTCAGAAAAAATATCTGGCAATGATTTTTTTTAGAAATTAGTAATCTGGCAACCTTCGTGTATTGATTGCGGAATTCAAGAAAAAATATCTGGCAACGATTTTTTTTTTAGAAATTAGTGATCTGGCAACATTCGTGTATTGATTACAGAATTCAGGAAAAAAATATCTGGTAACGATTTTTTTTTAGAAATTAGTGATCTGGCAACCTTCGTGTATTGATTACGGAATTCAGGAAAAAATATCTGGCAAAGATATTTTTTTCAGAAATTAGTGATCTGGCAACCTTCGTGTATTGATTGCGGAATTCAGGAAAAAATATCTGGCATCGATTTTTTTTAGAAATTAGTAATCTGACAACATTCGTGTATTGATTACAGAATTCAGGAAAAAAATATCTGGTAACGATTTTTTTTTAGAAATTAGTGATCTGGCAACCTTCGTGTATTGATTACGGAATTCAGGAAGAAATATCTGGCAACGATTTTTTTTAGAAATTAGGGATCTGGCAACCTTCGTGTATTGATTACAGAATTCAGAAAAAATATCTGACAACGATTTTTTTTTTAGAAATTATAGATCTTGCAACCTTCGTGTATTGATTACAGAATTCAGAAAAAATATCTGGCAAAGATATTTTTTTTAGAAATTAGTGATCTGGCAACTTTCGTGTATTGATTGCGGAATTCAGGAAAAAATATCTGGCAACGATTTTTTTAGAAATTAGTAATCTGGCAACCTTCGTGTATTGATTACAGAATACAGAAAAAATATATGGCAACGATTTTTTTTTAGAAATTAGTGATCTGGCAACGTTCGTGTATTGATTGCGGAATTCAGGAAAAAATATCTGGCAACGATTATTTTAGAAATTAGTGATCTCGCAACCTTCGTGTATTGATTGCGGAATTCAGGAAAAAATATCTGGCAACGATTTTTTTTTTTTAGAAATTAGTGATCTGGCAACCTTCGTGTATTGATTGCGGAATTCAGGAAAAAATATCTGGCAACAATTTTTTTAGAAATTAGTGAACTGGCAACCTTCGTGTATTGATTACAGAATTCAGGAAAAAATATCTGGCAACGATTTTTTTTTAGAAATTAGTGATCTGGCAACCTTCGTGTATTGATTGCGGAATTCAGGAAAAAATATCTGGCAACGATTTTTTTTAGAAATTAATGATCTGGCAACCTTCGTGTATTGATGGCGGAATTCAGGAAAAATATCTGGCAACGATTTTTTTTTTAGAAATTAGTGATCTGGCAACCTTCGTGTATTGATTGCGGAATTCAGGAAAAAATATCTGGCAACGATTTTTTTAGAAATTAGTGATCTGGCAACCTTCGTGTATTGATTACAGAATTCAGAGAAATATCTGGCAACGATTTTTTTTTAGAAATTAGTTATCTGGCAACCTTCGTGTATTGATTGCGGAATTCAGGAAAAAATATCTGGCAACGATTTTTTTAGAAATTAGTGATCTGGCAACATTCGTGTATTGATTACGGAATTCAGGAAAAAATATCTGGCAACGATTTTTTTTAGAAATTAAGGATCTGGCAACCTTCGTGTGTTGATTGCGGAATTCAGGAAAAAATTTCAGGCAACGACTTTTTTTTTAGAAATTAGTGATCTGGCAACCTTCGTGTATTGATTGCGGAATTCAGAAAAAAATATCTGGCAACGATTTTTTTTAGAAATTAGTGATCTGGCAACCTTCGTGTATTGATTACAGAATTCAGGAAAAAATATCTGGCAACGATTTTTTTTTAGAAATTAGTGATCTGGCAACCTTCGTGTATTGATTGCGGAATTCAGGAAGAATATCTGGCAACGATTTTTTTAGAAATTAGTGATCTGGCAACCTTCGTGTATTGATTGCGGAATTCAGGAAAAAATATCTGGCAACGATTTTTTTTTAGAAATTAGTGATCTGGCAACCTTCGTGTATTGATTGCGGAATTCAGGAAAAAATATCTGGCAACAATTTTTTTAGAAATTAGTGAACTGGCAACCTTCGTGTATTGATTACAGAATTCAGGAAAAAATATCTGGCAACGATTTTTTTTTTAGAAATTAGTGATCTGGCAACCTTCGTGTATTGATTGCGGAATTCAGGAAAAAATATCTGGCAACGATTTTTTTAGAAAGTAGTGATCTGGCAACCTTCGTGTATTGATTGCGGAATTCAGGAAAATATCTGGCAACGATTTTTTTTTAGAAATTAGTGATCTGGCAACCTTCGTGTATTGATTGCGGAATTCAGGAAAAAATATCTGGCAACGATTTTTTCAGAAATTAGTGATCTGGCAACCTTCGTATATTGATTATAAAATTCAGGAAAAAAATCTGGGAACGATTTTTTTTAAAAATTAGTGATCTGGCAACCTTTGTTTATTGTTTGCGGAATTCAGGAAAAATATCTGGCAACTATTTTTTTTAGAAATTAGTGATCTGGCAACCTTCGTGTATTGATTACAGAATTCAGAAAAATATCTGGCAACGATTTTTTTTTTAGAAATTAGTGATCTGGCAACCTTCGTGTATTGATTACAGAATTCAGGAAAAAATATCTTACAACGATTTTTTTTTAGAAATTAGTGATCTGGCAACCTTCGTGAATTGATTGCGGAATTCAGGAAAAATATCTGGCAACGATTTTTTTTTAGAAATTAGTGATCTGGCAACCTTCGTGTATTGATTGCGGAATTCAGGAAAAAGATCTGGCAACGATTTTTTTTTAGAAATTAGTGATTTGGCAACCTTCGTGTATTGATTGCGGAATTCAGGAAAAAATATCTGGCAACGATTTTTTTTTAGAAATCAGTGATCTGGCAACCTTCGTGTATTGATTACAGAATTCAGGAAAAATATCTGGCAACGATTTTTTTTAGAAATTAGTGATCTGGCAACCTTTGTGTATTGATTGCGGAATTCAGGAAAAAATATCTGGCAACGATTATTTTAGAAATTAGTGATCTGGCAACCTTCGTGTATTGATTACAGAATTCAGAAAAAATATCTGGCAACGATTTTTTTTTTAGAAATTAGTGATCTGGCAACCTTTGTGTATTGATTACAGAATTCAGAAAAAATATCTGGCAACGAATTTTCTTTTAGAAATGAGTCATCTGGAAACCTTCGTGTTTTGATTTCAGAATTCAGAAAAAAATATCTGGCAACGATTTTTCTTTTAGAAATGAGTCATCTGGCAACCTTCGTGTATTGATTACGGAATTCAGAAAAAAAATATCTGGCAACGATTTTTTTAGGTTCTTGTCACGTGACACGAAGGTTGCCAGATCACTGATTCCTAAAAAAATCGTTGCCAGATTTTTTTCCTGAATTCTGTAATCAGCCGCAATGTTCGGTTATTTTTTTCAGCGACTGTATGTTGTCAATAATTTTCTGTATGTTTGGCTATCTGTTCTCTGTATAATGGCGTATCTAAGAAAGGAGGGTTTGAGTGTGTAACCTTCCCCCCCATTGAGGGCTTCAATATTATAATTTCCTTACCCTGGACTCGAACCCAGATCCTTTTGATCAGTAGCCAAGCGCGTCAACCACTCGGCCACGAGACAGCAAAATTCGTGCAATATTCGTTTAGATTGTTTTTTTAAATCTATCAGAACACATTGTTGCTCTTAAATGCCTAAATCTGCATTCTCTTTTAAAAACTGAAAGAATATTTTTGAAAATTTACATTGAATTGATTGAGATATTTAAATTATCCTCGACCACATTTTCTTATAAAGCGCTTATTTTTGAAGTTATAAATCTTCGAATTTAACTTCAAATTGTCATAACACGGGGTGGGTTGGGTTACTTCTGAGCGGCAGTTTTTTGCACACCATGGGCTAAATGGCCAGGTCACAAGGACCCGGAAGGCTCAGAGAAGGTTGGGGAGGGGACCCACTGGAACAGCTGTTGGGAGACAGATGGTAGCCTCCCGTCAAGGCCATCCAGCGTGTTCTTTAACGTACAGAGTGTATGGCTCTCCCGCACACGGGACCACGGCTTAACGTCCCATCCGACGGACGGCGGCCTTTCCAAGCCCATCGGTGTCCCCTACTGACCGTGGGCAGGGCGGGGAGTTTTGCGGAGGTAAATCTCAACGCTGACCCAGCTGGGACTCGAACCTGGGAACTACAGATTACGAGCCTGGCGCGCTACCGACTGAGCCACCCCAGCCCCTACCACGGGGTGGAACAATCACAATTTAATTATCTTTCAGTGCCAATGCTTTTCTATTTATCTGCTGCCCTCGTGCTATTGTTATCCCTGATTACCATTTGCCTGTTCGTTTTCAATTTGTCTTCACCATTGAATTCGCCCTTCCTGAATTTTAGTTCACGATGATATGCATCTTAATTAATTAGCTGATCGAACCCCTAGAATGAAAAAAAAAAAAAATCACCCAAGTGGAAGAGAGAACCACTCGCACACGTTCCAGTTCACTTTTGCACTTAAGAGAGTCCTAAGAGCATCTCATACATCTTATACATCTTAGATATCCATCCACAGACTTTAATTAACTTATCAGATGAGGCAAAAATCTCTCCCTCAACATCTCTTAACGCATAAGAGGTTAGTTAGTCAACGATCTCTGCCACACTCCGAACCCGGTGGCAGTGGTGCATTCGACCACCGCCACTTCTGGAAGAAGACAGCGCAAACCCTTCCTTCGTAAACAGTTAGTGATCACCACAACGTGATGATCCTTTCTTTAATCTCTTCACTTTTAATGTTGATTAATTCTCTTCTGTAAAGCGCATTACATGCTCGTGGAAATTTTCCCCTTCTCTTCCTGGTCACATGATGATGTTCGCAGAAAAGTTCCATTCTTTCGGAGCGGCTTTCGCAACTTGCGACTAATTGCTAATTTACTTGATTCCCGGCTGTGGGTCTCCCTGAGGATGCTCCTCCTACTCTTGTCGCCAATTGACCTTTGACACGGAAAATGATTAATGACCGTCAGGGGCGTGAATGGAGGGGGGGGGGGGCTTACTTTAGGGAGAAACGCACGAGGAGGGGGAAGCGAAGGAGGGAAAGCAGTTAGAGGAGGAGCAGTACTGCGTTTCTGGTAGCAGATACCTGGCACATAGAAACACCAATTAGGTGGCGATTAGTTGGCTTTGTAACCTTCTGCTAGGTCTCTGGAATTTCATTATTTTTGGTCATGGAGGCAGACGGAGGCTTTTAAGGGGCAGGGGTTATCGTTAAGGTGTGAGCAAGGAAAAAGTTGTTTTATTAAGAAATTGAAGGGGGTTTGTAAACGATAATAAATTTTTTTAGCTCTGTGAGGAAATACTTTTTGTTGCTTTGACGCAGTAATATGGTGTTAGGAGAAAGAGGATTTTGGCAGTTTTCAGAACGTTATAATAAGTGTGGCATAGATTTTAAGGTTTAGATTTGGGTTGTTTTACCTCTGAGCGGCACTTTTTTGCACACCATGGGCTAAATGGCCAGGTCACATGGACCCCGAAGGCTCAGAGAAGGTTGGGGGAGGGGATCCACTGGAACAGCTTTTGGGAGACAGATGGTAGTCTCCCGTCAAGGCCATCCAGCGTGTTCTTTAACGTTGGGTTGTTTTATCTCTGAGCGGCACTTTTTTGCACACCATGGGCTAAATGGCCAGGTCACATGGACCCCGAAGGCTCAGAGAATGTTGGGGGAGGGGACCCACTGGAACAGCTGTTGGGAGACAGATGGTAGCCTCCCGTCAAGGCCATCCAGCGTGTTCTTTAACGTTGGGTTGTTTTACCTCTGAGTGGCACTTTTTTGCACACCATGGGCTAAATGGCCAGGTCACATGGACCCCAAAGGCTCAGAGAAGATTGGGGAGGGGACCCACTGGAATAGCTGTTGGGAGACAGATGGTAGCCTCCCGTCAAGGCCATCCAGCGTGTTCTATAACGTTGGGTTGTTTTATCTCTGAGCGGCACTTTTTTGCACACCATGGGCTAAATGGCCAGGTCACATGGACCCCGAAGGCTCAGAGAAGGTTGGGGGAGGGGACTCACTGGAACAGCTGTTGGGAGGCAGATGGTAGCCTCCCGTTAAGGCCATCCAGCGTGTTCTTTAACGTTGGGTTGTTTTACCTCTGAGCGGCACTTTTTTGCACACCATGGGCTAAATGGCCAGGTCACAAGGAACCAGAAGGCGCAGAGAAGGTTGGGGGAGGGGACCCACTGGAACAGCTGTTGGGAGACAGATGGTAGCCTCCCGTCAAGGCCATCCAGCGTGTTCTTTAACGTGCACAGAGTATGGCTCTCCCGAACATGGAGCCACGGCTTAACGTCCCATCCGAATGAAAGGCGGCCTTTCTAAACCCATCGGTGTCCCCTAATGACCGTGGGCAGGGCGGGGAATTTTGCGGAGATAAATCTCAATGCTGACCAAGCTGGGACTCGAACCTGGGGACTACAGATTACGAGCCTGGCGCGCTACCGACTGAGCCACCCCAGCCCCTTAAGGTTTAGAATACAACAAATGTTTTTAAAAAACAAATAAGTATTTACGTTAGTTGGTAAGAAGAAAGAATTTCAGACTTTTATGAAATAATGAAAACAATTTACTTTTCATGTTTTGAGAAATCTTGACAATCCCTTTGTCTTAATGGCAACAGGGGAGCAAAGAGATATGGGTTCGAATCCTGGGCATCTGTAGATACAAGGGGAAAGCCATCGAGGCCATGTCTTCGTCTTGAGAGTGGGGCGGGAGTGGCTCAGTGGGTAGCGCGCCAGGCTCGTAATCTGTAGTTCCTAGGTTCGAGTCACAGCTTCGGTAACCGACGCCCGTCGGATGGGACGTTAAGCCGTGGCTCCGTGTGCGGAAGAGCCATACCCTGTGCACGTTAAAGAACACGCTTTTTTGGCCTTGACGGGAGGCTACCATCTGTCTCCCAATAGCTTTTCCAGTGGGCCCCCTTCCCCAACCTTGAGCCTTCGGGGTCCATGTGACCTGGCCATTTATCCCATTGTGTGCAAAAAAGTGCTGCTCAGAGGTAAAACAACCCAATGTTAAAGAACACGCTGGATGGCCTTGACGGGACATACATACACATTATTGACCAGTTACATACACATTTCCAGGAGGCACGTGAAGCATAAAAGGTTGAGAACCACTGATATATATGTTTTATTTTATTCCCATTGTTATACTATAACTATAGTTTTATCTATCTATACAAGGGGTACGCCAGTTACATACACATTTCCAGGGGGTACGTGAAGCATAAAAGGTTGAGAACCACTGATATATATATTTTATTCCCATTGTTATACTATAACTATAGTTTTATCTATCTATTCAAGGGGTACGCCAGTTACATACACATTTCCAGGGGGTACGTGAAGCATAAAAGGTTGAGAACCACTGATATATATGTTTTATTTGATTCCCATTGTTATATTATGACTATAGTTTTATCTATCTATACAAGGGGTACGCCAGTTACATACACATTTCCAGCGGGTACGTGAAGCATAAAAGGTTGAGAACCACTGATATATATGTTTTATTTGATTCCCATTGTTATATTATGACTATAGTTTTATCTATCTATATAAGGGGTTCCACCAGTTACATACACATTTCCAGGGGGTACGTGAAGCATAAAAGGTTGAGAACCACTGATATATATGTTTTATTTTATTCCCATTGTTATACTATAACTATAGTTTTATCTATCTATACAAGGGGTACGCCAGTTACATACACATTTCCAGGGGGTACGTGAAGCATAAAAGGTTGAGAACCACTGATATATATATTTTATTCCCATTGTTATACTATAACTATAGTTTTATCTATCTATTCAAGGGGTACGCCAGTTACATACACATTTCCAGGGGGTACGTGAAGCATAAAAGGTTGAGAACCACTGATATATATGTTTTATTTTATTCCCATTGTTATACTATAACTATAGTTTTATCTATCTATACAAGGGGTACGCCAGTTACATACACATTTCCAGGGGGTACGTGAAGCATAAAAGGTTGAGAACCACTGATATATATATTTTATTCCCATTGTTATACTATAACTATAGTTTTATCTATCTATTCAAGGGGTACGCCAGTTACATACACATTTCCAGGGGGTACGTGAAGCATAAAAGGTTGAGAACCACTGATATATATGTTTTATTTTATTCCCATTGTTATACTATAACTATAGTTTTATCTATCTATACAAGGGGTACGCCAGTTACATACACATTTCCAGGGGGTACGTGAAGCATAAAAGGTTGAGAACCACTGATATATATATTTTATTCCCATTGTTATACTATAACTATAGTTTTATCTATCTATTCAAGGGGTACGCCAGTTACATACACATTTCCAGGGGGTACGTGAAGCATAAAAGGTTGAGAACCACTGATATATATGTTTTATTTTATTCCCATTGTTATACTATAACTATAGTTTTATCTATCTATACAAGGGGTACGCCAGTTACATACACATTTCCAGGGGGTACGTGAAGCATAAAAGGTTGAGAACCACTGATATATATATTTTATTCCCATTGTTATACTATAACTATAGTTTTATCTATCTATTCAAGGGGTACGCCAGTTACATACACATTTCCAGGGGGTACGTGAAGCATAAAAGGTTGAGAACCACTGATATATATGTTTTATTTTATTCCCATTGTTATACTATAACTATAGTTTTATCTATCTATACAAGGGGTACGCCAGTTACATACACATTTCCAGGGGGTACGTGAAGCATAAAAGGTTGAGAACCACTGATATATATGTTTTATTTTATTCCCATTGTTATACTATAACTATAGTTTTATCTATCTATACAAGGGGTACGCCAGTTACATACACATTTCCAGGGGGTACGTGAAGCATAAAAGGTTGAGAACCACTGATATATATGTTTTATTTTATTCCCATTGTTATACTATAACTATAGTTTTATCTATCTATACAAGGGGTACGCCAGTTACATACACATTTCCAAGGGGTACGTGAAGCATAAAAGGTTGAGAACCACTGATATATATGTTTTATTTTATTCCCATTGTTATACTATAACTATAGTTTTATCTATCTATACAAGGGGTACGCCAGTTACATACACATTTCCAGGGGGTACGTGAAGCATGAAAGTTTGAGAACCACTGCTCTAGATGCTCCAAATTTAAGACTCTTAAAAAGCATCGCAAACCGGATCTAGGAGAAAAAAAATGGGGGGATCCCCCTGCAGAATGCTAATAAGGGGGTTATGGAGTAGAAAAATTACTAAACTCCTGCATTTTTTACACATATTTAGAGAAAAGTTTTCAAACACGTCGAAAGCGACGGAGAAACATTGTAATACAATGAAAAACCAGTCGCTAGCCCCTTTTTTAATTTTTTTCTGGCTAGATTGCTTCACTTGGCTATTCTTACCATGATCGGCACATACGCATGCATAAAAAAAAAACAGAAATATTAAAAATAAGCAAATAAAATTGCGCAAAATATTGAGCGTTAGGACTGTGAAACGTTTAAACTGCACGCCAATACAAATATTGAAGTTGAAACGCTCAAACCATTCCCTATAGATTCATTACCCACTAACTCGTGTGCACTCCGCATTAGTTTCCACTAAGTCGGCCTCCAAAACCATCCCTTTACTGAACCTGCGAGCTCCAGTGAATGATATCTGATCACCGTAGATCTACATAAGCATCATTATAAATTCCTAAATGCCGTCATAATTTGCAAAGTCGATTACGCAAATTAAAACTGCTTCAGACACATAGAGGGCACTGCGCCTGTTTAGATAGGCTGTTATATACGATCAAATTGCGTATGTTGTATGTAGGTATATATCTGTCTACCTACATTTGTGTATGCGTATCTGTATACAATTTGAAACCACTTGCTCTTCAGTTCAAGCATCTGTGCCTTTAATTTGGGAGAGTTATGGTGATTGTGTAAACTCGCCAAAGCAGACACCTAATTAATATTTACAGTGACTAATGTTAAACAGACTGCCTATGTGATGACAAACGCTTAAGCCAACGACTAAAAGTTTATGTGCAAGCATATTGGCAGTAGTCGTGTCATAAGCTCAGAGATGATAATCAGTAATAGTTGGATGATAAGGTATATGCTGCATAGCGAATGCGAACACGCCTTCGATTATGTATACGCACGGCAATATTCGGACAAAGATTTATCCGATGTTGATATTAAAAGAATTTTTACAGCAATTTCTTGGGGCGGGGGTGGCTCAGTCGGTAGCGTGCCAGACTCGTAAATCTGCAGTTCTCAGGTTCGAGTCCCAGCTGGGTCAGCGTTGAGATTTATCTCCGCAAAACTCCCCGCCCTGCCCACGGTCAGTAGAGGACACCGATGGGCTTAGAAAGGTCACCGTCCGTCGAATGGGATGTTAAGCCGTGGTCCCGTGTGCGGGAGAGTCATAAGTCTATGCACGTTAAAGAACACACTGGATGGCCTTGACGGGAGGCTACCATCTGTCTCCCAACAGCCGTTCCAGTGGGTTTCCAACCTTCTCTGAGCCTTCGGGGTCCTTGTGATTTGGCCATTTAGCCCATGGTGTGCAAAAAAGTGCCGTTCAGAGGCAAAAACAACCACTTTACCAATACAGCAATTTCTCGTATGTCGCTGGAACTGTAAAGACACAAAATTGTTGGAGTAAAGATTCGATTGTCACTTTATTATGTAGAGTTACATTAATATTAATTAAGTAACTTCTTTAATACGTTTTTTGTTAAAAAAAATAGGATTAAAATAAATAAATAAATACCCCCTCAAGCATCTGCTTGCCATAGAGGTCTGACAGGAGCCTGTCAGTTTATAATGCCAGAGTAGAAGGTCTGAGAGGATGGCAGGACCTCAGCAGAAAAATAACACAAAACAACCATGCCTTAATCCGGGCTCGAACCCAGGTCCCGTAGATCAGTAGCCACGCGTGCTAACCACTCGGCCATGGGACGGCAGCAAAAAGAATAATTTAAAGATTTGAATAAAATTTAGTTAAAGTTGGATTTCCAACAGATTTTGCGTTCTGTACATAAAGAGTTATGGAATTTAGAAATATTATTAATTTATAGACATTTAGATAGTTAGCCCCCTTCTGCAAAATATCATTTAGAATTGACGAAAATTTAAGCAATTTTTTCGTGGACTGCTAAAAATGCATTCTCATATGTTACTCAAATTTAGTATAACGGTTATTACCTACGTTTTTTATGAAAAAATGTGACGTTTTTTATGAAAAAATGTGATTTAAAGATCTAATCAAATCTATTTCATTCTCGATTTTCAAAAACATCATGAGTTCGTGTTTCGTTGGATTGTTTTACCTCTGAGCGGCACTTTTTTTGCACACCATGGGCTAAATGGCCAGGTCACAAGGACCCCGAAGGCTCAGAGAAGGTTGGGGGAGGGGACCCACTGGAACAGCTGTTGGGAGACAGATGGTAGCCTCCCGTCAAGGCCATCCAGCATGTTCTTTAACGTTCGGTTGTTTTACCTCTGAGCGGCATTTTTTTGCACACCATGGGCTAAATGGCCAGATCACAAGGACCCCGAAGGCTCAGAGAAGGTTGGGGGAGGGGACCCACTGGAACAGCTGTTGGGAGACAGATGGTAGCCTCCCGTCAAGGCCATCCAGCGTGTTCTTTAACGTGCAGAGGGTATGGCTCTCCCGCACACGGGGCCACGGCTTAACGTCCCATTTGACGGACGGTGGCCTTTCCAAGCCCATCTGTGTCCCCTACTGGCCGTGGGCAGGGTGGGGAATTTTGCGGAGATAAATCTCAACGCTGACCCAGTTGGGACTCGAACCTGGGAACTACGGAATACGAGCCTGGCGCGTTACCGACTGAGCACCTCGCCCCGAATTCGTGTTTCAAAAGTAATGGAAGCTCTTATGTAAGTATAAAGGTTATTCTTATTTTTTTTTAATTTAAAAGTGGCTTTGCTGCTGTTAAATATTCGATTTTCCGTAATTCTCTAAATATTGAACACATATTTTTGGAAATCTAGACTGAATAGATTTCATTTAGATATTTAAATTCAGTCATATTTTCTTCAAATCAAGCTTATTTAAGTACACTGATCGATAAAGGCGACAACCTTATGTTAAATCAATGGAAAGCTAGCTGCGAATATAAAATTTTTTTTTAATGTGATAGCATATATAGATCTCATCAAATCTATAATTTCAACAATATTCGTTCAGTATTTAATGAGTTAGGTAGTTGTAATATTTAACAATGCCAGTTTTAAGAAATTATATAATAATCGGCGAATACTAAAAGGTTAATCTGCACAAAATTTCTAAAACATACATTTATTTTAAATAATCGCTTTAAATAATAATACTTATTAAGTCTTATGTTCGGTTGTTTTACTTCTGAGCGGCACTTTTTTGCACACCATGGGCTAAATGGCCAGGTCACAAGGACCCCGAAGGCTCAGAGAAGGTTGGGGGAGGGGACCCACTGGAACAGCTGTTAGGAGACAGATGGTAGCCTTCCGTTAAGACCAACCAGCGTGTTCTTCAACGTGCATAGGGTATGGCTCTCCCGCACACGGAGCCAGGCTTTATGTACCATCCGACGGACGGCGGCCTTTCCGAGCCCATCGGTGTCCCCTACTGACCGTGTGCAGGGCGGGGCGGTAGAGGGAGGGGTTGAGTCCAACGCCCCCCTTTCATCAAAGTATTATTTTTTTAAACGTCTCATTTTACCTAGTATTATTTTTTAACGCAATCATGGAAATCGAAATGATGTTTCCTGTATAAAACTAGTTGAAAACTAGATGTGGACAGCGCCCTCATTTGGAAACCCTTCACTAGAACATGAATCTTTGATTTCTAACTTACCATTCTGATTAATCATAACAAGATAAAGAAATTAATGATAAAAATAAAAAAAATTGTCAATAGTTTTTAAATGGTTTACTGAACAAAAATTAAAAAACAAACATTGCATGCAGGATGACTTTTCTTGGTAAGGTTTCCATCTGTCTTTAGAAAGTCTATAAATATATAGTCTATAAGTCCTCCCCCGACCCAGGTAATACTTTTTGAAGCATTGGGGTCGTTGTAACCTGGCCACTTATAAAAAAAAATCTGGTTGGTTGCAAAATCCTGAAGAAGACAAACAACATAACCTGTCTGCAAAGGGGCGGGGGTGGCTCAGTCGGTAGCGCGCCAGGCTCGTAATCTGTAGTTCCCAGGTTCGAGTCTCAGCTGGGTCAGCGTTGAGATTTATCTCCACAAAAATTCCCCGCCCTGCCCACGGTCAGTAGGGGACACCGATGGGCTTGGAAAGGCCGCCGTCCGTCGGATGGGACGTTAAGCCGTGGCTCCGTGTGCGGGAGAGCCATACCCTGTGCACGTTAAAGAACACGCTGGATGGCCTTGACGGGAGGTTACCATCTGTCTCCCAACAGCTGTTCCAGTGGGTCCCCTCCCCCCAACCTTCTCTGAGCCTTCGGGGTCCATGTGACCTGGCCATTTAGCCCATGGTGTGCAGAAAAGTGACGCTCAGAGGTAAAACAACCCAACGTTAAAGAACACGCTGGATGGCCTTGACGGGAGGCTACCATCTGTCTCCCAACAGCTGTTCCAGTGGGTCCCCTCCCCCAACCTTCTCTGAGCCTGCGGGGTCCATGTGACCTGGCCATTTAGCCCATGGTGTGCAAAAAAGTGCCGCTCAGAGGTAAAACAACCTAACAACCCAACCTGTCTGCAAAAAGAGTCAACATTCTCACCGTTTTGCTTTCCCGGAAAAGTAACAAAATTTTCCGTTTCGTTTCACGCCAGCTGTATTTTATTTCACATCCCAAAACAGAGCTTTTCCTCTGTCAGCAACTTCTCCCTTTCTTAAAAGAAGAGAAGCAATATTTTGCGGCGTTTCTCCCTCTTTTTGTTTTCCTCTTTAATCCGACTCTTCTGATGCTATGAATCAAGTTAACAGAGAAGCAAGAATAAAAGAGAAAAGTTTGAAAAGGGGTGAATCATAAAGGGGTGGACAGGGATAAGGTGGCCGTAGGTACGCATGAGTTCCCACACCGTTATCCAATATTCCCACTCCAATAAGACATCGCCTTTTCTTCCTTATCCAATATGTGTGATGTCGAATGCCACTGGAAGAGGAGAGTTGTTTCTGTACGTACTGTTCGCTGCTGTCTTTCTTATGTCTCTCTTTACCTCCAGTGAAAGGGGTTGGCTGTCAAGAGGCGCGAGATGCCTTCTCCTGTTCACTTTGATGTTCGGCTCGAGCACACACCAAAGATGATTGGCTCTCGCGCTTCGTTGCTGACCGAGATATGCGCTCACACGAGCTCAACGCCTCCCGTTTTCCACCCCCGACTCACTGCTCTCGCGCTCTCACTTTAGTGTGCTTGTTATCTCGTACATCTCTGTCTTGATGCTGAGATTCAGAGAAAGGGAGACCGAAACTGTGTGCTCCCGCTGCTCTTCTTCCAGTGGCAATCTCTGACAGACTTGTTGTCATGACGACAGAGTGTAGATAGAGTATCTACTCATGTTACTCGTGGAGCTTCGCCTTTGGTTTTTTTTTTTTCTCTTCACGCCATGTTTTGGGGTGTCGATTTTTCTTACTCTTCCCAACGGGGGTTAAAGGCAAAAAAAAGGAGGACAAAAGGGGTGATTTTCTTATTTGGTTTCAGACTTCGACCGAATAAGAAGATCACTGCTGATGGGACAGGAGACGAGATATTGAAGTTTGAGAGCAACACCCAGAAGGGGAGACGAGAGTTCGCAAGAGGAAGAGGAGAAGCATCCCCTCTCTTTTTGAGAATATGATTTTGTAAGTTTTCGCAGAGTTTTGTGGGGCATACACGGGTCGTAGGTTTCATATGGGGTGCGGGATGATCTCCCCTCATTGAGAGTAACATTTTTAAATATATTTCAATGAAACTTTATTTGTATATTTTTACGTTTGGCGCGAAATTTTTCGCGAGTTGGATTAGTTTGTTTTATCTCTGAGCGGCAATTTTTGCACACAATGGGCTTATTGGCCAGGTCACAAGGACCCCGAAGGCTCAGAGAAGGTTGGGGGAGGGGACCTACTGGAACAGCTGTTGGGAGACAGATGGTAGCTTCCCATCAAGGCCATCCAGCGTGTTCTTTAACGTGCACAGAGTATGGCTCTCCCGCACACGAGGCTACGGTTTAACGTTTCATCAGACGGACGGCGGCCTTTCCAAGCCCATCGGTGTCCCCTACTGACCGTGGGCTGGGCGGTAAGTTTTCCGGAGAAAAATCTCAACGCTGACCCAGCTGGGAGTCGAATCTGGGAACTACCTATTACGAATCTGGCGCGCTACCACTGAGCCACCCCCGCCCCACTTTTCGCGGGAGTTGTGACTGGAGTGGTGGAAAGCGGTGAATGAACTTATCGATACGTTTCGCGGCAACGTACCATGCTCGGCGTGGGTATTACTAGTATCATCATTTTTTAATTTAAAATATATTTTTATATTGTTTTAAAATTATAATAATTTTATACATAATTGAAAAGTTCAAAAGTTTCGAATGCTATTTTTGCAATTTAAATATATTTTAAACAATACATATCTATATAATAAAAACACATGGCATTAACAACATCTAGTCTTAATAAATTCGGGGGCGGGGGTGGCTCAGTTGGTAGCGCGCCAGGCTCGTAATCTGTAGTTCCCAGGTTCGAGTCCCAGTTGGGTCAGCGTTGAGATTTATCTCCGCAAAATTCCCCGCCCTACCCACGGTCAGTAGGGGACACCGATGGGCTTGGAAAAGCCGCCGTCCGTCGGATGGGACGTTAAGCCGTGGCCCGTGTGCGGGAGAGCCATACCCTGTGCACGTTAAAGAACACGCTGGATGGCCTTGACGGGAGGCTACCATCTGTCTCCCAACAGCTATTCCAATGGGTCCCTCATCCAACATTCTCTTAGCCTTCAGGGTCCTTCTAACCTGGCCATTTCACTCATTATATGCAAAAAAGTGCCGCTCAGAGGTAAAACAAGCCAACCCAACAGTATGCAAAAAAGCCATACCCTGTGCACTTTAAAGAACACGCTGGATGGCTTTGACACGGGAGTTGGGTTGGATTGTTTTACCTCTGAGCGGCACTTTTTTTGCACACAATGGCAAAATGGTCAGGTCACATGGACCCCGAAGGCTCAGAGAAGGCTGGGGGAGGAGACCCATTGGAGCAGCTGTTGGGAAACAGATGGGAACCTCCCGTCAAGGCCATCCAGCGTGTTCTTTAACGGGCAGAGGGTATGGCTCTCCCGCACACGGGGCCACGGCTTAACGTCCCATCCGACGGACGACGGTCTTTCCAAGCCCATCGGTGTCCCCTACTGACCGTGGGCAGGGCGGGAATTTTGCGGAGATAAATCTCAACGCTGACCAAGCTGGGACTCGAATCTGGGAACTACAGGTTACGAGCCTGACGCGCTACCGACTGAGCCATCCCATTGACAAGGGAGACTTTCATGTCTCCTAACACCTGTCCCTACCCAGCCCTCTGTCCCTATCCAGCCCTCCCACGCTTCTCCGAGCCTTTAGTGTCCTTGTGACCTGACAATTTAGTCCATTGTGCGTACCAAAGTGCCGCTGACAGGCCCGAACCCAGGCATCCCAATGTTTCACGAATTTTAAATTTCGTGTTTATCAAAGACTGGATATATTTCGTTACAAGTTTTTGATATTCTGACCCACTTCACGATTTTCACGACATTTTCTGTGATTCCACTTGAATTAGGGGAACTACGAAATAAATCGATTAATTGCTTCATCAGAAAGAAACGAAGAAAGGTATTCGATAGCTGAAGTCAGAGGAAGTCTAGGCAACAAAAGCAATTAAATGCCAATTATGCTGTTGGAACATCTCCGCAATTGCTCAAGTCGGAGATTTAACATTCATGAAATAATAAATTATATTCAGGGCGAGATGTGGTTCATAACAAAGTCGTCACAGTCTCAAACGTGAGGTAGCAATATTTTACTAAATCTAAAAGCAACTGATAAATATTAACGTCTTGAAATTCCGTATTGCGGCAAGGACGAAATCATGGAGCTTTCATAAATATGTACCAGTTTGAAAGATGTCGAACTACGACCACTGGGGAGGGAGTGGCTCAGTCGGTAGCGCGCTAGGCTCGTAATCTGCAGTTCCCAGGTTCGAGTCCCAGCTGGGTCAGCGTTGAGAATTATCTCCGCAAAATTCCCCGCCCTGCCCACAGTCAGTAGGGGACACCGATGGGCTTGGAAAGGCCGCCGTCCGTCGGATGGGACGTTAAGCCGTGGTCCCGTGTGTGGGAGAGCCATACCCTGTGCACGTTAAAGAACACGCTGCATGGCCTTGACGGCTACCATCTGTCTCCCAACAGCTGTTCCAGTGGGTCCCCTCCCCCAACCTTCTCTGAGCCTTCGGGGTCCATATAACCTGGCCATTTAGCCCATGGTGTGCAGAAAAGTGCCCCTCAGAGATAAAACAACCCAACCCAACAACTATGACCACTGAACTCTTTAATTTGTTCTTTGACCTGCTAGAAAAGTGTTTGAAATTCCGCATTCCAGAAGTCGAATTTTTTCCATCTTATATATAGTTCTTTCCACATAACCCCATGTTCAACTTAAAGCTTTAATACGATATCCTTTCTTATATTCTTGTAAAAAAAGAAGAAGAAAAAAATAAATTCCTCTCATGGTCATTTAAATTCATGATATATTCACTTTTCTTTAGCTTTCGTTTTATTTTTCTCAAAATTTTAAACGAGATACTATTTCAACTTTATTTCTTCGTCTGATCCCTTCCGCGATCCTTTTTCGCCACACACCTGCAAGGAATAAAAAAGTTACAAAGTCTGCATACCAAAGCAGGCTTTTCTTATTCAAAGCCACCTCTTGCCCCAACCAAGATGGCGCTGCAAAAACGTAGACATTATTTGTGGTTTCAGAACTGTCATCTCCCGCGCAAGAGGGAGCACGTGCCAGTGATTATTTAAGCCAATAGCAGGCCAGCTGCGTGAAACGTATCACTGTTGTGGTCACGGTTTCTTCTTTTCAAAGACGGCAACGAAAGATATATTTATTTATTCATTGGCTGCCTTTGGACCGGTACATTAACTACTGAAATGTATAGTGTGAAAATGAATTTAACAGCGGAAGTGCGAAGAGAGAGAATAAACTACTCTGAGCTATTTGGAGAAGATCGTGTAAACATCAACCTAACACTGGAAGAAAGTGGATGTTTCAAAGAGTTTTAAAATATATCGAAAGTTTTTACAGACTTGGAAAATTGAAAAAATAGACTGAAGGAATGAATTATCTAGATGCAGAGGTTTTCTTTGTTTTGTTATTCAAGACGTATTGAATAAGGGCGGAAAAAATCCACGTGTAAGCACATTGTATGGTGTCTTTGGAAGATTTGAATCGCTATTGGAATTCTCTGCATCAGCATGCGATTTTGATAAAAAGCAGATCGCTTAGGGAGAGAAATGCAGAATTTAAATTTATAATGTGATGCATTTGCGCAAACTTTCTGTACATGGTTAGCTCGCTTGGCTACTGATTTGTTTGGGTTGTTTTACCTCTGAGCGGCGCTTTTTTGTACACCATGGGCTAAATGGCCAGGTCACATGGACCTCGAAGGCTCAGAGAAGGTTGGGGGAGGGGGACCCATTGAAACAACTGTTGGGAGACAGATGGTAGCCACCCGTCAAGGCCATCCAGCGTCGGATGGGAAGTTAAGCCGTGGTCCCGCACACGGGACCACGGCTTAACTTCCCATCCGACGGACGTCGGCCTTTCCAAGCCCAGCGGTGTCTCCTACTGGCCGTGGGCAGGGCGGGGAATTTTGCGGAGATAAATCTCAACGCTGACCCAGCTGGGACTCGAACCTGGCAACTACAGATTACGAGCCTGGCGCGCTACCGACTGAGCCACCCCCACCCCGCTTGGCTACTGATCAAAGGGATCTGGGTTCGAGCTCCGGGTGAAGTATGGATGGTTGTGTTGTCTTTCTGCTGAGGTGTTGTCATCCTCACAGGTCATCTCTGTGACGTATTTAATTGTCAGGCTGCTGTCAGACCTCTGTGGCAAGGAGTTGCTTGAGGAGATATTTTTCTAATATGTACACTACCCTATCAAAATATTAGAGAAATTCCATGTTTTGTTATTGGGAATCTGATTTTGAAGCTCTATAACTTCTAAGATATGCATTTAATGGAAAACATTGGTTGGGTTGGATTGTTTTACCTCTGACCGGCACTTTTTTTGCACACCATGGGCTAAATGGCCAGGTCACATGGACCCCGAAGGCTCAGAGAAGGTTGAGGGAGGGGACCTACTGGAACAGCTGTTGGGAGACAGATGGTAGTCTCCCGTCAAGGCCATCCAGCGTGTTCTTTAAAGTGCACAGGGTATGTCTCTCCCGCACACGGGGCCACGGCTTAACGGTCCCATCCGACGGACGGCGGCCTTTCCAAGCCCATCGGTGTCCCCTACTGACCGTGGGCAGGGCGGAGAATTTTGCGGAGATAAATCTCAACGCTGACCCGTGGAAAACATGACCGAAGATAAAGATCAAATTCAAATATATTTAAATCTCAATTTTACACAAAATGTGTTCAGTATTTAAAAAAGCTATGGAAACTGGAATAGTTAACAATAAATTATCTTGTTTTTATTAAAAACATTCTAAATTGTCTAATATTAAAATAATTATTACGCAAACTTCTAAAATGTATTTATTTATTGTATCCACAGCTCATTAGCTTATATTGGGTATTTACATACTTTTCACACAATATTGTGATGTATTTATTCACATCATAACTAAGATAAAAAAAAATATATAAAGTAACTACCCCCTCAAACAGCCGCTTGCCACAGAGGTCTGACAGGAGCCTGTCACTTTATATGCCAGAGTAGAAGGTCTGTGAGGATGGCACGACCTCAGCAGAAAAACGACACATTCCACTATGCCTTACCCGGGTCTCGAACCCAGGTCTCTCAGATCAGTAGCCAAGGTGCGCTAACCACTCGGCCACGGGACGAGGAAAAATTGTCTTTAGCAAGTTGGGATCCGAACCGACGATCTCCTGATATCATGTGAGGTGTTCTGACCGCTGAGTACCGGCAACAGAATCATTATCCTGTGTTGTTGATGTTAAGCCTTACAAAAAAGGTTCAGTCTGAAGAACCGTCTTGAATTGCATTTGGAGACTCGATTCTCAAAGGTTTTCTAGGCAAGTGCAAGAATGAATACAGCAAACTAGTGTGCAGAAAATATGTAAATACCCAGTGAAAGCTGATGAATTGCTTTACCTCTGAGCGGCACTTTTTTTTCACACCATGGGCTAAATGACCAGGTCACAATGACCCAAAGGCTCAGTCGGTAGCGCGTCAGGCTCGTAATCTGTAATTCCCAGGTTCGAGTCCCAGCTGGGTCAGCGTTGAGATTTATTTCCGCAAAACTCCCCGCCCTGCCCACGGTCAGTAGGGGACACCGATAGGCTTGGAAAGGCCGCCGTTCGTCGGATGGGACATTAAGCCGTGGCCCCGTGTGCAGGAGAGCCATACTCTGTGCACGTTAAAGAACACGCTGAATGGCCTTGACGGGAGGCTACCATCTGTCTCCCAACAGCTGTTCCAGTGGGTCTCCTCCCACAACCTTCTCTGAGCCTAGGGGTCCATGTGACCTAGCCATTTAGCCCATGGTGTGCAAAAAAAGTGCCGCTCAGAGGTAAAACAACCCAACCCAACTCAGAGAAGGTTGGATACCCACTGGACACCTGTTAGGAGGCAGATAGTAGCCTCCCGTCAAGGCCATCCAGCGTGTTCTTTAACTGGGTTGGGTTGTTTTACATCTAAGCGACGTTTTTTGCACAGAATGGGCTAAATGGCCAGGTCACAAGGATCCCAAGGGTTTAGAAAAGCTTGGGGAGAAGGGATCCACTTGACAGCTGTTAGGAGACGGATGAAAGCCACCCGTGAAGGCTATCCAGAGTGTTCTTTAATGTAGCCATGAGTCTGTTCTGCACGGACCACGGCTAGAACGTCACATCCGATGAACATCAGTGTTTCCATGCACATAGGTGTCTCTTTTCTCACCGACGACAAGGTGTGGTTTAGGGGAGATAAATCTCAACCGAGTCGTAGTTGGGACCCGAACCTGGAAACTACAGATTAAGAGTCTGGCGCGCTATCCAATGAGCTAACCCCCGCTCCTCAGAATATGTCTCTCTTGCATACAATGCAACGTATTTATATCCCATCTTACAGTCGTTGACTTTTCCAAGTACATCGATGAGCTCTTTCTGAGTGGTATGGCCCACCCTATCTGGGTCAACGTTGAGATTTATCTCTGCAAAAAACCCCATCCTGCCACATGGATCATATGCCCTCAGTCAATACGAGACACTGATGGGATTTAAAACCCACCGTCCGTCTGATGGAACGTTATGCTGCGATCCCTGTGCTGGAGAGCTATACCCTGTGCACGTTAAAGAGTACGCTGAATGCTCTTGATTGAAGACTACCATTTATATCCTAATAGGATCCCTTCCTCCAGGGGCGGAGGTGGCTCAGTCGGTAGTGCGCCAGGCTCGCAATCTGTAGTTCCCAGGTTCCAGTCCCAGCTGAGCCAGCATTGAGATTTATCTCTGCAAGTTTTCCCGTCCTGCCCACGGTCAGAAGGGGACACCGATGGGCTTGGAAAAGCCGCCGTCCGTCGGATGGGACGTTAAGCCGTGGCCCCGTGTGCGGGAGAGAGAGCCATACCCTGTGCACGTTAAAGAACACGCTGGATGGCATTGACGGGAGGCTACCATCTGTCTCCCAACAGTTGTTCCAGTGGGTCTCCTCCCCCCAACCTTCTCTGAGCCTTCGGGGTCCATGTGACCTGGCCATTTAGCCCATGGTGTGCCAAAAAGTGCCGTTCAGAGGTAAAGCAACCCAACGTTAAAGAACACGCTGGATGGCCTTCACGGGAGGCTACCATCTGTCTCCCAACAGCTGTTCCAGTGGGCCCCCTCCCCCAACCTTCTCTAAGCCTTCGGGGTCCATGTGACCTGGCCATTTAGCCCATGGTGTGCAAAAAAGTGCCGCTCAGAGGTAAAGCAACCCAAAACAACAACCTTCCCCCCAACCCTCTCTGAACCATTCGGGGTCCTTGTGAGCTGGCCATTTAGCGCATTTTGAGCAAAAAAGTGCCGCTCAGAGACAACCCAACAACAACCCCTTTCTGACTTAGCGCAGAGGTGAAATTCTAAGATCTTAATTGCGACTTGAACTTCAGATTATAACACTGGTGTGCTATTTACAGACTCAAACACAACCCCAATAGAAAATAGTTTCGAAAACATGCGAGATAATTCCTCAGGGTTTAATTAAATATCTATCATGTATCTCAAAAAAAAAAGAAGGCATTGCTCGATGGGAAACTTTCTCCGCATTTGGCAATTTTCTTTTCAGCTGGGGGATGCTGCAGATTAGGACAGCAGAATGATAATTTACTTTCAAAATGCATCCTCCTATAACACTAAGAAAAAGAATACCACTTGCAAACATCGAGTTTTTAACGCATTAAAATCTTCTTTTACCCCGAGAGACAGTTTCCTTCCCTTGCCATTCGGCGGAATTAATTTAGGGAACTTGTTTCTTCAAAGGATTTGCAGAGGTTTTGAGTGCGAACGTGAATTAGGAAGGGTGCCAGCTATTTAATATGATTAGACCCCGATTCAATGAAAGTCTCGAAAGGATTTATAATTAAAGAATGAGTAAGAATTTCTCCCGTTTTTGCGACTCCGTTTCGAGCTTTAATTATGACTAAGTCAAGAAAAGCTCCTAACGCGATCGAGTTGGGTAATGGGAAGGCGCTGGGGGGGGGGGGACGACGAAATGTTACGTTTTATAAGTTATTTTGGGTTATTTTACCTCTGAGCGGCACTTTTTTTGCACACCATGGGCTAAATGGCCAGGTCACAAGGACCCCGAAGGCTCAGAGAAGGTTGGGGGAGGAGACCCACTGGAACAGCTGTTGGGAGACAGATGGTAGCCTCCCGTCAAGGCCATCCAGCGTGTTCTTTAACGTGCACAGGTTATGGATCTCCCGCACACGGGGCCACGGTTTAACGTCCCATCCGACGGACGGCGGCCTTTCCAAGCCCATCGGTGTCCCCTACTGACTGTGGGCAGGGCGGGGAATTTTGCGAAGATAAATCTCAACGCTGACCCAGCTGGGACTCGAACCTGGGAACAACAGATTACGAGCCTGGCGCGCTACCGACTGAGCCACCCCCGCCCCTGTCTGACAGGAGCCTCAGTTTATATGCCATAGTAGAAGATCTGTGAGGATGCCAGGACTCAGCAGAAAAACTATACGAGCATCTATACCTTACCCTGAGCTCGAACCCAGATCCCTTAGATCAGTAGCCAAGTGCGCTAACCACTCGAGAATTTATTACTGAATAAAAATTAAATTTTAAGAATCTATGAAGAGTTGAGATTTTTACCTCTGAACGGCACTTTTTTTATGCACAATGGGCTAAATGGGCAGGTCACAAGGACCCCGAGAACTGAGACAAGATTGGCGGGAGAGGACTCACTGGACAACTGCTCGGAGACAGATGATTGCCTCCCGTCAAGGCCATACAACATGTCCCTTAAATTAATTGTGTGCCAGGGTATGGCTCTCTCAAACGTGGGATCGCGGCTTAACGTCTCATCTGACCAAGTCCATCTCTGTCCCCTACTGGGGCGGGGGTGGCTCAGTCGGTAGCGCGCCAGGCTCGTAATCTGCAGTTCCCAGGTTCGAGTCCCAGCTGGGTCAGCGTTGAGATTTATCTCCGAAAAATTTCCCCGCCCTGCCCACGGTCAGTAGGGGACACCGATGGGCTTGGAAAGACCGCCGTCCTTCGAATGGGACGTTAAGCCGTGGCCCCGTGTGCGGGAGAGCCATACCCTGTGCACGTTAAAGAACACTCTGGGTGGCCTTGACGGGAGGCTACCATCTGTTTCCCAACAGCTGCTCCAAGGGGTCTCCTCCCACAACCTTCTCTGAGCCTTCGGGGTCCATGTGACCTGGCCATTTAGCCCATGGTGTGCAAAAAAGTGCCGCTCAGAGGTAAAACAATCCAATCCAAAGTCCCCTACTGACCTAAGGAAGGGCTGGGAGGTTTTGCGGAGAACCTGGTAACTGACTGAGCCACCTATTGAGCCACCCCCACCCCTAAGACAGGAAGATAAATCTTTTTAACTCAATTGAAAGTGATCTGTGTGTGAACAGTTAGGGTTGTGTTGGACTGTTTTACCTCTGAGCAGCCTTCTTTTGACAGAATGGGTTAAATAGCCAGGTCGCAAGGACCCCAAGAGGTCAGACAATGTTGGGGGAAGGAGACCCACTATAGAGTTATTAGGAACCAGAGAAGCTTCCCTCCAAGATCATCCAGCTTCTTCTTCATTGATGTGTATATGGTATGACTCTCCTGCACATGGGACCACGGATTAATATTTCATGCGATGCATGGCGCTCTTTCGAACCCATCGATGCCTCCCCATCCTCACCGAGTGGTTAGTGGTGAAAATTCTCAACCCATGCGCAGTTAGGACTCGAACCATGGAACCTCAGATTACAAGTCTCACACCCTACTGAGTGAACCAACCTTTACCTTCAGGAGAGTTGGGTTGTTTTACCTCTGAGCGGCACTTTTTTGCACACCATGGACTAAATGGCCAGGTCACATGGATCCCGATGGCTCAGAGAAGGTTGGGGGAGGGGACCCACTGGAACAGCTGTTGGGAGACAGATGGTAGCCTCCCGTCAAGGCCATCCAGCGTGTTCTTTAACGTGCACAGGGTATGGCTCTCCCACACACGGGGCCACGGCTTAATGTCCCATCCGACGGACGGACGGCCATTACAAGCCCATCGGTGTCCCCTTACTGACCGTGGGTAGGGCGGAGAGTTTTGCGGAGATAAATCTCAACACTGACCCAGCTGGGACTCGAACTTGGGAACTGCAGATTACGAGCCTGGCACGCTAACGACTGAGCCCCCCCCTCCCCACTTCAGGAGAGTTTAAAGCCCATGGGTGCCTGTGAAATTAAAAAGAAATGAAAAATTATGACCCTACTCAGAGAAAATATATATATGTAAGAGATGTGTCCACACTGACGGCAGGCGATTGATTATACGAACCAACGTGCATGTGTTTCTTCTACGGCATGCCAAAGTAATTCTTGGCAGTTCTCTGCTAATGGTGGCTATTTATTTGAGATAACTTAATTACCATAGAAACTGCTGAAGACCTCTCTCTTTCTAAGTGTCATCCATTTCTCAATGCATTTGACTGTCCGGTCCTAAATCTTGTTCTCTCCTTGCTCCAATTCCCCGCCCTGCACACGGTCAGTAGGGGACACCGATGGGCTTGGAAAGGCCGCCGTCCGTCGGATGGGACGTTAAGCCGTGGCCCCGTGTGCGGGATAGCCATACCCTGTGCACGTTAAAGAACACGCTGGATGGCCTTGACGGGAGGCTACCATCTGTCTCCCAACAGCTGTTCCAGTGGGTCCCCTCCTCCAACCTGCTCTGAGCCTTCGGGGTCCATGTGACCTGGCCATTTAGCTCATGGTGTGCAAAAAAAGTCCCGCTCAGAGGTAAAACAACCCAACGTTAAAGAACACGCTGGATGGCCTTGACGGGAGGCTACCATCTGTCTCCCAACAGCTGTTCCAGTGGGTCCCCTCCCCCAACCATCTCTGAGCCTTCGGAGTCCATGTGACCTGGCGATTTAGCCCATGGTGTGCAAAAAATTTTAGTCCATGGTGTGCAGAGGTAAAACAACCCAACAGAAAATCTCCTTGCCCCGTGAAAAATCCAAATCCCTAGTTTGATATATCCTCTATCGCCTTACAGCTCTTCTTCCCGGCAATTTCTGTTTATACCTCATCAATTGAAATTTTTTAATTAGATCAATTGTTCCCCCTCCTAAACCTCGTGTGGATACTGACCGTCCGGTCCCAAGGTTTCTCTTTCCTACCCAATGTGAGAAGGAAAGATTTTTCGCTTTTTCCTTTTTTGTTTCCTCCTCTTCTAAGTGGCGGAGTTGTCTCCCATAGTGTGCTATGATCGTTATCTTCAGTTACAAGGTTCGAAATCTATCTGTGCTTCAAATGAGAATTATCTCTGCTAAACAACTAAATTTTCCAATCCCGTTGGACCTCCGTAGCCCATGGTTGCTTGAGAATGGTGACGATGAAACCTCCTGCCGGCCGTCAGTCAGAAAGAGGACACCGATGCTTTTGGAAAGGCCGCCCTCCGTTGGATGGACCCCAAAGGCTCAGAGAAGGTTGGGGGAGGGGACCCACTGGAACAGCTGTTGGGAGACAGATGGTAGTTTCCCATCAAGGCCATCCAGCGTGTTCTTTAACGTTGGGTTGTTTTACCTCTGAGCGGCACTTTTTTGCACACCATGGGCTAAATGGTCAGGTCATAAGGACCCCGAAGGCTCAGAGAAGGTTGGGGGAGGGGACCCACTGGAACAGCTGTTGGGACACAGATGGCAGCCTCCCGTCAAGACCATCCAGCGTGTTCTTTAACGTTGGGTTGTTTTACCTCTGAGCGGCACTTTTTTGCACACCATGGGCTAAATGACCAGGTCATAAGGACCCCGAAGGCTCAGAGAAGGTTGGGGGAGGGGACCCACTGGAACAGCTGTTGGGGACACAGATGGTAGCCTCCCGTCAAGGCCATCGAGCGTGTTCTTTAACGTTGGGTTGTTTTACCTCTGAGCGGCACTTTTTTGCACACCATGGGCTAAATGGCCAGGTCACAAGGACCCCAAAGTTTCAGAGAAGGTTGGGGGGAGGGGACCCACTGGAACACGTGTTGGGACACAGATGAAAGCCTCCCGTCAAGGCCATCCAGCGTGTTCTTTAACGTTGAGTTGTTTTACTTCTGAGCGTCACTTTTTGCACACCATGGGCTAAATGGCCAGGTCATATGGACCCCGAAGGCTCAGAGAAGGTTGGGGGAGGGGACCCACTGGAACAGCTGTTGGGACGCAGATGGTAACCTCCCGTCAAGGCCATCCAGCGTGTTCTTTAACGTTGGGTTGTTTTACCTCTGAGCGGCACTTTTTTGCACACCATGGGCTAAATGATCAGGTCATAAGGACCCGAAGGCTCAGAGAAGGTTGGGGGAGGGGACCCACTGGAACAGCTGTTGGGAGACAGATGGTAGCCTCCCGTCAAGGCCATCCAGCGTGTTCTTTAACGTGAACAGGGTATGGCTCTCCCACACACGGGGCCACGGCTTAACGTCCCATCCGACGGACGGCGGCCTTTCCAAGCCATCGGTGTCTTCTACTGACCATGGGCAGGGCGGGGAATTTTGCGGAGATAAATCTCAACGCTGACCCAGCTGGGACTCGAACCTGGGAACTGCAGATTACGAGTCTGGCGCGCTACCGACTGAGCCCCCCTCCCCCTTTCTTTTTTAGCAGTGGTTTTTAATATTTTGAGGAATGCTATCCTTAATTATCCCAACTTCCATAGCTCTTTAAATACCAAGAGAATATTATTCATATTTATAAAATGAAAATTTAAAAAAAAATCAAGGTTTAAATGGATTAGATTTTCAATTTTTGCAATCTCATTTTTCTCAGAGGAAGCTAATTTTAAAAGTTACGGAAGAAGTTAATTTCTCAGCAAAAATTATTTCGCATATTGCTGCTATTAAGACAAGTTGTCGTTGTTGATTGATGAATTGCCACTTTCCCTATAGAAAACAGAACTCTGCGGAAATCCCTCCTTTCAGGCGATATTTTGACAAGGCGATATTTCCTCCCTTATTTTTTAAAAGACGTGAAAGAAAAAAAGAAGCTTTCTTCGGTGGGGACTTGTGTCGTCATTCATGTAAAGAAAAGCTTTCATGTTACATCCTTGACTCTTAAAAAAGTTAGTAAAAGAGCAAGCGGGAAAAATAGGCTTCCAGTTCATTGGATCAGCAACTTAAAATAGACGTGGTTTGCCTACGTTTTCAGTGGTTTTTTTTTTGGCTTTTTAATGGAGTTTGGAGGTGGCAGCTTCATTCACCACACGAGTGTATTATTCATGCCGAACACGCTACACACGTTCGTTGCTTGGCAACAAGCGAAGAAAGCTTAAGGGTACGGCCACACACAGAAAGAGAGTTGGCGTTATTAACATCGCAGATTTTCTGGAGGCTTAACAGAAAAAACGTTACCAACAACGGTGTAGCAATTGCAAAGTGTTGATAATGATTTTGTGCCAAGACGCTAGAAAATTTTTAGGGTATCTGCATACGTTCTGGTTTATAGTGAGGCCATCTTCGTTGTTGATAATGGGTTTACTTTAAGACGCCAGAAAGTTTGAGAGGTTTAGCATTATAAATATTTGCGGAGCGCTCTCTCTTGAGTTCATGCTCTAAGAAAGACAGAGGACGGTGTTGCCATAGTGACAGAGTCTTAGAGAAGAGGAAGAGGGTCAGAAGCTTAAAAGAATAATGTAGTCTTCATATAGCCTTTTTTTCTGAATGGTGACATCATTTGGGTTGGGTTGTTTTACCTCTGAGCGGCACTTTTTTGCACACCATGGGCTAAATGGCCTGGTCACATGGACCCCGAAGGCTCAGAGAAGGTTGGGGGAGGGGACCCACTGGAACAGCTGTTGGGAGACAGATGGTAGCATCCCGAAAAGGCCATCCAGCGTGTTCTTTAACGTGCACAGGGTATGGCTCTCCCGCACACGGGGCCACGGATTAACGTCCCATCCGAAGGACGGCGGCCTTTCCAAGCCCATCGGTGTCCCCTACTGACCGTGGGCATGGTGGGGAATTTTTGCGGGGATAAATATCAACGCTGACCCAGCTGGGACTCGAACCTGGGAACTGCAGATTACGAGCCTGGCGCCCTACCGATTGAGCCACCTCCGCCCCTTATAGAGCTACGAAGTTAGCTCCCATTCATATAACATAGAGGAAGGTGATCATAATTCAGTAGGCACTTAGTAGAAAATTACACGGGTTTACAAGGTTTTTATAACATGAACAATTCTAGCTTGTCATGTTTTTATGTTATTGGTCATTTTGACTCCTATTAAGCTCTTCCTATACCAATACCTCCAGGCAACTGGGAGGATACTAGATATTTTATTTTTTGTTGTTGGCAACACTGATTGCCAAGTGGGAGAAAACATGTAAGAGTAACCTAACCTCAGACCGCCATTCTTGTTGTTTTCATTGTAGGAGGAATATATGCTGTACGTTGAAGAGTGAATTTTGGTGTTTAAATGGCACGAAAGCAACGTCACGAGGTGTTAATGTGCCAGATAAGTTTTGTTATGTGTGTGGAAATTATATTTTAAAATCCCAGGGTCGTTCTTTGAGAAAGATTATGAAGAAAGCCTATAATTTGCATTTTGAATGTCATGTTGGTGATCAGGACAAAACATGGGTTCCACATGTGTGCTGCATTTTGTGTTTTGTTGGCCTGAGTGAATAGTTGAAAGGTAAGATAAAATCCATGCCCTTTGCAGTCCCAATGGTTTGGCATGAGCCAACTAGTCACTTGCACGATTGTTGTTTTTGTTTGATTAAAGTGTCGGGCTTTTCAAAAAAGAACAAAAGCAAAATACAATATCCAAATGTGCCTTCAGCCATAAGGCTAGTTCCTCATGGAGAAGATCTCCCTATACCAACACCTCCAACTGGGAGGAGATGGATTCACATTCATCAGAGGAAGACTTTGAGGCACATACAGATCCTGATCCTACGTACACCCCTAAAAAGTTAGACGAGTCTCATCTGATTCAGCAAAATGAACTAAATGATCTTGTTCGAGACCTAGGACTTTCCAAACAACAAGCTGAGGTTTTAGGTTCAACACTTCAAGAGTGGAATCTTCTGGCCAAAGGTACCAGAGTATCTCTGTTCAGAAAACGAAACTTGGGTTGGTTTACCTCTGAGCGGCATTTTTTTGCACACCATGGGCTAAATGGCCAGGTCACATGGATCCCGAAGGCTCAAAGAAGGTTGGGGGAGGGGACCCACTGGAACAGCTGTTGGGAGACAGATGGTAGCCTCCCGTCAAGGCCATCCAGCGTGTTCTTTAACGTGCACAGGGTATGTCTCTCCCGCACACGGGGCCACGGCTTAACGTCCCATCCGACGGACGGCGGCCTTTCCAAGCCCATCGGTGTCCCCTACTGATCGTGGGCAGGGCGGGGAATTTTGCGGAGATAAATCTCAACTCTGACCCAGCTGAGACTCGAACCTGGGAACTACAGATTACGAGCCTGGCGCGCTACCGACTGAGCCACCCCCGCCCCAACGAAACTTGGCTTTATCTGCTTATTACAAGATGCAAGATGGTTTGTGTTTCTGCACAGATATTTCAGGGCTGATGGAAGAAACTGGAGCAATTCACGACCCTAAGGAATGGCGTCTATTTTTAGATTCGTCAAATTTCAGCTTAAAAGCTGTCCTTTTGCATAAAGGAAACCGAAAACCTTCCATTCCAGTGACACACACTGTGGGAATGAAGGAAACTTATGAAAGCATGGAAAAAATACTCATTGCTATAAAATATGACCAGTTTAAGTGGACAATATGTGGTGACCTAAAAGTCATACCTCTCTTGCTTGGGCTTCACAAAATTTTGCTGTTTTCTGTGTTTGTGGGACACTAGGGCCAGAAAGAAACACTATAAAATAAAAGACTGGCCCAAAAGAGATGTTTTTATTCCCGGAAATTGTAATGTGAGGTATAAGCCTCTAGTTGACCCCTATGATGTCTGGGCATCAAACCCACTGCACATCAAACTGGGGTTATGAAAAATTTTGTAAAGGCTATGGACAAAACTGGTGAAGGGTTTTTGCACTTGAAGGAAAATTTTCCAAAACTAAGTGATGCCAAACTCAAAGAAGGGATCTTTGTTGGTCCTCAGATCAGGAAACTACTGAATGATACTGTCTTCGAAGAAAAACTGAATATGAATGAATGCACTGCATGGAAATCCTTCACGTCTGTGGTCCAGGGTTTTCTGAGGAAAACTACCATCAGCTCATTCAAAATCTCAAAAACTATGGAAATCTTGGCTGCCGAATGTCTTTGAAGATCCATTTCTTGCACTCGCATCTCGACTTCTTTCCCAAGAACTTAGGAGCTGTCAGTGATGAGCAAGGGGAAAGATCTCACCAGAATATCCGAACCATGGAGGAGAGATATCAAGGCAGGTGGGGCTCAGCAATGAGGGGTTACTGCTGCTTGGTTCTTGCAGAAGGAAGATACCTCAGCGCATAAAAGATAAAAATGAACTTCTTGTAAGTATTAAAAGATCCTTACCCATGTTTTGTTATTTTGCGTTTCAATATTATTTCATTTGTTACTTTATATGTGGTCTATTACTGTGATGTTTCTAATTTTTTTCACTGTAATCATGAAATTAATTAATGAATTCTAAATTGCATTTTAATAAAATAGTTACATTTATTTTAATTTCCCAGATGTGCGTATTCATTGAAATTCGATATACATCAATCCGTAATTTAAAAAAAACAAAAAAACTGTACGTGCTGTAGATTATTCACAATCATATTTAAATTCAGCATCCCAAAATATTAATTAAAAACATCCTATTTTACCAATGTTATAAAAAAAAGTTTAAATTTTTTATCTAGTGTTATTAGTTTTCTTAGATATTAGTCATATTTAAAAGTTTAAGACTAAATCTGTCTCTCAAATTCAACTATTTACATGCTAACTTCCCTTATTACTCATCTACCTGCGAACCCTCAAGGCTCGCAGGTGGTTAAGGTCCTTGTGACCTGGCCTTTTATCCCAAAGTGCCGGGGGCGGGGTGTCTCAGTTGGTAGCGCGCCAGGCTCGTAATCTGTAGTTCCCAGGTTCGAGTCCCAGCTGGGTCAGCGTTGAGATTTATCTCCGCAAAATTCCCCGCCCTGCCTACGGTCAGTAGGGGACACCGATGAGCTTGGAAAGGCCGCCGTCCGTCGGATGGGACGTTAAGCCGTGGCCCCGTGTGCGGGAGAGTCATACCCTGTGCACGTTAAAGAACACGCTGGATGGCCTTGACGGGAGGCTACCATCTGTCTCCCAACAGCTGTTCCAGTGGGTCCCCTCCCCCAACCTTCCATGAGCCTTCGGGGTCCATGTGACCTGGCCATTTAGCCCGTGGTGTGCAAAAAAGTGCCGCTCAGAGGTAAAACAACCCAACCCAACGTGTCGCTTTCACAGGTGAAAACAACCTAACCTGCCAACCTCACACTTACCAAAACAATAACCAAATAACAGACTTTTTCTAACAATGCCTTTGAACTATCGGCAAAAACACAAACCACGATTCAACATTCACAACTGTTAAACACAGGAAACAAAACCTTTCTCCGTAACATTCAAACCCTCCCAATTTCTCAGCAATATCTCTCTAACATTTAAATGTCCTGCAAAATTGACCTCAAATCAAGCTTTGCAATTCCACTGAGAATTTTTACGTCAACAAATCCAGTTCCATGGCCACGCAATCTCCACAGTAAACAGTTTCCATATCCCCATTGCGTCTTTTTTTTTTCCCTTTCTCTTTCATTCGCATCTCCCTCCCCCCTCCGCTTCCTCTTAGTTTTCGCTCGTGTGTTGGCAGCGCCCGGCAGGTGGCGCGCCCTCCGTCTTCACCCCCACGAAATACCCATAACCCCTGGAGACCAGGCGAGCCAATCAAAGAGTGTCATGTGCGTCTCTCAACCCAATCCCAGGCATGTCACGGTCGACCATAAAACCGTTGATTTATTCTCCGTCGGTATTTGGGCGCCTCCGTCACACTGAATAAAGCAATATCCCACATAACTCCCGACTGGGACCGAGGCTAGACGAAGTGGGAGCTCCTCCCTCCCTCTGCCAATCCCTCATTCTCCTCCGTGCTCTGCTGTCGATCACTGATTAAAGACTATCGAGAAAGAATTTGTTTTTATTTCGAAATTGATTTTGCTTTTTCTCTTCGTGTTTGTGGGGCGGGGGTGGCTCAGTCGGTAGCGCGCCAGGCTCGTAATCTGTAGTTCCCAGGTTCGAGTCCCAGCTGGGTCAGCGTTGAGATTTATCTCCGCAAAATTCCCCACCCTGCCCATGGTCAGTAGGGGACACCGATGGGCTTGGAAAGGCCGCCGTCCGTCGGATGGGACGTTAAGCCGTGGCCCCGTGTGCGGGAGAGCCATACCCTGTGCACGTTAAAGAACACGCTGGATGGCCTTGACGAGAGGCTACCATCTGTCTCCCAACAGCTGTTCCAGTGGGTCCCCTCCCCCAACCTTCTCTGAGCCTTCGGGGTCCTTGTGACCTGGCCATTTAGCCCATGGTGTGCAAAAAAGTGCCGCTCAGAGGTAAAACAACCCAACCCAACTCTTCGTGTTTGCGTCCAGATGAATGGAATGGGAAAATTTGTTTGTTCTTGTGGCAACGTTTCTGATACCCCCCCGCCCCGTGAGATTTTGAAATGATTTAGGTTGTTCAGCCACTAAGTGGCACTTTTGGACTAAATGACCAGGTCGTAAGGACTCCTAAGGATCACAACTGAGTAGAAGGCTGTGGCTGTTTTTATATCTGAGCTGCATTTCTTTTGCTCACAGTGGGATAAATAACCAGGTCACAAGGACCTCCAAGGGACCAGAGAAGTTTGGGCGAAGGGGATTCACTGGAGAGATGTTCGGAGATAAATGGAAGTCTCCCATCAAGGACATCCAGTGTGTCTTTCAATGTACAGTCGCTCAAAAAAGTATCCGAACACCATGGTTGATTACAGAATTCAGAAAAAAATATCTGTCAACGATTTTTTTTTAGAAATTAGTGATCTGGTAACCTTCGTTCCCATCAAGGACATCCAGTGTGTCTTCCAATGTACAGTCGCTCAAAAAAGTATCGGAACATCATGGTTGATTACAGAATTCAGAAAAAAATATCTCCAACGATTTTTTTTTAGAAATTAGTGATCTGGCAACCTTCGTGTCGTGACACGAAGGTTGCCAGATCACTAATTTCTAAAAAAAAATCGTTGACAGATATTTTTTTCTGAATTCTGTAATCAACCATAGTGTTCGGATATTTTTTTGAGCGACTGTATATATTGTCATGCAGCTAATCCAATTTAATTCGTATTAATGACAACTTACCTCGGCGTGTAAACAATGTACATTTGTCTCTTTGTACTAAGTGCAGGGTAACTGCTTCCATTTCCCCACATAAGGAGAAGAGGTATTCCAAATGCGTGCCACTAATCATAATTATTCCTAAAATGGTTTAAGTAGAGAAATCATGGTAGTCTTCAGTCATAATTAGCAACGGAGTCCCCCCCCCCCTAAGGTGCAGTTTTACCTCTTAACTCACTTTTATTATTCCAGATTTGTTAATTCGGTGTCAAGCTATCTGGAAAAGGAGCATGAGATGTAACTCTTGGAGATGGCAGTTAAAACTGCTGGAATACTTTGTAGATATTTTAACGAGGGTAAATGAGGTCTTTAAATCTAATGTCAGCCTTCTATGGGATTTGCACAGTCAAAGGTGAACACGTGACACTGCACACTGATTCCCTTGCAATGGAATCTAATACACCGTGGATTCACACACATCGGTCAGTGAACATCAGTGGACACATCACCAGTCTGTGAGCATCAGTGGACACATCACCAGTCAGTGAACATTGTGGACACGTCACCAGTCAGTGAACATCAACGGACACATCGCCAGTCAGTGAACATCAGTGGACACATTGCCAGTCAGTGAGCATCAGTGGACACATTACCAGTCAGTGAACATCAGTGGACACATCACCAGTCAGTGAGCATCAGTGGACACATTACTAGTCAGTGAACATCAGTGGACACATTATCAGTCAGTGAGCATCAGTGGACACATCAGCAGTCAGTGGACACATCACCAGTCAGTGAACATCAGTGGACATATTACCAGTCAGTGAGCATCAGTGGACACATTACCAATCAGTGAGCATCAGTAGACATAAAAAAACCGCATGTGAGCACATAATCAGTTGAACATCAGTGAAAATGTCATGTTAATGAATATCAGCGCTCAGATTAGCGAATAGGATTATGAACAGTGGGCCTGAAGGTCTCAAGGAAAGGTAGAGACCTAGGACGCGATGGGTAGACTTTGTCAAAAACGGTCTTTCGAGAATTGGCCTATGCTGGTGAAATGCTGCAGCTGTAGCTCAGGACGAACATGTTTGGAAAACAAAATGGTACGACTTCCATAGTCAATGACTCCATAAGGATTTTGTAGGAATGTATGTTAGCGAACGTATCGTGCCAGTGAACACAACAATAGTCGAACATCAGTGAACATATCATCAATCATTGAGCACATCAGTGAACACATCATCCGTCAGTGAATATTAGTGAACACATCATCTTTCAGTGAACATCAGTGAGCGCATATTGAGTTGAACATCAATGAATATATCATCCGTCAGGGAACATAAGTGAATACATCATCTGTCAGTGAATATTAGTGAGCATATCATCTATCAGCAAGCATCAGTGAACACATCATCCATCAGTGAGCACATAATCAGTCGAACATTCTCCTCAGTCGATAGCGTGCCCAGCTCGTAATCTGCAGTTCCCAGGTTCGAGTCCCAGCTGAGTCAGCGTTGAGATTTATCTCCGCAAAACTTCCCGCCCTGCCCACGGTCAGTAGGGGACACCTATGGGCTTGGAAAGGCCGCCGTCCGTCCGATGGGACGTTAAGCCGTGACCTGCGTGCGGGGGAGCCATACACTGTGCACGTTAAGGAACACGCTGGATGGCCTTGCCGGGAGGCTACCATCTGTCTCCCAACAGCTGTTCCAGTGGGTCCCCTCTCCCAACCTTCTCTGAGCCTTCGGGGTCCTTGTGACATGGCCATTTAGCCCATTGTGTGCAAAAAAGTGCCGCTCAGAGGTAAAACAACCCAACTTTAAAGAACACGCTGGATGGCCTTGACAGGAGGCTACCATCTGTCTCCCAACAGCTGTTCCAGTGGGTCCCCTCCCCCAACCTTCTCTGAGCCTTCGGGGTCCTTGTGACCTGGCCATTTAGCCCATGGTGTGCAAAAAAGTGCCGCTCAGAGGTAAAACAATCCAACGTTAAAGAACACGCTGGATGGCCTTGACGGGATACTACCATCTGTATCCCAACAGCTGTTCCAGTGGGTCCTCTCCCCCAACCTTCTCTGAGCCTTCGGGGTCCTTGTGACCTGGCCATTTAGCCCATGGTGTGCAAAAAAGCGACGCTACAGAGGTAAAACAACCCTGTCATTAAACATTCCAATCAGGAGAATACGGGCTTTCTATCCACGTAATCAAGGAAGTGTTGGCTTGTAAATGGTAGCTAGGCGTAAACTGGAAGGAGAGCTGTGTACCAATCCCCATTGATGATGCACAGAACCGGCCAGGTCTAGCATCTAATGTCCGACCCCGCCTTCTCGTGGTGCAGGCCGTTAGTACCTTTCAAAAGAGATACTCTCTTTTGGAAGGGAACGGAAGGGGAGGGCTGCCAGTTCAGTATGGCCTACTGATCTGGTCATCTATGGCCACTTTTTTCTTTTTTTTCAACCCTGCTGAGGAGTGGTCAACTTCACAGGGTCCTGGTGCTGACCATTTATACCTACTAGACTGGACTTGTTTATGGATTTGAGCTTGATTATGGATCCTGGACTTGCTGCACTGGTGGGCCTCTGTTGAGGGAGAGTCTGCCGCTGTGTTTTCTGTTTGCTTCTGGGTTGCCAGCTCTAAGTGAACAGAGGCATGGGATACCTTATATCAGTTGGTGGATAATCCTAATCAGAGGCCATCGCAGGTACCTGAACCTTACTTAGCTAGTTGGGCATCGTCAAGCCTAAACTGGAGTAATGTGTCTCAGGCAGGCCATATGGTTCTTGAAAAAGTCCACTTGAAAAGGTGGTGCCTGAAGTTCCTATCAGCATCGGTGACTTCAGCCTTTAGCTGAGGAGGAACAGGTCTTTGCTCCATGCCTGCGATCAGGGGGCTGTTTGATATTGTTGGCCCTACCAATCTCAATAAACCTAATTTCTTTAAAAATCCTACTAATCATTTTCTCTCTGCAGGAACGTGGAACGTGAGGACATTACATAGAGATTATTCTCTTGATGTCCTCATGCAGGAATTCCAGCGCTATAACCTAGATATTCTAGGCTTGCAAGAGACCAGATGGACAGGTAAAGGTGAGATACTTAAAAATAACTTTAAATTTCTCTTTACAGGGAGGGAGGATGGAAAGCATCACCAAGGCGTGGGTCTGCTGCTCAGCAGACATGCTAGTGATGCTCTTCTAGGATATGAGTGCATTAATGAAAGGTTTCTTACAGCAAAATTTCAGACAAGCATTAAAGACTTGAATGTTATCTGCTGTTATGCCCCCACTGAGGATTCTGATGAGGATGAGAAGGATAGGTTTTATGAACAACTTCAGGATATTTTGAATTCTGTCAAGAAAGGAGATATTACCCTTGTTCTTGGTGACTTCAATGCCAAAGTTGGTACCGACTCTGACCTTTGGGGAGGAGTAATAGGCCCTTTTGGTATTGGTAGCTGCAATGGCAATGGGCAACGTCTCCTACAGGTAAGTAAACTAAATGGTTTCAGAATAACTAACACATATTACAAACACCGCGACATACATAAATACACATGGGTTTCATCTGATGGGCTGCATAAGAATATGATTGATTATATATTAATTAACAGCAAATGGGCTAGTTCTGTTAGAAATACCAGGGCATATAGGGGAGCTGAAATTGGATCTGACCATTACCTTGTTAAAAGTGTCTTGCAACTTAAACTTAAAAAGTGTTGTGCTAGGGTTAAAAAATTTACCTTTAATACTGAAGCTCTGAAAGACCCAGTTATAGCTAAAGCTTACCATGATAGGTTACTTAGTCATTATGACAGTCATGGTTTGCTTAATACTGAAGTTGAGGAAGAATGGGGCCAGTTTAAACAGGCTTTTTTGGAAACTAACAGTACTCTTTTAGGGAAAAAGGAGCAGAGGAGGCAGAATTATTTAAGTGATAAGGCACTTGAGCTTATTTCAGAAAGAAGGAACTGCAGGAATGTCCTTAATCAGTACCCTACTAGTCCTAATAGAAAGCATTACAAAGAACTTAATAAACGTGTAAACAATCAGTTAGCTACTGATAAGAATCTTTGGCTTGATGGCCTGGCTGACAAAGCTGAGGAAGCAGTTAGACAGCACAACAGCAGAGAGCTGTACCAGATAGTTAATGTTTTGTGTGGTAGAAAACGAACAGGTATACAGGGATTGAAGGATAAACAAGGCAAGGTTATAGAATGTGAGGATTCTGTCATGGCTAGGTGGGCTGAGCATTTCAGTGATGTTCTAAACAATGTGGTTAGTTCTACTCCCATTGTTTGCAATGATGATAGATGCATTGTTGGCTTTAATGTTGGCCCTATAGCACAATCTGAACTTAGTTTGGCTATTTCTAAACTTAAACTTCATAAATCCCCAGGGGTGGATGAAATTACTACGGAAATGCTTAGAGCTGGGAATGTTTCTGTTACCATTTGGATGACTGAAATTTTGAATAACTTTTATGATAAAGGCATGGTTCCTAAAGATTTTACCAGAGCTATTATTATCCCTATTTTCAAAAAAGGTGATCGCAGTTCTTGTGATAACTATAGGGGTATCAGCCTACTCTCCGTTCCAGGTAAAGTTCTTTCCATGATTGTGCTTAATAGAATTAAGAATCTGGTTGACAGGCAATTGCTGATGAGCAATGTGGATTCAGAAATGGTAGGGGATGTGTAGATCAGATATTTTCACTTAGGCAGATTCTTGAGAAATGTTTAGAGTTTCAGAAACCTTTGGTTGCTAGCTTTGTTGATTTCAAAAAGGCTTTCGACTCTGTTGATCGTCACAATTTGTGGTTGATTGTGAGATCATATGGTATACCAGACAAGTTAGTTAACATTATGAAAGCTCTCTATAATAACACTGAGTTGTGTGTGAGAGTTGATAAGGCTTGTAGCAATTGGTTTAGCATTGCTTCTGGTGTTCGACAAGGGTGCATTTTGTCTCCTTTTCTCTTTAGTTTGGTTGTTGATTATGTTATGCGAAATTCACTTCAAGAGAAAGATTTTGGCCTTAAATGGGCTGGAGATACGAAAATTTCTGATTTAGATTATGCTGATGCTTTAGCCCTTTTGGCAAATGATGTTGATGAGATGAACTCTTTCATTCGAACTGTTGATGAGACTGGTAGTACAGTAGGTTTGGTTATAAACAGAGAGAAAACTAAAGTGATGAAAATTGGTCAGGCAGGTTGTGATTCAGTTAATCTGAATGGTTGTAGTCTTGAGCAGGTGTCACAGTTTAATTATCTTGGGAGTTATGTAACAGATAATGGTGATGTGCAGCACGAGATTAACAGACGAATAGGGATAGCTACCGGGACTTTTAAGAACCTATGGAGAGTGTGGAGAAATAGGCGTATACATCTAAAGACTAAAATTAGACTGTATAATAGTTTGGTTCTTTCTAGGGTTAGTCATGGTAGTGAAACTTGGACGCTGTGTAAACAAGATAACAGGAGACTAGATGCTTTTGATTCTAGATGCTTACTTAGTATCTTGAGCATTAGGTGGTTCAACTTTGTAACTAATGATGAGGTTAGGCAAAGGAGTTTGCAACCTCCTTTAAGCAGCATATTGTGCAGAGAGAGACTCCGCTGGTTTGACCATGTTGCCCGTATGGATAATTATAGATTGACGAATAGGGTTATGAACAGTGTGCCTAAAGGCCTCAGAAAGAAGGGGAGACCTAGGATGCGGTGGGCAGACAATGCCAAACAGGACCTTGTTAAAATTGGTGTGCAGTGGCCGGATGCAGCAGAGGTAGCTCAGGACAGATATGCTTGGAGAATTAAACTGCGCGGTCTGGTTGGACCTCCGTAGCCCATGGCTGCTTGAGGATGATGATGATGATGATGATGTTCAGTGACTTTTGGAAATAGAGTGTATCTAATAATAATAATAACTTTATTGATCATTGCAAAACGCTACATAAACAAGGTAGAAAACACATATCCTTACAGAAAGAGCTAGCCTTAATGGATCTTGTATAAATTAAATCTTACATATTGACAGAGAATAAACTGTATTACCACTGAAGCTACTACTTGTTAAAGAAGTGCGATAGCAGCTTAACAAATAATAGCGCCAGAGATCTGTCAGATCTCTTCAACAGAAAGATAACTCTAAGAATTCCCTATGAATTCATCATCATCATCATCCTCAAGCAGCCATGGGCTACGGAGGTCCAACCAGACCACGCAGTTTAATTCTCCAAGCATATCTGTCCTGAGCTACATCTGCTGCATCCGGCCACTGCACTCCAATTGTAACAAGGTCCTGTTTGACATTGTCTGCCCACCGCATCCTAGGTCTCCCCCTCCTTCTGAGGCCTCTAGGAACACTGTTCATAACCCTATTTGCTAATCTATAATTATCATTACGGGCAACATGGCCAAACCAGCGGAGTCTCTCTCCGCACAATATGCTGCTTAAAGGAGGTTGCAGACTTCTTTCCCTAACCTCATCATTAGTTACAAAGTTAAACCACCTAATACTCAAGATACTGCGTAAGCATCTAGAATCAAAAGCATCTAGTTTCCTGTTATCATGTTTACACAGCGTCCAAGTTTCACTACCATAACTAACCCTAGAAAGAACCAAACTATTATACAGTCTTGTATAAATTAAATGAATTCAGAGATTCTAAATTCTATATAAACCACAAGAGTTATTGCGATCTGTGTTGAAAAGATTTTACACTAAAACCAACTCATGCACAATATTTTTTGGAATTTCAACGTTTGAGTTGGGTTGGGTTGCTTTACCTCTGAGCGGCACTTTTTGGCATACCATGGGCTAAATGGCCAGGTCACATGGACCCCGAAGGCTCAGAGAAGGTTTGGGGAGGGGATCCACTGGAACAGCTGTTGGAAGACAGATGGTAGCCTCCCGTCAAGGCCATCCAGCGTGTTCTTTAACGTTGAGTTGTTTTACCTCTGAGAGGCACTTTTTTTGCATACCATGGGCTAAATGGCCAGGTCACAAGGACCGCGAAGGCTCAGAGAAAGTTGGTGCAGGGCACCCACTGGAACAGCTGTTGGGAGACAGATGGTAGCCTCCCGTCAAGGCCATCCAGCGTGTTCTTTAACGTGCATAGGGTATGACTCTCCCGCACACGGGGCCACGGCTTAACGTCCCATCCGACGGACGGCGGCCTTTCCAAGCCCATCGGTGTCCCTTACTGACCGTGGGCAGAGCGGTGAATTTTGCGGAGATAAATCTCAACACTGACCCAGCTGGGACTCGAACCTGGGAACTACAATTACGAGCCTGGCGCTCTACCGACTGAGCCACCCCCACCCCCAACGTTTCAGTCTTTGCACTTGGGAAGTAGAAAGAAAAAAAAAAGAAATCAGAGAAAGAAGACAGATCTTTCCTAAATTACATTCGGCAAGGCACGAATCTCCTCATAATATCGAGAAGCTGTTGTGCGTATAAGATGCATCCAAGATATTCATGTTCATAATGCAGCACTGAAGTGGCATAAGACATCCTCTGTAATCTTGTCTGCTGAATATTTCACTCACAGAGTGGGTAGAAGAAGGAAGGAGGCCAGGTATGCTCTTCATCTTCTTCTGGCTCCTCCTTGTATGGCTTTTCTGTGGAAGCTTCACAGTCAGCAGGATCATACATTGCTCTCACTGTTTGTTGTTGTGGACGGCGGGAATGTGGTCACTCCTCGGGGAACTGTCGCTACCAGAGAATCGGCTGAACAAACCCACGTTCCCAGGGCACCGCAAGAGATCTATAGCCTGTCTGTTGCGGTGAGGGAACGCCATGTCGACAGGGAAACTACACAATGGCGCGCGCACCAAGTCACTTTAACCGAGAAATTGGTGCGGGAAGGATGTACACTTCCCGGCGGAAGTAAAGAGTTGGGAGATTTGCATGTACAGTCGCTCAAAAAAGTATCCGAACACTATGGTTGATTACAGAATTCAGAAAAAATATCTGGCAACGATTTTTTTAGGAATTAGTCTCTGCAACCTTCGTGTCACGTGATTACAGAATTCAGGAAAAATATCTGCAGCGTGTACAGCAACTGTACACGCTCCAGTTACAGTTCACAGCAAACTGGAGCGTGTGCAGTTACTGCACACGCTCCAGTTTGCTGTGAACGGTAACTGCACACGCTCAATATTTCTGTGAGTGGGTCCACACGATCCAGGTTTTTGTGAGCCCACACGATCCAATGTGCTGTGAACATCAACCGCTCCAGTTTGCTGTGAACGGTAACTGCACACGCTCAATATTTCTGTGAGTGGGTCCACACGATCCAGGTTTTTGTGAGCCCACACGATCCAATGTGCTGTGAACATCAACCGCTTCAGTTTGCTGTGAACGGTAACTGCACACGCTCAATATTTCTGTGAGTGGGTCCACACGATCTAGGTTTTTGTGAGCCCACACGATCCAATGTGCTGTGAACATCAACCGCTCCAGTTTGCTGTGAACGGTAACTGCACACGTTCAATATTTCTGTGAGTGGGTCCACACGATCCAGGTTTTTGTGAGCCCACACGATCCAATGTGCTGTGAACATCAACCGCAACCGCTCCAGTTTGCTGTGAACGGTAACTGCACACGCTCAATATTTCTGTGAGTGGGTCCACACGATCCAGGTTTTTGTGAGCCCACACGATCCAATGTGCTGTGAACATCAACCGCAACCGCTCCAGTTTGCTGTGAACGGTAACTGCACACGCTCAATATTTCTGTGAGTGGGTCCACACGATCCAGGTTTTTGTGAGCCCACACGATCCAATGCGCTGTGAACATCAACCGCTCCAGTTTGCTGTGAACGGTAACTGCACACGCTCAATATTTCTGTGAGTGGGTCCACACGATCCAATGTGCTGTGAACATCAACCGCAACCGCTCCAGTTTGCTGTGAACGGTAACTGCACACGCTCCATATTCATTGCATTATATATATTAAAAAAAAGTATCCGAACACTATGGTTGATTACAGAATTCAGAAAAAATGTCTGGCAACGATTTTTTTTTAGAAATCAGTGATATGGCAACCTTCGTGTCACGTGAAACGAAAGTTGCCAGATCACTAATTTCTAAAAAACTATCGTTGCCAGATATTTTTTCTGAATTCTGTAATCAGCCATAGTGTTCGGATACTTTTTTGAGCGACTGTACGCTTGGTAGGGTGGAAAATGAAATAAATAAAATGAAACTGAAAACGGTAAAGTATTTCTGGAAAGAATAAGATCAGAATGTAAGTAGTAATTCTTGATTTTGTTTAAAATATCACGAACTAATATATATAATAATAAATATATACTATAACTATAATAAACTCTTCCTGGGACACTTTTTAAATAATAATTCCGAATGCTGCTCAACTGAAATATAAGGAATAATTCAATACATAGATAGAGTTTGTGGATACAAAATATACTAATAATTTTGGATTTGTTGGTTGGCCCAATCGGTAGGGCGCAACGCTCATAATCTGTTGTTCTCGGGTTCGAGTCCCACCTGAGCAAGCGGTGATATTTATCTCTGCTAAACCCCCACCCTACCCTCGGTAAGAAAGATGGCTTAGAATTAGATGGCCAGATGGACTTGGAAATATCGCCGTTCACCGGATCGGACGTTAAGCCGTGGCGCCGTGTGCATGAGAGCCATACCCTATACATGTTAAAGAACAAGCTAGTGACCTTGACGGGAGGCTTCCATCTGTCTCCTAGAAGCTGTTCCAGTGAGTCCCCTTCCCTCAGGGGCAGGGGTGGTTCAGTCGGTAGCGCGCCAGGCTCGTAATCTGTAGTTCCCAGATTCGAGTCCCAGCTGGGTCAGCGTTGAGATTTATCTCCGCAAAATTCCCCGCCCTGCCCACGGTCAGTAGGGGACACCGATGGGCTTGGAAAGGCCGCAGTCCGTCGGATGGGACGTTAAGCCGTGGCCCCGTGTGCGGGAGAGCCATACCCTGTGCACGTTAAAGAACACGCTGGATCGCCTTAACGGGAGGCTACCATCTGCCTCCCAACAGCTGTTCCAGTGGGTCCCCTCCCCCAACTTTCTCTGAGCCTTCGGGGTCCTTGTGACCTGGCCATTTAGCCCATGGTGTGCAAAAAAGTGCCGCTCAGAGGTAAAACAACCCAACCCAGCCTTCGGGGTCCATGTGACCTGGCCATTTAGCCCATGGTGTGCAAAAAAGTGCCGCTCAGAGGTAAAAGACCGACCCACCTTGGATGATTAATCTAGGCACAAATCTGGCACGCTAGGAAATGAAGCAGACGCAGCTTCATGGAAACATTCGACCACAAAACGAATTATTTTCTCTAAAAAATATATATCTAAAATGTTGAAAAAGGAATTGGGCGATTCGAAAAAATATAAGTAAATAAATCATAGTTTTAGAGGAAACGAAGAAAATGTTTACAATGAATGGTTATAAATTATAAATCAAATAAACAGGGTTAGGTTGTTTTACTTCTGAGCGGCACTTTTTTTGCACACAATGGGCTAAATGGCCAGGTCACAAGGACCCCGAGGGCTCAGAGAAAGTTGGGGGAGGAGACCCAACGGAACAGCTTTTGTTAGACAGATGGCAGCCTCTCTTCAAGACCATCCAGCGTGTTCTTTAATGTGCACAAGGCATACATTTCCTGCACACAGAGTGGCGGGGGTGGCTCAGTCGGTAGCGCGCCAGGCTTGTAATCTGAAGTTCTCAGGTTCGAGTCACAGCTGGGTCAACGTTGAGATTTATCTCCGCAAAATTCACCGCCCTTCCCACTGTCAGTAGGGGACACCGATGGACTTGGAAAGGCCGCCGTCCGTCGGGTGGGACGTTAAGCCGTGGCTCCGTATGCGGGAGAGCCATACCCTGTGCACGTTAAAGAACACGCTGGATGGCCCTGAGGGAGTTCTGTCAACAATCTGTCTCCCAACAGCTGTTCCAATGGGTCTCCTCCCCCAACCTTCTCTGAGCCTTCGGGGTCCATGTGACCTGGCCATGTAGCCCATGGTGTGCAAAAAAGTACCGCTCAGAGCTAAAACAACCCAAACACAACCCACATCCTGTACGCACACGGAACCATGGCTTAACGTCCCCATCCGACGGAAGGCGGCCTTTCTAGGTACGTCGGTGTCCCTTACTGACCGTGGGCAGGGAGTTTTACGGAGATTAATCACAACGTTGGCCCATCTGGGATTGGTCAGGTCCATCCAGTGTGTTCTTAAATGCTCACAGGGTATGGCTATCTCCTGAACACAGATGCATAGCTTAACATCTCATCCGACAGGGGTCGGCATTTCCAAGACCATAGACGTTCCCTCTCTCTCCGAGGGGGGAACGGGGGATAGCCGAGAAAATTTTCAACTCGGCCACTATTGAGACTCGAAACTGGGTACTCAAGATTATGAGACTGGCACGCTACTGATCGGGTTCATTACACTAAGAACTCTTCAAGAACGAGATAATCCCACATGCAATAAAAACAAGTAAACAAACAACTAAATAAAAAAAAGGAGGAAAAATCACTTCTAAAGAATCCATCCGCAAAAGATATTTTTTTGTAATCTAATAACAATCAGGTTTTTTTCTTCTTCACAAAATTGGATTCTTGGAAAGTGAAAACAGAAAGGTTGGGTTGTTTTACCTCTGAGCGGCACTTTTTTGCACACCATGGGCTAAATGGCCAGGTCACATGGACCCCGAAGGCTCAGAGAAGGTTGGGGGAGGGGACCCACCGGAACAGCTGTTGGGAGACAGATGGTAGCCTCCCGTCAAGGCCATCCAGCGTGTTCTTTAACGTGCACAGGGTATGTCTCTCCCGCACAAGGGGCCACGGCTTAACGTCCCATCCGACGGACGGCGGCTTTTCCAAGCCCATCGGTGTCCCCTACTGACCGTGGGCGGGGAGTTTTGCGGAGATAAATCTCAACGCTGACCCAGCTGGGACTCGAACCTGGAAACTACAGATTACGAGCCTCGCGCGCTACCGACTGAGCCACCCCCACCCCGAACTTCAAAAAGAGAGTTGGTGGAAAATAAAAAATAAAAAGCGAAATTATGAGCCACTGTCTCAGAAACATATTAAACATCGATAAAAGAACGAATGAAAGCAAATTAACCTTCGAGTAGCTACGGAAAAAGTGAGTAAAGAAGGGTTTAATAACGGAGCTCAAAGAAAGGGGAAAAAAAAGAGAAAAGCCGGAAAAGACTTGATCTGTGGTTTGGTGCGGAATTGAACTGCTCAAAGGAGGAAAATAACTGCACGAGCCTAATCTGTGGAAAACAACTCAGATTTCGATCACATGGGAGCAGATAACATTGCAAGGGAACAAGTAATTATTACAGTAATCCTATACGAGAAAGTTAAAAGAAAGTTCACGTGAAGAGTCTCTGTTATTTGCCAAGATGCAATACGGTCCCTGATGATAGAGTCATGAAGCTTTGATTAAACCCTTGATTACAACCTGTAATATAAATGGATAAGTCAGGATTAGTGTTTATTTAGTTCTTAGTGGGTTTGATTGTGGGTAAATTGAATGGATTAATCGTAAATTAAAAGCTATTTTTTTTGTTCCGACTTTTTTAACTCCGTGTTTACAAAAAATGCTCATGCAGAATAAGGTTTGGTATTTTTTTTTATCAATCTTGATAAGGGTTGGGTTGGGTTGTTTTACCTCTGAGAGGCACTTTTTTGCACACAATGGGCTAAATGGCCAGGTCACATGGACCCCGAAGGCTCAGAGAAGGTTGGGGGAGGGGACCCACTGGAACAGCTGTTTGGAGACAGATGGTAGCCTCCCGTGAAGGCCATCCAGCGTGTTCTTTAACGTTGGGTTGTTTTACCGCTGAGCGGCACTTTTTGCACACCATGGGCTAAATGGCCAGGTCACATGGACCCCGAAGGCTCAGAGAAGGTTGGGGGAGGGGACCCACTGGAACAGCTGTTGGGAGACAGATGGTAGCCTCCCGTGAAGGCCATCCAGCGTGTTCTTTAACGTTGGGTTGTTTTACCTCTGAGCGGCACTTTTTTGCACACCATGGGCTAAATGGCCAGTTCACATGGACCCCGAAAGCTTAGGGAAGGTTGGGGGAAGGGACCCACTGGAACAGCTGTTGGGAGACAGATGGTAGCCTCCCGTCAAGGCCATCCAGCGTGTTCTTTAACGTGCACAGGGTATGGCTCTCCTGCATACGGGGCCACGGCTTAACGTCCCATCCGACGGACGGTGGCCTTTCCAAGCCCATCGGTGTTCCCTACTGACCGTGGGCAGGGCGGGGGAATTTTGCGGAGATAAATCTCAATGCTGACCCAGCTAGGACTCGAACCTTCGAACTACAGATTACGAGCCTGGCGCGCTACCGACTGAGCCACCCCGCGATTAGACTTTATTAAATTAAATTATTAATCGCGATTAACCGCGATTAGACTTTATTAAATTAAATAATTAAAAGACTTTATTAAATTAAATTATTTTTAATAGAAGGTTGTTTGGGTTGGGTTGTTTTACCTCTGAGCGGCACTTTTTTGCACACCATGGGCTAAATGGCCAGGTCACATGGACCCCGAAGGCTCAGAGAAGGTTGGAGGAGGGGACCCACTGGAACAGCTGTTGGGAGACAGATGGTAGCCTCCCGTCAAGGCCATCCAGCGTGTTGTTTAACGTGCAAAAGGTATGGCTCTCCCGCACACGGGGCCACTGCTTAACTTCCCATCCGACGAGCGGCGGCCTTTCCAAGACCATCGGTGTCCCCTATTGACCGTGGGTAGGGCGGAGAATTTTTGTGGAGATAAATCTCAACGCTCACTCAGCTGGGACTCGAACCTGGGAACTACAGATTACGAGCCTGGCGCGCTACCGACTGAGCCACCCCCGCCCTTTTTAATAGAAAAACAACAATTCTTTTTGGTTTTAATAGGTACTAATTAAATATTAATCTTTCCTTTTGCCGAATCATCCATTACTTCTAATCCCAACCGTTAGGAGGCGCTAAAGTCGTACGATAACGAACTTATTCTCTTCGAAACTGAATTTTCCGTATATTCACCATTCTGTTCTTCTTGATGGTGATGATGAGTTCTTTTTTGTCAAGAACTGTCTTTTGTCTTTTAAAGGTTAACTAGAAGTTTAAAAGCCATTATTTGAAACTTTATATACATATTACTCTTTTGGCTAGGGGCGGGGGTTTCTCAGTCGGTAGCGCGCCAGAATCGTAAACTGTAGTTCCCAGATTCGAGTTCCAGCTGGGTCGGCGTTGAGACTTATCTCCGCAAAATTTCCCGCCCTGCCCACGGTCAGTAGGGGACACCGATGGGCTTGGAAAGACCGCCGTCCGTCGGATGGGACGTTAAGCCCTGGCCCCGTGTGCGGGAGAAGCCATACCCTGTGCACGTTAAAGAACACACTGGATGGCCTTGACGGGAGGCTACCATCTGTCTCGCAACAGCTGTTCCAGTGGGTCCCCAACCTTCTCTGAGCCTTCGGAGTCCATGTGATCTGGCCATTTAGCCTACGGTATGCAAAAAAGTGCCTCTCAGATGTAAAACAACCCAACTCTTTTGGCTACAGTTATTTACAATACTTCTTATGTTCTATTTATGAATACTTCAAGCGAAAAACATATCGCTGTATTGACTTTCTCAAATGTTGTAAATGTTCTTAGGAAAGTTATTGAAGACACTAAAAATATCTTCAATAACTTTCCTAAGGTTAGCCATTCAAAGCAAATTTCCTAAATACTACTGCTACGGTTCAATCAGTAGCGCGCTAGGCTCATAATGTTCAGTTTCCTGGTTTGAGTCCCGCTTGGGCCAGCGTTGAGATTTATTTATCGTAAAATTTTCCATCCTGCACTCGGTCAGACACCGTCGGGCTTGAAAAGACCGCCGTCCATCGGATGGGGTGTTAAGCTGTGGTTCAGTGTGTAGGAGAGCCATAGTCTGTGCATGTTAAAGAACACGCTGGATGGTCTTGACGGGAGGCTACCATCTGCCTCCCAACAGCTGTTCCAGTGGGTCCCCTGCCCCCAACCTTCTCTGAGCCTTAGGGGTCCTTGTGACCTGGCCATTTAGCCCATGGTATGCAAAAAAGTGCCGCTCAGAGGTAAAACAACCCAACCTTAAAGAACACGCTGGATGGCCTTGATGGGAGGCTACCATCTCTCTTACAACAGCTGTTCCAGTGAGTCCTCTACCCCCAACCTTCTCTGAGCCTTAAGGGTCTTTGTGACCTGGCCTTTTAGCCCATTGTGTGCAAAAAAAGTGCCGCTCAGAGGTAAAACAACCCAACCAAAATACTACAGCGTAGACAGATAAACGATATTCTGAGTTTTCTCCTTTACGATAGAGATCGGAAAACATCATCTTGACGTAATGATATTTCCTCTGTAACCGGATACATTTAAAAAAAAAACACGACCCAAAAAAGTTTTGTGCAATAACGCCACAACCCACAAGCCGTCCTTATAACAAAATAACCACTAAGAGAAAATATTTTTCAAACGAGGAGGCTTTTTTTTTTATCCTTACAGAAACATTGCACAAAGAAAAGCAACTGAAACTTGTGACGTAAAAAAAGATGTGTTTTAGCGGAATTGGCTGCGTGAGTGACCTTGCACGGGGGTGGGGCTTCGGGGAGGGGGGGGGGGGTCCAACAAGCCGACACATAATGGCAGCATTCGCCCAATATCGAAATCTAAAGGTAGCATGGATTGCCAGTGGAAACGTCGGAAACCAAGCATGTTGTCTACAGTTTTATCGAATTCCGTGGTGACTTTTACGCCTCTGTTTCGGGAGGAAAGAGAAAAGAAGTCGAAAATGGAGAGATTGAGGAAGAAATTTTGCAGCAGAAGAAGCCTGGACAGGGACCTAGACAGAAGAGAACCACTCTAGGAAAATATCGGATACATTGTTTCTGACAGTTCTCGAACGAATTATTTTTTTGGACTTTTTGTTTTATCTCAAGGGTAGTTTTTATTTTACTTACGATAAAACATGAGGTTAAGTGGTTTGAGCTGGAAACAAAGTCTTTGTTGAATGAAAAAAAGGAGAATTTTTTTCTATTGATTGCTTGTTGTAACGTGACATTGTGCAGAGGTATCTGGACAACAGTGCTGATCTTCAAAACTGTACTTTTGTTGTAGTTATATTTGTGGTCACTATAAATTTGCTATGGTCATGTTTATGACAGTGAAGTTTTATACTACAGGTTGTCTGAGAAGTCCTCCAATTGCTGGGGGCGGGGGTGGCTCAGTCGGTAGCGCGCCAGGCTCGTAATCTGTAGTTCTCAGGTTCGAGTCCCAGCTGGGTCAGCGTTGAGATTTATCTCCGCAAAACTCCCCGCCCTGCCCACGGTCAGTAGGGGACATCGATGGGTTTGGAACGACCGCCGTCCGTCGGATGGGACGTTAAGCCGTGGCCCCGTGTGCGGGAGAGCCATACCCTGTGCACGTTAAAGAACACGTCGGATGGGCTTGACGGGAGGCTACCATCTGTCTCCCAACAGCTGTTCCAGTGGGTCCCCTCCCCCAACCTTCTCTGAGCCTTCGGGGTCCATGTGACCTGGCCATTTAGCCCATGGTGTGCAAAAAAGTGCCGCTCAGAGGTAAACCAACCCAACCCTCCAATTGCTGGCCATATTTAGAACAGAAAGGCTTAGAATAGGGTTCTCAACGTGGGGTACGCCGTGAGAACTCAAAAGTCGCTAGATTTAGTAACAAAGTCAGTGTTTTATTTTATTCCCATTGTTATACTATAACCATAGTTTTTATCTATCTATACAAAGGGTACGCCAGTTACATACACATTTCCCCCCTGGAAATACTGGTAGGGGGTACGTGAAGCATAAAAGGTTAAAGGTTGAGAACCACTGGCTTAGAATTTTGAAAGCACACAAGGAATGCTTAATCTGTGCAATAAAAACCGAGTTTCTGGTTGCATGAAAATAAATTTGTTGGCCTCAAGTGTTCGGTTTAAAACACTTCGGTTTTGTTTTATACGCTGAGCTGGGGCGGGGGTGGCTCAGTCGGTAGAGCGCCAGGCTCGTAATCTGTAGTTTCCAGGTTCGAGTTCCAGCTGGGTCAGCGTTGAGATTTATCTCCGCAAAATTCCCCGCCCTGCCCACGGTCAGTAGGGGACACCGATGGGCTTGAAAAGGCCGCCGTCCGTCGGATGGGACGTTAAGCCGTGGCCCCGTGTGCGGGAGAGCCATACCCTGTGCACGTTAAAGAACACGCTGGATGGCCTTGACGGGAGGCTACCATCTGTCTCCCAACAGCTGTTCCAGTGGGTTCCCTCCCCCAACCATCTCTGAGCCTTCGGGGTCCATGTGACCTGGCCATTTAGCCCATGGTGTGCAAAAAAGTGTAGCTCAGGGGTACAACAACCCAACGTTAAAGAACACGCTGGATGGCCTTGACGGGAGGCTACCATCTGTCTCCCAACAGCTGTTCCAGTGGGTCCCCTCCCCCAACCTTCTCTGAGCCTTCGGGGTCCATGTGACCTGGCCATTTAGCCCATGGTGTGCAAAAAAGTGCCGCTCAGAGGTTAAACAACCCAACCGTGTAAAGGCTACGTGGTGCTCTATACACTCTATAGTAGAGCTCCCTTGTCGTCTGTAGGCGAAGCTGCATTTTCCCTATGAGATTCTCAGATGGTGCTAATTAGCATACCAGTGAGTCACAGAACAACAGATCTCACACATTTTAACTATACAAATACCTCGTGGACTCTATTGGATTGGGTTGTTTTACCTCTGAGCGGCACTTTTTTGCACACAATGAGCTATATGGCCATTTCACAAGGACCCCGAAGGCTCAGAGAAGGTTGGGGGAGGAGACCCACTGGAACAGCTGTTGGGAGACAGATGGTAGCCTCCCGTCAAGGCCATCCAGCGTGTTCTTTAACGTGCACAGGGTATGGCTCTCCCGCACATGGGGCCACGGCTTAACGTCCCATCCGACGGACGGCGGCCTTTCCAAGCCCATCGGTGTCCCATACTGACCGTGGGCAGGGCGTGGAGTTTCGCGGAGATAAATCTCAACACAGACCCAGCTGGGACATGAACCTGGGAACTACAGATTACGAGCCTGGTGCGCTATCGACTGAGACACCCCCGCCCCCGTGGATTCTTTGAGATGGTGCTAATTAGCATACTAGTGAGTCACGGACCAACAGATATCGCACATTTTAACTATGCAAATACCTTCTGGATTCTATGAGATGGTGCTAATTAGCATAACAGTGAGTCACTGATAAACAGATCTCGAGCATTTTAATTTTGCAAATACCTTGTGGATTCTCTGAGATACTAATTAGCATATAAGTAAGTCATAGACCAACAGATCTCGCGCATTTTAATTATACAAATACTTTTGGATTCTATGAGATGGTTGGGTTGTTTTACCTCTGAGCGGCACTTTTTTCACACAATGGGCTAAATTGCCAGTTCACAAGGACCCCCGAAACTCAGATAAGGTTGGGGGAGGGGACCCACTGGAACAGCTGTTGGAATGACAGATGATAGCCTCCCATGAAAGTGCACAGGGCATGGCTCTCCCTCAAACGGAGCCACGGCTTAACGTCCCACCCGACGGACGGCGGCCTTTCTATGATATGATGCTAATTAGCATAACAGTGAGTCACTACAAACAGATTTCATTCATTTTAATTATCCAAATACCTTCCGATTAGCATACGAGTGAGTCACGGAACAACAGATATGGTGCATTTTAATTATGCAAATTCCTTCTGGATTCTCTGAGAAGGTGTTAATTAGCACACCTGGGAACAATGGACCAACAGATCTCGCGCAATTTAATTATAGAAAGTCTCTGGATTCTTTGAGATAATTGCAATTAGCGTACCAGTGAATCACGGACCAACAGATCTCATGCAGTTTAACTATGCAAATATCTTTTGGGTTGGGTTGTTTTACCTCTGAGCGGCACTTTTTTGTACACCATGGGCTAAATGGCCAGGTCACATGGACCCCGAAGGCTCAGAGAAGGTTGGGAGAGGGGACCCACTGGAACAGCTGTTGGGAGACAGATGGTAGCCTCCCGTCAAGGCCATCCAGCGTGTTCTTTAACGTGCACAGGGTATGGCTCTCCCGCACACGGGGCCACGGCTTAACGTCCCATCCGACGGACGGCGGCCTTTCCAAGCCCATCGGTGTCCCCTACTGACCGTGGGCAGGGCGGGGAATTTTGCGGAGATAAATCTCAATGCTGACCCAGCTGGGACTCGAACTTGGGAACTACAGATTACGAGCCTGGCGCGCTACCTACTGAGCCACCCCCGCCCCTAAATATCTTTTGGATTCTCTGAGATGGTGCTAATTAGCATACAAGAGAGTCACAGAGCAACGGATCTCGTGCATTTCAATTATGCAACACCTTCTGGATTCTCTGAGGTGGTGGTAATGAGTTTATCAGCGAGTCAGGAACGAGCAGATCTCGAGCATTTTAATTTTGCAAATACCTTCTGGATCCTATGAGATGGTGCTAATTAGCCCACCAGTGACTAATTGACTAATCGATTTCGCGCAATTCAATCATTCGAATATCTTTTGGATTCTCTGCTAATTTGCATATCACTAACTCAAGGACCGACAGATCTAGGACAATATGAGATAATATTTATTTATGAGATCCCTTAGGGTAGGAGTGGGCAAATAACGGCCCGCTAAGAGTTTTTTGTGGCCCAAGACAGTCAGAAAAATCCGCCTTGAACCGAGATTTCCTTCCCGTGCGCGACCGAAGATTCGTCTCGTATTTTCCACTAGGACGGCCACGTCAATACGCATGCGCAGTGTAGATACGAAAACAATTGCCCATGCACAGTGTAGATTGAAAACAATTGCCTTAGGGACATTATGGCGTAACCAGTCAGATGGTAATATTTTAACGACAGTGAGAGTGATGCACAGTAAGAGAACGAAAACTACCTGTAGGTGGAAAGAGCGAATTTTCAACCTGTTGCTAATTTGTTTGTTTCATGTCAATCTTCGTCAATCTGTACAAAGAATCAGAAGAGAAAGACGCTTATGATAGTTGAGACTGGTTACTAGTTTAGGATTCATTAAGGAATATATTTTATTACTCTTATTGTATGCAAATGAGAGGTTTTACATAATGGCTGATCCGATTCGGGGCGGGGGTGGCTGTCGGTAACGCGCCAGGTTCGTAATCTGCAGTTTCCAGGTTCGAGTCCCAGCTGGGTCAGCGTTGAGTTTTATCTCCGTAAAATTCCCCGTCCTGCCCGCGATCTAGGGGACACCAATGGGCTTGGAAAAATGACCGTCCGTCAGATGGGACGTTAGGTCGTGGCCCCGTGTGCGAGAGAGCCATACCCTGTGCACGTTGAAGAACACGCTGGATGGCCTTGACGGGAGGTTACCATCTGTCTCCCAACAGCTGTTCCAGTGGGTCCCCTCCCCAACCTTCTCTGAGCCTTCGGGGTCCTTGTGATCTGGCCATTTAGCCCATGGTGTGCAAAAAAAAAGTGCCTCTCAGAGGTAAAACAATCCAACCCAAATGATCCGATTCGTCTTCGAATCAGAGACCGTACGTTTATATGAAAAAAAAAAATATATAAAAAATTGTGTACCACAAAATGAAAAGATCGAAGAAATCGTTCAAACAATTATTGAGAACCAAGGTAAACGCTGAGAGCCGAATAAGATCAGTGATCTCTTTTATGTTTGGTTACTTTAACGCAGCGGGACGAGAAAAGTGCATAACCGAACAATTATTCCCAAGTTCAACTCTATATTGTGCCAACGTTGAAATTTATCTCCACTAAACCCCCCACTCTGAAATGAGGAGCACTTATAATCTTGGAAAGGCCTCCTTATATCTGTTACGAAGTTAAGCCGTGGCCCCGTGTGCCCGTTAAAGAAAGGGCAGGATGGCCTTGGCGGGAGACTTCCATCTACTCTCAATAGCTGTCTAATGGGTTTCCTTCCTCTAACCAATTCTTAACCCTTGGGGTCCTTGTGACCTGTCCATTGTGTGCCAAAAAAAAAAAGTGCAGCTCAGATTTAAAACAACCCAATCTTCTAAAATTTTTGATGGTGTTTTATCTATTAATCCTACTGCTAAATAAGACCATTCAAAAATCAATCCCGAAAATTATAGTAATCAGAAACATTTCAAGCATCCTCAGCTTCTCTCCCAATGTACATGCTCTCAGAGTCTCCTCGAATCCATCTATCTGGAGGAGGGAGCACAAGCATCAGAGGCACCACAGTGTCCTCACACACGTAACACGCGTCAGCTAGGGCCTGCTGCCAACAGCGCATGCGCCGTGACTACCGTTTTGCGACCATGCCGCGGGTAGTGCGTGGAGGCGTTGCATTTCAAGCCCGGACTAGGAAGGGTGAGAGCCGCTCCGAGCAGATCCTGCTGAACGGCATTACGTGTGGTGCTTGTGGTGGTGGTCGGTCGGTCGACACATCCTCGCTCACTTGGCAGCTGTTGCAGCCTCACTGCTGCAAGTTACTACGACTGTCGCATCTTCTCTATGTACAGTGTGCTTCTCTCAGTTGTGTTCGATCACGATCTTTTTTTTTTGCTCAGTGAGTGTCTGTCCTCTAGTGCTCTGGGTGGCATGACTGGATGCTTAAACTAAACAGTGGATACTCATCTCTGCTCACCATGAGGATACTCACCTTATTAGTAACGTTTGGGATACTAACAGTACTAGCAACAGCGTCGTCGCATGGTAAGTGGATGCTACTCGTCTAGTACTTGTTTTTTAACGTAGCGAAGTTTTTTTTCTGATGGGTATAGTCGCTCAAAAAAGTATCCGAACACTACGGTTGATTGCAGAATTCAGAAAAAATATCTGGCAACGATATTTTTTTTTAGAAATTAGTGATCTAGCAACCTTCGTGTCACGTGACACGAAGGTTGCCAAATCACTAATTTCTAAAAAAAATCGTCGCCAGATATTTTTTCTGAATTCTGCAATCAACCGTAGTGTTCGGATATTAATTTGAGTGACTGTACCTAGGAATACTATCCTGTTTTATAAATGCTGTTAAATATCGTTGAAAGTGTGTATGATAGCGTAAATCTAATTTTTAAAAATTTTAATCTTTGTAAAATAGTACTTTAGTAGGTCAACTATGCATGCCCAGTACAACTTAGAGAAAAATAAGTTCAAACCTGATGTTTAAGTCATGTGAATAATCATGATATAAACTGTTTTACAGCAGTATCTTGGTTTTAAAAAGAAAATGAACAGTAAAAATAATTATTTATTGCAGTAAATACCACTATACTAAAAATATCGTTTGCAGTAAAAGATTAATGAGTACCATTTGAAAATAACAGAAAAACAGCTATTATGCATTTATATATTTTTAGAGACATTGTGGACACTGAGGATACCACTATTCCTCAAATTTGTCTTCAAACTGTTGGGTACACTGTGATCTAAAAATGGTTTACTCCACTGTATTCTGTAATCACAAAAAAGAAGGGTCTTAGTTTTATTCGAATATTCAAAGCTGAATTTTGATCTAAAGAAATGCGGTTTTGAAAGCATAGTTATTTTTGCCAGCGCATGAGAGTCATATATGAGAAAAAATGTTTGTAATTTTAATTTGCATTCGGAAATTTTATGATAAACACTTCCCAAAAGTGTAATTTATTAAACTCCTAAGCTTCATGGGCTCGGAACTGTCTCCGAATGATGACTGAGAGTCGTTCAGCGACAGTTCGAATTAGTTAGTAAACGCGCATTCTCCAAGAAAAAGAAACAAGGGGATGCAGTTGTCATTTATTTATATCACTGGGGAAGAAAGATGTCATTCGCTGTGAGAATAAGTGTTTGAGAAATAAAAAAAAAAAATAAATACCCCCTCAAGCAGCTGCTTGCCACAGAGGTCTGACAGGAGCCTGTCAGTTTATTTGCCATAGTAGGTCTGTGAGGATGGCAGGACCTCAGCAGAAAAACGACACAAACAGCCATACCTTATCCGGGGCTCGAAACCCAGGTCCCTTAGATCAGTAGCTAAGCGTGCTAACCACTCGGCCAGGGGACAGCAGAGAAATTATATGTAAATGTTATTCCTGGATTCTATAAAGAGCCGTCCCGTGGCCGCGTGGTTAGCGCGCTTGGCTACTAATCTACGGGACCTGGGTTCGAGCCCCGGGTAAGGCATGGCTGTTTGTGTCATTTTTCTGCTGAGGTCCTGCCATCCTCTCAGACCTTCTACTGTGGCATTATAAACTGACAGGCTCCTGTCAGACCTCTGTGGCAAACAGCTGCTTGAGGGGGTATTTATTTTATCATTATTTTATTCTATAAAGACAGTTTTGAAACATATGGAAAACGAAATTTTATTTCAAATGTATGGTAGTTGGCATGAATTTTTCCAGACGTGAAGAGTGAGGGGGGGGGGGCATAAAATAGATCAGTATTTCAAAATAGAAATATTTAGGTCGAACTGCTCATTAATGAGTGCAATTGTGAGTAGAGCAAGCATGTATACATCATATTATCCACATTAATAAATAAAAGTGCTTACGAAAAGGAAACGTAAAAAAAAGATAAAATTTATTTTATTCATCATTATCAATGTTACATAAGTTTCAGTGGACTCTTACATTATCTTAGTCCTCAAAGTAAATTAATAAAAAATTTATTTTTTATTCATTTTACAAAACTTGCAAGCAATATTGACGGGAAATGAAGGAAACCTTCAGTTTTTCGACGATCAAATGGGTTGTATAAGCTTGAACTTGAAAGTATACAAGTACAAAACGTGTGATAATTCGCCTGGATAATGAAATGAATGTAAATTGACTACATGAATAAAAATGGAGTATTTCCACAAGAGTGTGAACTCGCATGTGGACAAATTTAGATAAACTGTATTATTTGTTCATTTAAAATATTGGCAACAGCAGTAGGGTAATAAAATGATAAAAATAATTTAAAGTTCAAAAATTAATACACCTGTGAAACTCAACCATATGCACACAATTACCATATGAAATCATTTTATTAGAAAATTTATGCTATCCAGACATAGAAACCATCTGGATAGCATAAATTCTGTAATAAAATGATTTCTATGATTATGTTATGTACATATAGTGAGTTAAAAAAAATCAAGATTGATTTTTTTCCCTTCACAATATATAATTTTTGCACACAACTGATATTGTTCAACATAAATTTTCCCAATTTCTCCTCTTGACCCCCCCCCCCCCCAATATACACACTTACGTTCAAACAGATCGAAATATGTAGATTAAAAAATGAATGCATATTCTGCAAGCACATAATGTACAGTCGCTCAAAAAATATCCGAACACTACGGTTGATTACAGAATTCAGAAAAAATATCTGGCAACGATTTTTTTAGAAATTAGTGATCTGGCAACCTTCGTGTCACGTTTCTAAAAAAATCGTTGCCACATATTTTTTTCTGAATTCTGTAATCAACCGTAGTGTTTGGATATTTTTTGAGCGACTGTATATATATTAGTATTATGATAGTCATAATCTGATGGAATCAAATATTAAATTCTTTTAATATTAAAGTACTTTAGACGCTGAACTGAGAAAAATCTAATGGTTCTTAGACACATTCTTCAAAGCACCCGATTTTATATATTATGAATATGTCTGCAATATTCAATAATTGAAAACTTCTTTAAAAATTCTTAGACTTATTCATAATATTTTATTTAGTAGTACTTTGAAGAATGTATATATATATACCGTATATAAGACAGTTTTGAAAAACATAAACGTAAAATGCAGATATTGAAAAATGAGGATTCTAATTACCGTTGAAAGTGAGAAACGAAACACGCCATTCCCTGGGGCAACGAACGCAGACGTTTCTTATTGCTGAAATTTCTCATTCCTGCTGCCAGTTTCTATATTTTAAAATTATCGTTTAATGATGTTATTCTTGTTGCCAAATTCGCAAGCCAATCTCGTAAAAAATTTTTTAACAGTTTCTTCAGCATTATCTCTAATTCTTATTGCTCGTTCAATGTTTCGTCGTAATAAGACGACAAGCTGATAATGTGATCAACAAAGTATAAGAAAAAGTGAAATTGATAGGTAATAAATGCTTAAATAAACTTAAAATTACAATAAATTTAATTTAAGCAAAATTTCTGCTGTTTTCTTAGAGTTTATTATTTATGTATCAGCAGATATGGAAATTGCTTCTCCATATTGTTCCTCCCCAGTGTGTATTGAAATTACATGCTGTTTTGAACAGAAGGCGTAAACAATGCCTTGCAAATGTTTTCGCAATATTAATCAGTTGATAACACTGATATTAATTTGACGTTGAGGATGAGAAATGTCTTTATGCAAATGCGCGGGAAAAATCGAATAGTGTGTTTTCCTTTTATGTCTGATCGCGAGGTGAATAAATTATTTTGAAGTTTTCACTTATGTAAAAATGTAAAATTTTGGCTCTGATGGTGTCAAAATTTCGAAATTTTTTTATGTAATCTGAATAAAAATTGGTTTGTGAAATGTTTTGTGAAATTTTTATTCTCTGTTTAAGTTTTATTTTTATTTTCATGATTATATTTATTTTTATTGTATATTTGCTGGAGGTGAATTTTAATAGAATATGGAAGAAATCAAACACTTTCTAGTGATTTATTTTATTTTTAGAAATTCTTCCGGTAGTAAAAAATGTTTTTTTTTCTTTTCTTATTTACAACATATAACAAACTATTTTCAGAGTTTGTTTATTGGCCATTTTGGCCTACCAGTTGATTGTTAGAGTTTGTTAAAGGAAAAAATGGCTATTATAATGTTTGTTGTTGTCAGAAAGCCACGCGCGTTAAAAAACACGCTGTCTCCCAACAGCTGTCCAGTGGGTTCCCCACCTCCTAACATTCTCTGAGCCTTCTGGGTCCTTGTGACCTGGCCACTTAGCTCATTGTGTGCAAAAAAAGTGCCGCTCAGAAGTAAAAAAACCAACACTCTAAAACTGGAAGTTCATTTCTGATTAATTCTAGTTACAATTCAAAAATTTCTTATCCATTCTAGTTAATCTGATCACATCCTTCTACATACATCTATTACTAACTTATGATTATTGATAATACATTGAAAAGGTTACCGATAATATTTCACGAAGAGGAACTGAAAAGAATAGTAATTTATTTGGTCAAGTTATTGCTTATAGCGGAAAAAAGATAGATTTTGTGACACTATACTGACTGCCTTAACTTTGAATCTGATTTTTATTTCACTCAGCCTTTTTGGAACATTAAAATGTTCTGATTGGTAATGCGACAAAACATGTTGGGTTGTTGGTTGTTTTACCTCAGAGCGACACTTTTTTGCACACAATGGGCTAAATGGCCAGGTCACATGGACCCCGAAGGCTCGGAGAAGGTTGGGGAAGGAGACCCACTGGAACAGCTGTTGGGAAACAGATGGTAGCCTCCCGTCAAGGTTATCCAGCGTGTTCTTTAACGTGCACAGGGTATAGCTCCCCGGCACACGAGGCCAAGGCTTCACGTCCAATCCAACGGAAGGGGGCCTTTCCAAGCCCATCGGTGTCCCCTTTCTAATCGAGGGTAAATTGGGGATTTTGCGAAATCTCAACGCTGGAACAGGTGGGACTCGAACCTGAGAACTTCTGATAACGAGCCCAGCATGCTAACGACTGAATCTCTCCCGCCGATTGTTTGGTTCTTTAGTGTTTTATACAGTATCAGCATCTGAGACTGGGCGGGGGTGGCTCAGTCTGTAGCGCGCCAGCCTCGTAATCTGCTAGTTCCCAGGTTCGAGTCCCAGCTGGGTCAGCGTTGAGATTTATCTCCGCAAAATTCCCCGCCCTGCCCACGGTCAGTAGGGGACACCCGATGGGCTCGGAAAGGCCACCGTCCGTCGGATGGGACGCTAAGTGTGCGAGAGAACCATACCCTGTGGACGTTAAAGAACACTCTGGATGGCCTTGACGCGAGGTTACCATCTGTCTCCCAACATCTGTTCCAGTGGGTCCCCTCCCCCAACCTTCTCTGAGCCTTCGGGGTCCTTGTGACCTGGCCATTTAGCCCATGGTGTGCAAAAAAGTGCCGCTCAGAGGTGAAACAACCTAACTCATCTGAGGCTAGAATGCTCCAAACAAATGGCTAAAAGACGTAGATCTCACAACGAAAAATTAAAAAATTTAAAACTAACTATAAAACAGGACTTATGGTACAAAAAACACGTATAAAAAAAAGACATAATATTTATCAATCGTTTTAGTAAAGAAGGAACTGTTTGGCGGAATTTATCAATTGAACTGATATATTTTATTCCGCTGAACTCTTTATTAAACAATGCGCCCCTTATGTGAATTAATCAGTCGTAAGCAGACTAATATAGACTTATCTATGCTGTGTGCACTAACCATAACACATCGCATTCTCGTAGAACAGATTGCTAGGAGAGGACACACTTCAGTAACGTTCCAGGTCTCATTCTAGCTCTTTTCTGCAGAAACACTTTGTTCCCATTTGTTGCCTTTTGGCGTTTTCATTCTTTACATTTAACCTTTAAAACGCAGCAGACGCATTCCGACTCGCAATAGTAAACACCGCTAAACTCTGACGAGTCCATCGATTGACTCACTTCTAGCAAGTGTAAATTTTTATTTCCGCTTTTTCCGAATTTAACCAACGCTGTTATGTCGCCTACAAATGAAACGCGTTTTACAAGCCTTTGCATTGTGTAGATTTTTTTTCCTCCTAAAAACTAGCTTTAGATCACTCTAAAATTTGAAGAGAACAATTTTCAGAATCGCTTCAAATGTTTTGGCAAAACACTTATTCAGATTGGTTCTCAACCTCCCCCCCCACCCCAGCAACTATGTAATGCTTTTTTGATGTACAGTGAAAAGAATGTAATGGGAGGGGGGTTGGGTTGGGTTGTTTTACCTCTGAGCGGCACTTTTTTGCACACCATGGGCTAAATGGCCAGGTCACATGGACCCCGAAGGCTCAGAGAAGGTTGGGGGAGGGGACCCACTGTAACAGCTATTGGGAGACAGATGGTAGCCTCCCGTCAAGGCCATCCCGCGTGTTCTTTAACGTGCACAGGGTATGGCTCTCCCGCACACGGGCCACGGCTTAACGTCCCATCCGACGGACGGCGACCTATCCAAGCCCATCGGTGTCCCCTACTGACCGTGGGCAAGGGGGGGGGGAATTTTGCGGAGATAAATCTCAACGCTGACCCAGCTGGGACTCGAACCTGGGAACTACAGATTACGAGCCTGGCGCGCCACCGACTGAGCCACCCCCGCCGCTGGGAGGGGGGGGGAGAAATGGGAGAAGAGCGTTGTTCTTTCTCTCCAAATTTTGCAAGAAATAGTTTTATTGTTTGGTTATTATCTTTTCAAGTGGGAGTCGGGGAGGTTTGGCTGGCTCATTCGGTAGCGCACCAGGATCACAATCTGCAGTTCCCAGGTTCGAGTCCCGTAAAACTCTCACCTGTACTCGATCGGTATGGGACACCGATGGGATTGGAAAGGCCGTTGTTTATCATACTCCGTGTGTGGGATTCCCTGTGTACATTAAAGAACACCTTGGATGGCCTTGACGGGAGGTTACCGTCTTTCTCCCAATACCTGTCCAGTGCATGGGCGTACGCAGAGGGAGGGGGGGGGGAAGGAACGGGGCACTTTCTCCCCTAGGATCGAATAAAAAATTCCACAAATTATAATCGTAAAGATTTAAACGTAATTAATTTATGTACATTATGTATGTGTTTTTGTATTGATGCAATATTACATTCTATAATCTACTTGTGAAGAAAAAACCTAAAAAATTAAATAATTAAATAAAAATTTATTGATGTAATTATTTGTTTCCAAGCTTTGCCCTCCTCCTGGAATATTTTCTGCGGACGACCATGGTCTAGTGGATTCTCTCCCTTCAATCTTCTCTGAAACCTTGGGTCCTTGTGACCTGGCCATTTAGCCCATTGTGTGCAAAAATGTTCGCTCAGAGGTAAAACAACCCAACCAAGCCATACTCCTGTGCATTCTAAAGAAGACACTGGATAACCCTGACCGGGGGGGGGGGGGGCTTCCATCTGTCTCCTAATGCTATTCGTGTCACGTGACAAGAAGGTTGCCAGATCACTAATTTCTGAAAAAATCGTTGCCAGATATTTTTTCTGAATTCTGTAGTCAACCATAGTGTTCGGATACTTTTTTGGGCGACTGTACAAAAAAAAGTACCGCTCACAGGTTAAGCAACCCAGCACATTTCTATAAACACTTCAGTAACCGATTAAATTTCTTTAAAATTGCAAAAAAAAAGGAACTGTTAACTAAAGGTTTCAGAAGATAAAAAAAATACTTTTTTTTCATGAAAACTTATTTTCTCTCTTTCAACGTTTATGTTTAGCTAAAGAATACCAGACAAAACTTTTTCAATTCCGAACTTTATAACATTGTTGATAAGTCCTCCGAAAAATATACTCCCCTCCCCCCCCCCCTACATACTTTCACATTCTGGAAAGACAACATCACGGCCTTTGAATGGAATTTTATCTTGCAGACGCATCAATTTATCGATTAAGAGGTTTGGGAGCAAACAATCTTTTATTCTGCTAATGGCCCTTTTCCTCTGAACGGGATTAATTTTCTTACATTTCGTCATTATATTTTCTTTCTGCAGAAGACATTGATTTTTATCGGCAAATGCCGTTTGCAGGGAACTTTTTTGCTTAATTTCCACACGTTTTTAATCGCGCTCTCAAGGCTTTAAATTTAGGAGAAATGAACATGGGGGATACGTTTGAAAATAAGCTAGGGAGTTGTGTCGAAACTCAAAATTTTATATTTTAAGGTTTAAATTTTAATTCTTACGCTAATTTCTTTAAAATAAATATAAGCAGTGCCAGATATGGGAGGGAGGGGTGGGGGCTCAGTCGGTAGCGCGCCAGGCTCGTGATCTATAGTTCCCAGGTTCGAATCCCAGCTGCGTCAGCGTTGAGATTTATCTCCGTAAAATTCCCCGTCCTGCCCACGGTCAGTAGGGGACACTGATGGGCCTCGAAAGGTCGTCATCCGTCGTATGGGACGTAAAGCCATGGCTCCGTGTATGGGAGAGCCATACTCTGTGCACATTAAAGAACACGCTGGATGGCCTAGACGGGAGACTACCATCTGTCTCCCAACAGCTGTTCCAGTGGGTCCCCAACCTCCTCTGAGCCTTCGAGGTACCGGTGACCTGGCCATTTAGGGGGTGGCTCAGTCGGTAGCGCGCCAGGCTCGTCATCTGCAGTTCCCAGGTTCGAGTCCCAGCTGCGTCAGCGTTGAGATTTATCTCCGTAAAATTCCCCGCCCTGCCGACGGTCAGTAGGGGACATTGATGGGCTTGGAAAGGCCGCAGTCTGTCGGATGGGGTGTTAAGCCGTGGCCACGTTTGCGGATGAGTCATATCCTGTGCACGTTAAAGAACACGCTGGATGGCCTCGACGGGAGGCTACCATCTGTATCTCAACAGCTGTTCCAGTGGGTCCCCTCCCCCAACCTTCTCTGAGCCTTCGGGGTCCATGTGACCTGGTTATTTAGCCCATTGTGTGCAAAAAAGTGCCGTTCAGAGGTAAAACAACCCAACCCATAACCTGTGCACGTTAAAGAACACGCTGGATAGCCTTGATGGGAAACTACCATCTGTCTCCCAACAGCTGTTCCAGTGGGTCCCCTCCCGCAACCTTCTCTGAGCCTTCGGGGTCCATATGACCTAGTCATTTAGCCCATGGTGTGCAAAAAAGTGCCGCTCAGAGGTAAAACAACCCAACCTCCTCAAGCAGCAGCTTGCCACAGAGGTCTGATTACGACCCTAAATATTGAGACTCGTTATATGCTGGACAGTTAGTCTTTTTATTTTTGTGTTTGATTAATTAATAAACATTTTAAAAAGCGAAATTAATTATGTCTTAGTGATTTACGTTTCTGAAAATTATTAGCAGTGCGAAATTTTAGCTATGAAATGATGGTATTTCGGATTTAAAAATGCTTTTTGATAGACGTGTTTATTAAAAGCGGCGTTAAAAAGCTTCAAAGAAATATTACGATAGTTAAGATTAAATTGGATGAAAAGGATCAGTTAATTAACTCATAATTCGTTTTAATGAATCTCATTCGAGCCCTTCGTTTATTAAACGATCGCTTTAAATTCATTTTATAAACTTCGATCGCCATTCATCAGGCTTAATTTTGCGATCTTAAAACACTCGAAAAGCCTTTAAATGTGATGATTACCGCTATTTTAATCATCATTATTATTATCATTATTAATATAGAAGTCATGAAACCGTAAAATAAAACGAAATTGCACGTTTTTTTATTACCTCTAAAGATAAAGTATAAAAATAAATATAACGCCATTTCGGAAAGACGAGAAGAAGTTCGGGAGCTGAACTGGGATGTTGGGGGGTGGGGGATAAAGTGGCGATGGGGGGGGTGAGAAGAGAAACGGATTATCACCGTAATTACGGCTTCCATTAGCGAAGCAGTCTGCCAAATATTGGCCTTCTTTCTACCTATATTGGCCGTTGGTATGTGTTGATGATATCACGGATGGAAGGATAGCTGGCTGAGTCCATGCGCACGCGACGTATGACGGGGTGGACTGATGGGCTCACTTGAGGGGGCTATCGATAATGACCACGTGCCCTTGACCTGAAGCACCATCAACTAGAGAATAAAGCAGCTAACGTCAGATAAGGAAGGATTTAGTGGATGAGTCGAGGGAAACTCGGACGTTGATGGGAGAGGATGCAGGAGGTAGGGGAAGATTTTGAAATAAGATTCAAGATCTGTGAGAGTGAGGGAAATTTAGAAGATAATCCTCACCGGAGTGTTTTTTTTTTTGGAAATTTCCCAATTCTTGGGTTGGGTTGTTTTACCTCTGAGCGGCACTTTTTTGCACACCATGGGCTAAATGGCCAGGTCACATGGACATCGAAGGCTCAGAGAAGGTTGGGGGAGAGGACCCACTGGAACAGCTGTTGGGGGACAGATGGTAGCCTCCCGTCAAGGCCAACCAGCGTGTTCTTTAACGTGCACAGGGTATGGCTCTCGCCACACACGGGGCCACGGCTTAACGTCCCATCCGACGGACGGCGGCCTTTACAAGCTCATCGGTGTCTCCTACTGACCGTGGGCAGGGCGGGGAATTTTGCGGAGATAAATCTCAACGCTGACCCAGCTGGGACTCGAACCTGGGAACTACAGATTACGAGCCTGGCGCGGTACCGACTTAGCCACCCCCGCCCCCAGTACTGTAGGAGTAAAACTCATCCATCGGTCAAAACCTAAATTTAATCTGCACCCCGGTTAGCCACAAACAAGGATATACAGATCCAAGTTGACTCGGCTCCCGTGTTAGGAACTCTTAGTCGGACCCGAAGTTTGGGGCCCTGTCCAACCTAACGGACCAAGTCAGTCAGCAGGGCCCCTAACGACTCCCCTGAATCTCTGAGATGGAGGTCTTAGCTTGTCCAACCGGGCCCAAACAGGTCAGCAGAGCCTTCGACCTCAATGGACCCTCAAGCTCCCACCCCCACCCACCCACACACCACGTCAAGGTGGTTCCCTGGCCGTGGGAGGGGGGAGGGTCTAGGGAAGGTGTAGCTCACTCCGTAGTGTGTCTGGATTGAAATCTTCAGTTCCCAGATTGGAATAACAATTGTATCTGGGTTGAGATTTTTTTGCGCTAACACTCACCCTGTCCTCTGGGAGGAAGAAGATACTTTTGGGATTGCTAATACTGTCATCCATCGTATGGGACGTCAAGCCGTTTCGCTGTGTACAGGAGAGGCATAAAAATACACTGGATGGCTTTGACGGGAGGCTACCATCTGTCTCCTAAAGCTCTTCACTGGGTCTCCTTCCCCCAACTTTCTCTGAGACCTTGGGGTCCTTGTGACCTGCCCATTCTGCCTCTCAGAGGTAATGCAACAACTATTTTCATTACCTGAGTGGGGCGGGAGTGTCTCAGTCGGTAGCGCGCCAGCCTCGTAATTTGTAGTTCCCAGGTTCGAGTCCCAACTGGGTCAAGGTTGAGATTTATCTACGCAAAATTCCCCGCCCTGTCCACGGTCAGTAGGGGACACCGATGGGTTTAGAAAGGCCACCGTCCATCGGATGGGACGTTAAGCCGTGGCCCCGTGTGCAGGAGAGCCATACCCTGTGCACGTTAAAGAACACGCTAGATGGCCTTGACGGGAGGCTACCTTCTGTCTCCCAACAGCTGTTTTCCAATGGGTCCCCTCCCCCAACCTTCTCTGAGCCTTCGGGGTCCATGTGACCTGGTCATTTAGCCCATGGTGTGCAAAAAAGTGCCGCTCAGAGGTAAAACAACCCAACCTCCTCAAGCAGCAGCTTGCCACAGAGGTCTGATTACGACCCTAAATATTGAGACTCGTTATATGCTGGACAGTTAGTCTTTTTATTTTTGTGTTTGATTAATTAATAAACATTTTAAAAAGCGAAATTAATTATGTCTTAGTGATTTACGTTTCTGAAAATTATTAGCAGTGCGAAATTTTAGCTATGAAATGATGGTATTTTGGATTTAAAAATGCTTTTTGATAGACGTGTTTATTAAATGCGGCGTTAAAAAGCTTCAAAGAAATATTACGATAGTTAAGATTAAATTGGATGAAAAGGATCAGTTAATTAACTCATAATTCGTTTTAATGAATCTCATTCGAGCCCTTCGTTTATTAAACGATCGCTTTAAATTCATTTTATAAACTTCGATCGCCATTCATCAGGCTTAATTTTGCGATCTTAAAACACTCGAAAAGCCTTTAAATGTAATGATTACCGCTATTTTAATCATCATTATTATTATCATTATTAATATAGAAGTCATCAAACCGTAAAATAAAACGAAATTGCACGTTTTTTTATTACCTCTAAAGATAAAGTATAAAAATAAATATAACGCCATTTCGGAAAGACGAGAAGAAGTTAGGGAGCTGAACTGGGATGTTGGGGGGTGGGGGATAAAGTGGCGATGGGGGGGGGGTGAGAAGAGAAACGGATTATCACCGTAATTACGGCTTCCATTAGCGAAGCAGTCTGCCAAATATTGGCCTTCTTTCTACCTATATTGGCCGTTGGTATGTGTTGATGATATCACGGATGGAAGGATAGCTGGCTGAGTCCATGCGCACGCGACGTATGACGGGGTGGACTGATGGGCTCACTTGAGGGGGCTATCGATAATGACCACGTGCCCTTGACCTGAAGCACCATCAACTAGAGAATAAAGCAGCTAACGTCAGATAAGGAAGGATTTAGTGGATGAGTCGAGGGAAACTCGGACGTTGATGGGATAGGATGAAGGAGGTAGGGGAAGATTTTGAAATAAAATTCAAGATCTGGGAGAGTGAGGGAAATTTAGAAGATAATCCTCACCGGAGTGTTTTTTTTTTTTGGAAATTTCTCAATTCTTGGGTTGGGTTGTTTCACCTCTGAGCGGCGCTTTTTTGCACACCATGGGCTAAATGGCCAGGTCACATGGACATCGAAGGCTCAGAGAAGGTTGGGGGAGAGGACCCACTGGAACAGCTGTTGGGGGACAGATGGTAGCCTCCCATCAAGGCCATCCAGCGTGTTCTTTAACGCGCACAGGGTATGGCTCTCGCCACACACGGGGCCACGGCTTAACGTCCCATCCGACGGACGGCGGCCTTTACAAGCTCATCGGTGTCTCCTACTGACCGTGGGCAGGGCGGGGAATTTTGCGGAGATAAATCTCAACGCTGACCCAGCTGGGACTCGAACCTGGGAACTACAGATTACGAGCCTGGCGCGGTACCGACTTAGCCACCCCCGCCCCCAGTACTGTAGGAGTAAAACTCATCCATCGGTCAAAACCTAAATTTAATCTGCACCCCGGTTAGCCACAAACAAGGATATATAGATCCAAGTTGACTCGGCTCCCGTGTTAGGAACTCTTAGTCGGACCCGAAGTTTGGGGCCCTGTCCAACCTAACGGACCAAGTCAGTCAGCAGGGCCCCTAACGACTCCCCTGAATCTCTGAGATGGAGGTCTTAGCTTGTCCAACCGGGCCCAAACAGGTCAGCAGAGCCTTCGACCTCAATGGACCCTCAAGCTCCCACCCCCACCCACCCACACACCACGTCAAGGTGGTTCCCTGGCCGTGGGGGGGGGGGGGGCGTCTAGGGAAGGTATAGCTCACTCCGTAGTGTGTCTGGATTGAAATCTTCAGTTCCCAGATTGGAATACCAATTGTATCTGGGTTTATATTTATTTGCGCTAACACTCACCCTGTCCTCTGGGAGGAAGGAGATACTTTTGGGATTGCTAATACTGTCATCCATCGTATGGGACGTCAAGCCGTGTCGCTGTGTACAGGAGAGCCATAAAAATACACTGGATGGCTTTGATGGGAGGCTACCATCTGTCTCCTAAAGCTGTTCACTGGGTCTCCTTCCCTCAACTTTCTCTGAGACCTTGGGGTCCTTGTGACCTGGCCATTTAGCCCATTGTGCCTCTCAGATGTAATACAACAACTATTTTCATTACCTCAGTGGGGCGGGAGTGGCTCAGTCGGTAGCGCGCCAGCCTCGTAATTTGTAGTTCCCAGGTTCGAGTCCCAGCTGGGTCAACGTTGAGAATTATCTACGCAAAATTCCCCGCCCTGCCCACGGTCAGTAGGGGACACCAATGGGTTTGGAAAGGCCACCGTCCATCGGATGGGACGTTAAGCTGTGGCCCCGTGTGCGGGAGAGCCATACCCTGTGCACGTTAAAGAACACGCTGGATGGCCTTGATGGGAGGCTACCATCTGTCTCCCAACAGCTGTTCCAGTGGGTCCCCTTCCCCAACCTTCTCTGAGCCTTCGGGGTCCTTGTGACATGGCCATTTAGCCCATGATGTACAAAAAAGTGCCGCTCAGAGGTAAAACAACATAACCTAACCCATTACCTCAGAATTTGGATTAGGTAATTGGAGACGTTATATTTAATTTATTTAAAATATTTAAGAAATTTCTTGAGTCCTACTTGTTAAACAAATTAAAAAAAAATTTCATATCTTTCTATTATCATTCATTGCAAAAATTTGTTGAGTCTAGTTGCTAAAGAAATACGGTTTGTCCCCGTTTTCATTTTAAATGATAGGGCCAGGGATGGCTGCAGTTTCCAGGTTCGAGTCCCAGCTGGGCCAAGTTGAGATTTGCCTCCGCAAAACTACCCGCCCTGCCCACGATCAGTAGGGGACACCGATGGGCTTGGAAAAGCCGCAGTCCTTCGGATGTGACGTTAATACGTGTGCCCCGTGTGCCCTATGCACGTTAAAGAACATGCTATATGACCTTGACGGGAGGCTACCATCTCTCTCCCAACAACTATTCCAGTGGGTTCCCTTCCCCAACCTTCTCTGAGTCTTCGGGGTTCTTGTGACCTGGCAATTTAGCCCATGGTGTGCAAAAAAGCGTCGTTCAGAGATAAAACAACCCAACACACAAATTCCCGAACTCTTTTTTTTCTACAAGATTATTTCAAATGATTTTTTAATTTATATTTAAGGAATTTAAGGTTTTTTGAAACGCTCAACTTCTCGTCGCTGAAAGACTGAAGTGAAATAAGAAATTTTTTTATGTAAAGGAGGAAAGTTTGCATTTTCTAAATAAATGTTTTTGACTCTATCCGTAAAACAGCAGTGAAGAATGTTTATGGTACGTAATTTGGCAAGTACATTGCCCTTCAATAATTTTTGATACACTTGCATGTTAAATTAAGTGGAAAGCCATATTCAAAGTGCACGTTAAAAAACCCTGGGATGGCCTTGACGAGAGGCTACCATCTGTCTCCCAACAGCTTTTCCAGTGGGTCCCCTCCCCCAACCTTCTCTGAGCCATCGGGGTCCTTATGACCTGGCCATTTCGCCCATTGTGTGCAAAAATATGCGGCTCAGTGATTAAACAACCCAGCATGAAAATGATATGGTGACTCTACACTTGAAATAATTGGCATTCTGCTTACGTCATAAGTTTTAGAGGGGCGGGGGTGGATCAGTCGGTAGCGCGCCAGGCTCGTAATCTGTAGTTCCCAGGTTCGAGTCCCAGCTGGGTGAGCGTTGAGATTTATCTCCGCAAAATTCCCCGCCCTGCCCACGATCAGTAGGGGACACCGATGGGCTTGGAAAGGCCGCCGTCCGTCGGATGGGATGTTAAGCCGTGGCCCCGTGTGTGGGAGAGACATGCCCTGTGCACGTTAAAGAACACGCTGGATGGCCTTGACGGGAGGCTACCATCTGTCTCCCTACAGCTCTTCCAGTGGGTCCCCTCCCCCAACCTTCTCTGAGCCTTTGGGATCCATGTGACCTGGTCGTTTAGCCCATGGTGTGCAAAAAAGTGCCGCTCAGAGGTAAAACAACCCAACCCATAAGTTTTAGAGTGAAAGTTCTTCTCATTCTCCGTATTATCTGTCACGTCTTCCAATACCCATCCATTTCTTATCTCTTCTGCGTGGAATGAATCCGTCTGCACGACCTACAATGCTCTTCGTGTGACCCCCCCACTCCTCGAGATGCCCTTTGCTGTAAGTGACTCATCCTCTACGAGTTGTAGAAAGAAAAAGAAAACTTTCCAGAGCCAATGTTATCAGGCATCGTCCATCACATTGCGCCTGCTGCTGCAATGGTCGTAGGGTTGGGACGCACATTCTGCTGCGGGAGTCTTTGTCGATAACCCGTGCACACACACCGCGTCACGTGGCCTCCGGCTACCGTCTCGAGAAGCTGTGCCAGATAAAGAGTGATGCGGATGCTGCTTTGAGAGATGAGCAAATGAATGTCAGGGCCACGGGGACACGTCATCCCTGACAACCGATTCCAACTCGGTATATTTTTGTGTGGAACGATTAAATTGAAATTTAAGTAATGGCTAGATATTCAGTTTATGAAACGATGATTTTATTCTGATTTTTGTGTGATTAATATTCACTGCTTTTCGTTGAACAGGATTGTTTTTCCTATGAGAGACATTTTTTTGAAACCTAGTGGACAAAACCACCAGGTGACAAAAACCCCAAAATCTCTGAGAAGGTCAGAAAGGGGACACCGATGGGTTTGAAAAAGGCTTGCCACATATTTCTGACAGGGTTGGGTTGGATTGTTTTACCTCTGAGCGGCACTTTTTTGCACACCATGGGCTAAATGGCCAGGTCACAAGGACCCCGAAGGCTCAGAGAAGGTTGGGGGAGGGGACCCACTGGAACAGCTGTTGGGAGACAGATGGTCAAGACCTCCCGTCAAGGCCATCCAGCGTGTTCTTTAACATGCACAGGGTATGACTCGCCCGCACACGGGGCCACGGCTTAACGTCCCATCCGACGGCTGGCGGCCTTTCCAAGCCCATCGGTGACCCCTACTGACCGTGGGCAGGGCGGGGAATTTTGCGGAGATAAATCTCAACGCTGACCCAGCTGGGACTCGAACCTGGGAACTACAGAATACGAGCCTGGCGCGCTACCGACTGAACCACCCCCGCCCTGTATGTAACTGGCGTACCCCTTGTATAGATAGATAAAACTATAGTTATAGTATAACAATGGCTATTTTTACTTTGTTACTAGATCTAGCGACTTTTGAGCGCTGATGGCGTACCCCAAAAAAATTTACCGCCTACCCCACGTTGAGAACCCCTAATTTAGAGAAACTAACTATGAGAGTAAACATTATTTCCATGGAGCATATTTCTGCTTCAAAAATGCGTTTAATTTCCTTTCTGAATTGGAAAAAATTATTTACATTTAGGAATTATCTTGGCATTAAATTGTAAAATATCATATTTTGTGTTCACTGATACATGTCCCAGAATCATTCTTTTATTTTTGACAGTGGTAATTCTCGTTATTAATTTTCCTCTTTTTATCATGTATTAAATTGATTATTTTTAAAGAAAGTTTTTAATATTAAATTGCACTTAAAGAGATTTAAATATATTAAAGCATCAAATGATTTAAATCTATTTCGTTTTTTCCTAAAACGAAGTCACTTCACTTCCTAATATTTTTTTCCGTTAATGCTAATTGTACGCTTTCTTTCTTTTTAATAGTTAAAGTCTTAATTTCATGAAGAGTTATTCCGTAATTAACTATAGCTTCATATACTCCTTTGTAAAAATAATACGCATCGTCTGGTCTACAACAAACTGTAGTATTGAAATTGAATAGAAGTCTCTTTAAGTATTTGCATAACTAATTAACATGCATGCCATCTAAAAATCACATCATAATAAAGTTCTAAATATTTAATTTCATTTTCACACTCTATCTTAGAAAAGTTAAAAGGCTATGCTTTAATAGTTGGTTGTTTTTCCTCTCAGCGGCACTTTTTTGTACACCATGGGCTAAAATGGCCAGGTCACAAGGACCCCGAAGGCTCAGAGAAGGTTGGGGGAGGGGACCCACTGGAACGGCTGTTGGGAGACATCCTGTTAAGGCCATCCAGCGTATTCTTTAACATTGGGTTGTTTTACCTCTGAGCGGCACTTTTTTTGCACACAATGGACTATGGCTAGGTCACAAGAACCCCGAAGGCACAGAGAAGGTTGGGGGAGGGGACCCATTGGAATAGCTGTTGGGAGACAGATGGTAGTATCCCGTCAAGGCCATCCAGCGTGTTATTTAACGTGCACAGGGTATCTGTTGGGTTGTTTTACCTCTGAGCGGCACTCTTTTGCACAGAATGAGCGAAATGGCCAGGTCACAAGGACCCCGAAGGCTCAGAGAAGGTTGGGGGAGGAGACCCACTGGAACAGCTGTTGGGAGACAGATGGTAGCCTCCCGTCAAGGCCATCCAGCGTATTCTTTAACGTGCATAGGGTATCTGTTCGGTTGTTTTACCTCTGAGCGGCACTCTTTTGCACAGAATGAGCTAAATTGTCAGGTCACAAGGACCCCGAAGGCTCAGAGAAGGTTGGGGGAGGAGACCCACTGGAACAGTTGTTGGGAGACAGACGGTAGCCTCCCGTCAAGGCCATCCAGCGTGTTCTTTAACGTGCACAAGATATGGCTCTCTCGGACAAGGAACCATGGCTTAACGTTCCATCCAATGAACGGCGGCCTTTACCAAGCCCATCAGTGTCCCCTGTTGACCGTGGGCAGGAGTTTTGCGGAGATAAATCTCAACGCTGACCCAGTTGGGACTCCAAACTGAGAACTGCAGATTAAGAGCCTGGCACGCTACCGACTGAGCCACCCCCGCCCCAAAGAAACACTCTATGAGGGCTAAGGACGATAAAGATTCTGTCACGGTTAGGTGGGCTGAAACATTTTAGTGATGTCGTGAATAATGGGGTTTGTTGTACTCCCATATTTTGCAATGATGTTAGCTGTATAATTTGCTTTATATCGGCCGTATTTTACGATCTGAAGTTAATTTGTGTATCACTAAATTAAAAATATACACGTCACCATGGATAGCTGATTGGATTGGATTGTTTTACCTCTGAGCGGCACTTTTTTGCACACCATGGGCTAAATGGCCAGGTCACAAGGACCCCGAAGGCAGGGGGAGGAGACCCACTGAAACAGCTGTTGGGAGACAGATGATAGCCTCCCGTCAAGGCCATCCAGCGTGTTCTTTAACGTGCACAGGGTATGGCTCTCCCGCACACGGGGCCACGACTTAACGTCCCATCCGACGGACGGCGGCCTTTCCAAGCCCATCGGTATCCCCTACTGACCGTGGGCAGAACGGGGAATTTTGCGGAGATAAATCTCAACGCTGACCCAGCTGGGACTTGAACCTGGGAACTACAGATTACGAGCCTGGCGCGTTACCGACTGAGCCACCCCAGCCCCTCCATGGATAGACGAAATGAAATCATTGTTTAGAGCTGAATTAGAAATGAAGATGTTTAGAGCTGCTAATGATTCTGTCATCAGGTGGCTTATTGTGGTGTTAAATGTTTTCTATGATGAAGGATGTTATTACTAAGGATTTAATGGAGGCTTTTTTCTGCTGAGGTCCTGCCATCCTCTCAGACCTTCTACTATGGCATATAAACTGACAGGCTCCTGTCAGACAAGCTGAGGCTCCTGTCAGTCTGTGGCAAGCAGCTGCTTGAGGGGGTATTTATTTATTTATTTATTTTATTATTCCTGCTTTAAAGAAACTCGAAATTCTTGTGATAATTGCAAAGGTTATCTACTCTGTTTCAGGTAAAGTTTTATCCCAATTGTTCTTAATAGAATTTAAAATCTGTTTGGTGGACAACTGCGGGATGAAAATTATGTTTTCAGAAGTTGCAGGGGGTACATAGACTAAATGAATGTTTCCCAAAGTGGGCGATACCCCCCCCCCCCGGGGGGCCTTGGAACGATCCAGTGGGTCGGTAGTAGCCTCGGGCGCAATTGGGGGCGGTGGAAGCATAAAGAAAGAAGTGAAGATAAGAAAAATTTGAATAACCGTTCGTACATGTTTATCTGTTGTGTAACATAGAGTTAAAGTCGAATTTTACTGTGGTTGATTTTAATAAATAATTTTATAATTTCAATCTTCAAGGTATCTTATTTACAACAACATCTTTCTTTACTATGTTGTAGAACGTAGGTAGAAATATAGATATATAAAAGAACGGAAATTTGTCACTGCATCTTTCTGTTTGTTCGCTTAAAGAAGGTAGTTTTTTTTTGGAAAGGGGGCGGGAATACAAATAAGTTTGGGAATTTCTGGACTAAATATTTCCCTTTGTCAGATTCTTGAAAATGATTAGAGTTACAAAAACATTTGGTTACTAGCTTTGAAAAGTTTTTTTTTTTTCAAAAACATTGCAAAATCCAGCAAGAATATCATCTACAAAAAGGTACCGGAACAGAGGTTTGATTCAAGTCAGTCCTCCACCCTAAAAATAAATAATAATAAAAAATGATAAAGCAGAATTGCTGATGGATCTTGACATGAAATCAACTAGTTTCGTAGCCATTTGAATTGAGTTCAGCAGCAATGTACAAATAATACATGTTTACATTATTATTACATGACGACCTTTTGATAGCTGCCTTCGTGTCATGCATTTGCATATATTTGTGTGGGAATAACACCGTAAGCGAAAATACGGAAGCTATGACACACAACACAGCTTGACTGACATTTCATGAAATTCCGTAATTTCCTTACTGACAGGAACATTGGAGACGGAGAGGAGGGGAGGGGGAAGGGATGGGGGGTGGGAGGAGGGATTGAATAAAGGAGACCCGACTCCACGAAATCATTGGCGGAATCTTTTAATGCATCGCAATAGATAGCGCTGAGTGCTTCGGTCACATGGCCATCTATTCCGCTCGTGTTGAGGTGATGTAAACTGACAGCTGGTTATGCAGATCATTCTCTACGCCTGTCTCGCTAGTTGCTAGGAGACGATCAGCTGTCGACAGAGCTCTCAGGAAGCCCAAAAAACTCTTTGGATAAATTGTACTTTTCTATACTGTGTTTGTATTAAAATAAATATTTTATTTAATGGCACACGTGTGCTGTAGAAAAAGAGATTATTAAAAATGCTGATTAGTATTGTGTTGTTTTAACTCTGGGAGACTATCGCTGGATTTTTTTTTGGGTTGGGTTGTTTTACCTCTGAGCGGCACTTTTTTGCACACCATGGGCTAAATGGCCAGGTCACAAGGACTCCGAAGGCTCAGAGAAGGTTGGGGGAGAGGACCCACTGGAACAGCTGTTGGGAGACAGATGGTAGCCTCCCGTCAAGGCCATCCAGCGTGTTCTTTAACGTTGGGTTGTTTTACCTCTGAGCGGCACTTTTTTACACACCGTGGGCTAAATGGCCAGGTCATATGGACCCCGAAGGCTCAGAGAAGGTTGGGAGAGAGGACCCACTGGAACAGCTGTTGGGAGACAGATGGTAGCCTCCCGTCAAGGCCATCCAGCGTGTTCTTTAACGTTGGGTTGTTTTACCTCTGAGCGGCACTTTTTTACACACCGTGGGCTAAATGGCCAGGTCATATGGACCCCGAAGGCTCAGAGAAGGTTGGGAGAGAGGACCCACTGGAACAGCTGTTGGGAGACAGATGGTAGCCTCCCGTCAAGGCCATCCAGCGTGTTTTTTAACGTGCACAGTGTGACTCTCCCGCACACGGGGCCACGGCTTAATGTCTAATCCGACCGACGGCGGCCTTTCCAAGCCCACCGGTATCCCCTACTGACCGTGGGCAGGGCGGGGAATTTTCCGGACTTTTTTTTTGCACACAATAGACTAAGTGGTCAGGTCATAAAGACCTCAAAGGGGCCAGATATGGTTGGGGAACTGGGAGTCATTGGAAAGCTGCTAAAAGACAGATGGAAGACTCCCGTTAAATCTGTCTAGCGTGTTCTTTAACGTGCGTAGGATATAGCTCTCGAGCACATGGGGGTCTGGGGCCGTCCCGTGGTCGAGTGAATAGCACGCTTGGCTACTGATCTAAGGGGGCCTGGGTTCGAGCTCCAGGTAAGAAATGGATGTATGTGTCGTTTTTCTGCTGAGGTCCTGTCATCCTCACAGACCTTCTACTGTGGCATATAAACTGACAGGCTCCTGTCAGACATCTGTGGCAAGCAGCTGCTTGAGGGGGTATTTATTTTTCACATGGGGTCATGGCTCAACTAACGTCCCATCCAACCTTTAAAGTCTATAGATGTCCCTTTTCTCGTTGAGGGCAATGCTGGTTGTTTATGGAGAAAAAACCTCAATGGGAAAAATCCGCAGTTAGGACTCGAACTTGGGAACCACAGATTACGAGCCTGACTCGCTATCGATGAGGTAGTGGTCGGGGCGGGGGTGGCTCAGTCGGTAGCGCGCCAGGCTCGTAATCTGCAGTTCCCAGGTTCGGGTCCCAGCTGAGTCAGCGTTGAGATTCATCTCCGCAAAATTCCCTGCCCACGGTCAGTAGGGGACACCGATGAGCTGGAAAGACTGCCGTTCGTCGATGGGACGTTAAGCCGTGGCACCGTGTGCGGGATAGCCATACCCTGTGCACGTTAAAGAACACGCTGGAAGACCTTGACGGGAGGTTACCATCTGTCTCCCAACAACTGTCTGGCAACCTTCGTGTCACGTGACACGATGGTTGCCATATCATTAATTTCTAAAAAAAAATCATTGCCAGATATTTTTTGTGAATAAATATCTGGCAATATCTGGCAATATGGGGGGTAGTAGTGGGGGGGCGCATATGTGTTACATAAGGGGGCGTGGCCGGTGACGTCATAGGGGGAAGGCACTGTGCAAAGGTGGATCGCTGGACTGGGATACCACTACTAGTGTCCTAACAGCTGTCTAGTGGGTCCCTTTCCTGCGTGGGGCGGGGGTGGCTCAGTCGGTAGCGCGCCAGGCTCGTAATCTGTAGTTCCCAGGTTCGAGTCCCAGCTGGGTCAGCGTTGAGATTTATCTCCGCATCATTCCCCGCCCTGCGCATGGTCAGTAGGGGACACCGATGGGCTTGAAAAGGCCGTCGTCCGTCGGATGGGACGTTAAGCCGTGGCCCCGTGTACGGGAGAGCCATACCCTGTGCACGTTAAAGAACACGCTGGATGGCCTTGACGGGAGGCTACCATCTGTCTCCCAACAGCTGTTCCAGTGGGTCCCCTCCCCCAACCTTCTCTGAGCCTTCGGGGTCCATGTGACCTGGCTATTTAGCCCATGGTGTGCAAAAAAGTGCCGCTCAGAGGTAAAACAACCCAACCCAACGTTCCCTGGATTTTGTTCCGTGGAGGGGGGAGGGGGTGAGCTTCCCAAGATTTTGCAGTTTGCCTCGATTTCGCCACCTTTCCATTATTTTACATCTCACCTGAATTTTAGCAAGCCCGAATTTTTCCAGCTCTCTTAATTTGACAATCACAATTGTCACAACTCACCTGTATTTTTTCCAAGTGGCTTAGAATTTATCAAATGCCCTAGATTTTACAAAGTGCAATATATATTTCCAACTCTCCTTTAACAAAAACAATTCCCATTTTCACAACTCACCTGTATTTTACCAAGCGGCTTCGAATTTGCCAGATGCCCTAGATTTTACCAAATTGCCACGATGTTACCAACTGCCCTAGATTTTGCCAAGTTGCCTCGATTTTTGCGAACTCCCCATAATTTTGCAAAAAAAAAAAACCCAATTTTCACAACTCACCTAGATTTTACGAAGTCGCTTCGAATTTTCCCAACACTAATTTTCTTTGGGAGGGGGGGGGGGAGCCTCCATCCTACATATCTATTCCCCTATGTGCAAAATAGATGCGCTCAGACATAAAACAAACAACAGATTCCTTCTTCTCTCTAATCCAGGGGTGGGCAAATAGCGGCCCGCGGGCCACATTCTGCCCGCTAAGAGTTTTTTGTGGCCCGCCAAGACAGTCAGAAAAATCCGCCTTGAACCGAGATTTCCTTCCCGTGCGCGACAGAAGATTCGTCTCGTATTTAGGGGCGGGGGTGGCTCAGTCGGTAGCGCGTCAGGCTCGTAATCTGTAGTTCCCAGGTTCGAGTCCCAGCTTGGTCAGCGTTGAGATTTATCTCCGCAAAACTCACCGCCCTGCCCACGGTCAATAGGGGACACCGATGGGCTTGGAAAGACCGCCGTCCGTCGGATGGGACGTTAAGCAGTGGTCCCGTGTGCGGGAGAGCCATACCCTGTGCACGTTAAAGAACACACTGGATGGCCTTGACGGGAGGCTACCATTTGTCTCCCAACAGCTGTTCCAGTGGGTCCCCTCCCCCAACCTTCTCTGAGCCTTCGGGGTCCATGTGACCTGGCCATTTAGCCCATTGTGTCCAAAAAAGTGCCGCTCAGAAGTAAAACAACCCAACCCAACGTCTCGTATTTTCTACTAGGACGGCCACGTCAATACGCATGCGCAGTGTTGATACGAAAACAATTGCCCCCCCCTGCTCTAGTCAATTCTTTGGTTTTCTTACAAGACATGCATTAATTTTCTTACAGTCGAAATCTTCAGGGATTTTTATCGTTAATCGCAGATAATGCTCCATTCGAGACTTAAGCTCCACATTCCGCTTCGTCATTTCTCTCTGTCCTCCACTCCCATTTACCCGTTCCTCATAATCCTCCGTTGCTGCATTTGCCCTTCTCCCGTAGGACAGAAAGGTGTAAAGAGAATAAAAAGCACTTAGGTTTTCATATTTTTTTGAGCCTATTTCCCTTTAACACTTACTCGTCGCTAAGTACGAGTAAATAATTCGCTAATCCTGAGCGTTCCCATCTGCCTGATGGGAAAAGCTGATTACCGGCATTAACGCCGTGTTTCGATGAGGGACGGTGATGAAGATGTTGATGATGAAGAAGAAATGCTAAAGAGGTTAAAAGAGACGAAAACTAAGTGCTGAATGAGAGATAATTTGCTGAACATGATGTTTCAGGGAGCAGGTTGTCCCCATTTTCGCGCATGAAGTTTCTCTGTGAATTCTTTTTCAGGCGTAGAATAAGAACACTTAATTTTTGACGTGCAAAATTCGCTCTATTAACCTTTTATTTTGTCATTTTGTTAATAGAAAGAATAGTTTATTTCAATGAGTTTCGGTTTTATCTAATGGAGTAGGAAAGATTAAGTAAGAAGGCTGCGTTGCTTTTAGTTGTGACTTTTCCATAGATTAAAGTGATTACAGTAAAAAAAAAATATGCTTTACAATGGGTTGGGTTGTTTTACCTCTGAGCCGCACTTTTTTGCACACCATGTGCTAAATGGCCACGTCATAAGGACCCCGAAGGCTCAGAGAAGGTTGGGGGAGGGGACCCACTGGAACAGCTGTTGGGAGACAGATGGTAGCCTCCCGTCAAGGCCATCCAGCGTGTTCTTTAACGTTGGGTTGTTTTACCTCTGAGCGGCACTTTTTTGCACACCATGGGCTAAATGGCCACGTCATAAGGACCCCGAAGGCTCAGAGAAGGTTGGGGGAGGGGACCCACTGGAACAGCTGTTGGGAGACAGATGGTATCCTCCCGTCTACGCCATCCAGCGTGTTCTTTAACGTTGGGTTGTTTTACCTCTGAGCGGCACTTTTTTGCACACCATGTGCTAAATGGCACGTCATAAGGACCCCGAAGGCTCAGAGAAGGTTGGGGGAGGGGACCCACTGGAACAGCTGTTGGGAGACAGATGGTAGCCTCCCGTCAAGGCCATCCAGCGTGTTCTTTAACGTTGGGTTGTTTTACCTCTGAGCGGCACTTTTTTGCACACCATGTGCTAAATGGCCACGTCATAAGGACCCCGAAGGCTCAGAGAAGGTTGGGGGAGAGGACCCACTGGAACAGCTGTTGGGAGACAGATGGTATCCTCCCGTCTACGCCATCCAGGGTGTTCTTTAACGTTGGGTTGTTTTACCTCTGAGCGGCACTTTTTTGCACACCATGTGCTAAATGGCCACGTCATAAGGACCCCGAAGGCTCAGAGAAGGTTGGAGGAGGGGACCCACTCAAACAGCTGTTGGGAGACAGATGATAGCCTCCCATCAAGGCCATCCAGCGTGTTCTTTAACGTGCACAGGTATGGCTCTCCCGCACACGGGGCCACGGCTTAACGTCCCATCCGACGGACGGCGGCCTTTCCAAGCCCATCGGTGTCCCCTACTGACCGTGGGCAGTGCGGGGAATTTTTGCGGAGATAAATCTCAACGCTGACCCAGCTGGGACTCGAACCTGGGAACTACAGATTACGAGCCTGGCGCGCTACCGACTGAGCCACCCCCGCCCCAACGCGAGAATTGGGAAACGTATGAATGTACAAGAGAAATAGTGCGACAAAATTATACGCAATTCCTTTTACCCAACTCTACTTTGAGACGACTGGAAATAAAAAAATTAAACTTTCTAAAAGCAATGTTAGATAGACAGATCAAGCAAAGAATAAACTTTAAAACGATATATAGCATGAACCAATAATATAGATATTATTTCACAATTAATAATAATAAAGAAGAGGACACATAAAATTCGCCATTATTTTTTGTACAAACCTATTATTATACACGATATTTGTACGAAATAAACATGCAAAATTTCCAGAACTTTTATATCAATAATTTCATACGTTTTTTTTCAGTTTCTTAGTCTTTTGAGTCGCAACTGATTTATACCCAGGCACCTGCGATATAGTTTAATATATTTTATTAATAATTTCATATGCATTTCGTGGTACAGTCCCTCAAATAAATATCGGAACACTATGGTTGATTATAGAATTGAGAAAAATTATTTGGCAACGATTTTTTAAAAATTACTGATCTGGCAACCTTCGCGTATTGATTACAGAATTTAGAAAAATTATCTGGCAACGATTTTTTTTAGAAATTAGTGATCTGGCAACCTTCGTGTCACGTGACACGAAGAAGAATGAGCGACTGTAGGTGGTCGTATTATTTTGATACTAGATCGTGTAGGCTCACTCACGGAAATATTGAGCGTGTGCAGTTACCGTTCACATCAAACTGGAGCGTGTGCAGTAACTGTACATGCTCCAGTTTGCTGTGAACGGTAACTGGAGCGTGTACAGTTGCTGTACACGCTGCAGATATTTTTCCTGAATTCTGTAATCACGTGACACGAAGGTTGCCAGGTCACTAATTTCTAAAAAAATCGTTGCCAGATATTTTTCTGAATTCTGTAATCAACCATAGTGTTCGGATACTTTTTTTGAGCGACTGTACACTTCACTCGTCTCTTGAACCACCATTGCTATCTATACACAGACTATTATGTATTTGCATTATAATTTACTCTTTATATAAAGTAAATATGCATTAATATTTAATAATTTTTCTTAATTATTGGAGTATTTATATTAAAATTGAGCAGATTCTGCCTCATTTATCTAGTCTTTTGAGGCACCATTGCTTTGCAAACAGTAATCTGTGTAATTTATATAATATATATACTTTTTATATGAAATATACATTAATATATGTTTTTAGCAATTTTTGAAGCTACCAGTAATTTTATATGCAAAATGTGTTCATTTTGCCTAATTTTTTTGTCACCATTTTACTGTATACATCAAAGGACGTATAAGGAAAAGTAGTTCAGCTTTGACAAAGCGTAAGTGGCGACCTCAAGTGGTGTTTCGATTCGTATCGTGCATTCGTTTAAGCTGGGAAGCAAACAATAAGGGGCAAAGGAATTATGCATCAAAAAATTTATATTTTAAAAAAGGAAAAAAGTAACTGCACTTTGTGTTTGAAAAAAATAATATCATGATTTTAATAAAGGTTTATTTTCTCCATTGGAATTATTTTTCGTTGAAACAACAATTATAAATTGAACGGATAGAGAAGATTTGAAATTAGCCTGAAGTTAAATTTATAGAATAAATTATTACAATTAGAAGCTTTCTTGGTTGCATAGAAACAGAATTGATATTAATATATTCTGCAAGGATATCAATGGGAAATTATTACATAGGAAAAGCGAAGAGAATGGAAGTTGACAGTAACATGTAATTACAAAAGCGTTCGTCCCCTGTAATGTTCGTTTCACCTCTACGCCAAATGCACGATACTCGATTTTACATTAATCCCTATGGAAGCTTAACTTCTTCGCACTCTACATTCTTTGATACATACTGTAGTCATCTATGGAATAGTGAGGAGCAATTTCGAACTTCGGGAATCATCCTCTCGGATCCGTGATCAGCATCACTGTGGAGTGAGGCAGAGAAGTGCAAGCTGACAACGTGTCAGAGTGAAAGGGACATGACGTTTCCCATGTGTCGATAAAGAAAGCCACTCGGCTGTTGCGAGTCCAGTCCATTTAAGATACGTTTCGACGACCACATGGAAGAGAAAAGAATTACCGTGACGTTAGAAGCGACTTATCCCCAGACTTTTTTTTTTTGTAAAAGAGTTTCCTCCACCGCTTCTCACTAGTTAAGACACTTTATTATCCTCAGAAATATAAAGAGGAGTAAAGAGAGGTGACGCGGGTGACGTCAGGGATTTTTTTTTGCTTATTTACTCACCTTTTATTTAGATACGCTGCAGTTGTTACGAAGAAATAAACAGTTCTGAGTTGACTAAAATATTTGAAGGGAAAAGTCGGTGAACTCGTAAACAGAACAACACTAAATGGCTTTTCGGTATTACCTTACACTACGTGTTCTTGCTTTTATTTGTGTGAAGGTTATTGTTTCTTTTAGATTCCTTGAGTGATTGTTTTCTTTGGACTTTGGTGAACCCTTAGACAAAGGGGTTAGACCAATGGTTCCTTTTCTTGAGGTTTTTTTTCGTTAGGGATAGAATATAACATAAAATAGAATTAAATATAGTAAGAAACGTAATTTAATATAATATAAAATGTAATTAAATAAGATATAATATGAAAATAGATATAAATAAAATATAATATAAAATGGAATTAAATATAATATAAAATAGAATTAAATATAGTAAGAAACATAATTTAATATAATATAAAATATAATTAAATAAGATATAATATAAAAATAGATATAAATAAATATAATATAAAATAGAATGATATGGAATATGATATGAAACAGACTTAAATAAATGTGAAATCCGTGGCCGAGTGGTTAGCGCGCTTGGCTACTGATCTAAGGGACCTGGGTTCGAGCCCCGGGTAAGGTCATGGATGTACGTGTCGTTTTTCTGCTGAGGTCCTGCTATCCTCTCAGATCTTCTACTGTGGCATATAAACTGACAGGCTCCTGTCAGACCTCTGTGGCAAGCAGCTGCTTGAGGGGGTATTTGTTTATTTTAAAATTAAATAGGATATAATATATAATAGATTTAAATATAATATGATATAAAATACAATTAAATAGAATATAATATAAAATAGAGTTAAATGGAATATAAAATGAAATTAAATATACGTGTTATAATATAAGATGGAATTTAGAATATATAAAACAGATTTAAATAGCATATGATATAAAACAGAATTAAATAGAATACAGAAGAGAGCTAAATAGAATGTAATAAAAAATAGAAATAAATAACATTTAAAATAGATTTAAATAGTATATGATATAAAATAGGAGTAAATATAATATAAAATTAAATTAAATAGAATATAAAATACAATTAAATCTCAAATTAAATTCAATAAAATATTTTATTAAAATAAGTTAAGTACAAAATAGAATTTAATGTAATAAAATATAAAATATAAGTCAATGGAATATAAAATGAAATTAAATGTTAAATAAAATGAAAATGGAATTTAAAAGAATGGGAAATAGAATTCAATCGAGTATAAAGTAATTTAATATAAAATAGAATTAAAGGTAATGTAATATAAAGTAGAATTAAATGGAATATAGAATGAAATTAAACAGAATATGATATGGAAGAGAATTAAATATATAAAATTAAAATATATCAAATAAATTTGAATAGTATATAATATGAAACAGAATATAATATAAAATGGAATTGAATAGAGTATAAGAAGTTCTTTTACTTAATATTTGTTATGCATGTTTTGTTTCGACAGAGACCTTAGAAATTTACGAAACATAGATACATACAGAATCCTCAAGTAGACATGGGCTATGGAGGCCCAACCAGACTACGAAAATAATAATTTAAAATGATATTTCAACTTCTTTTATACAGGAAAATTTATTTTGAACACCCTGATAAAGGTGGAGATGGAATCAAAATGGTTGGAAATCACTGGCTTAGACTAATCATATCAAACAAAGTCTGTGTATATAATTTCAATTTTTATACACACGAGGTGGGTGCTGGAAAGGTTAAAGTCCATCAGTCTAATATTGCATACAAGTGCACCGTTTGTGCCCCTGTTTGGTTAAAGTCCATCAGTCTAATATTGCATACAAGTGCACCGTTTGTGACCCTGTTTGGTTAAAGTCCATCAGTCTAATATTGCATACAAGTGCACCGTTTGTGACCCTGTTTGGTTAAAGTCCATCAGTCTAATATTGCATACAAGTGCACCGTTTGTGACCCTGTTTGGTTAAAGTCCATCAGTCTAATATTGCATACAAGTGCACCGTTTGTGACCCTGTTTGGTTAAAGTCCATCAGTCTAATATTGCATACAAGTGCACCGTTTGTGACCCTGTTTGGTTAAAGTCCATCAGTCTAATATTGCATACAAGTGCACCGTTTGTGACCCTGTTTGGTTAAAGTCCATCAGTCTAATATTGCATACAAGTGCACCGTTTGTGACCCTGTTTGGTTAAAGTCCATCAGTCTAATATTGCATACAAGTGCACCGTTTGTGACCCTGTTTGGTTAAAGTCCATCAGTCTAATATTGCATACAAGTGCACCGTTTGTGACCCTGTTTGGTTATAGTCCATCAGTCTAATATTGCATACAAGTGCACCGTTTGTGACCCTGTTTGGTTAAAGTCCATCAGTCTAATATTGCATACAAGTGCATCGTTTGTGACCCTGTTTGGTTAAAGTCCATCAGTCTAATATTGCATACAAGTGCACCGTTTCTGACCCTGTTTGGTTAAAGTCCATCAGTCTAATATTGCATACAAGTGCACCGTTTGTGACCCTGTTTGGTTAAAGTCCATCAGTCTAATATTTCATACAAGTGCACCGTTTGTGACCCTGTTTGGTTAAAGTCCATCAGTCTAATATTGCATACAAGTGCACCGTTTGTGACCCTGTTTATATTCCATTGATATTCCAGTTTTTGCCATGCATAATTTCGTGGCAGATTGATTGGTCCAATTCTATGGCCACAAGGGAACCCTGATTTGATACTCCTTGACTTTTTTCTTGTGTGTGTGTGTGTGGGGGGGGGACTTTTTAAAGAATTATGTTTGTAAGGGCAAAATTCGAGACTTGAATCGTTTGAAAGCCAAAATAAGAGAAACAACTGAACGACTAACAAGAGATATACTGCAGCTTGTATGAAAAGAAGTGGAATATCGATTGGATTCCAAATAAAATATCATTTTCTTGAATATTTATATTATTTTCCTACGTATTAGTTCTCGAAACCTCGATTTTTCGGACACTTCGTATATTTTTCTCGATTCTTAATAACACTTGCGCCAAAACGGAAAAATGCCAAGGCCCCTTTCGATAGAAGTCAGATTCCTAGTTTCGTTGCATCGATTGCAAACAAAACAAATAAAAAACGCTGAATAATGAGACTACAGGAATTAAAGACAAAAAGCCTTCTCCGCCATCGAAAACCAATCAAAAAGTGTTGCAATCTTCACTAAGGAACTTTTTTTTTTCTGGATCACCAGAGATCGAGCCTAATAGATAGCTTCAATATATCAAAGATGGTGACTCAGATCATATCGTCCAGTTCCAAAGTTATCAAGCGTATCTGTTCTTCCTTATGTCTGTCTACCCGACAGTAAGAGAAGAGAGAGAAAGAGAGCGACGATGAGAAAGAAAAGAAAGAAATTCTGCTTCCATCTGTCTTGGCACTAGACATCCCGTTATTGGCTTCTTCACTAGGGTCAGGCGAAGAGGCAGTTTCCAACCAGAACAACCGCACGTTTGCTCGCTAGGCCAAGCATGTCTGAGGGACATGGAACGAATTAATCATTCCCTCCATTCTTCCAACCCCCCCCCCCCCTCCAGGCCTCCCCTCTCATTCTCCGTCGGTTTTGTTGCAACAGCCGGGGCAAGCTCTTACGTAGGGGTGAGAGAGCGGAGGGGGGTGGGGAGGCGTGGAGGAGTTTGAAAGACAGAAATGATGTCCCACTCTATTCTGAGACAATGACTTTATGTTGTATCTTGAAGACCTAATCATGAAGCTGTCCAAATTTCCTCCGGAGAATTATATTGAAGTGAATAAGATCGCTCGCTGTTATTCGCAGGTTTGCTCTCTTATTAGTTATCATCTATGAGAAGATTTGGGTTGTTTTACCTCTGACCGCACGTTTTTTGCACACCATGTGCTAAATGACCAGGTCACATGAACCCCGAAGGCTCAGAGAAGGTTCGGGGAGGGGACCCACTGGAACAGCTGTTAGGAGACAGATGGTAGCCTCCCGTCAAGGCCATCTAGTGTGTTATTTAACGTGCACAAGGTATGACTCTCCCACATACTGGACCAAGGCTTAACGTCCCATCCGACGGACGGCCGCTTTTCCAAGCCCAGTGTTTCCTACTGACCGTGGGCAGGGGGGGGGGGAATTTTGCGGAGATAAATCTCAACGCTGACCCAGCTGGGACTCGAATCTGGGAACTATGTTAAAGGAATTTGCTACTCCCTGCAACATCAAGAAGGTTTAAATTGTTATTATAAGGGGTGTAAGTGGGTGGGGTGAATTTGGATGGTGGAGGATGGTACATATGGTCCCAGTCGTATTTTTCAACTGGAGTTTTTCGTCCCGTGATACTCTGTGCAATAGCAAAACATATGTGTTAACGTGTTCATGAATTATTTATTGTAATGAATGCATCAAATGAAAACCATGAAACAATGACATGGGGTCAAGGATTAACGTCACATCCGACGAGCGGTGGGTGACCTTTCATAGCCCATTAGTGTCCCCCCCCCCCCCCTTTCTGACGAAGAACAGGTGAGGGTCTACCTGAGATAAAATCAATGCTGACACAGTTGGGACTCGATCATGGAGGTTGGGTTGTTTTACCTCTGAGCGGCAATTTTTTGCACACAATGGACTAAATGCCCAGGTCACAAGGACCCCAAGGGCTCAGAGAAGGTTGGGGACACACTGGATAACTATTAGGAGACAGATGGTAACCTCTCGTAAAGGCCATCCAGTGTGTTCTTTAACGTGCACAGGATATCGCTCTCCCCTGGACACTTAGCCACGACTCAATGTCCCATCCGACGGACGGTGGCTTTTCCAAGTCCATCGGTGTCCCTTACTGACCGAGGGCAGGGAGTTTGAAGAGATAAATTTCATTGGTCCAGGCAGGACTCGAACCTGGGAACTGCACATTGCGATCCTGACGCTCTACAATCCTGTAGGTAAGCCAATAGCATTGAGGGTCTGATTGGGAATTGAAGGAAAAACATCACACACACTCTAGTTAAGGTGGAACCCATTAACGAAGATCTTAAAGCATTTACCTCCCAATTTCAGCGCTCGCATCCTCATATCATCATTCCCTCTCAGCAGAGAGTGTGTGAAGGGCGTCATCTGTGTCCATCGGGGAATTTTTCCTTATTTGTTCCGCTAATTATTGGATTGTAATTAAAACTGCCTCGATGCTCGCTTTCCCGCTTTTTATGGGATCTTCGTATCGAGTGATGAATAGCTGGAAGTCATTAAAGTTCATTGTTATCGATGTTGTATGAATTAAGATTAAATATTACGAAAAAAAAAAAAGGGGGTGGTGAGGAGAAGTGTAAATGTGACCCAAGAGAAATGACGACTGTTTATGATGGATTCTTTTACGTCGTTGATTTGTTGTTGGGGTTGTGGCAATTGCATGAATGCGATGAAAATGGACATTTCATCGAGGCGTGTTGACAGCCTCTGAAACGTTTGGAGGCTGGTCCTCAATAAAAAACGATACAGGTAGCTATTTTTTAAAAAAAAAAACTCGGTTAATTTTAGATTATTCTCTATTATTCTTATATAATATTTATAAATAAATTTTTTATTTCATATTTGTTGTTAACGACAATAAAAAAGTAAATAATAGTTGGACTGAGAACTGCAAAAAAAAATTGTCCGACGCTGAAAGTTAGTAAAAAAAATGAGAATTACGGCAGGCTGCTACAGTTGAGGCATTTTTTAATTTCAAATTTAAATTTATTTTCCAAAAGTATCATCTATACGATTATTTTACATAAAAAATTCCCACTACAGCGGAAAATTACCAGCGGGAATGTATATGGTTTTAACAGATATGATTTACTAGATTTCATCAATATGATGACAAAAAATGAAGGCCAGAATAGAACCATCTATATCACACCGGACCAGGACAGTGTACAGTCGCTCAAAAAAGTATCCGAACACTACGGTTGATTACAGAATTCAGAAAAAATATCTGGCAACGATTTTTTATAGAAATTAGTGATCTGGCAACCTTCGTGTCACGTGATTACAGAATTCAGGAAAAATATCTGCAGCGTGTACAGCAACTGTACACGCTCCAGTTACCGTTCACAGCAAACTGGAGCGTGTGCAGTTACTACACACGCTCCAGTTTGCTGTGAACGGTAACTGCACACGCTCAATATTTCTGTGAGTGGGCCCACACGATCCAGGTTTTTGTGAGCTCACACGATCCAATGTGCTGTAAGCATCAACCGCAACCGCTCCAGTTTGCTGTGAACGGTAACTGCACACGCTCAATATTTCCGTGAGTGAGCCCACACGATCTCGTATCAAAATAATATGTCCACCTACAGTCGCTCTAAAAAGTATCCGAACACTATGGTTGATTACAGAATTCAGAAAAAAATATCTGGCAACGATTTTTTTTAGAAATTAGTGATCTGGCAACCTTCGTTGTCACGTGACACGAAGGTTGCCAGATCACTAATTTCTAAAAAAAATCGTTGCCAGATATTTTTCTGAATTCTGTAATCAACTATAAAAATAATAAATAAATACCCCCCTCAAGCAGCTGCTTGCCACAGAGGTCTGACAGGAGCCAGTCAGTTTATATGCCATAGTAGAAGGTCTGCGATGATGGCAGGACCTCAGCAGAAAAACAACACAACATCCACGCCGTATCCGGGTTCGAACCCAGGTCCCTTAGATCAGTAACCAAGCGCACTAAACACTCGGCGTTTTAATTAAATTTTGGGGTCAGTTTTTTCGTAGTGTGTTAAATATCCCAGCGTTGATATCTCTTTGAATACTGGACAAAATAATGTTTAAAATTGAGATTTAGACAGATTATTGTTTAGAATCGAGATCAAAATTAGAGGTCTTTAATTTGTCTTTAGACATTTTTCGCTAACAATCACACTGAAGAACTTATTTAACTCTGAATGTTATTTTCTATTGATTCTGAATTCTGAATGAACTCTAAATTTCTAAATTCTGAATTCTATTGAACTCTGTGATTTTCTGGGACGGGGGTGGCTCAGTCGGTAGCGCGCCAGGCTCGTAATCTGTAGTTCCCAGGTTCGAGTCCCAGCTGGGTCAGCGTTGAGATTAATCTCTGCAAAATTCCCCGCCCTGCCCACGGTCAGTAGGGGACACCGATGGGCTTGGAAAGGCCGCCGTCCGTCGGATGGGACGTTAAGCCGTCGCCCCGTGTGTGGGAGAGCCATAACCTCTGAACGTTAAAGAACACGCTGGATGGCCTTGACGGGAGGCTACCATCTGTCTCCCAACAGCAGTTCCAGTGGGTCCCCTCCCCCAACCTTCTCTGAACCTTCGGGGTCCATGTGACCTGGCCATTTAGCCCATGGTGTGCAGAAAAGTGCCACTCAGAGGTAAAACAACCCAACGTTAAAGAACACGCTGGATGGCCTTGACGGGAGGCTATCATCTGTCTCCCAACAGCAGTTCCAGTGGGTCCCCTCCTCCAACCTTCTCTGAACCTTCGGGGTCCATGTGACCTGGCCATTTAGCCCATGGTGTGCAGAAAAGTGCCACTCAGAGGTAAAACAATCCAACGTTAAAGAACACGCTGGATGGCCTTGACGGGAGGCTACCATCTGTTTCCCAACAGCAGTTCCAGTGGGTCCCCTCCATCAACCTTCTCTGAACCTTCGGGATCCATGTGACCTGGCCATTTAGCCCATGGTGTGCAGAAAAGTGCCACTCAGAGGTAAAACAATCCAACGTTAAAGAACACGCTGGATGGCCTTGACGGGAGGCTACCATCTGTCTCCCAACAGCAGTTCCAGTGGGTCCCCTCCCCCAACTTTCTCTGAACCTTCGGGGTCCATGTGACCTGGCCATTTAGCCCATGGTGTGCAGAAAAGTGCCACTCAGAGGTAAAACAACCCAACCGAACTGTGATTTTCTGTTTCCATTTTTTTACCCAGCACTTGTATATCTATGCCTCAATGCACATCTTATCACGTCAGATTTAAGTAAGTGGTTATTACTTATTCATGTATATATCGCATCTCTATCTAGCATATAAACAGAACTTTTTTCACCCAATATACGAAAGATTCTGCATAGATCATCTACGAACTTTCCCCTCTTACATTTTTCTGCCGTTCTGTGAGCTTTATTCTCATCAGACATCTCTGCGCAGGATATATTCCCGCTGTACCGTAATATATGTGAATATATACATAAATGTACATAATCTATATTCCGTCCTCGTTTCCAAAGGATGTAGCCAAACGTACTGTTTCCATCTTCAGCCGAACGACTCCCAGGAGATCAAGCCACCATATTTATATGGAGCGATCGCATCCCTCCGGTCAAGACGGAATGAATTCGTAGTCTGGAGAACGGAGGAGTGCGCTACGGGGCATCTCCGGCTTCTCGGGATGCTGGGCGATGCCGGCAAAGGAGGCATTAGTTTTCTGTTGGCTTGGCTCTTCTTCCATCTGCTATGTGATCCGACCACGTTCCTGGTTCCTCCAGGAGAAAGCGATGAAGCGATCTTGTAGTGTACTTGCATTTTATGTGAGGGCATAATAACTGATAGGACATGGACTGACATGCAGCTTTTGAGGAGGCAACTTGTTATGTTGATAATGCGGGACTCCCCCAAGAGTAAAAATGGTTTTCAGAGAGAAAGAAATATTTATAAACTTTCTTATTTTTTGTTCCTTGAGTAAAGCCTCGTGTAGGAGGACAGAGATGATTTTATTTGTTAGTCTGGCGTAAAAAAAAGAGTTGGTTCTTTTATTATTAATGTAAATGCGACGTATTTGTAAACATCATATAAGTTCACCTGGAAATGCGTTTTTTTTTTATTTAGTATCGTAGAATTGACTTTTTTAGTATTAATAAATGCAAGGTGATGTATTCTCTATGTTATGTAGTGTGATCTGTAACTTCTAAAATATGCATTCAATGGAAAAAAAAAAAATTGAATAAATCAAAACCTATTAGCAAATCTATTTGGAAGGGGCGGGGTGGCTCAGTCGGTAGCGCGCCAGGCTCGTAATCTGTAGTTCCAAGGTTCGAGTTCCATCTGGGTCAGCGTTGAGATTTATCTCCGCAAAATTCCCTGCCCTGCCCACGGTCAGTAGGGGACACCGATGGGCTTGGAAAGGCCGCCGTCCGTCGGATGGGACATTAAGACGTGGCCCCGTATGAGGGAGAGCCAGCACGTTAAAGAACACGCTGGATGGCCTTGATGGGAGGCTACCATCTATCTCCCAACAGCTGTCCCAGTGGGTCCCCTCCCCCAACCTTCTCTGAGCCTTCGGGGTCCATGTGACCTGGCCATTTAGCCCATGGTGTGCAAAAAAGTGCCGCTCAGATGTAAAACAACCCAACGTTAAAGAACACACTGGATGGCCTTGACGGGAGGCTACCATCTGTCTCCCAACAGCTGTCGCAGTGGGTCCCCTCCCCCAACCTTCTCTGAACCTTCGAGGTCCTTGTGACCTGACCATTTAGCCCATGGTGTGCAAAAAAGTGCCGCTCAGAGGTAAAACAACCGAACGTTAAAGAACACGCTGGATGGCCTTGACGAGAGGCTACCACCTGTCTCCCAACAGCTGTTCCAGTGGGTGCCCTCCCTCAACCTTCTCTGAACCTTCGAGGTCCTTGTGACCTGGCCATTTAGCCCATGGTGTGCAAAAAAGTGTCGCTCAGAGGTAAAACAACCCAACCCAACCCTGTTCAGTGAGTTCCCTTCTCCAACCTCACAAAACTTTGATTTCAATTTTAATTTTTCATCCACGTATTCTGAATGAGAAATAATTTCCACGTTGAAAACTAAATTCTGGTTCAGAATATGTAAAATGCTAGGCACACCTAATGCACAATGTTTTTTAATTCAGATGAAAAAAGATAGTTAAAAAAAAAGGAATTTTTTGTCTCTGTTATAAGAATAAATCTCCCATCTTTTCCGTTTTTCACTTCCTTCAGAGCATTTATTACCACAGCTGAAGAAAAAGGAAAAGAAAGAATCCTTACTAGACATCCTATTCGAAAAGGAAGCCGAGTTGTTAAAAAAAAATGCAGAAAGAAAAGGATTTATATAGAAGAAGGATCTTGACAGATGCAATATAAAATGCATTATCTTTGCCATCTACACACAACCAGCTGATATTGTCTTACATCTGTCGAATTCTCTCCGTCTTTCAGCGGGACGTTAAGAGTAGGCGCAGGATGCTCTCCTCCAAGTGAATAATAGATGCAGCGTCAGTTTTGCCAAAGAGTTCGCGCAAGGCCCACTGGGAACGATGGAAGAAGATGGCTCTTGCGCTCACGGACGCACGCATGCGCATATGCACTCCCCACACCCACACTTGGGATCTCGGAGAACCGGAAAAGGGAAGCTGTCTTTCTATGGAAGCATCCCTTACAGATCAGGGAAGCCCGAGAGGACGAAAGCTGTCGGACATTGACTCTAGCGATGTTGGTACTTCGGTGGAGTTTCTTGGCTTCCTTCCCGCCGGAGTTGAGAGGAAGAGAAGAATCTATCTATCTATCTTTTAAATGAAAAAAAAGAAAGAAGGCGAAATAAAAATAAAAAGAGATAGAAGTAGACCACACTTTGATGTGTGCCGCAAATAAATCTTCTCCAGAGCTTTTGTGACGTAGAAGAATAGAAAAAGAAACAAAGGTGGAGGGGGGGAGGAAGGAAAAAAATCTCTTCTACTTCCTTTTTTTTTTGTCCGTGAAAGTGGCCCACATCTCATTCTCCATCTTTGGCTTTGGTGATGAAAGAATACAAAAAAAAAAAGTAAACAAATAAAAATAAGATTGAAGGGAAGAATAAAAAAAATCACTCGATTTCGGGTCTATGGAGAATTGTGGTGGAAGATAACGTTCGAAAGTTTTTTTTTTTTTAAGTTTGAAATTGTGGTGAATTTTGAATGAGGCTGTTTTGCGTAATGTAATATATCACGGAGAAATTTGCGTGTGTGTTTTTTTGCATTGCCAAGGATTGCAACGTCTTTTTTTTTTAAAAAAAACAAAAGGGCAACATAAAATAACCATTTTTAAAACCAGTTCGTTGTTAATTACTCAGCAACAACGCGCGAGGCAAGTTGGAGACATCCGCCACTTTTTTGTTTGAAAATTTCGAGCGTTGTTTGTTTTCGACGTCTGCGGACGGCTCTTTTTCTTTTTTTTTTTAATTTTCGGTGTGTCTGTTGTTTTAGAATCTTTAGAGCGGAACTACGTTCCAGCTGATTCGAAGTTCGAAAAAGAGTTATCTTCATTCTTTATAAATATATTTTTATTAGAAATTTTTTTTACCTGTATAAATGAATAAAAGTATATCGAGTTCTTTCAGCAAAATAGAATTTATTTCCATCAGTACGTAACATGTTGTACGACATAAAAATATAAATTTTGAGTAAACAGAAAGGTTCAGAGAAGATATTGATTGTAAGACAACAACAACAATAGAGTTGTTTACATTTTATTTGCTGTTGTTTGTTTCCATTACGTTGGGTTGGGTTGTTTTACCTCTGAGCGTCACTTTTTTGCACACCATGGGCTAAATGGCCAGGTCACATGGACCCCGAAGGCTCAGAGAAGATTGGGGAGAAGATTTGGGAGGGGATCCACTGGAACAGCTGTTGGGAGACAGATGATAGTCTCCCGTCAAGGCCATCCAGCGTGTTCTTTAACGTGCACAGGGTATGGCTCTCCTGCACACGGGGCCACGGCTTAACGTCCCATCCGACGGACGGCGGCCTTTCCAACCCCATCGGTGTCCCCTACTGACCGTGGGCAGAGCTGGGAATTTTGCGGAGATAAATCTCAACGTTGACCCAGCTGGGACTCGAACCTGGGAAGTACAGATTACGAGCCTGGCGCGCTACCGACTGAGCCACTTCCGCCCCTTCCATTACGTAATTTGGCTCGTTTTTTATTTGTTCTTAACCCATTCATTTTTAATGTATTTTTAATCCATTCGTTTTGTTTTTTATTCGTTACCTGGGCCATCGTTGAGACATCTCCGCAAAACTCCTCGCCCTGCCCACGGTCAGTAGGGGACACCGATGGACTTGGAAAGGCCGCCGTCCGTCGGATGGGAAGTAAGGCCATGAACCGTGTGTGTGAGAACCAAATCCTGTGCACGTCAAAGAATAGCTAGATGGCCTTGACGGGAGACTATCATCTGTCTCCTAACAGCTGTCCAGTGTGTCCTCTTCCCCCAACCTTCTCTGAGCCCTCGGGGTCCTTGTGACCTGGCCATTTAGCCATTGTGAGAAAGAGGTAACCTCTGCACAAGAGCAACAGAAGAACGAAAACATCCATACCTTACCCAGGGCTCGAACCCGGGTTGAGTTGGGTTGTTTTACCTCTGAGCGGCACTTTTTTGCACACCATGGGCTAAATGGCGAGGTCACATGGACCCCGAAGGCTCAGAGAAGATTGGGGGAGGGGATCCACTGGAACAGCTGTTGGGAGACAGATGATAGTCTCCCGTCAAGGCCATCCAGCGTGTTCTTTAACGTGCACAGGGTATGGTTCTCCCGCACACGGGGCCACGGCTTTACGTCCCATCCGACGGACGACGGCCTTTCCAAGCCCAGCGGTGTCCCCTACTGACCGTGGGCAGGGCGGGGAAATTTTTCGGAGATAAATCTCAACGCTGACCCAGCTGGGCTCGAACCCGGATTCCCCTCTGTTCGAATCTCCTGATAGTTTCGATTTCCACCATTAAAGGGAGAGAAATTAGGGGAAATGAAAAAAAAAATTGACTCAATTGCCAACCTTCGTGTCACGTGACACGAAGGTTGCCAGATCACTAATTTCTAAAAAAAAATCGTTGCTAGATATTTTTTCTGAATTATGGTTGGTTACAGAATTCAGGAAAAAATATCTGGCAACGATTTTTTTTTTAGAAATTGGTGATCTGGCAACCTTCGTGTCACGTGACACGAAGGTTGGCAGATCACTAATTTCTTAAAAAAGTCGTTGCCAGATAGTTTTTCTGAATTCTGTAATCAACCGTAGTGTTTGGATATTTTTTTGAGCGACTGTACGTCTCAGTCAGTACCGTGTAAATCGAAACTGGTTGCATTTTTTGACCGTGCAAAGCCAAAATTGTGTGAACTGAGTACCGTGTAAATCGAGGGATAGGTGTATATTATATATCGTTGCCAGATATATTTACTGAATTCTGTAATCAACCGTAGTGTTCGGATATTTTTTTTTGAGCGACTGTAAACCAGAGAGTTTAACCGAAACTTAGTGAAAACTCAATAGGAAGGTTAAAATTCTGTTCTTCAGAATAAAACTATTTTTCAAGAGCCGCAGGAAAAATTCTCTACTTAAAAACAAAAACATTTATTTCTAATTAGCAATGAATTGGAAAAAGGAACTACGTTGTTAAGGAGTCAAGAAAATATCTTTATTAAAAAAAATAAAACTGCGCATTTTTAATGAATACTACGATTTTGAAAAATCGCTTAATTATGCACCTCAAAAATGTTTAATGAAAAACAAAAATGCGGAAAAAATCTAATAAATTAACCAAATTCATTAAATTGATTATTTGTTTAATGAGCTTCGGTTTGCAGAGACCTTCTGTAAACGATTATTCAGGATAGAGATTTAAGGTTTCAGAGGGGGAATACGATAGTTAAGGGGTTTACATTTGACAACAGCGATTCCCTTCCCCCCAAGGGAATGGCAAAAAGGGTAATATTTTGATTTTTAAGAGATTAGAAAAATTCTTTTTGGGTTGTTTTACCTCTGAGCGGCACTTTTTTGCACACCATGGGATAAATGGCCAGGTCACAAGGACCCCCAAGGCTCGGGGAGGGGACACACTGGAACAGCTGTTGGGAGACAGATGGTAGCCTCCCGTCAAGGCCATCCAGCGTGTTCTTTAACGTTGTTTTACCTCTGAGCGGCACTTTTTTGCACACCATGGGCTAAATGGCCAGGTCACATGGACCCCGAAGGCTCAGAGAAGGTTGGGGGAGGGGACCCACTGGAACAGCTGTTGGGAGACAGATGGTAATCTCCCGTCAAGACCATCCAGCGTGTTCTTTAACGTTGGATTGTTTTACCTCTGAGCGGCACTTTTTTGCACACCATGGGCTAAATGGCCAGGTCACAAGGACACCGAAGGCTCGGGGAGGGGACCCACTGGAACAGCTGTTGGGAGACAGATGGTAGCCTCCCGTCAAGGCCATCCAGCGTGTTCTTTAACGTTGTTTTACCTCTGAGCGGCACCTTTTTGCACGCAATGGGCTAAATGGCCAGGTCACATGGACCCCGAAGGCTCAGAGAAGGTTGGGGGAGGGGACCCACTGGAATAGCTGTTGGGAGACAGATGGTAATCTCCCGTCAAAGCCATCCAGCGTGTTCTTTAACGTTGGATTGTTTTACCTCTGAGCGGCACTTTTTTGCACACCATGAACTAAATGGCCAGGTCACATCTGAACACTGGCCTAGATGGGACTCGAACTTGGGAACTACAGATTACGAGCCTGCGCGCTACCGACTGAGCCACCCCCGCCCCATTCTTTTTGGATTGAAGAGTTAAAAATACAACATATGAAAAGGAATATATGCAAACTTGATTCCTTTCTTAAAATGGGCAATCTACATTCGCGAGAGTCGAATTATAATTTTTCGGTTAATTTGCTATTTTTAATTGATTCGTTTTTAACTAATTATTCTTCACTCATAAAATTCCTATTTCTTTTTCCCTGATCTATTAACATTCGCTTTGTTATACTTCACAAATTCAGTTTTAATGTTTTCATTAGTTCATTCGCTTTTAATTTATTCTTATTAAACCATTCTTTTAATTTTCTTAATCAGTTCTAAATTGAAGATCTTAATTAATTCATTTTGCTTTTGTCGTTCCTAATCTGTTTAGTTTGGGTTTTTATTTCTTTAAATATATTTATTTTTTTTTAATCTTGTTGATCTTTATTGGTTTCCACTTGTTATTTTAAATCCATTTTGATTTTGATTTTTCTTGTATTTTTAATTGCGGATTTTTTTCCCGCATCTATTTTTAATTTTCCTTTATGGCTGATATATTGCTCTCTTTAATTAAGCCATGTTGTCATTGACAGTTGCTGTGTTACTTGTTTTATAGGGGCGGGGGGTGGCTCAGTCGGTAGCGCGCCAGGCCTGTAATCTGCAGTTCCCAGGTTCGAGTCCCAGCTGGGTCAGCGTTGAGATTTATCTCCGCAAAACTCCCCGCCCTGCTCACGGTCAGTAGGGGACACCGATGGACTTGGAAAGGCTTCCGTTCGTCGGATGGGACGTTAAGCCGTGGCTTCGTGAGCGGGAAAGTCATACCATGTGCACGTTAAAAAACACGCTGGATGGCCTTGACGGGAGGCTACCATCTGTCTCCCAACAGCTGTTTCAGTGGGTCCCCAACATTCTCTGAGCCTTCGGGGTCCTTGTGACCTGGCCATTTAGCCCATGGTGTGCAAAAAAGTGCCGCTCAGAGGTAAAACAACCCAAAGTTAAAGAACACGCTGGATGGCCTTGACGGGAGGTTTCAGTGGGGGAATACGATAGTTAAGGGGTTTACATTTGACAACAGCGATTCCCTACCCCCCAAGGGAATGGCAAAAAAAGTAATATTTTGATTTTTAAGAGATTAGAAAAATTCTTTTTGGGCTGTTTTCCCTTTGAGCGGCACTTTTTTGCACACCTTGGGCTAAATGGCCAGGTCACAAGGACCCCGAAGGCTCGGGGAGGGGACCCACTGGAACAGCTGTCCTATCCACCATCTGTCTCCCAACAGCTGTTTCAGTGGGTCCCCTCCCCGAGCCTTCGGGGTCCTTGTGACCTGGCCATTTAGCCCATGGTGTGCAAAAAAGTGCCGCTCAGAGGTAAAACAACCCAACGTTAAAGAACACGCTGTATGGCCTTGACGGGAGGCTACCATCTGTCTCCCAAAAGCTGTTCCAGTGGGTCCCTCCCCCAACCTTCACTGAGCCTTCGGGGTCCTTGTGACCTGACCATTTAGCCCATGGTATGCAAAAAAGTGCCGCTCAGAGGTAAAACAACCCCACTTATTTTAAAGTTTTATTTCCGCAAATAAGTTTTCTTAGGCGGATATAATACACTAATGAAATGTAGTTTTTTTTTGTGCCAATAAAAATTATTACTGTTTAATTTTCCCCTATGTCTGTTCCGCAAAAGGAAAAAAAAAACAGCTCCCTGGGGGCGTGGATCCATCTTCCTTTTATCATCCTTCACGAAAAACACCAAGCACAGAAAATAGCCGAAGCGAATCAACTGTCCCTTCTGACAAAAAAGGGGGAGGGGCGACAAAAAAAAAAAGAGGAGGGAGAATGAGGGGCACCTTCAGAGTGTTGAGTGGTGTCAACGAGGGCGTACATTCTTCCAGTAGGTCAATACGCAGGGATAAACAAAAAGAGATCGCTCTGGTCTTTTCCAGATGGAGGATCATCCCCCTCCCACGTTCCCCTCTTCACAAGATAAAAGGCAGGAGGATCGAGAGAGAGAGAGAGCACCAAGAGCAATCTGAAAAGTAAACAACTTCATTAAACACTCGGACAGGATCTCCCATCGCCTCATCAGTGCTGCGCTTTGCCGGCGATAATTAAGGTTGTGTGAAGTCACGCGAAATCGCGCCGTCCGCGTTGGCTTAATGCTGACTTAACGAGGAGGGATAGAGAGAGACTGCGAGGTAGTCCTGGGAAGGGGAGGAGTAGGAGCACCAGGAGGGTGTGACTTAAACACACGCGCGCGCTAGGGATGGGTGCGACTGCCTCGGGCTTCGTAATTCATCTGTCGACAAGGAAAGAAAATAAACGGCGCGAAACATTGACTTTTAGGAGTTTTTCGGAAGTAATGGAAGGTGATTACGTTATGGGTTATGGCCAATATTATGGCTGTAAGGGGAAAAAGGATGAGGAGAAGCAGTAATTCCTAAATATAGCTGTATTGTAATGAGTTCTTGGTGTCTAATAAGACGGGGAATTTTTTTTTGTTAGTGGAAGAAAGATTAAAAGAAATGACTCCGTAGGGGATGCCAGAATTTTGAGGTGTTTAATTTCTGGATGGGGATTTTTTTATTATGCAAATGAGATAAATGATCGGGTCGTTAGAATCAGGATAAAGATTTAAGAAAGATCTTCTAGGTGTCAATTATGAATGGATGGAAGTTGGTTAATTAGCCAAGTCACGCGGACCCCGAGGACTTAAAGCTGGGAAGAGTTTGTTGGGTTGGGTTGGGTTGTTTTACCTTTTAATGGCACTTTTTTGCGCGCAATGGGCTAAATGGCCAGGTCACAAGGGCCCCCAAGGGCTCAGAGAAGGCATAGCATCCACTGGACAGTTGTTAGGAGACAGATGGAAACCTTCCGTCAAAAGTCATCTAGTTCTAATATGTACAGTCGCTCAAATAAATATCCGAACACTGTGGTTGATTACAGAATTCAGAAAAAAATATCTGCAGCGTGTACAGCAACTGTACATGCTGCAGATATTTTTTTCTGAACCCCGCGGGGTTATTAGTTACTATTCACAGCAAACAGTTCCGTTACAGCTAACTGTTACCGTTCACAGTAAACTGGAGCGTGTGCAGTGCACACGCTCCAGATTGCTGTGAACGGTAACTGCACACGCTCAATATTTCCGTGAGTGGGCCCACACGATCCAGGTTTTTGTGAGCTCACACGATCCAATGTGCTGTGAGAATTAACTGCACACGCTCCAGTTTGCTGTGAACGGTAACTGCACACGCTCAATATTTCCGTGAGTGGGCCACACGATCCAGGTTTTTGTGAGCTCACACGATCCAATGTGCTGTGAGAATTAACTGCACACGCTCCAGTTTGCTGTGAACGGTAACTGGAGCGTGTACAGTTGCTGTACACGCTCCAGATATTTTTTCTGAATTCTGTAATCAGCCATAGTGTTCGGATACTTTTTTGAGCGACTGTACACTGGGATTATCTCTGAGACCTCCCTCCCCCCCTCAGGGGATTAGTGATCTGGCAACCTTCGTGTCACGTGACACGAAGGTTGCCAGATCACTAATTTCTAAAAAAAAATCGTTGCCTGATATTTTTTCTGAAATCCACCATAGTGTTCGGATATTTTCTTGAACGACTGTACCTTTCCCTGTTTCGTCATATAAATTATTACGAACTTTTAAAAAATAAACTCCGTGTTTGTAATACACAACTGAGATTTCTCTGAAACAATTCCGAAAGTTTGAAGTTATCTTTCCCTTTCTAAGAGATTCCCCACAAAGTACAAATAATAACATATCCCTCTTAATAAACTACCGCTTAAAAATAACTTGCAAATCATTCGGCTGTGGGAAACCAACCTGCGAAATAGATCTGCTCTCCGTTACTTTTTACTTGTTTGGCGAGCATTTTTCAAACTCTCCACTAATTTAATATTTCCGTCGTTTCCAGCGATGGAAAATGCAAGCCTCACCTTTGGAATTAATGGAATGCCTGAAACTAATTGTAGGTGGGCGAACGGAAAAAAAGAAGTCTTGTGTCTCAAAAGACGACTCGAATTAACCAAGCCGTCGATACCGATGTTAAGAAAGCTTTCTTTAGTGAAGCCGAGAAAAGAAATTACTACTTGAAATTAGTGGCATTCAGTTTAAAGCCTGCAGTCGTTACGTTATCTCGAGCTTTTCATTCCTCATGCTGGTTTTAAAGAAGACAGCAGTGTAAGAAAGAAATTAAAGGTGCATAACACATTGGGAACGCTTTCTCCTAAGCTGCTGTCGTTAATCAGTGCAAAATGCTCTCACATAGTTTGGAATTTTCTTTCTTTCTCTGGCATTGAAACTAAGGGATCTGTAATCATTTAGCCGAGAGATTCCCAGCTGGTGTGTTGTAAAAATTTACGAAAAACGATGATACTGCAGCCGTCGCGTGGTTAGAGCGCTTGGCTACTGATCTTAGAGACCTGGAGTATTTAATTTACAGATATGTATGATGGAGATTGGATTCTGGGAACTGCAGATAACTGGCTTGGATCCATACCAACTGAGACAACAACTTCCCCCCCCCCCCCGCCACATTTGTAGGCGAAGGCGAAAAATTTCAGATTGATGCCACACTGAATGGATCGGAATTGAAGGTGATGAGGAATGGAGAAGTAGAAGAGGAGACAAAAAAAAAAAACACGGAGAGAGGATGTTAGAAGAAAAAAGAGTTTTTGTCCAGTGAGATGGCAAATCTAAGGAGAAAAGAATCTAAGGTCTCATCTGGCTGAAACATCGAGACCGTCCTCTAGAAAAGATAAAATAGCTGAGCTAATTTAAACTCTTCTGTAGAGGCTGGAGAAGCTGAAGAGCAGGAACGAAAGCGTGCTTTGGCAACACTAGGAAGATGGAGACAACGATTTCAGGAGCAATAAAGGAGCAAAGAGGCAAACGGAAGTTCATATCAGAGGCGACTGCATTTTCTACCTTCAATCTCCCTTTCCTCTGTTCTGTACGAACATTTAATCTAGTTCAGCGATTTCATTGTTTGGCACGTAAAGTTGAAGATCATAAAAAAGCGTCTCTATGGTTACATTTCTGCTCTTCTTCTTCTTCTTCCTTCTCATCTTTCGCAGTTTTATTTCTGTTTCGTCTTCCTTATCATCCACTATCATCATACAACTATTTATGCAGAATATCATCTTAAGCCATTAGCTTGGTGCATCCCAACTTTTTTTTTAATCCACGGCACATTTTTGAGAATTTAAAATTGTCGCGACGCACCTGGAGAAAACTGCACGTAGTTTTTTTTTAATAATAATATATTTTGTCAAATTACTAAAATGCTTATTCTGAGCTTTGGTCGGTACCTGTTCAACGATCTGTATCTCAGAAAATTTTAATCCTATAGACCTCAAATTCCAATATAAACTTTCATATAGTCTTCACAAAATTCAACTAGAATCGTCGAAGGTCCTATTTCAGGACTGATTTTTCTTATATACAGTTGTGTTATCTCTGAACGGCAGTTTTTTGCATACCATGGGCTAAAAGGCTAGGTCACAAGGACCCCGAAAGCTCACAGAAGGTTTGGGAAGGGGATCCACCATAATAACTGTTAGGGGACGAATGGTAGCCTCCCGTCAATGCAATCCAGCGTGTTCTTTAACGTGCACAGGATATGGCTCTCCCACACACGCGGCCACGGCTTAACGTCCCATCCGACGGACGGCGGTCTTTCCAAGCCCATCGGTGTCGCCTACTGACCGTGAGCAGGGCGGGGAGTTTTGCGGAGATAAATAATATAAGATAATATAGAGCGTCACTTTTTTGCACACCATGGGCTAAATGGCCAGGTCACATAGACCCCGATGGCTCAGAGAAGGTTGGGGAAGGGGACCCACTGGAACAGCTGTTGGGGGACAGATGGTAGCCTCCCGTGAAGACCATCCAGCGTGTTCTTTAACGTTGGGTTGTTTTACCTCTGAGCGGCACTTTTTTGCACACCATGGGCTAAATGGCCAGGTTACAAGGACCCCAAAGGCTCAGAGAAGGTTGGGGGAGGGGCCCCACTAGAACAGCTGTTGGGAGACAGATGATAGTCTCCCGTCGAGGCCATCCAGCGTGTTCTTTAACGTGCATAGGGTATGGCTCTCCCGCACACGGGTCCACGGCTTAACTTCAAATTCGACGGACGGTGGTCTTATCCAAGGCCCATCGGTGACCCATACTAACCGTGGGCAGGGCGGGGAGTTTTGCGGAGATAAATCTCAACGCTGACCCAGCTGGGACTCGAACCTGGGAACTGCAGATTACGAGCCTGGCGCGCTACCGACTGAGCCATCCCTGCGCCATCATAAAGAGTTGAAAGACTGCAAAACGAAGAGAATCAAGAGACACTTATGAATGATCACAGAGTATTGACACGGAACTTTGTGATTAAAGAACTTTTGCGTGATGATAATGTGATATCAGATTTAGAAGATTACTGATTTTGAGTCAAGTTTTATAAAAGAAATAAATGAAGTAATTTTTTTCCTTAAATGTAATCAAGACTCGTTTCAACAGGCTTAATCTTCATCACCATGATCTCTCATCCTCTTCTTTTCATTTTTCACTTCTCTTCAATATCATCTCTTTCTCATTTTCACTCTCCTTTCATCTTCTCATATTGATTTTACGTATCAAGACTCCTCTCCCCATAATCGTTTCATTATCACCAGTCAATCACAGATTCTCCTTCTCAAAATCACCTTCATCATCAAGCCTTTCTATCATAATCATCTTCATAAGTATAAGTCACCTTCACTCTAACGACTCCACCTTCCGAGGCTGGTAATCTGCAGCTCCCAGGTTCGAGTCCCAATTTATCCAAAGTTGAAATTTATCTCCTCAAAACTACCTATACTGCCCTCAATCAGTAGAGGACATTGATGGGTTTGGAAAGGCCGCCGTCCGTCGGAAGGCACGTTAAGCCGTGGCCCTGTATGCGGGAAAGAACCATACCCTCTGCACATTAAAGAATACGCTGGATTGCCTTGACATGAGGCTGAAATCATTCTCTTAACAGCTGTCAATTAGTCCCCTTCCTTCAACCTTCTCTGATCCATCAGGGTCCTTGTGACCTGGACGTTTATCCCAAAAATACGGCTCAAAGGTAAAACAAACCAGTCCAATACAACCCAACCATTCTTCTACTCACAATCATCCTCATTATCACAACTCATATTCTCGGAGTCATCTCCACTATCACGACTCTCCTTCTCCTACTCATCCTCATTATCATCATTTTCCTTCTCGCAATCATCATCACAATAAAAGCCCTCCTCCTCCTCCTCCTCCTCCTCCTCCTCCTCCTCTCTTCATAATCATCATTATCACCACTCTCCTTCTCATCATCATCATCATCATCATCATCATCATCATCATCATCATTATCGCCATTCTCCTTCTCATAATCATCGTCATCAGTACTCTCTTTCTCATCATCATCATCATCATCATCATTATCGCCACTCTCCTTCTCATAATCATCTTCTCTATTAATTGATCTCCAAAGTTTTGTCTTCCATTAATTAGTATTTTTGTTTATAGGTGTACAATTGCTCGTTATTTTTATTTAAAAAAAAATCGGAACGTGAAATTAGATTTAACATTACTTTATGAAGAATGGCAATTACATACAGTAACAATTCATTGTACATGTTACAACAACGAAGTACAATTCTAAGATAAGTTACATTAGAATATTGACACAGACTCAGCTTTTACATCCCTTACATGTCTGCCTGCATTTATCGAACCCACTTTCCTTTTCTACAAGAGTATCTATAGCCTCAACGTGAGTGTTATTAACAGAATTAAATTCATGTTTACAGAGCAAGATCTACACGTGTAAACAAATTCAACTACAGCTCAGTAAAATAGTTTGGAGTTGGGTTGTTTTACCTCTGAGCGTCACTGTTTTTGCACACCATGGGCTAAATGGCCAGGTTACAAGGACCCCAAAGGCTCAGAGAAGGTTGGGGGAGGGGCCCCACTAGAACAGCTGTTGGGAGACAGATGATAGCCTCCCGTCGAGGTCATCCAGCGTATTCTTTAACGTGCATAGGGTATGGCTCTCCCGCACACGGGTCCACGGCTTAACTTCCAATTCGACGGACGGTGGTCTTATCCAAAGCCCATCGGTGACCCATACTGACCGTGGGCAGGGCGGGGAGTTTTGCGGAGATAAATCTCAACGCTGACCTTGCTGGGACTCAAACCTGGGAACTACAGATTACGAGCCTGGCGCGCTACCGACCGAGCCACCCCCCGCCCCAAAATAGTTTGGAGATTCAAATCAATTTAATAATATGGTTTCATTCTGAGGAAGAGGATGTAAAATAGAATCTCTTCTCTTCTGCGTTCTCCTCCACAATTTCACAATTCTCTTCGTCGCCTTTTCAGAAATATCTGATTCTCGCATCGGAAGAGAAGATTCCTTCTCCGCCTCTCCTACCTCCCTCAATTTCCTTCATCTTCACCATCTTTCGAATCTCATCTTAATCTTCTGCTCCTCACCATTTACAAACTTCATCTTTATTTCATCCTCCTCAAGTGAAATTAATTTCCTCCTCCTTCCTCAATCCTTCTCCCATCTGTATTATACAAGGGTCAGTCGCATGACTCTGTCTGCATCGTCATCCCGCTACCTAACCGTAAATGACCCGGCCAGTTCTGACCTCGCAACACATTGTGTAGATGACTAAAAGCCATTTGTTGCCTCCGCCAGAAGAGCGCCAACTCCCCGAAATGATTGGCGCCATAATTTAACCGGCTACTTCAGGGAGTCAAATTAGTTCGGAATGGACTTTCCCTCTCGCTTCCTGGCTTCCTAGTACCGCCAAAGTGTTGGTGAATAAGGACAGAGTAAGGCGGAGTTGAGTAAGGACAGAGTTGGGCGGGAGGGGAGGGATAGAGAGGGGAGGATATCGCCTTGGAAACGTGACCGCCGCCGAACTCAGGGATTCAACGTGGATGGAATATTGAAGTCATCTGTTGGAAGAGGTATCTCCTCATTTCCAACTTCTAATCCCACAACAGCATTCTTGTCGCTCGTGTGCGGATGCCCTTGCGAAACTCTCTTCTCTTCTCTTCCCGTAGTCATTTGTAAAAGGATTGAGGAACTGGACATCGGCAATTTGTCTTCGTCGTCGGCGGAGAGACGCCGCCGAAACGTTCGGCTTAAGTAATGAGCATTTCCCGAAGAAAGGATTGTACGCACGCAATATTGGGCGGGGGTGGCTCAGTCGGTAGCGCGCCAGGCTTGTAATCTGCAGTTCCCAGGTTCGAGTCCCAGCTGGATCAGCGTTGAGATTTATCTCTGCAAAACTCCCCGCCCTGCCAATGGTCAGTAGGGGACACCGATGGGCTTGGGAAGACTGCCGTCTGTCGGATGGGACGTTAAGCCGTGGCTCCCTGTGCGGGAGAGTCATACCATGTGCACGTTAAAGAACACGCTGGATGGCATTGACGGAAGGCTACCATCTGTCTCCCAACAGCTGTTCCAGTGGGTCCCCTCCCCCACGTGTACGAAAATAAAAGAGTTAGAAAGCAATAAAAGTAAAAAAGCCCGTCTTCCCAGGTTTCTCTTAAAAAGTCAAAAGTAGAACTTTCAATGATTTAAAAGCCCTCAAATACCATTAATTTGAAAGAAAGATAGAAAGCTTATTAAAGGATTTTTTTTTTCACTTATCCAAAAATTAGCGGCACTTTATCTCTTTTGAGATTAATATGTTATTTTGACAAAATAAGGCCCGTCCAATTGAACATTCTTAATATTGATATATTCTTAAAGAGTCGTGGGAAGAATTCTCTACTTAAAAACAAAAATACCTTTTAATAATGAGTATCGAATTGGAAAGGAAAAAAAAACTTTTAAGAAATCAAGAAGATTAAAAAAAAAAATTATACATTTTTTTTTTAATGAGTACTACAAGTTGGAAATCCTATACAAAATCCTATACATCCTTTCAAAATCCTATACAGGAAGATCGATAGGTTTGTTATAGTTCTGTTCCAGAAGTCTATTTAACAAAGAAAATTTGTTTTATGTTTTTACAAGAAAAATAATATTTAAATATCTACAAAGAACTTTTAGAAGGCTTTCATTACTCTACATGCGAGGGCGGGGGTGGCTCAGTCGGTAGCGCGCCAGGCTCGTAATCTGTAGTTCCCAGGTTCGAGTCCCAGCTGGGTCAGCGTTGAGATTTATCTCCGCAAATTCCCCGCCCTGCCACGGTCAGTAGGGGACACCGATGGGCTTGAAAAGGCCGCCGTCCGTCGGATGGGACGTTAAGCCGTGGCCCCGTGTGCGGGAGAGCCACACCCTGTGCATGTTAAAGAACACGCTGGATGGCCTTGACGGGAGGCTACCATCTGTCTCCCAACAGCTGTTCCAGTGGGTCCCTTCCCCCAACCTTCTCTGAGCCTTCGGGGTCCTTGTGACCTGGCCATTTAGCCCATGGTGTACAAAAAAGTGCCGCTCAGAGGTAAAACAACCCAACGTTAAAGAACACTCTGGATGGCCTTGACGGGAGGCTACCATCTGTCTTCCAACAACTATTCCAGTGGATCCCCTGTCTCCAACCTTCTCTGAGCCTTCGGGGTCCTTGTGACCTGGCCATTTAGCCCATTGTATGTAAAAAAAGTACCGCTCAGAGGTAAAACAACACTACATGCTATTTTGAATGAAAAAAGAAGAAGAAAAAACTAAACTAAAGGATAATAATAGCTAAACATCAGCAACAGTTGTCCCAAGTTGTCGGCCTCATAAGCCAGCGTTTCCCGATTTCCCCATTCCCAAGGTTAGTGACCTCTTTTACGGCCCACCCAGTAAAGTTTCTCCCTCACCTTCTTTATCAAGACTCACACAACTTTTAAATTTCATTTTTGCCACACGGGACAAAAAAAAAATTACTCGACGATTCAAGACGCCCTCTTCCTTTTCCCCTTCTCTCTCCCCCCTCTCAAACCTTTTTTTCTTCCACGTGGTCACGCTTCGCATCACTGACGTGTGACTCCTTACGCCGGAACACGCGCCACGACTACCGAGTCGCTTCCTTGATTGGCAGTGACATTGACCTGCGAGGCGCGCGCTCAGTGACGTGTTATATGTTGACGATTGCTCCGCGCCGCTTGTCGCGAGACACGGGACGTTAAGTGATTTGTTGCCATTTACGTGAACGGAAAGTGGAAAGAAAAATGGAAGGCCAAGCTGTCGATGTGGGGGCTTAATTGCTCGAGGACACCTCGTGCATGAGATGGAAAAGATGTTTGGAAAAGCTATTTCAGGTGATTTCGTTAATCGTACGATCTCTAGTCACTTGATTGTTTGATTGAGAACATCTAGTCACTTGATTGTTTGCTCTCTATTCTTGTGTTCATGAGGAAAAAAGTAAGTTTATAAATGATAAAAAGACCCATACTTCGAAACTTATTGCTACTTGATTAATGATGAGTGAAGGGATCAGCACTTATCATGTTCGTGTGTTTTAATGCTTCCGGGTCTGAACATGTTAATTGGCAAGATGTTTGGTTTGCTTTACCTCTGAGCGGCACTTTTTTGCACACCATGGGCTAAATGGCCAGGTCACATGGACCCCGAAGGCTCAGAGAAGGTTGGGGGAGGGGACCCATTGGAACAGCTGTTGGGAGACAGATGGTAGCCTCCCGTCAAGGTCATCCAAAGTGTTCTTTAACGTTGGGTTGTTTTACCTCTGAGCGGCACTTTTTGGCATACAATGGGCTAAATGGCCAGGTCATATGGACCCCAAAAGCTCAGAGAAGGTTGGGGGAGAGGACCCACTGGAACAGCCGTTGGGAGACAGATGGTAGCCTCCCGTCAAGATCATCCAGCGTGTTCTTTAACTTGCACAGGGTATGACTCTCTCCTGCACACGGAGCCACGGCTTAACGTCCCATCCGACGGACGGCAGTCTTTCCAAGCCCATCGGTGTCCTCTACTGACCCTGGGTAGGGCGGGAAGTTTTGCGGAGATAAATCTCAACACTGACCCAGCTGGGACTCGAACCTGGGAACTGCAGATTACCAGCCTGGCGCGCTACTGACTGAGCCACCCCCGCCCCATTGGCAAGATGATTCGGACAAGTATCAAGAGAAAAATTTCTTTGTGGGAAGAGTACTTCCTCAAATATCGAGACTAAATGGTAGTGAACAAAGGCGACTAATAATTGCTAAGTCAAGCAGTAATAACTGAATCAGAATCAAGCAATAAGTGAATTAAAGCAAGTAATAATTTTTAAATCAAAGAGTTCATTAAAATGATTATATATTCCGTAATTCGTATAACAATTCTTCTAATTTTCGTCAATTTTGACGAACTTTTTAAAGGTTGGGTTGTTTTATCTCTGAGCGGCATTTTGTTTTTGTCCACAATGTGTTAAATGGGGTCAGGTGACAAGGATCCCAAGGACTCAGATTGGGCAGGAGGGATTCCACTGCACACCGAAGGCTCAGAGAAGGTTGGGGGAGGGGACCCACTGGAACAGCTGTTGGGAGACAGATGGTAGTCTCCCGTCAAGGCCATCCAGCGTGTTCTTTAACGTGCACAGGTTATGGGTTGGGTTGTTTTACCTCTGAGCGGCACTCTTTTGCACACCATGGGCTAAATGGCCAGGTCACAAGGACCCTGAAGGCTCAGAGAAGGTTGGGGGTGGGGACCCACTGGAACAGCTGTTGGGAGACAGATGGTAGTCTCCCGTCAAGGCCATCCAGCGTGTTCTTTAACGTGCACAGGTTATGGGTTGGGTTGTTTTACCTCTGAGCGGCACTTTTTTGCAAACCATGGGCAAAATGGCCAGGTCACAAGGACCCTGAAGGCTCAGAGAAGGTTGGAGGAGGGGACCCACTGGAACAGCTGTTGGGAGACAGATGGTAGCCTCCCGTCAAGGCCATCCAGCGTGTTCTTTAACGTGCACAGGGTATGGCTCTCACGCACACGGGGCCACGGCTTAACGTCCCATCCGACGGACGGCGGCCTTTCCAAGCCCATCGGTGTCCCCTACTGACCGTGGGCAGGGCGGGGAAATTTTGCGGAGATAAATCTCAACGCTGACCCAGCTGGGACTCGAACCTGGGAACTACAGATTAGGAGTCTGGCTCGCTACCGACTGAGTCACCCCCGCCCCGTCAGATTGGACCTCCGTAGCCCATGGCTGCTTGTGGATGATGATGATGATTTAAAAAGGCAAAGTGACAACGAACGTCGTGTGCGTTGTACTATTTGTAATGGTGTTACTTTAATTTTATTTGATTATCTCAGTAAATACAATATGGGTTTTTTTATATCCCTTGATTGTACTTGATGTATGTAACGAAATTAAAAAAAAAAATCCGGATTTCTCTCCGCCAAGTGTTCTGGATTAAGTCCAAAGATTTATGGTATGTTTACGTTTGGCGCCAAACTTTTGGGGTGAGTTTAAGTAGCATAAAATATTATTAGATAAATGACCGTATTTAAGAGCAAAGAATTACTATAAATATAATGCTTCAAAAATATTACAAGTTTTATATGTATATGTATGCATATGCTTTCTTCTAACAAATGGGGGCGGGGGTGGCTCAGTCGGTAGCGCGCCAGGCTCGTAATCTGTAGTTCCCAGGTTCGAGTCCCAGCAAGGTCAGCGTTGAGATTTTTCTCCGCAAATTTCCCCGCCCTGCCCACGGTCAGTAGGGGACACCGATGGGCTTGGTAAAGGCCGCCGTCCGTCGGATGGGACGTTAAGCCGTGGATCCGTGTGCGGGAGAGCCATCCTTGAGAGCCACCCTCTGCACGTTAAAGAACACGCTGGATGGCCTTAACCGGAGGCTACCATCTGTCTCCCAACAGCTGTTCCAGTGCGTCCCCTCCCCCAACCTTCTCTGAGCCTTCGGGGTCCATGTGACCTGGCCATTTAGCCCATGGTGTACAAAAAAGTGTCGCTCAGAGGTAAAACAATCCAACGTTACAGAACACACTGAATGATCTTGACAGGAGGTTACCATCTGTCTCCCAACAGCTGTTCCAGTGGGTCCCCTCCCCCAACCTTCTCTGAGCCTTCGGGGTCCATGTGACCTGGCCATTTAGCCCATGGTGTGCAAAAAAGTGCCGCTCAGAGGTAAAACAACCCAACGTTAAAGAACACGCTGGATGGCCTTGACGGGAGGCTACCATCTGTCTCCCCACAGCTGTTCCAGTGCGTCCCCTCCCCCAACCTTCTCTGAGCCTTCGGGGTCCATGTGACCTGGCCATTTAGCCCATGATGTGCAAAAAAGTGCCGCTCAGAGTTAAAACAACCGAACAACTTCTAACAAACCGTCTGGCCAATAATTAACAGACAACATTTGTTAAATTCGTTTTTGTTATTTATGATGGCGTTTGATTGCTTCCCTGATATATTTCGCTCAATCATTAATTACATCGAGCACAGCTAGATGCCTGTTTGATAAGGGCAATTTAACGTCTTGACTGCGAAGATTTGCAGCACGCAGTCTTTTAACCGAGTTACTCATTACGTCTCCAGCTGCAAACGTAATTCGTCATCGTCCTCGATTTGTATATTGCCAAGGAGGCAGCAGCTGCAAGGAGGCAGCATCATCTAGAGAGAGAGAGCTGACTCTCCCAATGAGGCCGGAGAATCTCTCTGATTTGTCTCTGTGCCACGACTCACTCGATTAAGACAAGGAGTGAGAGATAGAGAGGGGGGTCACTCCATATTCATAGCAATTTCCTTACAGCTGGGTCGCATGCCTTGAGTTTGATAGTTGGGGCTTAGAACTCTGGTGAGTCGAGAAGGATGTGTCCTTATCTCCTCCAAACGGTTCTGCAATGCAAGAACGCCAGAACGAAATACTCTGAAGAGCTATTAGATTTACATCTGTGCGTTTGTCAGCGTCATCTGATCAGATGAGCTCATCCTAGTTGATCACAGTAATCTCGTTTCAACCAATGAGAATCGGCGACGATCTCGCTGAGAGTGTGAATGTAGAATGTGTGTGGTAGGGGGTGACTGTGAGCGATTGCTTACCATCTCAGAGGCAGAGTACCGACCGTGACAGACTGTCACTTCGGGCCAGTCTGGCCGTTTAATTAATGCAAGCGTTTCCCAAACGCAACGATTTCGACTCCCCGAATCTGGCATTAATGACTTCTCCCGCGCTTTGCGTCACGCGCGATCTTCTATTGGGGGACGTAAAGAGCGAGCTGTGTCTCTAATCTCGTTGATACCTCGTCTTCCTCATCCTATTCCCGACAGCCTTTGCGAATGGCCAGCATTTTTGTCGCGTTTAGTACCTCTCTGTTTTTCTTATTATTTTGAAAAAAAAAGAAAAAGTTTTCTTTTTAGTTTTAATCTTTTTGCGTTTTGCGTGCTAATGCTTTATTAAAAACCATGAAAATGATGAAAAAGTCATTACTGGGGAAGAAAAGGAAAGAATTTGACGGAGAAAATACAGAAGAGGAAGAAAGAAAGAAAAAAAAAACAAGAAAATAAGCGAACGGAAGTAACGGTAGCTGTCATTTTATTCGTCCAAAGCGTTTCTGGTGAATGAGGATTTTTAAGTGGCAATTTATGAAGCCAAAAAAAAAGGTTGATTGGTGATGTGTCGGGTGGGGGGGGGGGGAAATCCAAGAATAAGAATTCGTCGATTATGATGAAGATGGCTGGGTTTAATGTCAACGACGGCTAAGTTGAAGCAGAGAGGTGGTGGATAAATTTAGAGAAAGTAATTTATTACAAATGACGCCCTTTTTTTTAAAAAAAAAAAATGCGTCTTCTTATTGAACCTAATAAAATAAGATGTTAAATGCGATTTTAATGTTTAGAATGCTCTTACTTTGCCATCATAACAGATAAATTAGAACTTTTATTGGTGAATTTCACACCGCGGAATGGTTGAAATTGCGCCGCTCTAATGAAAGACCCGGAAAAGCGTGTACGACATTTTGTAATAGTGAGCCCATTACGATTAATTTTACAACGCTATAAACAATCTTTTCATTAATCGTAAATGCATTTCAATAGGAAATAAGACGATTAAGATTTTGAACTGCGTTAAATTAATTGCCTTGTGATGCCAAAACCAGTTATTAAAATAAGGAAGGTTTATATTTTTATGTTCTTTCTTAGATTTGCTTAGAGAATGGTATCCGACATTTTTTTGTGGATGAGCGCTATGTTCAAACTTTTGATAAAAGCCCTATTTGTTGTAATTTCTTCATCTCTTGTGAACACATCGTGCTAAATGGACAGGTTGGGTTGGGTTGTTTTACCTCTGAGCGGCACTTTTTTGTACACTATGGGTTAATGGCCAGGTCACATGGAACCCGAAGGCTCAGAGAAGGTTGGGGGAGAGGACCCACTGGAACAGCTGTTGGGAGACAGATGGTAGCCTCCCGTCAAGGCCATCCAGCGTGTTCTTTAACGTGCACAGGGCATGGCTCTCCCGCACCCGGGGCCACGACTTAACGTCCCATCCGACGGACGGCGACCTTTCCAAGGCCATTGGTGTCCCCTACTGACCGTGGGCAGGGCGGGGAATTTTGCGGAGATAAATCTCAACGCTGACCCAGCTGGGACTCGAACCTGGGAACTACAGATTACGAGCCTGGCGCGCTACCGACTGAGCCACCCCCGCCCCTACTAAATGGACAGGTCACGAGGACTCCAGGATCTTAGAGAACGTTGGGGAAAGGAGGACTCACTGGACAGCTTGTTAGGGGGACAGCAGATGGTAGCCTCCCATCAAGGCTCCCATCAAATTCACTTTGATATTTAATGTGCACAGAGTATGATTCTCTTGAACACTGAGGGGCAGGGGGGTGGCTCAGTCGGTAGCGCGCCAGGCTCGTAATCTGTAGTTCCCAGATTCGAGTCCCAGCTGAGCCAGCGTTGAGATTTATTTCTGCAAAACTCCTCGCCTTGCCCACGGTCAGTAGGGGACACCGATGGGCTTGGAAAAGCCGCCGTCCGTCGTATGGGACGTTAAGACGTGATCCCGTGTGTCGGAGAGCCATATCCTGTGAACGTTAAAGAACACGCCGGATGGCCTAATGGGAGGATGCCATCTGTCACCCAACAGCTGTCCGACCATCTTTGAACCCTCGGGGTCCTTGTGACCTGGTCATTTAGCCCGTTGTGTGTAAAAAAGTGCTGCTCAGAGGTAAAACAACCCAACCCTATCTAGGTCGACATTTCCAAGCACAATGGTGTCCCCTTTGCAGCGGATGCTGGGCGAGGAGTTTTACGCAGATAAATCTCAATGCTGGTCCAGTTGGGACTCGAACCAGAGAACTGCAGATTACGTGCCTGACGTGCTACTGACTGAGCCAATCCCGCTCCTCTCTCCATGGAGTGGGAGGTATAGGGAATGATCTATTCCTATGGTCACCCCTCCCCCTAAGAAGTATCGATACAGGTTGATATCGGTTCATATTTATTGAAAATTTTATTTTTTTTAAATATATATAACGTATGCAAAATGTTTAAGATTTAATTCGAACTGCGATTTTTTTAACGTAATATAAATCAGCCTATAAACCAAACCCCATTGCAAGAACTGGGAACTGGAATTTGGTGTTAAGTTTAGTACAAGGAACCAACTTCGATTCAGCTGTTTCATAACAAATTAAATATAAAACTATGTGCTCTCCAAGACTGAACGACAACTCTAGCGATGTCACCAGCCGCATGTGCAGGGGCGGGGGTGGCTCAGTCGGTAGTGCGTCAGGCTCGTAATCTGTAGTTCGCAGGTTCGAGTCCCAGCTGGGTCAGCGTTGAAATTTATCTCCGAAAAATTAACCGCCCTGCCCACGGTCAGTAGGGGACACCGATGGGATTGGAAAGGCCGCCGTCCGTCGGATGGGACGTTAAGCCGTGGCCCCGTGTGCGGGAGAGCCGTACCCTGTGCACGTTAAAGAACACGCTGGATGGCCTTGACGGGAGGCTACCATCTGTCTCCCAACAGCTATTCCAGTGGGTCCCCTCCCCCAACCTTCTCTGAGCCTTTGGGGTCCTTGTGACCTGGCCATTTAGCCCATGGTGCAAAAAAAGTGCCGCTCAGAGGTAAAATAACTCAACCAAACCAGCAACAGTAGGATAACAAGAAACAACAACAACAGTAGTAGTAGAATCAGAGAGAGCAATAACAAAATCTTAGTAGTAGCAGCAGCAGATGGAACAGCATCGTAAACAACAATGCGGAATAATATTCATCCTGCTTCTTAATACAAAAATCCAATTTCAAAATAAGAGCAATTATCCACTGTGAATTACACGACGACAAAAACACATGTCGTGATGTCTTCCAAAAACCAGAAGAAAGAGATATTATTTCTCTGCTGCTGAAGGAGCAGCTGCGAGATGATCCGAAACAAAATATTTCCATCATCAACCAAAACGAAAAATACTGCGCATTAAAGAAAAAACAAGTCACTGCCAAAAAGGAACCTAACGCAAATAAAACAACTGATGATTTATTTTCCCTTGTAAAAGAATGACCCTGTAATTCCTTTTATTTCGTGTACTTCGAAGACTTCTTTCAGCGTAAGGATGAAGACATTAAGGATGCAAAAATTCGTCAGACTTAAAAGAGCGGAGAGGAATTGCCGAAATCTTGGGAAGGAAAAATACACGTCGTTACGACTCTGCGACAAACGAATTCTCTTCAGATTTCGAGGAAGAGAAAAAAAGTCTCTGGTGGAGACATAGAGAGGGAGACTGCCACATGGACTGCCTGGAGCATGATCTGAAAACGAGTCGTTGATTGGCCATCCCCCTGGCGAATAGAACGTGCCATCAAAGAGGTTCCGGACTTTCTTGTGGGAAGTCGTGTTTTTTTTTATTTCCAGGTTTGCATGTTTTTCTTTCGACCCATTCATTTTTATTACGGAGGATTTTCCTTTTTTTTACCTCCTTCAGAGACACTCGACAACACTCTACGAGGGATGTGACGATGTTTCGAGGAGATCTGTGATGAGGAGGATTGTTTATGATGGATCATCAAGCATCGTTAAGTATCTGATGAGGGATGTAATTCTGCTTGTAGAATGAGTTAAAAATCATTAAATGAAGCAATTTAAGTTGCTGTTTTTGTTCTGTAAAGGCTAATCAAGCTTTGATGTTTGTTTCAAAGAAATCTTTTCCCCTCTCTGTTCAAAAAGTTGTTTCCAGTAATTCTTTTAGAAAAAAACAAATAACCGGTACAACAATCTTGGAGAGCGATCTGCTTTTCGTATTCTAGCGATTGTATCGCGAATTGCCATTAATTCCTGATAAAGCGTACGAACTGGAGAATAAACGGAAATATATTTAATCTGTTATGTTTAGGAAAGAAATCGGTTTTTACGCTCATTTTAAGGGTGCTTTCTTTGTAGTGGGGGGGGGGGGGTTATTCAGTCGGTAGCGCGCATGGTTCGTGATCTGCGGTTCCCAGGTTCGAGTCCCAGCTGGGTCAGCGTTGAGATTTATCTCCGCAAAAATTCCCTGCCCTGTCCCGGTCAGTAGGGGACACCGATGGGCTTGGAAAGGCCGCCGTTCGTCGGATGTGACGTAAAGCCGTGGTTCTGTGTGCTGGAGAGATATACTTTGTGCACGTTAAAGAACATGCTGGATGGCCTTGACGGGAGGCAACCATCTGTCTCCCAACAGCTGTCCAGTGGGTTCCCTTCACCAACCTTCTCTGAACCTTCAGTGTTCTGACGTCCTGGCCATTTAGCCCATTGTGTGCAAAAGAGTGCCGTTCAGAGGTGAAACAACGAGGTGTATGTTTTTCTTTCGACCCATCCATTTTTATTACGGAGGATGTTTCCTTTTTTTACCTCCTTCAGAGATACTCGACAACACTCTACGAGATATGTGACGATGTACAGAAGAATAGGTTGTTTTACCTCTGAGCGGCACTTTTTTGCACACCATGGGCTAAATGGCCAGGTCACATGGACCCCTAAGGCTCAGAGAAGGTTGGGGGAGGGGACCCACTGGAACAGCTGTTGGGAGACAGATGGTAGCCTCCCGTCAAGGCCATCCAGCGTGTTCTTTAACGTTGGATTGTTTTACCTCTTAGCGGCACTTTTTTGCACACCATGGGCTAAATGGCCAGGTCACATGGACCCCGAAGGCTCAGAGAAGGTTGGGGGAGGGGACCCACTGGAACAGCTGTTGGGAGACAGATGGTAGCCTCCCGTCAAGGCCATCCAGCGTGTTCTTTAACGTTGATTTGTTTTACCTCTGAGCGGCACTTTTTTGCACACCATGGGCTAAATGGCCAGGTCGCATGGACCCCGAAGGCTCAGAGAAGTTTGGGGGAGGGGACCCACTAGAACAGCTGTTGGGAGACAGATGGTAGCCTCCCATCAAGGCCATCCAGCGTGTTCTTTAACGTGCACAGGGTATGGCTCTCCCGCACACGGGGCCACGGCTTAACGTCCCATCCGACGGACGGCGGCCTTTCCAAGCCCATCGGTGTCCCCTACTTACCGTGGGCAGGGCGGAGAATTTTGCGGAGATAAATCTCAACGCTGACCCAGCTGGGACTCGAACCTGGGAACTACAGATTACGAGCCTGGCGCGCTACCGACTGAGCCACCCCCGCCCCACAGAAGAATAGTGATCTGGATGCACTTAGAATTAGTGATCTGGCAACCTTCGTGTCACGTGACGCGAAGGTTGCCAGATCACTAATTCTAATTTCTAATTATTTTCAGATCACTAATTCTAATTATAATTTAGAAATTAGTGATTCACTAATTTCTAAAAAAAAAACAAAATCGTTGCCAGATATTTTTTTGGGAATTCTGTAATCAACCGTAGTGTTCGGATACTTTTTTGAGCGACTGTATTTACATGTCATCTGACAGGCTCCTGCCAGACGAACGTGGTGAGTATGCTGAGTGGGAAAAAAAAGAATACTTCGAGAAAAAGAATACTAAGAGAATTCTCGATTCTTCTTCTCAATGGGTAATCACAGACTGAAAATGTCTAGGATTAAGAAGGGAGAAAAACAGATGGAATGGAAATCTCTGCTGTTTCTATTCCTCCCTTCCACAAACTGCTAATGTCTTCCTAAATTCTCTTTGCCAAACAGGGGTGAGGTTGGGGGGGGGGAATGGTAAAGAGAGCTTGATTGTAAAAGAACGGTAATGGGAAGAACTTCTCGAATAAGAAACCATCAACTTCCCATCACGTGCATTAACCTCGAAAGATCTGTGCGCACGCTGAGGAAAGAGGAGGAGGAGGTAGGAAGAGGCAGATGTGTCGATGTTACTCCCTCCCCTGCGATGCTTGAGAGAGAAAAGATGCAGAAGATGAAGATATTTGCATTGGGATGCGATCTCGGGAATCGCAGGAGGAAAAGTTAGCGAAGAGTCCCGAGAAATAAACCAATCTCAACGAAGTCGAGCCATCCCCGAAGAATTTCTAGATTTGTTTTCTTCCGAATTAGTTAATTCAATAATTATGTTCTTTGAAATCTGTTTTGGAAGTTTCGAAAATGCTGAACGAATGAAACGGTTACTTCTGCTTAATGGGCGCCGCTGGAAGTTCTTGACACACGTGGTTGCAGAAAAGTAGAATTAATGGATTCAAGCCTTTAGATTTCTCGCTGGTTTGTTTGTTTCTTCGAACAGGATTGGATTGTTTTACCTCTGAGCGGCACTTTTTTGCACACAATGGGCTAAATGGCCAGGCCACAAGGACCCCGAAAGCTCAGAGAAGGTTGGGGGAGGGAACCTACTGGAACAGCTGTTGGGAGATAGATGGTAGTCTCCCGTCAAGGCCATCCAGCGTGTTCATTAACGTTGGATTGTTTTACCTCTGAGCGGCACTTTTTTGCACACCATGGGCTAAATGACCAAGCCACAAGGACTCCGAAGGCTCAGAGAAGGTTGGGGAAGGAACCCCCTGGAACAGCTGTTGGGAGACAGATGGTAGCCTCTCGTCAAGGCCATACAGCGTGTTCTTTAACGTTGGGTTGTTTTACCTCTGAGCGGCAGTTTTTTGCACACCATGGGCTAAATGGCCACGTCATAAGGACCCCGAAAGCTCAGGGAAGGTTGGGGGAGGGGACCCACTGGAACAGCTGTTGGGAGACAGATGGTAGCCTCCCGTCAAGGCCATCCAGCGTGTTCTTTAACGTGCACAGGGTATGGCTCTCCCGCACACGGGGCCACGGCTTAACGTCCCATCCGATGGACGGCGGCCTTTCCAAGCCCATTGGTGTCCCCTACTGTCCGTGGACAGGGCATGGATTTTGCGGAGATAAATCTCAACGCTGACACCAGCTGGGACTCGAACCTGGGAACTACAGATTACGAGCCTGGCACGCTACCGACTGAGCCACCCCCGCCCCCGTGTCACGTGATTAAAGAAAAGAATGCTGTGAACGGTAACTGGAGCGTGTACAGCAACTGTACACGCTCCAGTTACCGTTCACAGCAAACTGGAGCGTGTGCAGTCGCTCAAAAAAGTATCTGAACACTATGGTTGATTACAGAATTCAGAAAAAATATCTGGCAACGATTTTTTTTTAGAAATTAGTGATCTGGCAACCTTCGTGTCACGTGACACGGAGGTTGTCAGATCACTAATTCCTGTCACGTGGCACGAAGGTTGCCAGATCGCTAATTTCTAAAAAAAAATCGTTGCCGGATATTTTTTCTGAATTCTGTAATCAAACCATATTGTTCGGATATTTTTTGAGCGACTGTACATATATGCATAAAATTCCATTTCATTTTACTTAATGCTGTCACAGCGATTTGCTCGTGACAGGTAATGCGGCCACGTGACAATATATTATGAGGACCATTGGTCGAGAGCCTTTCAAATTTCTGATTTAGTATATTAATAAATTGGCTCTTTTGGGAAATGATGTTGACGAGATGAATTCTTTCTTTAAGAGTCTTTAATGAGACTGATAATAGGACTGGTATTGCGAACTACTTTTTTTCGAAAAGTCTGTGCTCTTGCGTAATTTTTCCAGTTTAATTATTTCGGAGCATGTGTAACAGATACTGGCGATGTACGACATAAAATAAGTGTATCTCAAATCATTTCTTAAGAAATAAGTTTTATATTTATTTCACGTTTAATTCTCATCATTCCTTGTATGTAATTATTTCCATTAATAATTTACTAATTACTTCCTTTGATGAATTAAATTGAATTTTATTTGAGTTTGCTGAAGGAGAATTTGAATTGGTGTCTCGAAACCTAAGAACAGGCAATGCTATTAGGACTTTTAAGAATCGTGAAAATTGTGGAAAACTAGGCATATACACCTAAAGATTAGCATTAACTACATAATACTTTGATCTTATCTAAAGTTTGCTGTGATAGTAAGACTTGGACCCTTTGCAAGCAAGACAACAGACAAAAAAAATGATGATTTTGATTCTAAATACTTGGCAGTATTTTAGGTTTCAGCAGGTTTGACCATTTAACCCTTTCAGGACCATAAGGTTTCTAAGAGTAAATATTAGTATGTAACTGTTTATTTTAGTTTGTTTAGACGTAAAATAAATAAAAATCATAAGAAAAATACATAACAATGTGTAGTTTTTTTTGAATTTTATGGGAAATATTTTTCCCAATGGACTATAAAGGTAACACAAATTATAGTTAGGCTTATTATGCAATGTCTTTTATTTATTGGTTTATTATAACAAAATGTTAACTAAAAAATACAAAATTATGAAATAAAATTACTCTACAAAATGATGTGCTAATTATGATATTCTGCGAAGCAATTTCTTTTGGTAGTGAGGCAAAGATGGACATTGCACATAGTACATATATTATGCGTCCTGACAGTTCTGTTTTTGTTTTCTAAACGTTCCCGTTTACGTAATTGCGTTCGGCATACGTTCTATTTTGACATTCTGTATAAAAAACGCAGATAAGGTTATAATTAAATACGACAATCACCAATTTTAAAATGGGAAAAATATTTCCCTTAGTCGTGAAAGGGTTAAGCAAAGATTAGATTAGACGGAGTCAACATCATTTTTGAGTAGCGTCTTGTGTAGAGAGAGACAACGTTGGTTTAGCCATACCGCCGGCACGGACAGTTACAAATTAGCAAATCGAATTATAAACAACACTCCTAAATGCCTCAGAAAAAGGGAGAAATCTATAATGCGGTAGACAGTAATATCAAACTGGTTCATGTTGGAACTGGCCTGCAGTATATAAACGATTTAGCTCCAAGATAGATGTGACAGATGTAGCTCAGGATTTATGTGTTTGAAGGACAAAATCACCTCCCTTCCGATTACCTACATGACTTATTCTCAGTTTGGTTATCATTAACTTATTAAAGAATATAAAATGAATATTTCCAGGAAATCTCCTACGGACAGAATTTTGGCACTGCACAGAAACCCAAAAATAACCTATATTTCACAAAAGAGATTGTGGAATAAAATTAGAGTCAATCAATTTTTTACAAAGAAATTCCAAAACTGCCACATAACGTGTGAACTATTAAATAATACCAGGTGGAAAATACGCCCAACGCAAACTATGTTCTCTTGTCATTTGATGTGTATTTTGCGGGGTTTTTTTTATGAAAATAAAAATGAATACAAATTAAAACTAAAAACGTAGTTTACTTCAAATCATATGCCCATATTTTATTCTGAGACTTGGTTTAAAACATTACAAAAAAAAAACCCTATTGAAATGAAAGATTAAAATAAAAACTCTGATAGAAGTCTTAAATTTAAAATCGTATTCAAGTATGGCAAACATTAAAACAAAATTTAAACAAATTAGAAAATAACATTTCTCCCTAAAATGATTAAAACATTTCGTTCGTCGTTCATTTCTTTATTTCAAATTTTATTCGTTAAGCATCGAATTACAGTTGAGTCAGAATTAGAAGAATATCTTTCTTAAAGAACTTCGCACGCATATCGAAAGAATATTAATCTCGGGATAAAAAAGACGTTTCATGGAACAATTCATAACAAAATTTCGAATCCCCGTCACATGAATGATCACGCGCAAGCAGCCATCAAGTGCAGGAAGAATGAGCAAGCCGTTCTCAAGAATGCGCACCGACATCTTTCATTGGTTGAAGACTGGCACGTGAAATCACGAGGGAGTTAATAATGAAGCACGGAAATATGACATCAAACTGTTGCATCTGTAAATTCGATTTTATCTGTAAATTCGAAGAAAAGGGAACATTCGATCACTGTCTTTCTCTCTTTCGGTCAGTGCTCAGTTGTGTCTCAAGAACATAATAACCAGATGTCCTGCTTCTAATCTACTTTGAATATAATTCTGATAAAGGTAATCCTCTCTGCAGAAAATGAATGGCAGTGCGATTCCTCCTTCTCTGCTCCAGTCCGAAGAGATCAACGATGACAGAGGCACCACCAGCAATCATGAAACTGAATCCTGCAGAGGAGCCAGCGAACACAGAAGGAGCTCCAGCCAGCCTGAATCTGAATCCTCGAAATCAGCCAGCAAGATAGGCGCCTCGGTAATGAAAGCTATAAAAGCCCTGAAGCAACCTCAAGGATGTGGTCTCGCCGAGATCAAGAAATATATGTCATCAAAGCTGAGAATAAATACCGCTGCTGAGACTCAGCACATCAAAAACTACTTGAAGAAGTCAATGGCTGACGGAATTCTGAGCCAGGAAAAAGGAAAGTTCAAAGTTGAACGCCGACGCCGACGCAAATCCAAGAGTAAAGGAAGGAAGAGAAGTGGAAGTCGTCGTCGTCGACGAACCAGCAAAGGTGGAAAGAAGAAGGCGACGAAAGGTGGAAAGAAGAAGGCGAAAAAAGGTGGAAAGAAGAAGGCGACGAAAGGTGGAAAGAAGGCGAAGAAAGGAGGCAAGAAAAAGGGTAAGGCCAAAAGAGGGAAAAGTCGCCGACGCCAAAGCCGCAAAAGGGGAGGCAGGTAAACATCAAGAAGTCTGCACCGACCATCTTCCATATTCTTCCAAATTCTTGTGAAAACACAAAGAACATTAATCAGGAATTTTGATCTATAGTATTAAGAATATGGACGATTTATTTTCAGATATAATATATATGAGAACTTTTTTAGTTAGATATATTTTCAGACAGTTTTATAATTAGTTATTACATAAAGTGCTTCTACTCCTTTATATTCTTGTCTTGACAGAAAAGTACTTTATGTTCGACTGTATTTTGAAATATACATTTTAATTCTTTGCAAAATGTGGCTGCCTTGTTGTTTATATATTTGTTCAGATTCTGGTAGATATTTGTAGAGATTACCTTTTTTTTATGCATGTATGTGATTTCAATTCATGAAGTTCTGCCTCTCTTTCTATTAGAGTTCACTCGAAATAATTTGGTTACGTTAGGATTAAGATAATGTCAAATAATCCTGTTAGAACTTTAATAAACTAACTCTGTGAGTCTTATTTTTATATAATTGCAAAAGGATAAAATCTGTTTCGATACATAAAGCTGCATCCATTTCAATGAGCATTGGATTGGCGCATTCAGTATCGCAACCAGATTTTTCCAGGTCCGAATCCACACTGTTCCTATTGCCGAGATTTGTTTCGCCAAATCTCGCTCTACCGTCGAAGAAAAAGCGGATGATTCGCTTAGAAGTGATTTGGTGCATTCGGATGTGATTTTAAGCTGCGATTCCGTTTGGAGCAGAGTCAACTGTGACATTAAATCACGTGGGGGATGCCTGTGATGAACAGCCTCCCTTTTCTTTTCATATCGTCGGCCGCAATTAACTGACCTTTCACCTCTTCTTCACTCATTAATTATGCAATCTACTTCCTTAAGATCATTTCTGTCTAAAAATCTCTCACTATCTCCTGTAACATTTTCTCTTTATCCTTATTATTCTCACTATCCTCTAAATCACTATCGTCCTTATATTTAAAACCTAATTCCTGGATATTTACCTTCCCAATATTACATAATTCCTCAGTTAGATTCTCACTCTTAATTAATTGTCTAATTTCCTCTGATTTATTCTCATCCAATATTTCTGTATTATCTGTTACCTTATGATTATATGTACTCTAAATCACCTATCTAATTCTTATCTGGTCTTATATGGCGACTTTCTTCAACCAGATAAATGACATTTAATTTTATCACTCTTAACATTATTATTTAGTTTGCTCTCAATTAAATCACTTGACTCGAAACTCCTTTCAGGTGCATTACATAATCTTATTAATCTCTTATCCCCTAGATGAATATTTTCTTCACTCAATTTAGGCACATTCTTTTCCACCTAAAATTTAAGTGCATCGCTGCTACACTTTTTTTCTCATTATTTACCCCAAACTTAAACCATATCCTTAACCTTATTACTTAGCTTATTGTCAAGGACATTGGTGTCAATATGGAGCCTCCCTCAACGAAAAATTACTCCCATCTTTCCAGTTAGTTTTCGTTTTTTTAGTTGTTTTGTCAGCTACATTAGGCATAAACTTGATTTCATCAGAACCCTTCTTACCTACTGACTTCTCAGCACTATCGTAGTTAAAACTCTTTGGGCATTTGCCAAACTTCGACATAGCGTCATCATTCACTTTTCTGCTGGATTGTACATTGCCACATTCATTACTCTCCAAGTTGCTGACACCATGACTCTTAATAATATCTCGTAGTATCTTTAAATATAAAGATACTGCATTATCCCTGTCTATTTCTTCGATCCTTCTCTTAAAATTCCTATCTCTTTCTTCTTTCTCTCTTCGGTATTGCATCTCCCTCTCTGAGATTGATTTGGACCTGAATCACTCATTTCGACCGGTTTCGAACCACATCCACTAGCACCCTGTCCTACCCCAAAATCGCTACCAATACTCTCAATTTCAGTACTTTCCCCAGCCTCAATGTGTCTGGTCCTATCATCGCTCCCGTCCTGCTCAGTTCCACTCTTACTTTTATCGCGACTCCTAAACATCATTGGCTACTGAAAATAATACAAAACTGTTCCTTCCGGCAAAGATCAGCTCTGCTCGCTTGCCTGCTGCACCTGGAGTCTCCTTCGAAAACTTGGAACTTCTTCCAGAGTGATGGACCTTGGCACACGGAACCTCAGCGAAGATCTCGCTGACGTAGCACTCAGGGAAATTGCAACATGTAGAACACTGAACTGGATGCGGCTTAGCCCACTGAGCTGCTTGTAGCTTCCTCACTTTCACGGAATCACTGACACAGAATCACAAATTCTAAATTTCTTGCACTTTTTCTTCTTTCAGCGAAAATTCTCTTCCTCTTTTCCTTTTATAACAATGGACTTCTTCGGCATACGAACGATAATGCTATCCCGACTGCGTCAAATGTGATGAACTCCTCCTCTGGATGGATGCGATGGGGCTGGATCAAATGTCGTGGTCGCCGGAGGACGATGAAATTGTCTCTTAATTACCTTCACCCTTACTTCGGTGAAATGATAGGTTTGTGGGTGTTACACCCGTACCGACGTATGCATCACATTTACTGCGTCGAGTGATGTATGAAAATATGTCCAACAATTCACGCACGAGAGTTCTATAGGGACGACGCAGTTTATTCACGCTATATACAATTACATGCTGGGGATGCTCTCGACTTCGTAAACCTTTGCTGCTGCAAACAATTACACATTGAGGTGGAGAACCACACACTCTGCAAGTTCTCACTTTACCGTCCTCAAACTCGGCGAAAGGATAATTAACCTTTGCCTGCAATGTGGTTCACACAGAATCCACAAGACTAATGAGATTCACCAAAAATCTCGATTCTCACTTAGAATTAAACCCTCTCCTTAAGGGTTTCTTTTTTAAGAGCTGCGTCCCCTTGACGCGCATCAAACCGAGGTTGTGTTGACAGGTAAAAACACAAATTTCGCACTGGGATCTAGATTACTGAAATAGTGGACATGTCCAGGAGCATTTACCGAGCAGCAATGCCGTAAATTCCAGGTTCTCCTTGCAATAATCTTTTGTAGCAGGCACAAAGTGTTCGGTAAGTAATCAACGAACAGTGAAGCAGTCACTTAAGCTCTTACTTTCGACTTCCAAATGACTGGAAGCACACTCTTCATATTGCCTTTTAATGCCCTTTGCACGGTAGACGAACAGAGGTCTATGCCTTGTTTGATGCTGTATTGCTTTCTAGCAGAAGAGCCAATCTATTCTTGTCGATTTTATAGCCAGGAAAGATTTCTTCTCCTGAGCGATGTAGGCTCTGGAAGGCATTTTGTACTATATGACAGTTCTCACTTTGAGGTAATTGAATGCATCATTCCCTCATCAATTATCTTCAGCTGTTCAGGGAATGCTTCATCCACCGAAGTATCTGCACTAGCAACCTCCTACTCTGAAATTGTGGAGCTGATAGCGCTTTTAGAAATGATCAAACCATCCAGTACTTGTTTTAAATTTCCCCTTTTTCGTGTTGCGCCGGTATGCTCTTTAACTCTTTTTTTTGTAAAAGGTAATAAAAGGTTGTAAAGGTCAATTTTGTAAAAGAAGTGTTACAAACCTTTTATTTGATATACGCTAAAGTTTTAAACTTTAGCCTTAATCTCTTCCACACTCAAAGGAACGGCTTCTGAGTCTGATTTTGATACCAGACAAACAAACGCCTTTCGATGGCAGTAATATAGGAATTAAGATTCTTTATTCTGCTCGATGTCACGAGAGTAGCATTCGGAATTTCTCTAAGAATTTAATCCTGTAGCAATAATTGCAACTGAACTCTGAGCCAAATTCAACCTGTTCGCTATCTCCATATTGTGAACCTCGTTTTCGCACAAACTATCACCTTTTTCTTCACCTCCAAGCTGATAGCATTCCTTTAAACACTTTACATCATTTTTACGACCATTCTTAATTTATTTTAATTCGCCAAATGAGAAAAGAAAAAAATATGGCGAATTTCCATTCTGGCAATATGAGGTGGACTGACTATAGCGAGTCACCTAACTAGATGCGTGAGCACAAACAGCATATTATGAATTAATTTTGATAGCAATAAATGGAAGGTAAATATGCTTACACTGACACCTTTTGGAAGAATAAAGAAACAGAATAACATTGCAAAAATAAAATGAATTGAATGATTATGCACAACATCAGATGCAAGAACAGACTACAGATAAATGATCCTTTGGCAATCTTGAGAAGAACTGAAGAACTAAAACACACAGCTTTTGAGATATTTATATACGTTCATGCTTCGTAAATGTTTCATAAATAAAAAAATACAGAGTAGTACAGAGAAGCAAACTACTAATGAATGATAGAAGAACCCTTTTGTACTCTATGGGATTGAAATGATAGAAGAATGTGCAGCGCCTTTTGTACTATATGACATTTTTGCCAATATAGAGGGGCGGGGGGTGGCTCAGTCGGTAGCGCGCCAGGCTCGTAATCTGTAGTTCCCAGGTTCGAGTCCCAGCTGGGTCAGCGTTGAGATTTATCCCGCAAAATTTCCCCGCCCTGCCCACGGTTAGTAGGGGACACCGATGGGCTTGGAAAGGCCGCCGTTTCGTCGGATGGGACGTTAAGCCTTGGTCCCGTATGCGGGAGAGCCATACCCTGTGCTCGTTAAAGAACACGCTGGATGGCCTTGACGGGAGGCTACCATCTGTCTCCCAACAGCTGTTCCAGTGGGTCCCCTCCCCCAACCTACTCTGAGCCTTCGGGGTCCATGTGACCTGGCCATTTAGCCCATGGTGTGCAAAAAAGTGCCGCTCAGAGGTAAAACAACTCAACCCAAATCCTTTATCATTTACGAAAAAACACACTAATATCGTTTTTACTTCAGTCTCACTAGTCTCCGTTAATCATCTGGATTAACCATCATGCGAGCAGAGCTCGTTCCTAAAAAAGAGAAACCTCACATCTCCACCATCCCCACACGTCCCAATTGTCTGTTATTCACACCTCTCACACATTTCCATAACAACAACATTTCATTCTGTCGAAACGCACGTTTAATTCACTCAGCTGTTTCCACTCGTTTTAATTCCTCTTTACTAGCATCCCCACATGTTGAATCCCACGCTTCATCACGAAGAGCTCTTCCTCTTATATTCCTCCTCCTTGTAAGCCTCCTCAGATGGTTTCGCTTTCTTTACTCTTGCTCCTTGTAATCGGTTCGTCTCACTAAGCATTCCCTTTCACCCCAGCAACTTGCACATTACGACACTTCGTCTGTTTCGAAATCGCTCCTCTTTTTCAAAAAGAAAAGGAGTACGCTTTCGTTTTTTGCTTCCTGAAACATTCGCCAACAACATTCTTCTCATTAAGTAATGCATTGCATTTAGCTTCGAAGTGTGAGAGTTGACGATAAATTGATGATGGCAGATTGCTCGATGGTGCGCGTTGAAGAAACGGCTAATAGTTAATAATAATTAATAGTAGTAAATCATTTGATGTGTGAGTTCTTCAATAAATCAGTGAGCAAGATGATGGGTGAGTTGATTAGAGAGACGAATAAGTTCTTGGGTACGTGAATAGAATTTTCGGTTGAGTTCGTGGAAGAATGAGCAAGTTGATAGGTGCTGCTTTAAAAAAACGATTCTGATGGACAGATGAGTAAATTGATGGGTGAATTCATGGATAAAGGAGTAAGTGCGTGCACAGATGAGTAAGCTGGTAAGTTAGTTCATATATAAGTTGATGGGAAAGTTCAAGAGTAGATGAATAAGCTGGTTAGTGAGTTCAGGGATAAATGAGTAAGGTGATGGGAAAGTTCAAAAGTAGATTGAGTAAGCTGGTGAGCGAATTAATGAATAAATGAATTAGCTAACGAATGAATTCAAGAGTAAATGAGAGAGCTGATGTGTGGGGCGCGGGGGTGGCTCAGTCGGTAGCGCGCCAGGCTCGTAATCTGTAGTTTCCAGGTTCGAGTCCCAGCTGGGTCAGCGTTGAGATTTATCTCTGCAAAATTTCCCGCCCTGCCCACGGTCAGTAGGGGACACCGATGGGCTTGGAAAGGCCGCCGTCCGTCGGATGGGACGTTAAGCCGTGGCCCCGTGTGTGGGAGAGCCATACCTGTGCACGTTAAAGAACACGCTGGATGGCCTTGACGGGAGGCTACCATCTGTCTCCCAACAGCTGTTCCAGTGGGTCCCCTCCCCCAACCTTCTCTGAGCCTTCGGGGTCCATGTGACCTGGCCATTTAGCCCATGGTGTGCAAAAAAGTTCTGCTCAGAAGTAAAACAACCCAACGTTAAAGAACACGCTGATGGCCTTGACGGGAGGCTACCATCTGTCTCTCAACAGCTGTTCCAGTGGGTCCCCTCCCCCAACCTCCTCTGAGCCTTCGGGGTCCATGTGACCTGGCCATTTAGCCCATGGTGTGCAAAAAAGTGCCGCTCAGAGGTAAAACAACCCAAACCTGATGGGTGAGTTGAAGAGTTAGTGAGTTAGCTGATGGGTGAGTTGAAGAGTTAATGAGTTAGCTGATGGGTGAGTTAATAGTTAGCTGATAGGTGAGTTGAAAAGTAAACGAGTAAACTGATGGATGAGTTAAGAGTAAATGAGTTAGCTGATGGGTAAGTTAAAGAGTAAATGAGTAAGCTGAAAGATGAGTTGAAGAGTAAATGAGTTAGCTGATGGGTGAGTTGAAGAGTTAATGAGTTAGTTGATGGGTGAATTGAAGAGTTAATGATTTAGCTGATGGATGAGTTGAAGAGTAAATGAGTTAGCTGATGGATGAATTCATAAGTAAACTGATGGCTGATTAATACTATTATCCATGAGCAAACTTATGGATAAATGAGTAAGTTGATGGGTAGATGAGTAAGTAAACTGATGGATGAGTTCACGAGAAAACGAGTGAGCTGATGGGTGAGTTCAAGAATGAATAAGTAGGCTGATGGGTGAGTTCAAGAGTAAATTGGTAATCTGGTGGGTAGATGGATTAGCAGATGGGGTGAGTTCAAGAGATGAGTAAGCTGATGGACGAGTTCACGGAAAAACGGACAAGATTATGGCTTAGTTCGTGAGTAAATGAATAAGTTGGTAGGTGAGTCAATAGTTAAATGAGTAAGCTAATTAATGAGTCCATACAGAAAATAGGTAAAGTGGTGGACAAATGATTACTTTGATGTTTAGTTTACGGATGAATGAATAGGTTAATGATTGAGTTCATAGAAAATTCTTAAGTTGAAGGATGAGATTGCAAATGAAGAACTATGTTCTCAGTGGATGACTCCGCATGTGATGAGTTGTTTTGGGTTATTTTCCTCTGAGCGGCACTTTTTTGCATACCATGGGCTAAATGGTCAGGTCACATGGACCCCGAAGGCTCAGAGAAGGTTGGGGGAGGGGACCCACTGGAACAGCTGTTGGGAGACAGATGGTAGCCTCCCGTCAAGGCCATCCAGCGTGTTCTTTAACGTGCACAGGATATAGCTCTCTCTCTCTCGCACACGGGACCACGGCTTAAAGTCCCATCCGACGGACGGCGGCCTTTACAAGCCCATCGGTGTCCCCTACTGACCGTGGGCAGGGCGGGGAATTTTGCGGAAATAAATCTCAACGCTGACCCAGTTGGGACTCGAACCTGGGAACTACAGATTACGAGCCTGGCGCACTACCGACTGAGCCACCCCCGCCCCAAATATGTGATGAGTAAATTCATGAGGAAATTAATAAGGTGATGGGCATCTGACTGAATAAGTTACTGTTTGAATTCAAATTGCAGAAAAAGTGAAGGATAAATTCATTGATTTTGGTGTAAAATGAAAAGTTTGAGAGTAAATGATTGAGTTGAATAATGCGCAGAATTTCAACTGGCGAACAGATTAAACGAAATACCAAGTCAACATGAATGTTAAGGGGCATTTTTGAAGCATTTTATATAGAGATAATAATCTTTGATACTATGTTTATAATATAGGAGGATGAGTCCTTCGAGATGAATATTTTTTTATCGTCGTGGTTCATACTTAGTCATTTTGCTAACGAAATTTATGATCTTAAATACAAAATTGAGAACCAGTGATAAAAGATGCATTTCTCAAACTCATTTTTAAAAAATAATCTTATTATATAATAAGTGGAATTCCCGGCTGACGAAAGAACGGACGAAAGAATGAGGGGTAAACGCGCGTTTCCCATAGGTCCGAGGTGTGACGTCATTGATGGCGGAAATTTTCTTTTCTCTATAGTTCCGTTGGTACTTGAGAGATAGGTCCCAAATTTGATGCGGTAATCCGAATTAGTACTGGCTATGTTGGGTTATGAGATCTGGTTCCTATCTCCCGTGAGTCGGGAATAAACCCTCTGAAAGTGCCGAAATTTCTGAGGGCGCTGCCGTCGCTTATCTTGTGAATGGGTTGGAGTTGTTTTACCTCTGAGCGGCAATTTTTTTTGCACACCATGGGCTAAATGGCCAGGTCACATGGACTCCAAAGGCTCAGAGAAGGTTGGAGGAGGGGACCCACTGGAACAGCTGTTGGGAGACAGATGGTAGCCTCCCGTCAAGGCCATCCAGCGTGTTCTTTAACCGTTGGGTTGTTTTACCTCTGAGCGGCACTTTTTTGCATACCATGGGCTAAATGTCCAGGTCACATGGATCCCGAAGGCTCAGAGAAGGTTGGGGAAGGGGACCCACTGGAACAGCTGTTGGGAGACAGATGATAGCCTCCCGTCAAGGCCATCCAGCGTGTTCTATAACGTTGGGTTGTTTTACCTCTGAGCGGCACTTTTTTGCACACCATGGGCTAAATGGCCAGATCACAAGGACCCCGAAGGCTCAGAGAGAAGGTTGGGGGAGGGGACCCACTGGAACAGCTGTTGGGAGACAGATGGTAGCCTCCCGTCAAGGCCATCCAGCGTGTTCTTTAACACACACAGGGTATGGCTCTCCCGCACACGGGACCACGGCTTAACGTTCCATCCGACGGACGGCGGTCTTTCCAAGCCCATCGGTGTCCCCTACTGACCGTGGGCAGGGCGGGGAGTTTTGCGGAGATAGTCTCAACGCTGACCCAGCTGGGACTCCAACCTGGGAACTGCAGATTACGAGCCTGGCGCACTACCGACTGAGCCACCCCCGCCCCTCTTATGAATGGAGTAATAAGTCATCGACAACAGTTGTGAATATGGTAGCACATTCATGGTCTAAAGCTATGGATGTCGAATCAAGTTATCGAAGGGAAATGTTATAAGTGGGAAAAGGTTTCTCGCCAAACTTCTGGTGGGGTTTTAAGTAATCATTTAGTATTTAAACAGTTGTGGAAGTTTTGTTATGCATACACTCAGCTGCCGCTTCATTAGTTACAGTTCCATGGCATGTAAATAGTAACTGAGATACAGAATTTGGGGTGGGGTGTGGGAGTGGCTCAGTTGGTAGCGGAATCTTGTAATCTGCAGTTCCCAGGTTCGAGTCCCATCTGGACCAGCGTTGAGATTTATATCCGTAAAACTTCCTACCCTCGATGAGTAGAAGACACTGGTGGGTTTGGAAAGACCACCGTCTTTCGGGTGGGATGCTATAAGTCGCTTCCCTTGTACAGTAGAGCCATACTCTGTATACGTTAAAGAACACCCTGGATGGCCTTGACGGGACGCTATCATCTGTCTTCTAACAGCTGCCCAGTGGGTCTTCTACACCAACATTCTGTCTCTGCTGGGTCAGCATTGTGATGTATCTCCGTAAAGCTCCCCACCCTGCCCACGGTCAATAGGGGACACCGATGGGCTTGGAAATGACGCCGTACGTCGGATGGGACGTAAAGCCGTGGCCCCGTGTGCGGGAGAGCCATACCCTGTGCACGTTAAAGAACTCGCTGAATGGCCTTGACGGGAGGCTATCAGCTGTCTCCCAACAGCTGTTCCAGTGGTCCCCTCCCCCAACCTTCTCTCTGAGCCTTCGGGGTCCTTGTGACCTGGTCATTTAGCCCATGGTGTGCAAAAAAGTGACGCTCAGAGGTAAAACAACCCAACGTTAAAAAACACGCTGGATGGCCTTGACGGGAGGCTACCATCTGTCTCCCAACAACTGTTCCAGTGGGTCCCCTCCCCCAACCTTCTCTCTGAGCTTTCGGGGTCCTTGTGACCTGGTCCATTTAGCCCATGATGTGCAAAAAAGTGCCACTCAGAGGTAAAACAACACAAACAACGCAGAGAGTTTCAAACACCAGCAACACTATCAAAATTCGAAAAACACCCTTTTTTCGAAATTGGAGTGTTCTCCAATTTAGTCAAAGTGCAAAGTAGGCCTCTGTCGATGAATCGATCCTAAAAAGAAGCCATTGCCACAAATCCGAAAAAGTACTCTTGTTGGATTTTTTTCCTCCTGATTCTTATAGACTAGAATTGCAGTGAATTGAAGGAGCATCTGAAGCAGATCTCTTTCTTCTGCTTTTGCATCTCATTCATTCATCTATGTCAACGAAATTTGGCAACATTTCAACCCACTACGTGTTGCTTTGGCATTTTTTACTTGTCTTCAGTTGCAGAAGCAATTTTTTGATTGATTATTCAACAGAGAGAACATTTCGCGGGGATTTGAATTTTTTAACTTGTAGTTAACAGCAGGAGAAACTTTTGGCGAGGTTGTTTCAGTTTAGGTTGTTGTTTTACCTCTGAGCGGCACTTTTTTGCACACCATGGGCTAAATGGCCAGGTCACAAGGACCCCGAAGGCTCAGAGAGAAGGTTGGGGGAGGGGACCCACTGGAACAGCTGTTGGGAGACAGATGGTAGCCTCCCGTCAAGGCCATCCAGCGTCTTCTTTAACGTTGGGTTGCTTTACCTCTGAGTGGCAATTTTTTGCACACCATGGGCTAAATGGCCAGGTCACGTGAACCCCGAAGGCTCAGAGAGGGTTGCGGGAGGGGACCCACTGGAACAGATGGTAGCCTCCCGTCAAGGCCATCCAGCGTGTTCTTTAACGTTGGGTTGTTTTACCTCTGAGCGGCACTTTTTTGCACACCATGGGCTAAATGGCCAGGTCACATGGACCCCGAAGGCTCAGAGAAGGTTGGGAGAGGGGACCCACTGGAACAGCTGTTGGGAGACAGATGGTAGCCTCCCGTCAAGGCCATCCAGCGTGTTCTTTAACGTGCACAGGGTATGGCTCTCCCGCACACGGGGACACGGCTTAACGTCCCATCAGACGGACGGCGGCCTTTCCAAGCCCATCGGTGTCCCCTACTAACCGTGGGCAAGGCGGGAAAATTTTGCGGGATAAATCTCAACGCTGACCCAGCTTCAGTCTGTACTGTACCAGGCTTCGTAATCTGCTGTTAATAGGTAAATAATAAAGTTATTATTATTATTATTATTATTCCTCCTACTCCAGGGTTGAAACTTATTTATTTGAAGCCCGACCTACCCTCGGTCAGTAGGGGATACCGAAAGAAAGCCCGCCGTCAGAAAGCCCGCCGAAAGAAAGCCGCCATGGCCCCGTGTGTGGGAAGCCATATCCTATGCATGTTAAAGAACACGCTGGATGCCCTTAACAAGAATCTTTCATCTGTCTCCTAACAGCAGCTCAATGGATGACCTTCCCTCAACCTTCTCTGAGCCTTTGGAGTCCTTGTGACCTGACCATTTAGCCCATTGTATTAAAAAAAGTGCCACTCAAAGGCAAAATAATTCAATTAATGTAAATTATTATTATAAATGTCTTTAGTATTCTCTATTATCTCAGTCGGTATCGCACCAGGCTCGTAATCTGTAGTTCCCAGGTTCGAGTCCCAGCTGGGTCAGCGTTGAGATTTATTTCCGCAAAATTCCCCGCCCTGCCCACGGTCAGTAGGGGACACCGATGCGCTTGGAAAGATCACCGTCTTTCGGATGGACGCTAAGCCGTGGTACTGTGTTCGCGAGAGCCATACCCTGTGTTTGTTAAAGAACACACTGGATAGTCTTGACGGGAGGCTACCATCCGTCTCCCAACAGCTGTTCCAGTGGGTCCCCTCCCCCAACCTTCTCTGAGCCTTCGGGGTCCATGTGACCTGGCCATTTAGCGCATGGTGTGTAAAAAAGTGCCGCTCAGAGGTAAAACAACCCAACCCAAATCTCTACTATCTAGTATGAGTCTAAAGTCTGTACAAGTTCTCCAAAATGCGTTAAAATTCAAATGTGTGTGCATATGTTGATATTATAGAAAAAAAAAACATTTTTGCGTTATTTGAAATCATTTTTTCATTAAAGAAAGCTTTCTACTATTTGTCCAACTATTGAATTATATTCCATAGCCAATTTCATGCTAATAAATCTCTATTTCATTGAATATTTTAAAATCATTATTTCATTGAAAATGAAACATCTTAAAATCTCTATTTCATTGAATATTTTAAAATATAAGGTTTTAAAAACTATCAGAAACTTATTAGAATAATTTAATAGTATTAATTTTGCATTTGAAGTCACTAAAAACACATCAGCGAAGGTCTTTATCAGTCGATAGCTTCTTTGACCAACATCTCCTTATCAACGACAGCATCTCTTTATCTTGATGGTCGGATGGGAGATAATTCCGCCGCAACGCAATGGACGACGAGAATTCGTTCATCCATGCACTGATGATGCTCCGTCGTTGCCAGAATCCACCATCCCTTGCTGCTCGCTTCTGTTCACCACGAGCAAACTTCTCTCTCCATCTTCCCTGTGGGCCGCTTGGTCAATAGAGGCTGCTGCCTGGAGCGCGCCGCCTCCACTTTGCTCTAACATGTGTCCATTCAGGAGGTTTGGCAATGGCCCGCGACCGCGAGGCATGCTGGGAACGGTGCCAAGTCATTGCTTATACGGTCGTATTAGTGCGTAAAGACAGAGGCTGATTCGAGGCCATCTGGGAACTGTTATTGGCTGGCGGTCGTTGGAATGTTACTGTTACTAAGCCTGTCGGTATTCTTAACTTCTGCCTATATGTGTACTCTGCTAATAGTCACGATCCGTAGGAGCAACCTTGTGGCAAATATGGTTTTGGCTATAATCTGGGACGTCACGCTCCGCGTTTCCGACATCGAAGTGGTGAGGTTTGCTATTCGAGATTGCCACGATCTGAAGTTAAACTAAACTTCGTTGTGCGCCTGCGGCAGAATTGTTTGAGTTACTTGCTTGTGGTGTCTTAGAATTCAGATTCAGTCGGCGAGTTCATAATATTTGCTAATTTGAATAATTGCCTTCGTTTTTTTAATTCGTGATGATCACGATGTGTAATGTTTTGTCGATGAATTAATGAAGTATCTGATTTCAGTCTTTCTTTTGGAATTTCGCACTTGGGAGTCAGATCGCTCTCCAGTTTTTTCACTTTTGCGAATGGCTTTGGGTTGGGTTGGGTTGTTTTACTTCTGAGCTGCACTTTTTTGCACACCATGGGCTAAATGGCCAGGTCACATGGACCCCGAAGGCTCAGAGAAGGTTGGGGGAGGGGACCCACTGGAACAGCTGTTGGGAGATAGATGGTAGCCTCCCGTCAAGGCCATCCAGCGTGTTCTTTAACGTTGGGTTGTTTTACTTCTGAGCGGCACTTTTTTGCACACCATGGGCTAAATGGCCAGGTCACATGGACCCCGAAGGCTCAGAGAAGGTTGGGTGAGGGGACCCACTGGAACAGCTGTTGGGAGACAGATGGTAGCCTCCCGTCAAGGTCATCCAGCGTGTTCTTTAACGTTGGGTTGTTTTACCTCTGAGCGTCACTTTTTTTCACACCATGGGCTAAATGGCCAGGTCACATGGACCCCGAAGGCTCAGAGAAGGTTGGGAGAGGGGACCCACTGAAACAGCTTTTGGGAGACAGCTGGTAGCCTCCCGTCAAGGCCATCCAGCGTGTTCTTTAATGTGCATAGGGTATGGCTCTCCCGCACACGGGGCCACGGCTTAACGTCCCATCAGACGGACGGCGGCCTTTCCAAGCCCATCGGTTTCCCCTACTGACCGTGGGCAGGGCGGAGAATTTTGCGGAGATAAATCTCAACGCTGGCCCAGCTGGGACTCGAACCTGGGAACTACAGATTACGAGCCTGACGCGCTACCGACTGAGCCACCCCCGCCTCTTTGCGAATGGCATGAGTCATTCTAATCGGTTTTAATCAGCTTTCTTCGTAAACATTTATAAGGCTCCTGAACAAAGCCGAATCAAAATTAATGAATCTTAAAAAATCTTGAAATCACAAGTAGGTGGAGACACAAACAAACGATATTTTAACGACCCCATAATATTGACCCAACACTTACCTACCCTTCTTATTGACCCACCAGTCACTGATTCACCATAGTAACCCAGCAGTCATTTACCCACCATATTGATACACTACTCAGTGACCCATTATATTGAGTGGTTGGTCAATTACTAGTGACTACGACTCAGTGACCCATCATACTGACCCATCAATCACTGACTCATCATACTGATCCACTACTCATTGACCCATCACTCAGTGACCCATCATACTGACCCATCAATCACTGACTCATCATACTGATCCACTACTCATTGACCCATCACTCAGTGGCCCATCATATTGACCCATCAATCACTGACACATCATACTGATCCACTACTCATTGACCCATCACTCAGTGACCCATCATACTGACCCATCAATCACTGACTCATCATACTGATCCACTACTCATTGACCCATCACTCAGTGACCCATCATACTGACCCATCAATCACTGACTCATCATACTGATCCACTACTCATTGACCCATCACTCAGTGACCCATCATACTGACCCATCAATCACTAACTCATCATACTGATCCACTACTCATTGACCCATCACTCAGTGGCCCATCATACTGACCCATCAATCACTGACTCATCATACTGATCCACTACTCATTGACCCATCACTCAGTAACCCATCATACTGACCCATCAATCACTGACTCATCATACTGATCCACTACTTATTGACCCATCACGCAGTGACCCATCATACTGACCCATCAATCACTGACTCATCATACTGATCCACTACTCATTGACCCATCACTCAGTGACCCATCATACTGACTCATCAATCACTGACTCATCATACTGATCCACTACTCATTGACCCGTCATATTGACCCATCAATCACTGACTCATCATACTGATCCACTACTCATTGACCCATCACTCAGTGACCCATCATACTGACCCATCAATCACTGACTCATCATACTGATCCACTACTCATTGACCCATCACTCAATGACCCATCATACTGACCCATCAATCACTGACTCATCATACTGATCCACTACCCATTGACCCATCACTCAGTGACCCATCATACTGACCCATCAATCACTGACTCATCTTACTGATCCACTACTCATTGACCCATCACTCACTGACCCATCATACTGACCCATCACTCACTGACTCATCATACTGATCCACTATTCATTGACCCATCACTCAGTGACCCATCATACTGACCCATCAATCACTGACTCATCATACTGATCCACTACTCATTGACCCATCACTCAGCGACCCATGATACTGAACCACCATTCAATGACCCATTATATTGATTCACCACTGAGCGAAAAATCATATTAACCCACCACTCAGCGAACATTATATTGACCCATCACTCAGACAACCATTATATTGACCTGCCATTCTGGAAACCAATATACTGACCCATCACTAAGTGACTCATCATATTGACCCACCACTCAGCGAACCATTGTGTTGATCCATCGTCCAGCGAACTATTATAACGACCCATCATTCAGCGAACAATTGTATTAATCACCATTCAGCGAATAATTATATTGTCCTAGCACTCAGCGGGGCGGGGGTGGCTCAGTCGGTATCGCGCCTGGCTCGTAATCTATAGTTCCCAGGTTCAAGTCCCAGCTGGGTCAGCGTTGAGATTTATCTCCGCAAAATTTCCCAGTCCTGCCCACGGTCAGTAGGGGACATCGATGGGCTTGGAAAGGCCGCCGTTCGTCGGATGGGACGTTAAGCCGTGGCCCCGTGTGCGGGAGAGCCATACCCTGTGCACGTTAAAGAACACGCTGGATGGCCTTGACGGGAGGCTACCATCTGTCTCCCAACAGCTGTTCCAGTGGGTCCCCTCCCCCAACCTTCTCTGAGCCTTCGGGGTCCATGTGACCTGGCCATTTAGCCCATGGTGTGCAAAAAAGTGCCGCTCAGAGGTAAAACAACAACCCAACCCTGCCCACGGTCAGTAGGGGACACCGATGGGCTTGGAAAGAACGCCGTCCGTCGGATGGGACGTTAAGCCGTGGCCCCGTGTGCGGGAGAGCCATACCCTGTGCACGTTAAAGAACACGCTGGATGGCCTTGACGGGAGGCTACCATCTGTCTCCCAACAGCTGTTCCAGTGGGTCCCCTCCTCCAACCTTCTCTGAGCTTTCGGGGTCCATGTGACCTGGCCATTTAGCCCATGGTGTGCAAAAAAGTGCCGCTCAGAGGTAAAACAACAACCCAACCCTGCCCACGGTCAGTAGGGGACACCGATGGGCTTGGAAAGAACGCCGTCCGTCGGATGGGACGTTAAGCCGTGGCCCCGTGTGCGGGAGAGCCATACCCTGTGCACGTTAAAGAACACGCTGGATGGCCTTGACGGGAGGCTACCATCTGTCTCCCAACAGCTGTTTCAGTGGGTTCCCTCCCCAAACCTTCTGAGTCTTCGGGATCCATGTGACCTGGCCATTTAACCCATGGTGTGCAAAAAAAGTGCCGCTCAGAGGTAAAACAACCCAACCTAACACTGAGCAACCCAAACTACTAAACGCTTTTTGCTAGTTAATGACCCTTCCTTTAAGGTACTAGTGAGTTACCCGTCGCTAAGTGACCCAAAGTTTAAAGACTCTCTATTAAAAGATCTGCTAGTGAATGCATCACCACTACGCGAGCCCCAATAGTTAATTCACATAGCTAAGAAACTTACTAGTTAATAATCCACCATTTAAAGTCCCATTTGTAGTGAAATAATTAATGTTTGTGAGTTGGTATGCAGAAAAGCGGAATGAAAGGATAGAAAATGCTCTAAAGGAACACACAAACAGAAAAAGTTGCAACAAAAATGGGCTTTCTTATTATTTCTCACGTTTTAAAATATCTTCGTAAAAATCTTAAAAGAAGTTATCATCGTCATGTAAGCTCATTCACTCCAGTTGAAAATAAGAAAGTTGATTGCTTTGTAACTGGAAAGTAATTTATTTATCAAACAGGGTCGCCTATGGTTTTAAGAAGATTGGGTTCTACTAAGTATAATAACGCCACTTTCACTCAGCAAAACTTAAGAAAAAGAATCACAACTAACGTTAAAAAATCTCCACTCTTCTTTAAATGTTAAGGTGCATTCCAGTTGTTATTAATGATCCTGAAAGTGTGCTTTCCCTGCATAGTCCACTGGCCACGCAGGAAAAAGAAGGTACTGGGGTTACAAATAATTTGTTTTCTCCGGATGACAGCCTTGCAGATATTTTTCAATAGGCAATTTCCGAACGCTAATGTAGTGACGATGTCTGAGCCATTTTCTCCTTTTCGATGTAGTTCATATTTGATGAGGAGTCTTTAATGGCTTTAAAAGAGGACGAACTTGAAAAATGATCGAAGACTTCTTTTTTTTCTGTTTTCCACGCTGATGATGATCCAGGGTGTTTTGGCTGATGCGGATTTTTAAAAGTTTGAAGAGAGTTAAATATTTAATCGATGAATTTCCTGCAACCCTCTCCCCCCCCTCCCCCCCGTCGACGGTTGCGGCGTACTGCGCCTTAGATTTGTTTTTGTTTTGTTGCTGTTTGCGCGGAACACGAAGGACATTGACTTAGAAGTAGTAAATAAGTCGAAAATTTTCAAATAATTTGAAGGAAAAGAGAAACGAAAAATTGAACATTTCCTATTTCATTTCATTTTTATTTGTTTACGTTTTAATACGGTGAAATTAGAATTTATGAGGTGGAGATTTCGAAGAGTTAAAAATGTTAGCGCTGAAACATTAACTTTTAGTTAATAGTTAATGATCTAAACATCTGCTAACTCTAGAAGCAGCTTTAAAGATGACACAACAAAGGCAGGATTTTTGGGAAAAGAGTAACTTCATCGTTCTCATTAATAATGTATTATTATATTTTATGACAATAGTTAACATTTCCATACTTAATATTAAGTGCAGTCTACTCGTTGTTTTACGCTGTTAATTAATAATAATATGAACTTTTAACCCTAACATTTTAAGTGGGAAAAGGGACCCCTATAGCCTTTCCAAATCTATAGAGGTCCCTAACTTTTTAAGTGGGAAAAGGGACCCCTATGGCCTTTCCAAATCTATAGAGGTCCCTAACCTTTTAAGTGGGAAAAGGGACCCCTATAGCCTTTCCAAATCTATAGAGGTCCCTAACTTTTTAAGTGGGAAAAGGGACCCCTATAGCCTTTCCAAATCTATAGAGGTCCCTAACTTTTTAAGTGGGGAAAGGGACCCCTATAGCCTTTCCAAATCTATAGAGGTCCCTAACCTTTTAAGTGGGAAAAGGGACCCCTATAGCCTTTCCAAATCTATAGAGGTCCCTAACTTTTTAAGTGGGAAAAGGGACCCCTATGGCCTTTCCAAATCTATAGAGGTCCCTAACTTTTTAAGTGGGAAAAGGGACCCCTATGGCCTTTCCAAATCTATAGAGGTCCCTAACTTTTTTAAGTGGGAAAAGGGACCCCTATAGCCTTTCCAAATCTATAGAGGTCCCTAACTTTTTAAGTGGGAAAAGGGACCCCTATAGCCTTTCCAAATCTATAGAGGTCCCTAACTTTTTAAGTGGGAAAAGGGTCCCCTATGGCCTTTCCAAATCTATAGAGGTCCCTAACCTTTTAAGTGGGAAAAGGGACCCCTATAGCCTTTCCAAATCTATAGAGGTCCCTAACTTTTTAACTGTAAAAAGGGACCCCTATAGCCTTTCCAAATCTATAGAGGTCCCTAACCTTTTAAGTGGGAAAAGGGACCCCTATAGCCTTTCCAAATCTATAGAGGTCCCTAACTTTTTAAGTGGGAAAAGGGACCCCTATGGCCTTTCCAAATCTATAGAGGTCCCTAACTTTTTAAGTGGGAAAAGGGACCCCTATGGCCTTTCCAAATCTATAGAGGTCCCTAACTTTTTAAGTGGGAAAAGGGACCCCTATAGCCTTTCCAAATCTATAGAGGTCCCTAACTTTTTAAGTGGGAAAAGGGACCCCTATGGCCTTTCCAAATCTATAGAGGTCCCTAACTTTTTAAGTGGGAAAAGGGACCCCTATGGCCTTTCCAAATCTATAGAGGTCCCTAACCTTTTAAGTGGGAAAAGGGACCCCTATGGCCTTTCCAAATCTATAGAGGTCCCTAACTTTTTAAGTGGGAAAAGGGACCCCTATGGCCTTTCCAAATCTATAGAGGTCCCTAACCTTTTAAGTGGGAAAAGGGACCCCTATAGCCTTTCCAAATCTATAGAGGTCCCTAACTTTTTAAGTGGGAAAAGGGACCCCTATGGCCTTTCCAAATCTATAGAGGTCCCTAACTTTTTAAGTGGGAAAAGGGACCCCTATGGCCTTTCCAAATCTATAGAGGTCCCTAACCTTTTAAGTGGGAAAAGGGACCCCTATAGCCTTTCCAAATCTATAGAGGTCCCTAACTTTTTAAGTGGGAAAAGGGACCCCTATGGCCTTTCCAAATCTATAGAGGTCCCTAACTTTTTAAGTGGGAAAAGGGACCCCTATGGCCTTTCCAAATCTATAGAGGTCCCTAACTTTTTAAGTGGGAAAAGGGACCCCTATAGCCTTTCCAAATCTATAGAGGTCCCTAACCTTTTAAGTGGGAAAAGGGACCCCTATAGCCTTTCGAAATCTATAGAGGTCCCTAACTTTTTAAGTGGGAAAAGGGACCCCTATAGCCTTTCCAAATCTATAGAGGTCCCTAACCTTTTAAGTGGGAAAAGGGATCCCTACAGCCTTTCCAAATCTATAGAGGTCCCTAACTTTTTAAGTGGGAAAAGGGACCCCTGTGGCCTTTCCAAATCTATATCCTTTTCTCAACGGTGTGTGAGAAAGCATCTTTTTTAAATTTAAGAAATAGGCAAGTGCTCTTTATGTTGTGCAATTACTAATAAAATACCAGTATTTGAATTACCCTCCATCATTCATTAGATCGATTTAATACTTTTAAGGAGTGAAAAGTAGGTAAACCAAAAATTTCATTCTCATTGAGAACGAGATTCACATATGCATCAGAGGCGATATGCTTTCTTCTAGTTTTAAAACTAACGGTACAGTCGCTCAAAAAAATATCCGAACACAGCGGTTGATTACAGAATTCAGAAGAAATATCTGGCAACGATTTTTTTAGAAATTAGTGATCTGGCAACCTTCGTGTCACGTGATTACAGAATTCAGGAAAAATATCTGGAGCGTGTACAGCAACTGTACACGCTCCAGTTACCGTTCACAGCAAACTGCAGCGTGTGCAGTTACTGCACACGCTCCAGTTTGCTGTAAACGGTAACTGCACACGCTCAATATTTCTGTGAATGGGCCCACACGATCCAGGTTTTTGTGAGCTCACACGATCCAATATGTTGTGAGCATTAACTGCACACGCTCCAGTTTGCTGTGAACGGTAACTGCACACGCTCCAGTTTGCTGTGAACGGTAACTGCACACGCTCCAGTTTGCTGTGAACGGTAACTGCACACGCTCAATATTTCCGCGAGTGGGCCCACACGATCCAGGTTTTTGTGAGCTCACACGATCCAATGTGCTGTGAGCATTAATTGCACACGCTCCAGTTTGCTGTGAACGGTAACTGCACACGCTCAATATTTCCGTGAGTGAGCCCACACGATCTAGTATCAAAATAATATGATCACCTGCAGTCGCTCAAAAAAGTATCCGAACACTATGGTTGATTACAGAATTCAGAAAAAATATCTGACAACGATTTTTTTTTGTAGAAATTAGTGATTTGGCAACCTTCGTGTCACGTGACACGAAGGAAAAAAAAATCGTTCCCAGATATTTTTTCTGAATTCTGTAATCAATAGTGTTGAGATATTTTTTTGAGCGACTGTAGTGTAATAATTAAGATTGATTTATTTTCCTATTTAGCCCCCCTGTTGCGATGCAGTATCTAACTCTGTGCAATTTGACCAGTATGACAGATCACTCAACGTATCTAGCTAACTTCGAAAGTCAAAAAGATTTCAAAGCCTTGGTATCAGAGTTAAAACTGCGAATGAAAAAGAAACTGTTATTAATTCTCAACGTCCAATAGTCATTGTTCTCACCAATCACCGCATCCATGAGAAATAGCTATACGAAAAAAAAATTAAAAAAAATCCATAAATCAATATTTGGTTCGAGCTTTCTCCCCCCCCCCAAAAAAAAAAACTTAGCTCTCATTTCTTGCTGGGCCAGACTCGTAATCTGTAGTTCCCAGGTTCGAGTCCCAGCTGGGTCAGCGTTGAGATTTATCTCCGCAAAATTCCCCGCCCTGCCCACGGTCAGTAGGGGACACCGATGGGCTTGGAAAGGCCGCCGTCCGTCGGATGGGACGTTAAGCCGTGGCCCCGTGTGCGGGAGAGCCATACCCTGTGCACGAGAAAGAACACGCTGGATGATCTTGACGGGTGGCTACCATCTGTCTCCCAATAGATGTTCCATTGGGTCCCCTCCCCCAACCTTCTCTGAACCTTCGTGCTCCTTGTGACCTGGCCATTTAGCCCATGGTGTGGAAAAAAAGTGCCGCTCAGAGGTAAAACAACCCAACCGTCCTCCGCATGGAACGTTAAGCCGTAGTTCCGTGTGTGGGAGAGCCATACCCTGTGCCAGTTAAAAACACGCTGGATGGCCTTGACGGGAGGCTACCATCTGTATCCCAACAGCTGTTCCAGTGGATCCGCTCCCCCAACCTTCTCTCAGCTTTCGGGGTCTTTGTGACTTGGCCATTTAACCCATTGTGCGCAAAAAAGGGCCTCTCAGAGGTACAACAACCCAACCCATTTCTTGCTTTAAAACGCTTCCCACATAGAAAACACTTTAAACGCTAAAATTAATAAAGAACAGCTATTTCCTAATAGGCATTAGACGATTGTATTCATTTCTGAATTGTCGAAAAGTTCCGCCCCCCAATCAAAACCCAGACTTCCATTCGGCACACGCGCTCGTGCGCACGCACAACGTGAAAGAGAATGTCTCGTGTTCAGTAGCTCATTGAGATAATTAATGGTTGTGCAAATCTTGCCACGTGTATGTCTCTGATTAAAGCAGGGGAACATTGTCCTTTATCCTGCCTCTCCCGCTCTGGAGATTCGGTCCATTAAAGTCTCTCTCGGAGGTTCGCGGAGAGGCGTGCATGTCACACTAGAGAGTCTGAGGACGAGAGAGAGAGAAGAGAGGGGATGTAGGATGGGGGGAAAGCTCGCAGCGCTCTCTATAGGTAACATAGTGTGTCTATTGTTAGTCGGTGTACGAGGCTGTCTGCACAAGAAGGCCTTTTGGGCGCGTGCACGCCACAACTCTGTTGACACGCCAACTCTGGAGAATGTAGAAGTGGCGCTGAATATTTCAGAATGCCGAGTTTGTGGAGTGAAAAGTCTTTTGCCGGAGTGTAGAACACGGAGTGGGGGGTGAGGAGGGGAGGATGCTCGTGGGGGAAGGGTCATTTGTTATTTGGTAAACGGCGTAGAATCTTTGCTATCCCATTAACAGCTTAGAAAAAAGAGAAGAATTGGATTTGAAGAGAGAGGAAAGAGTTGAAGGGCAGTTTTGCTTGGAAAGGATCTCGAGCACTTTTGATTCGCCAATGAATTCTGACGTTTCGTGACTGAAAGATTAAATTCTAGGAATTAAGTAACTGATGTTGTGGAGCCTGCTTTTGATGGTTGAGTTTGAGATGATTATTATTGTGCTTAAACAGCGATTTTAATTCTGTTTTCGGTTAATGCGTGCACGATATGTTAGCAACGGTTTTCAAGTCCTGCGGCGAGGGTTGGGTTGTTTGACCTCTGAGCGGCACTTTTTTGCACACCATGGGCTAAATGGCCAGGTCACAAGGACCCCAAAGGCTCAGAGAAGGTTGGGGGAAGGGACTCACTGGAACAGCTGTTGGGAGACAGATGGTAGCCTCCCGTCAAGGCCATCCAGCGTGTTCTTTAAAGTTGGGTTGTTTTACCTCTGAGCGGCACTTTTTTGCACACCGTGGGCTAAATGGCCAGGTCACATGGACCCCGAAGGCTCAGAGAAGGTTGGGGGAGGGGACCCACTGGAACAGCTGTTGGGAGACAGATGGTAGCCTCCCGTCAATGCCATCCAGCGTGTTCTTTAACGTTGGGTTGTTTTACCTCTGAGTGGCAATTTTTTGCACACCATGGGCTAAATGGCCAGGTCACATGGACCCCGAAGGCTCAGAGAAGGTTGGGGGAGGGGACCCACTGGAACAGCTGTTGGGAGACAGATAGTAGCCTCCCGTCAAGGCCATCCAGCGTGTTCTTTAACGTGCACAGGGTATGGCTCTCCCGCACACGGGGCCACGGCTTAACGTCCCATCCGACGGACGGCGGCCTTTCCAAGCCCATCGGTGTCCCCTACTGACCGTGGGCAGGGCGGGGAATTTTGCGGAGATAAATCTCAACGCTGACCCAGCTGGGACTCGAACCTAGGAACTACAGATTAACAGCCTGGCGCGCTACCGACTGAGCCACCCCCGCCCCCCTGCGGCGAGGGTTTAGATCATTCCGCAATGAGTTTGCTTCGTGTCCTGATGTTTCCAAGTTCGAGTTCCTGCTTCGCTTGAGTTGAAAATTTTCGGCTTTTCAGTTCTACCCTTTCTGAGAAAGAGGATCTGGTGAGCTTTAAAGGGATTCGTCCTCGGACTCCAAACCGTGGTTTTGTGAGCAAAGGAGTCGAACTCTAAGTATAATTAAAGCAGTGGGCTACAAATGTTTCTTCTCGAGGCTAATTCTGATACAGGTGTCTATATCAGCATTAGCCTGGCACGCTACAGACTGGGGGCGGGGGTGGCTCAATCTGTAGCGCGCCAGGCTCGTAATCTGTAGTTCCCAGGTTCGAGTCCCAGCTGGGTCAGCGTTGACATTTATCTCCGCAAAATTCCCCGCCCTGCCCACGGTCAGTAGGGGACACCGATGGGCTTGGAAATGCCGCCGTCCGTCGGATGGGACGTTAAGCCGTGGCCCCGTGTGCGGGAGAGCCATACCCTGTGCACGTTAAACAACACGCTGGATGGCCTTGACGGGAGGCTACCATCTGTCTCCCAACAGCTGTTCCAGTGGGTCCCCTCCCCCAACCTTCTCTGAGCCTTCGGGGTCCATGTGACCTGGCCATTTAGCCCATGGTGTGCAAAAAAGTGCCGCTCAGAGGTAAAACAACCCAACGTTAAAGAACACCCTGGATGGCCTTGGGCCTTGACGGGAGGCTACCATCTGTCTCCCAACAGCTGTTCCAATGGGTCCCCTTCCCCAACCGTCTCTGAGCCATCGGGGTCCATGTGACCTGGTCATTTAGCACATGGTGTGCAAAAAAGTGCCGCTCAGAGGTAAAACAACCCAACGTTAAAGAACACGCTGGATGGCCTTGACGGGAGGCTACCATCTGTCTCCCAACAGCTGTTCCAATGGGTCCCCTTCCCCAACCGTCTCTGAGCCATCGGGGTCCATGTGACCTGGTCATTTAGCACATGGTGTGCAAAAAAGTGCCGCTCAGAGGTAAAACAACCCAACAGATACCCTGTGCACGTTAAAGAACACGCTGGATGACCTTGACGGGATACTACCATCTGTCTCCCAACAGCTAATCCAGTGGGTCCCCTCCCCCAACCGTCTCTGAGCCATCGGGGTCCATGTGACCTGGCCATTTAGCCCATGGTGTGCAAAAAAGTGCCGCTCAGAGGTAAAACAACCCAACTTTAAAGAACACGCTGGATGGCCTTGACGGGAGGCTACCATCTGTCTCCCAACAGCTGTTCCAGTGGGTCCCCTCTCCTAACCTTCTTTGAGCCATCGGGGTCCATGTGATCTGGCCATTTAGCCCATGGTGGTGCAAAAAAGTGCCGCTCAGAGGTAAAACAACCCAACAACGCTACCGACTGAGCCATCGCCTCCCCACAAACAAAAGTAAAAAAAAAATCTCTATGCGATTGGAACCTTTTTTTCTGATTAGCTCCTTACAGATCTTGAATTGGATTTCTTTCGGGTTAAGTTTTTAGTTAGACAGTCTGTTAGCAGGTTGGATTGTTTTACCTCTGAGTTCAACTTTTGTACACAAATGACTAAATGGATCTCAAGAGCTCAGAGAACATTGGAGCAGAGGAGCCACTGTATCGCTATTAGGATATAGATGGAAGTCTCCCATCAAGACCATCCATCGTGTCTTTTAACGATGTATGGGTTTGACTCTCTCCTGCACACTGACCACGCCTTAATGCCTCATACGACGGACGACGGCTTTTCTCAAGTCCATCAGTATTCACTTACTCACCGAGACTAGGGATTACCGAAGATAAATCTAAACGCGGGCCAAACTAGGACTCGATCCTGGAAACTGTAGATTACTAGTCTGGCGCGCTACCGACTGAGCCTATCTTCGAACGTGAAAGGGACTTTTTATCCCACTGCAGAAAGAAAAAACTCTCGCCAGGCTCGTAATCTGCAGTTTCCAGGTTCGAGTCCCAGCCGGGCCAGCGTTGCGATTTATCACCGCAAAATCTCACCACCCTGAATAATACCACCCACGGTCTCACCACCCACGGTGAATAAGGGACTCAATGGCTTAGAAAGTACGCTGTCCTTCGGAAGGCACGTAAAGCCGTGGTCCCATGTGAGGGAGAGTCGCACCTTTTGCATGTTAAAGAACACACTGGATGACCTTGGCGGGAGGCTACCATATATCTCCTAAAAGCTGTCCAGTTGGTCCTCTCCCCACAAACTTCTCTAGGCCCCGTGGTCCTTGTGACTTGACCCTCAGAGGTAAAATAACCAAAATCTTTATCACAGCAAGCCAAGACTGAGTACGGGAAGGACTATAATTGATCTCACCAGCCATTCATAATATATGTTGGTGGGGCGGGGGTGGCTCAGTTGGTAGCGCGGCAGGCTCGTAATCTACAGTTCCCAGGTTCGAGTCCCAGCTGGATCAGCATTGAGACTTATCTCCGCAAAACTCCCCGACCTATCCACGGTCAGTAGGGGATACCGATGGGTTTGAAGGCCGCCGTTCGTCTTATGGTGCATTAAGCCGTGGCTCCGTGTGCGGGAGAGCCATACCCTGTGCACGTTAAAGAACACGCTCGATGGCCTTGACGGAAGGCTACATTCTGTCTCCCAACAGCTGTTCCAGTGGGTCCCCTCCCCCAACCTTCTCTGAGCCTTCGGGATCCTTGTGACCTGGCCATTTAGCCCATGGTGTGCAAAAAAGTGCCGCTCAGAGGTAAAACAACCCAATCCTATATGTTGAACAGTCCTTATCCCTGAATTATTAGAAAATGTCAAAAGAACGAAATTCTAACCGTTTTCCAATTCAGCAGAGAAAGCGCCTTAATCAAATTTCGCTGAATTTTTGCTTCCAACAGTTCATTGCTTGGAAAGAGAAGAATCGAAATGCTGGAATCTCATCTGGTAAAATGAAAGCACAATATTAAGCTGTGAGATATATTTACTGCTTAGATTAAATTCTTCCCTTTAATTTCGAAAGTTTCGATTTCTCATCTCGTTAACGCAATCTCTTTTCCGTTACCCAAGTGCCTTTGCTGGCATCACGGTGTTCTCATTTTGTTTCTATCCCTCCACATGTGCATCGAAGTCACCTGATATCTTCCTCTTCCGCAGCTTCTTTGCGAAGATAATTTATTGCCTCATCGCAACTCAAATTTCGTTCTTTCAAACTTCGAGAGTTCGTGTTCACACACACACATATGCTAATCGGGGTTGGGGTGGCTCAGTCGGTAGCGCGCCAGGCTCGTAATCTGTAATTCCCAGGTTCGAGTCCCAGCTGGGTCAGCTTTGAGATTTATCTCCGCAAAATTCCCCGCCCTGCCCACGGTAAGTAGGGGACACCGATGTGTTTGGAAAGGCCGCCGTCCGTCGGATGGGACGTTAAGCCGTGGCTCCGTGTGCGGGAGAGTCATACCCTATGCACGTTAAAGAACACGCTGGATGGCCTTGACGGGAGGCTACCATCTGTCTCCCAACAGCTGTTCCAGTGGGTCCCCTCCCCCAGCCTTCTCTGAGCCTTCGGGGTCCTTGTGACCTGGCCATTTAACCCATGGTGTGCAAAAAAGTGCCGCTCAGAGGTATAACAACCCAACGTTAAAGAACACGCCGGATGGCCTTGACGGGAGGCTACCATCTGTCTCCCAACAGCTGTTCCAGTGGGTCCCCTCCCCCAACCTTCTCTGAGCCTTCGGGGCCCTTGTGACCTGGCCATTTAACCCATCGTGTACAAAAAAGTGCCGCTCAGAGGTGAAACAACCCAACGTTAAAGAGCACGCTGGATGGCCTTGAAGGGAGGCTACCATCTGTCTCCCAACAGCTGTTCCAGTGGGTCCCCTCCCCCAACCTTCTCTGAGCCTTCGGGGTTCATGTGACCTGGCCATTTAGCCCATGGTGTGCAAAAAAGTGCCGCTCAGAGGTAAAACAACTCAACGTTAAAGAACACGCTGGATGGCCTTGACGGGAGGCTACCATCTGTCTCCCAACAGCTGTTCCAGTGGGTCCCCTCCCCCAACCATCTCTGAGCCTTCGGGGTCCATGTGACCTGGCCATTTAGCCCATAGTGTGCAAAAAAGTGCCGCTCAGAGGTAAAACAACCCAACTCTTTTGCGTTTCACGAAAAGGGAGATAAGAGTTAAATTTTAACGTAAAATATTCAAAAGCTGATAGAGTGATTGCTTATTAAATAATCAAGGCTTTTAAATAACTTAAAAATGCCTACTTCGGTAGCAGCTAATAAGAGAATTCAAACAGGATCAGAGTATTTTAATTTAAAATCTAATCATTATTGCTAGCGCGGCTCATTTGGGCATTAGAACATTGCTGTAACAGTTTGATTTCTATTCTAATTCATTGAAAAGGCAATGTTCAATTAATTTGTAAATTCTTTGTAGCACCATATAAATATTTATACTGAAGCTGCAAGCTGCTATAAACAAGACATCGTGAAATTCAAAGACAGTGTTTTCTGTTGGGTTGGGTTGTTTTACCTGTGAGCGGAACTTTTTTGCACACCATGGGCTAAATGGCCAGGTCACATGAACCCCGAAGGACCCACTGGAACAGCTGTTGGGAGACAGATGGTAGCCTCCCGTCAAGGCCATCCAGCGTGTTCTTTAACGTGCACAGGGTATGGCTCTACCGCACACGGGGCCACGGCTTAATGTCCCATCCGACGGACTGCGGCCTTTCCAAGCCCATCGATGTCCCCTACTGACCGTGGGCAGGGCGGGGAATTTTGCGGAGATAAATCTCAACGCTGACCCAGCTGGGACTCGAACCTTGAACTACAGATTACGAGCCTGACGCGCTACCGACTGAGCCACCCCCGCCCCCAGTGTTTTCTGAAACATCTGAAAACTGGTGTGCTAAGGAGGGTAAGACTTTGCTCAGTCGGTAGAGCATTCACTCGTAATCTGTAGTTCCCAGGTTCGAGTCCCAGCTGGGTCAGCGTTGAGATTGATCTCCGCAAATTTCCCCGCCCTGGTGAGAAAGGTACTCCCTCGGTGAGAAAGGTACACCGATGGGCTTTGAAAAGCCCCCGTCCGTTGAATGTTTAGCCGTGGTATTGTGTGCAGGAGGGCCATACCCTGTGCGCTTTAAAGAACACGTTGTATTGACTGGAGGCTACCATCTATTTCCTTACAAATATGCAGTTAATTACTCTAATCTACCCCGCTCGGAACCTTTCTGATCTGGGTTGCTGTTTTGCCTCTGACCTGCAGCGATGGGGCGGGGGTGCTCAGTCGGTAGCGCGCCAGGCTCGTAATCTGTAGTTCCCAGGTTCGAGTCCCAGCTGGGTCAGCTTTGAGATTTATCTCCGCAAAATTTCCCCGCCCTGCCCACGGTCAGTAGGGGACACCGATGGGCTTGGAAAGGCAGCCGTCCGTCGGATGGGACGTTAAGCCGTGGCCCCGTGTGCGGGAGAGCCATACCCTGTGCACGTTAAAGAACACGCTGGATGGCCTTTACGGGAGGCTACCATCTGTCTTTCAACAGCTGTTCCAGTGGGTCCCCTCTCCCAACCTTCTCTGAGCCTTCGGTGTCCATGTGACCTGGCATTTAGCCCATGGTGTGCAAAAAAGTGCCGCTCAGAGGTAAAACAACCCAACCCAACCTGCAGCGATTTTGCACACAATGGACTAAATGGCCACAAGGACTCCAAGAGCACAAAGAAGGTTGGGGGAAGGGACAACGTCTAGAAAAGAATAGAAAAGAAACAAACGGAAGCTTCCCATGAAGGACATCCAGCGTGACAAGTGAGACAGTACTAGTCTTAAGCAAAGAATGGAGGTTTGGTTGTTTTACCTCTGAGCAGCACTTTTTTGTAGACCGTGGACTAAATGTCCAGGTCACAAGGACCCAGAGGGTTCAGAGAAGGTTGGAGGAAGAGACCCACACTATAGCTGTTGGAAGGTTGATAGTAACCTCCGGTGGGGATGGCTTAGTCGGTAGCGCGCCAGGCTCGTAATCTGTAGTTCCCAGGTTCGAGTCCCAGCTGGGTCAGCGTTGAGATTTATCTCCGCAAAATTCCCCACCCTGCCCACGATCAGTAGGGGACGCCGATGGGCTTGGAAAGGCCGCCGTCCGTCGGATGGGACGTTAAACCGTGGCCCCGTGTGCGGGAGAGCCATACCCTGAGCACGTAACAGAACACGCTGGATGGCCTTGACGGGAGGTTACCATCTATCTCCTAACAGCTGTTCCAGTGGGTCCCTTCCCCCAACCTTCTCTGAGCCTTCGGGGTCCATGTGACTTGGCCATTTAGCCATGGTGTGCAAAAAAGTGCCGCTCAGAGGTAAAACAACCCAACCCAAGTAACCTCCGGTCAAGACCATCGAGCCGTTCTTAAACGTGCACAGGGTATGACTCTCCCGCACACGGAGCCACGGCTTAACGTCCTATCCGACGGAAAGCGGTCTATCCAAGCCCATCGGTATCCCCTTTTTGACTGAGATGGGGGCTAGCGGAGGTACATCTCAATGCTGGAACAAGTGGTACTCGAATCTGGAAACTGACGATTACGAGGGTGGAGCGTTATCGAATGAGCCAACATCCGCCCCTGTGTGATCTGGCAACTTGTTTTGTTTTTTTAAAAGAAATCGCTGCTTAGAGGTAAAATATCTAATAAAATATCTATGGTTGACTACTGAATTCAGAAAAGATATCTGGCAACGATTTATTTGGGAAATTAGTGATCTGGCAACCTTCGTGTCACGTGACACGAAGGTTGCCAGATCACAGATTTCTAAAAAAATCCTTGCCAGATATTTTTTCTGAATTCTGTAATCAACCATAGTGTTCGGATACTTTTTTGAGCGACTGTACTACCTCAGGTATTAAAATTAACAGGGAATTATTTTCTAGACTAAAAAATGCTTATTATATGCTGTATTAAGGAATTGTCTTGTTGAAAAGAACAGGTTCACTATGTAGACCGTCCCTCAAAGAGGCTGAGGAGAACATAGTTACCATCGATGTATCCCCGAAGGCCTGGGAAGAGGCCAACTTGACGCCTCCTGCACGACCCAATAGCTTGACGTATAGAAGGGGAATTGTTTTTTGAAAGTGCCTCACATTTACCATGTTCGCAAAGGAGTTTCGATCGATGGTTGTGTTTTTGAAGATTTGGAAGAAAGGGGTCTTTTCTGACGGAAGGGTTCTTCGAAAAAGCGGAATATTATGAGAGGGGATAGAGAAGAAGGTGGGGGAGGTTGGGGGAGGGGTAAGGACGACGTTGTGTGCTTTTTTGCGCTGATAAGAGGGGAGACGTTAAGAGAGGAAGAATGGGAAACTGCAAAGGAGTTTCTTGTGTCGCCAAAGTGGACAGATATTGCTTTTGTATTGCTACTGCTGGAGCGACATTTCGTCCTCAGTTTTCGTTTTTCGTAGTTTAGTTTCATTTTAGATTTTGTTCCTTTTCTGTTACAGGGAATGGGAAGAGAGCGGGGGGTGGGGGGTAGTAAATGGGGGGAAGGGTTCTGGGGAGTGTAGGAGCAAATGATGACAGGCTAAAACGATTGCGTGATGCGGATATGTCAGGAGGATGTGTTGGGAAAGATTTTTAAAGCAAGGCATTTGCTCGAGGGGAATTTTCGTTTTACATGGATATCGGTTCTTTCTAGAGAAAGGGAGATTATGTGAGGGGGCGGGGGCAGCCGTTATTTCGTTAGACCAGTGGCAGTGAGCCTGCTCCGCAAAATTCCCCGCCCTGCCTACGGTCATTAGGGGACACCGATGGGCTTGGAAAGACCGCCGTCCGTCGGATGGGACGTTAAGCCGTGGCTCCGTGTGCGGGAGAGCCATACCCTATGCACGTTAAAGAACACGCTGGATGGCCTTGACGGGAGGCTACCATCTGTCTCCCAACAGCTGTTCCAGTGGGTCCCCTCCTCCAACCTTCTCTGAGCCTTTGGAGTCCATGTGACCTGGCCATTTTAGCCCATGGTGTGCAAAAAAGTGCCGCTCAGAGGTAAAACAACCCAACGTTAAAGAACACGCAGGATGGCCTTGACGGGAGGCTACCATCTGTCTCCCAACAGCTGTTCCAGTGGGTCCCCTCCCCCAACCTTCTCTGAGCCTTCGGAGTCCATGTGACCTGACCATTTAGCCCATGGTGTGCAAAAAAGTGCCGCTCAGAGGTAAAACAACCCAACGTTAAAGAACACGCTGGATGGCCTTGACGGGAGGCTATCATCTGTCTCCCAACAGCTGTTCCAGTGGGTCTTCTCCCCCAACCTTCTCTGAGCCTTTGGGGTCCATGTGACCTGGCCATTTAGCCCATGGTGTGCAAAAAAGTGCCGCTCAGAGGTAAAACAACCCAACCCAACCATTCAATGCATATTTTAGAAAATGTAAACCGTTTAATTTATATTCGCATTGACGTAACACGGGAATTCCGTAATATTTTTATAGGTATTATGTTTGCCAAATATCGTGTATGTATCGCTATCGAAAAACGCAATAAAAATTAAACTTAATCCTGTTTTTTTTTTCATTATTGAACTTCTTCTGTAATCAACAACACAATTAATATTGACCCAAATGTATGCTTCAAGAGCGCTGGCTGAAACTAAAGATCACACACCTACAGAAGAAAAAAAAAATAAAAAAGATGAAAAAGTATATTAAGTAAATAACATTTTATTATCCCCACAGCGAATTTAAACAGCTAAAATAAAGCCACTTTAGAAAACAACATAAAGGGAACGAGAAATAACAGGCTCTAAGGCCTGTTATTCCTACTTTAAGCTGAGAAAAAAAGTAAACAAGAGCCTATCAGAACTGTTAAAACGTAGCAAGGCAATTATATCGCCTTGAATGGGCTGGCAGGCGCAATCCTTCATCAATACGTGTTGGGTGTTAGTCTTAAGTCATGATTCACGATTCGTTGTGTCGTTTACAACCCTATTGAGCAAATGCATCTTCCTGGACTCGTAAAACTTTTACGTCGCCTTTGCCATTAAAAGATAGATGTACAACGAGAGAAAACACGGAGAAATACAATCCACGTGAACTCATCTTGCTACAAGACTTCTTCGATATTCCGGTTGCCATAGTAACCCCAACGTGAGTGGGAGAAGAGAGTTTGAAGAGTCAGACGCTGTTTACAGGGAATAAAAATCCGATGTCTTACCCTCCAGGGAAACATAAAATGCGAAGATTTTAAGGCTCCGAAAGCATTATCGAAAGTATTGGTGGCAACAGCTTCGTCCTTGATGGGTATTTAATTTCTGAAAATCGAGTGAAGATATTTTCGGAAGATGAGGAGATGATCGTGGCGTCAGTTTGCCGGTTTGGAGAAGCATACGCGAAGATGTGATAGAATGAGAGAGGGAATAGGGGCGAAAGTTTGGATGTTGAGTAAACGGTTCGAATTGCAGTCTTAAGTATCTCAGTTTTGAGTTTTGTGTTCTATAGCTATTCAAGTTATTGTTGTACAGTCGCTCAAAAAAGTGTCCGAACACTACGGTTGATTACAGAATTCAGAAAAAATATCTGGCAACGATTTTTTTAGAGATTAGTGATCTGGCAACCTTCGTGTCACGTGATTACAGAATTCAGGAAAAATATCTGCAGCGTGTACAGCAACTGGACACGCTCCAGTTATCGTTCACAGCAAATTGGAGCGTGTGCAGTTACTGCACACGCTCCAGTTTGCTGTGAACGGTAACTGCACACGCTCAATATTTCCGTGAGTGAGCCCACACGATCTAGTATCAAAATAATATGACCACCTACAGTCGCTCAAAAAAGTATCCGAACACTACGGTTGATTACAGAATTCAGAAAAAATATCTGGCAACGATTTTTTTAGAGATTAGTGATCTGGCAACCTTCGTGTCACATGATTACAGAATTCAGGAAAAATATCTGGAGCGTGTACAGCAACTGTACACGCTCCAGTTACCATTCACAGCAAACTGGAGCGTGTGCAGTTGCTGCAGACGCTCCAGCAACCTTCGTGTCACGTGACACGAAGGTTGCCAGTTCACTAATTCCTAAAAAAAAAATCTTTGCCAGATATTTTTTCTCAATTCTGTAATCAGCCATAGTGTTCGGACACTTTTTTGAGCGACTGTACTTTAGAAATCTTCACCAACACAATAATTTCAGACATATAAAAATTAATCTTAATACAAACAATTTATTTTTCGTTGCTGTAATAAATCTTGATTCACGTGATCAATCATCAAAACATTTTTAAGCACCACGTCTCCTTCATTTTTCCGCAACTCTTCCGGAGAATCATTCTCTCTAGACGTTCGCGCTTCGAAATCAACTCTACCATCAAGAAGGCAAACTGACAGCCATCTAATAAGAAAGAAAAACGCCATCGACGCGGAATCCTTAAGTCCGATCGTGTTATCAGTCGTCTCCTTGTACCTCTCTCTCACTCGATGCACATTCATTTCCGCCAACAAGACGCGAATCGCTCTCCATGCTACACGAATGCCATCGATAACATGAAGACCTGACACGAAATTACGGATCCCATTCCCATCGATCTCATCCGACTCGACAGTAGACCCCCCTCAAGGCAACTATTGTTAAGCTTTTTTTATTCTTTATTTCTTCTCTTTCCCCCCTCCTTCCCTGACTATTCTTTTTTCACTGTCGTTCTAAACATATCGCTGTTTCTTACAACGGTGGTTGCTGCTGACATTCAGAAGTGGACTTAACAAGTGCTCCAGAGGTTTCTAACGTGTCTCTTATACCCCCCCCCCCAACTCTTCAACTCCCAGTTCCTCTTCTGCTTCCCCTTGGATCTTTTCGTTCCTGTCAGTTTTCTTTCTTTATCTTTATTCTTTCCATTTGAATTTCTTATTCGGCTCTACTCACTGGCATCTTCTCTCACTTTTCACTCCTCCTCGTCCTCCGAAGGCTTGTCCCCTCAGCAAATCCTCGTCGCGTCAGGGTGCGTCTACTTTTCTCTCTGGCTCCCGAGATGAGAATTCCTCTTTGTGCTTGATTTATGGAGGTCGATAATAAAGACAAACCGCTCAAACCTCCTGCACACCCGAGGCGAGAGAGTGCTGATAACTCAGATGAGCTGAGACGACGTCAGCAGGAATAAGGGAGAAGAAGAGAAAAAACAAAAGGGAAAATGAGAAAGAAGCAGAGGAAAAGAGCGAAAGAAGTAGAGGGAATGAGAGAAGAGGAAAAGACAGAAAGAACTAGAGAGAAAGAGAGAAGAAGAAAGGAGAGAAAGAAGACGAGTGAAGAGGGAGAAGAAAGATGGAAAAACAGAAAGAATAAGGAGGAAAGAGAGAAAGAAGTAGAGGGAAGTGAGAAGAGGAAAAGAGAGAAAGAAGTAGAGGGAAAGTGAGAAGAGGAAAAGAGAGAAAGAAGTAGAGGGAAAAAGAGAGAGAGAGTAGAGGGAAAGTGAGAAGAGGAAAAGAGAGAAGAAGAAAAAAGAGAAAGAAATAGAGGGAAAGAGAGAAAGAAGTAGAGAGAAAGAGAGAAGAAGAAAAAAGAGAAAGAAGTAGAGGGAAAGAGAGAAAGAGAGAAGAAGAAAAGAGAGAAAGAAGACGAGTGAAGAGGGAGAAGAAAGATGGAAAAACAGAAAGACTAAGGAGGAAAGAGAGAAAGAAGTAGAGGGAAAGAAAGAAAGAAATAGAGCGAAAGAGAGAAAGAAGTAGAGAGAAAGAGAGAAGAAGAAAAGAGAGAAAGCAGTAGAGGAAAGAGAGAAAGAAGTAGAGAGAAGAAGAAAAGAGAGAAAGAAGACAAGTGAAGAGGGAGAAGAAAGATGGAAAAACAGAAAGAATAAGGAGGGAAGAGAGAAAGTGAGAAGAAGAAAAGAGAGAAAGAAGACGAGTGAAGAGGGAGAAGAAAGATGGAAAAACAGAAAGACTAAGGAGGAAAGAGAGAAAGAAGTAGAGGGAAAGAAAGAAAGAAATAGAGCGAAAGAGAGAAAGAAGTAGAGAGAAAGAGAGAAGAAGAAAAGAGAGAAAGCAGTAGAGGAAAGAGAGAAAGAAGTAGAGAGAAAGAGAGAAGAAGAAAAGAGAGAAAGAAGACAAGTGAAGAGGGAGAAGAAAGATGGAAAAACAGAAAGAATAAGGAGGGAAGAGAGAAAGAAGTAGATGGAAAAAGAGAAGAGGAAAAGAGGAAAAGAAGTAGAGAGAAAGAGAAAAGAAGAAAAGAGAGAAAGAAGACGAGTGAAGAGGGAGAAGAATCATGTAAAAACAGAAATAAGAAGGAAAGAGAGAAATAAGTAGAGGGAAAGAGAGGAAGAAGAGAGGAAAGAGAGAAAGGAGATGAGGAAACAGAGAAAGAAGAAAAGAGGAAAGAGAGGAAAGAGAGAAAGAAGCAGAGAGAAAGTGAGAAAGAGAAGAGACGAAAGAGATAAAGAAGCAGAGTAAAAGAGAGAAAGAAGTGAGGGAGAGAAACAAGAGGAAAAGAGAGAAAGAGAGAAAGAAGATGAGTGAAGAGAGAGAGAGAGAGAAGCAGAGGAAAAGGGAGAAGGAAGATGGAAAAACAGAAAGAATAAGGAGGAAAGAGAGGAAGAAGTAGAGGGAAAGAGAGAAAAAAGAAGAGAGGGAAGAGAGAAAGAAGCAGAGGGAAAGTGAGAAAGAGAAGAGAAGAAAGAGAGAAAGATGCGATGGAAAAAATAGTAAAATGGAGATTGCGATAGAAATAATAGTAAGATGGAGATTGTGGAGAGTAAGATGGAAATTATGGTAAAGAAATGTGATCATGATAGAGAAAACAATAAGATTGATATTGCAAAGGAGGTAATAGTAAAATAGAGATTGTGATAGAGTTGAAATAGTAAGATAGAGTTTGTGGTAAGATCAATAGTAAGATGCATTCTCATCATGATAAAATTCGTTTGGGTTGGTAATAAAATAGTAACTGTATTTATGCACTGTAATGCCTCTTTTATAAAGAAACTAATTCCAATAATTCAAAAGTATTGTAGAGTTTATAAATTAAATTGTAATTTAAAGATTCCTCTATCTTTTATTATATTAACATACATGAAATACTATTTTATTGAAAGCGTAGTTGATGAAAAGAAACTTTGGGAATGTATTAGGAGATTTCAACTAAAGATAATGATTATGGTGCTAGGATTAAAAACGTAGTAATAGTTATGGTTACGTTAGGATAATAATCATGTCATAGCAATTACTACTAGAAATGAGGAAAAATATCAGTCTTAACTATTAGCAGCAGACAGGGATGAAAATATTGATGAAATATCAACGGATATACTCAGAAACAAATACATAAATATAAAGATTGAAATAAGATGGCAAATTGGAATCGTAATACATTTTTAATACAGTCGATCAAAAAAATATCCGAACACTATGGTTGATTACAGAATTCAGAAAAAATATCTGGCAACGATTTTTTTAGAAATTAGTGATTTGGCACCCTTCGTGTCACGTGATTACAGAATTCAGGAAAAATGGCTGGAGCGTGTACATCAACTGTACACGCTCCAGTTACCGTTCACAGCAAACTGGAGCGTGTGCAGTTACTGCACACGCTCCAGTTTGCTGTGAACGGTAACTGCACACGCTCAATATTTCCGTGAGTGAGCCCACACGATCTAGTATCAAAATAATATGACCACCTACAGTCGCTCAAAAAAGTATCCGAACACTACGGTTGATTACAGTATTCAGAAAAAATATCTGGCAACGATTTTTTTTTTTAGAAATTAGCGATTACCAGATCGCTAATTTTTAACAAAGAAATCGTTGCCAGATATTTTTTCTGAATTCTGTAATCAACCGTAGTGTTCGGATACTTTTTAGAGCGACTGTACCTATATTCTTGTCACAAGAAATGAAATGTAGACGCAAGCGATGAAGATGGGTAACACTGATGATGGATTAAAGATTTATCAGGATAAATATTGATGGAGCTGGCTGCTGCTGTACTTTATGTTATGTCCTGATTACATTGCTTGAGGCGGATGTTGCAATTTGCTTGGTTTTGGCTCTCAGATGGAAAGATGCTGCGACTAATGGATATGTTTGAGTGTTAGGAATCCCTGACCGCATCTTGAGACGACTGAAAAAGAAACTGAATGGAATAGATAATCATGGCGGTTTCTTATATAGTCAATAATAGATTCCGCTTACTCTCACTATGGCGTAGGGGAGAGGAGGGGGACGATCGACTTAAGGTCGTTTGTCGAATTTAACCCCCCCCCCCCTCCCGATAGGGGACCACCTTGTCGTGGTGGTGGTGGGGGGGGGGGGGGGCTAGGGCCCAGCAACCCGGCTGAAGGCTGTGCTGACCGGATTGGTCCCCCGGTTGGACATGGCTAAGGCCAACCGAGGTTGAAGATACTGCTGGCCGGCTTGATTGTCGGTCAGATGGTGACGGCGTCGGAGACCTCACCTCTCAGGAGACCTGTGTGGTCTGTTCGACGGCTCTGCCGAAAGGTCTGAGCCCGCCTTGTAGGCACGAGCTGTCCAAAAAGTCTGGGTCTTACTAAGAGTCTCCACCCCGGGTGCCGATCGAGCTTGGATCTATATATCCTTGCACATTTGCAAACCGGGGAATAGATTAAAGTAAGGTTTCTTCCGGTGGTCAGCTTTCCTTCTATAGGACTGCTGCCATGTGAGGCTGGGGTTGAGGTGCGCCTATAGGGCGTATTCCTTGCCCCCGGCTCTAGATGGTCATGGCTTTTCATAACCAGGTAGTGCTGTACAAGCGGAACCGGGAATTGCCGTGGTTGCATAAGATCGCAAGGAAAGAGATTCATTGTCGAATGGGACGTTAAGCCTTGTCTTGGTGCAGTAGAGACGCACTGTTTGCACTGTTAAAGGGTACGATGGATGGCCTTTACGGGAGTTTTCGATCTGTTTCTTAACATGGGGACCTTGTGACCTGGTCACTTAGCCCGTTCTGTTCAAAAAAGCGCCGCTCTAAGGTAAAATCTTTGCACTTTAAATAGCGCGTTGGATGGCCTTGATGAGAGGTTACCATCTTTCTCCTAACCTCTGTCCAGTGGGTCCCCTTCCCTCGGCCTTCTCTGAGCCCATGGGGCCTTGTGACCTGGCCATTTAGCCCATTCTGTTAAAAAAAGTGCAACTCAGAGGTAAAACATCATCATCATCATCATCATCCTCAAGCAGCCATGGGCTACGGAGATCCAACCAGATTGTGCAATTTAGTTCTCCAAGCAAGTCTGTCCTGAGCTACATCTGCTGCATCCGGCCACTGCACACCAATTCTAACAAGGTCCTGTTTGACATTGTCTATCCACCGCATCCTAGGTCTCCCCTTCTTTCTGAGGCCTTTAGGCACACTGTTCATAACCCTATTCGCCAATCTATAATTATCCATACGGGCAACATGGCCAAACCAACGGAGTCTCTCTCTGCACAATATGCTGCTTAAAGGAGGTTGCAAACTCCTTTGCCTAACCTCATCATTAGTTACAAAGTTAAACCACCTAATACCCAAGATACTGAGTAAGCATTTGGAATCAAAAGCATATAGTTTCCTTTATCTTGTTTACACAGCGTCCAGGTTTCACTACCATAACTAACCCTAGAAATAACCAAACTATTATACAGTCTAATTTTAGACTTTAGGTGTATACCCCTATTTCTCCACACTCTCCATAGATTCTTAAAAGTCCCAGCAGCAATCCCTATTCGTCTGTTAATCTCATGCCGCACATCACCATTATCTGTTACATAGCTCCCAAGATAATTAAACTGTGACACCTGCTCAAGACTGCAACCATTCAGATTAATTGAATCACAGCCTGCTTGACCAATTTTCATCACTTTAGTTTTCTCTCTGTTTATAACCAAACCTACTCTACTACCAGTTTCATCAACAGCTCGAATGAAAGAGTTCATCTCATCAACATCATTTGCCAAAAGGGCTAAATCATCAGCATAATCTAAATCAGAAATTTTCGTATCTCCAGTCCATTTAAGGCCAAAATCTTTCCCTTGAAGTGAATTTCGCATAACATAATCAATAACCAAACTAAAGAGAAAAGGAGACAAAATGCACCCTTGTCGAACACCAGAAGTAATGCTAAACCAATTGCTACAAGACTTACCAACCCTCACACACGACTCAGTGTTATTATAGAGAGCTTTCATTATGTTAACTAACTTGTCTGGTATACCATATGATCTCACAATCAACCACAAATTATGACGATCAACAGAGTCGAAAGCCTTTTTGAAATCAACAAAGCTAGCAACCAAAGGTTTCTGAAACTCTAAACATTTCTCAAGAATCTGCCTAAGTGAAAATATCTGATCCACACATCCCCTACCACTTCTGAATCCACATTGCTCATCACGCAATTGCCTCAACCCAATCTAAAAATATCCTCAAGTTCATAGTCACTTATAAAAAATAAAATCACAAGTCCTCTCTAAAAATAGAAGTTAAAAAAAGGAAATAAACCATGTCGTGCGATTTGCGAGCAGTTTTTCTCAAACAGTATTCCCTTTCGTCTCCATGTTGCATTGATCCTGTCGCTGTTGTCAGAAGAGTATGTCACGTTTCACAGGAAAAAATCCTATAATAGCAAGAAATATACTTTCGCTCCTACCACTTTTCTTAAATCGAGTTTTTGATCCATTTCAATACTTTCACATCGCAAATACCGTCTCTTTCTTTGTCTTTTTCCCGTCTCTCGTATGCAAGCTTGTTCGTCTGTTTATAAGATCAGTTTTACTGATTCCATGGGGGTAAAATGTAAGATCCCACTTTTTTATTGGATTGTTTCCGTCTGGTTGATCATTCTGTCCCCCTTTCTTTTGTCTGGTGAGTCGTTCCGTCCGTTTTTCTATCTGGTTCGCCACTCCGTCTTTTTCTCTGTCAAGTTTGCCAGTCTGTCCTTTTTCTGTCTGATCCTTCAGTCTATCCGTTTTTCTGTCTGATCCTTCAGTCTGTCCGTTTTTCTGTCTGATCCTTCAGTCTGTCCGTTTTTCTGTCTGATTCTTCAGTCTGTCCGTTTTTCTGTCTGATCCTTCAGTCTCTCCGTTTTTCTGTCTGATCCTTCAGTCTCTCCGTTTTTCTGCCTGATCCTTCAGTCTCTCCGTTTTTCTGTCTGATCCTTCAGTCTGTCCATTTTTCTGTCTGATCCTTCAGTCTGTCCGTTTTTCTGTCTGATCCTTCAGTCTCTCCGTTTTTCTGTCTGATCCTTCAGTCTCTCCGTTTTTCTGTCTGATCCTTCAGTCTGTCCATTTTTCTGTCTGATCTTTCAGTCCGTCCTTTTTCTGTCTGATCCTTCAGTCTGTCCGTTTTTTCTGTCTGATCCTTCAGTCTGTCCATTTTTCTGTCTGATCCTTCAGTCTATCCATTTTTTCTGTCTGATCCTTCAGTCTCTCCGTTTTTCTGTCTGATCCTTCAGTCTGTCCATTTTTCTGTCTGATCCTTCAGTCTGTCCGTTTTTTCTGTCTGATCCTTCAGTCTCTCCGTTTTTCTGTCTGATCCTTCAGTCTGTCCATTTTTCTGTCTGATCCTTCAGTCTGTCCATTTTTCTGTCTGATCCTTCAGTCTGTCCATTTTCCTGTCTGATCCTTCAGTCTGTCCGTTTTTTCTGTCTGATCCTTCAGTCTCTCTGTTTTTCTGTCTGATCCTTCAGTCTGTCCATTTTTCTGTCTGATCCTTCGGTCTGTCCGTTTCATCTGTCTGATACTTCAGTCTGTCCACTTTTTCTGTCTGATCCTTCAGTCTGTCCGTTTTTCTGTCTGATCCTTCAGTCTGTCCGTTTTTTCTGTCTGATCCTTCAGTCTGTCCATTTTTCTGTATGATCCTTCAGTCTGTCCATTTTTCTGTCTGATCCTTCAGTCTGTCCGTTTTTCTGTCTGATCCTTCAGTCTGTCCGTTTTTCTGTCTGATCCTTCAGTCTGTCCGTTTTTCTGTCTGATCCTTCAGTCTCTCCGTTTTTCTGTCTGATCCTTCAGTCTGTCCGTTTTTTCTGTCTGATCCTTCAGTCTGTCCATTTTTCTGTCTGATCCTTCAGTCTGTCCATTTTTTCTGTCTGATCCTTCAGTCTCTCCGTTTTTCTGTCTGATCCTTCAGTCTGTCCATTTTTCTGTCTGATCCTTCAGTCTGTCCGTTTTTTCTGTCTGATCCTTCAGTCTCTCCGTTTTTCTGTCTGATCCTTCAGTCTGTCCATTTTTCTGTCTGATCCTTCAGTCTGTCCATTTTTTCTGTCTGATCCTTCAGTCTCTCCGTTTTTCTGTCTGATCCTTCAGTCTGTCCGTTTTTTCTGTCTGATCCTTCAGTCTGTCCGTTTTTTCTGTCTGATCCTTCAGTCTGTCCGTTTTTCTGTCTGATCCTTCAGTCTGTCCGTTTTTTCTGTCTGATCCTTCAGTCTGTCCGTTTTTCTGTCTGATCCTTCAATCTGTCCGTTTTTCTGTCTGATCCTTCAGTCTCTCCGTTTTTCTGTCTGATCCTTCAGTCTGTCCGTTTTTTCTGTCTGATCCTTCAGTCTGTCCGTTTTTCTGTCTGATCCTTCAGTCTGTCCGTTTTTCTGTCTGATCCTTCAGTCTCTCCGTTTTTCTATCTGATCCTTCAGTCTGTCCGTTTCTTTATATGGTCCATCAGTTTTTTCAGCTTTAGACAGAAAAACTAACAAACTGACGGGTGTGGTCCGTCTTTTGCTCTCAGACGGACCAGTCAGTCTGTCCGTTTTTCCCTCTGATCTATCAGTCTTCTTATTCTTTGTCTGGCCCTTCGTAAGTCCATTTCTCAACCTGGCTCGTCAGTCTCTACATTTCTCCGTTTCATCCGTCAATTTGTCCGTTTCATCCGTCAATTTGTCCGTTTCTCTATTCCCTCTTTGTCCGGCTCATCAGTCTGTCCGTTTCTTTATCTGGTCTATTCATTTTCTATTTTTCTGTCCCTCCATTTCTCTGTCTGTTCATCCATCTGTCCACCTCTCTCCCTCACCCGATTGTTTGTCCCTTTCCATCCGTTCACCCGCTCATCGTTCCTCTCTGCTCATCTGCTCATCGTTCTCTCCGCTCATCCGCTCATCGTTCTCTCCGTTCATCTGCTCATCGTTCCTTTCGTCTTTGTTTCTACAGATATAAGATCCAACAATTGGTCCAATTGTTTAATCCTTCATTGCATCTCTGTTAGGCCCGTTTCTCTGTGTTAGATACTCCCATCTCTCAGCCTCTCCGCATCGGTTCGTGTATCTGTCCCTCTGGTCGCCATTATATCGCTCATTTTCCAAAAGATAAACCCTCTATCCATTTCCATGTCATCGCATACGCCTTTCTCCTTTTCCCTTTTTCGGTTGTTATGACACCCGTTTCGTCTTCTGTTGCTAGGATACCCACCTCTTCATCTTCCGTCCTTTCATCCACTCTAAAACTCCAAAGGCTTTCCTCCCATCATGCGTGTGCATTTTAGCACCTCAGCGGAAATCATTTATAAATTCCAACCCAACTTCTGTCTCCTCTTTCAGCGACTGCGAAGAATGCAGATATGGCCACACAGAAAGTGGCTTGAGCGATTTAGCGTTATTTAACATTATCAAACTTTCTTTTAACGTTCTTATCACCCAAACATTATTTTTTTATGTGGCCATCCATAGCTTATAAGCTTTTACTCTCCTACGCATCAACGGAAGGAGATAAGAAAAAAAAAACTTGGTTTCCAAAGCAACGCATCATCCCATTTTTCCGCATACGCAGATGAGGGATGATGACCAGACCTCTCGGCTTCTAAAGATCACTTTCGCCTCCTCCTATTCGTTGACCGCGTTTTCCTATTCGACCGGAAACAGCATCACGCGACGACGCACCCATCGATCAAACTTCCGCCTTTCACGAGCTTCGTTCCCTTCCTGTCTTCCCCCCTACTTCTCCCCTCCCATCCTCCTCCTCCCTCGTGTTGCTTTAGTTCCACCAACCTCTCTCCTCGTCTCTCTTACCAGTTCGGGTTTCGATTTTCCGATCCGAACACCTCCACTCGTTACGGTTTCATCAGCTGATGGGCCAAAGAGGGAGGAGGATGGAGCCTCCAAGTCATGAGAGCAAAGTCAGCCTCACATTTACACCCTGGAGAGAGAGAGAAATATTAAGACATGACAGGTACAGGATAAAGAAAGAAGAATGCAATGAAGCGAAGAGAAAAAGCTGAGCGATTAACCGGATGTTATTGTCAGGTCCGAAGCTTGGGCAACGAACAACAGAGATATCAGTTTGTTGTTATGGCATTTGAAAGTAAGGTTGTGACGTGTATACTTCCGTCTTAATGTTATTTATTAGACGTTTTTAACGTTTGTTGGATGTGCTGTGTGGTAATGAGTTGGGTTGGGTTGTTTTACCTCTGAGCGGCACTTTTTTGCACACCATGGGCTAAATGGCCAGGTCACATGGACCCCGAAGGCTCAGAGAAGGTTGGGGGAGGGGACCCACTGGAACAGCTGTTGGGAGACAGATGGCAGCCTCCCGTAAAGGCCATCCAGCGTGTTCTTTAACGTGCACAGGGTATGGCTCTCCCGCACACGGGGCCACGGCTTAACGTCCATCCGACGGACGGCGGCCTTTCCAAGCCCATCGGTGTCACCTACTGATCGTGGGCAGGGCGGGGAATTTTGCGGAGATAAATATCAACGCTGACCCAGCTGGGACTCGAACCTGGGAACTACAGATTACGAGCCTGGCGCGCTACCGACTGAGTCCTGTGTGTCCCGCCCCACTGTGTAGTAATGAAAATGAAGGGAAAAAAAAGTGCCAGTCAAAGGAACATTTTTGCGCATAATTAACTAAATTGCAAGGTTACGAAGAACCCTAAAGGTTGGATAGGGTTTCAGTTGTTTTACCTCAGAGCGTCACTTTTTTTGCACATATTGAGTTAAATGGCAAGGCCACAAGGACCCACAAGGGTTCAGACAAAGTAGGGCAGAAGGGAACCCACTGACAGATGGTAGTCTCCCGTCAAGGCCATCCAGCGTGTCCTTTAAAGTGCAGAGGTTATGTTCTCCCGTACACGGGGCCACGGCTTAACGTTCCATCCGACGGACGGTGGCCTTTCCTAACCCATCGGTGTCCCGTACTGACCATGGACTGTGCGGGAAGTTTTGCGGAGATAAATCTCAACGTTGGACCAGCTGGGACTCGAACTTGGGAAACTGCAGATTACGAACTTGAAGGAAGGTCATCAAACTGTTACTTGGATTACTTCAACCATCCTATTGAGAACCTTTCGCATCCTTGTGACCTGGACATTTTGCTAAATTTTTTATTTAAAACAAAGTACGTTTAGTTCAAAGATAAGCTAAATAAGATAAGTTAAATTGATTCGTAACAGATATCGCAACTACAATCAGCCGGGGTATCTGCAATAACAAATCACTACTCGGTTGGAATAGGGAAAACATTTTCTTCTCTTCCCTTATCTAGCTACGAGGGCTCTCATGACTTGGCTTTTTAGCCGATTCTGTCCAAAGAAGTGACCATCATACCTCAGGGGGGTGGGGGCTCAGTCGGTAGCGCGCCAGGCTCGTAATCTGCAGTTCCAGGTTCGAGTCCCAGCTGGGTCAGCGTTGAGATTTATCTCCGCAAAACTCCCCGTCCTTCTCACGGTCAGTAGGGGAAACCGATGGGCTTGGAAAGACCTCTGTGTCCGACCGTGGTTCCGTGTGCGGGAGAGCCATACCCTGTGCACGTTAAAGAACACGCTGGATGGCCTTGACGGGAGGCTACCATCTGTCTCCCAACAGTTGTTCGAGTGGGTCCCCTCCCCCAACCTTCTCTGAGCCTTCGGGGTCCTTGTGACCTGGCCATTTAGCCCATGGTGTGCAAAAAAAATTGCCGCTCAGAGGTAAAACAACCCAACGTTAAAGAACACGCTGAATGGCCTTGACGGGAGGCTACCATCTGTCTCCCAACAGCAGTTCCAGTGGGTCCCCTCCCCCAACCTTCTCTGAGCCTTCGGGGTCCATGTGACCTGGCCATTTAGCCCATGGTGTGCAAAAAAAATTGCCGCTCAGAGGTAAAACAACCCAACGTTAAAGAACACGCTGGATGGCCTTGACGGGAGGCTACCATTTGTTTCCCAACAGCTGTTCCAGTGGGTCCCCTCTCACAACCTTCTCTGAGCCTTCGGGGTCCATGTGACCTGGCCATTTAGCCCATGGTGTGCAAAAAAAATTGCCGCTCAGAGGTAAAACAACCCAACGTTAAAGAACACGCTGGATGGCCTTGACGGGAGGCTACCATCTGTCTCCCAACAGCTGTTCCAGTGGGTCCCCTTCCCCAACCTTCTCTGAGCCTTTGGGGTCCATGCGACCTGGCCATTTAGCCCATTGTGTGCAAAAAAGTGCCGCTCAGAGGTCTGCACACAATTACCATAACAGAAAATATTCCTGTTTCAAAAAGAAAAAAAAAACTTTAACTTGTCCAACTGATTAAAGACACTGCTAAGCAATTTACCTATTCCTCAAACCTGTTTCATGGCGTATTTTTAATAACCCGTCATCAGAACTAAACTGATAATAAAACTGCTAACGATATTTTTTACTGCTTTGCTCAAGGTTTGATGTCCAAACCCAACCCCTTTTTTTACTCTTCTTATATTCTTTACTTTTTGAATTTTCATTCCGTCCACGATTCTGACGGGCAGCAGGATCATTCGTCACTTCTTGTCATCCCACTCACTTCCCCATGTGTGGGTTTTAGACTTTGCACCATCACCACAGGAGGCGAAGGCGAGCCCCTCACGGTCATTGCCTACACTCTAGGCGCATGCGTGTGGCTTTACGTGGGTCCTGGGTCTGTGGAGGCGTGTAAGCGCCCTCTTCTCTAACACACGTCGTAAGAAGACAAGGTCACGCCTACAAACTTCAATCATTGCCAATATTAGAAAGTGAAGGTAGGCTATTATCGACCGAGCTGGACGTATACTTCAGATGAAAATTCTAGAAAGAAAAGTATACGGTGGGGGGGAGGGGGGAGGGAGGTAGAAGGGCTCTTTTAACTATGAGCATTACTTTTCTTTTTTCATACGCGATTGCCGAGTGTTTAGCGCGTTTGGGTACTTATCAAAGGAATCGGGATTCGAACCAGGATAAAGTACGGATTTCTTTTCTGCCGAGGTTAGGCCTTCTTCACAGATCTTTACGGCGTATTGTACAGTCGCTCAAAAAACTACTGCTTAGGGTTATTTCTTGCGCATGCGAAACTTTGGGAACATACCCACGGTCAGTAGGGGACACCGATGGGTTTGGAAAGCATGCCGTCCGTCGGATGGGACGTAAAGCCGTGGTTCCGTGTGCGGGAGAGCACATACTCTGTGCACGTTAAAGAACACGCTGGATGGACTTAACGGGAGGCTACCATCTGTCCAGTGGTTTCCCTTCCCCAACCTTCTCTGAGTCATTGGGGTCCTTGTGACTTGGCCATTTAGCCCCTTGTGTGCGAAAACTGTTCCGCTCAGAGGTAAAATTATCCCACCCATACAATATGTTGTTTTAACGTGAACAGGGTATATCTCTTCTGCGCACAGCGTCCACGGCCCTTTCTCACCCACGGATACTTCATGGTGGAGAGTTTATCGGTGATAAAACTCAGTGGAACTCGAACTTATTAACTACAGATTACGAACTGGTCTCTCTACCAACAAAGTCAACTCCTGCCCCCCCCCCCGGGGGCGGGGGGGGCTCAGTCGGTAGCGCGCCAGGCTCGTAATCTGTAGTTCTCAGGTTCGAGTCCCAGCTGGGTCGGCGTTGAGATTTATCTCCGCAAAATTCCCCGCCCTGCCCACGGTCAATAGGGGACACCGATAGGCTTGGAAAGGCCGCCGTCCGTCGTATGGGACGTTAAGCCGTGGCCCGTGTGCGGGAGAGCCATACCCTGTGCACGTTAAAGAACACACTGGATGGCCTTGACGGGAGGCTACCATCTGTCTCCCAACAGCTGTCCCAGTGGGTACCCTCCCCCAACCTTCTCTGAGCCTTCGGCGTCCATGTGATCTGGCCATTTAGCCCATAGTGTGCAAAAAAGTGCCGCTCACAGGTAAAACAACCCAACGTTAAAGAACACGCTGGATGGCTTTGACGGGAGGTTACCATCTGTCTCCCAACAGTTGTTCCAGCGGGTTCCCTCCCCCAACCTTCTCTGAGCCTTTGGGGTCCATGTGACCTGGCCATTTAGCCCATGGTGTGCAAAAAAGTGCCGCTCAGAGGTAAAACAACCGAACCCAACAACCTTGCCACCCCTCCCCCCCCCCCCAAAAAAAAATTGACTGACATATATCGAACGAACATTCTGATAGTATCATGATCGCTTCTTATCAAACAATTCTTGGTCGTCATTAGATACTTAAAATCCATCGTTTTTGTATTTCATTCGACAAGATATTCATTTTGTTTAAAAAAGAAAAACCTCTTAATTGAAAAATCTATTCATGATAAAGAAAAAAAAAAGAACAAGCCGGTAGTAGATAATAGAATCAGCACTGGACGGCTAAAAAAAAAATGAAGGATATTTACATCATCTTCGCGAATATTGGAATAAAAAAAGTGATCATTTCAAGACACGGAAGCAATGTGAAGAGCAATACGCATTTGTTGTAAAGGACAATGAAAGAATGAATACAAGGGATGCTTTGAAAACGGAGAAGTATTAAATCACACATCTTCATTATTTGAAAATGTGCATGTTAGTATTCTAAGCGCTGATGAATAATTTATGTCATCCTAATTGTTCTTAGTTTTCCCTCGAAAAGGAAATCATTTCGACTGTCTTTTGTGCGCGAGAAGCTTGGGAAAGAGACTTTTAGCACAATAACATAACTTCTGGATATAATCCTAAATAATTAAATCAATAAACTGCTCATTAACAGTCAGGATGTGGAAGAACATCTTGCAGTTAATAACGGAGTTTGTGATGCTTATGAAATATTCAAGGCTTTATCTGACAATTTTGCTTTGCTGCTGAACTAGGTCCAAATTTTACGCATGCAGATTGGCGAATGTTGTCCAAGGGATGCTTTGCACAGATGGGAATGAAACTGTTCATTGCTTGGCCTAGAATTGTTCTTCTGCATTAGGGTGAATGTTTCGCTTAGACAGGGTTGTTGTTTTACCTCTGAGCGGCACTTTATTTGCACACCGTGGGCTAAATGGCCAGGTCACAAGGACCCCGCAGGCTCAGAGAAAGTTGGGGGAGGGGACCCATTGGAACAACTGTTGGGAGACAGATGGTAGCCTCCCGTCAAGGTCATCCAACGTGTTTTTAACGTTGGGTTGTTTTACCTCTGAGCGGCACTTTTTTTGCACACCGTGGGCTAAATGGCCAGGTCACAAGGACCCCGCAGGCTCAGAGAAGGTTGGGGGAGGGGACCCACTGGAACAGCTGTTGGGAGACAGAATGTAGCCTCCCGTCAAGGTCATCCAGCGTGTTCTTTAACGTTGGGTTGTTTTACCTCTGAGCGGCACATTTTGCACACCGTGGACTAAATGGCCAGATCACATGGACCCCGAAGGCTCAGAGAAGGTTGGGGAAGGGGACCCACTGGAACAGCTGTTGGGAGACAGAGGGTAGCCTCCCGTAAAGGCCATCCAGCGTGTTCTTTAACGTTGGGATGTTTTACCTCTGAGCGGCACTTTTTTGCACACCATGGGCTAAATGGCCAGGTCACAAGGATCCCGAAGTCTCAGAGAAGATTGGGGGAGGAACCCACTGGAACAGCTGTTGGGAGACAGATGGTAGCCTCCCGTCAAAGCCATCCAGCGTGTTCTTTAACGTGCACAGGGTATGGCTCTCCCGCACACGGGGCCACGGCTTAACGTCCCATCCGACGGACGGCGGCCTTTCCAAGCCCATCGGTGTCCCCTACTGACCGTGGGCAGGGCGGGGAATTTTGCGGAGGCGCTTAGACAGAGTGCAGTTGATTAATGCTATGAATCTGATAACTTGCCACAATCAAAATGATATTGAAAATCGTAAAATATGTCCTTGACGTTATTTTGTTGTTAAGGAATGAAAAGATCGTATTCCTTTCTTGAAATGATTCAGTTTGCTTAAAGAGTTTTAGATAGATGGATAGATAGTTTGTTTTTTGATGATATTAACACACACTTAAATAGGATCTCCTCTTCTCTCCCCATGTGTCTTTGGGCGGGAGACTTTTTTGAGGGCTCCTCTCCCTCCCCCATATGTCTCTGGGGCTGGAGGATTTTTTATTAGGATATCATCTTCTCTCCCCATGTGTCTTTTGGGCGGGAGACTTTTTTGAGGGCTCCTCTCCCTCCCCCATATGTCTCTGGGGATGGGAGACTTTTTGGGAAAATCCATTAGCTTTAAATTATGGATATTTTGCAATCAAATTTCATATTAATACCTTTTTAAAAAATATTTTCTGTACTTTTTAATAATTTAAAATTTTGAAACTCACAGATATCTGACGTAAAATTTAAATTGCTATCGTTGCTGCCTAAAATAGAAATGTGCACATTTTGATTGAAACGATAATCTTAATGTTATACCTATATTAAATACAGTTGCTCAAAAAAGTATCCGAACACTATGGTTGATTACAGAATTCGGGAAAAATATCTGGCCACGGTTTTTATCAACCTTCGTGTCACGTGACACGAATATTGCCAGATCATTGATATCTAAACAAACGTTGCCAGCTTTTTTTCTGAATTCTATAATCCACCATAGTGTTCGGATACTTTTTTGAGCGACTGTAGGGTGGTCGTATTATTTTGATACTAGATCGTGTGGGCTCACTCACGGAAATATTGAGCGTGTGCAGTTACCGTTCACAGCAAACTGGAGCGTGTGCAGTAACTGCACACGCTCCAGTTGTGAACGGTAACTGGAAGCGTGTACAGTTGCTGTACACGCTCCAGATATTTTTCCTGAATTCTGTAATCACGTGACACGAAGGTTGCCAGATCACTAATTTCTAAAAAAATCGTTGCCAGATATTTTTCTGAATATTGTAATCAACCCTAATGTTCGGATACTTTTTTCAGCGACTGTAGTGTTCATATTATTTTGATACTAGATCGTGTGGGCTCACTCACGGAAATAATGAGCGTGTGCAGTAACTGCACACGCTCCAGTTTGCTGTGAACGGTAACTGGAGCGTGTACAGTTGCTGTACACGCTCCAGATATTTTTCCTGAATTCTGTAATCACGTGACACGAAGGTTGCCAGATCACTGATTTCTAAACAAACGTTGCCAGATATTTTTTCTGAATTCTGTAATCCACCATAGTGTTCGGATACTTTTTTGAGCGACTGTACTACTATGTAGACGTGGAATCCGTTCTCCGTTATTCTTGTCCCGTTAAGATCTCGTTCAATTCCATCAGAATCAAAATGTTATCCTCGGAACATTCTTTGTCCCCCGAATGTATGCTTCCCCTCATTCCTTCTTCGTCCCAGCGCATCACTTTTTTTTTCACCTCACTTACTTCTCTGGATATACACATTCTTTGACGAGGTAAATAATGTAATTCCCTTCAAGTAACTGAGAATTCCTGGCAATAAATCTATGGACTGAAAAGGCGCTTCTTCTGCCAAATGTTGAGGGAGTTGAGTGAGAGAGAGAGAGAGAGGGGGGGGGTGAAATCGAGGTGGGGGAGGGGAGAAAGAGGAGAAAGATACAAGCTCAAGCTGGAGGAAGTGGGTTAGCTAAGGATAACGTACTCACTTCGTCTCATCCAACTGCGTCATTCGTAGTCATTGGAATTTCAAAGTGCAATCGGTTTCGCTGTGATCTAACAAAGGATGGAGGGTTTTCGGGAGGAGGAGGAGGAATTCCAGCAAGGAGATGTGTGCTTTGATGGATTGGCCGTTGCATGTAATTCTGCTTCTGATTAATGCTGACTTGGCTTTTCGCTTTGACTCTCGTTCCTTTTACTTTTTTTCCTCATCTTTTCTTCTATCTCTCTTGTTTCTCTCTCTTGTCGTTTCGTTCTCTTCTTCGTTCTCTCTCTATCCTCCGTTTACTTTCGATATTCTCGGATTCACCTGAAGAGCTCGCTTCACGCGCTCCACTGCTTCATTTATCATTTTTTTTTTTGGGGGGGGGGATGGTTTTCGAAGCAACCACTTGCTACGATGTGGAGGAGCAGGAGGGAAAATGAGGATGACTTTTTCTTTTTGCTTTTTACAACAGTGCGGAGAAATTGGATAATTCCGTCGTTTGCTTTAAAAAAAAAAATACCCCCTCAAGCAGCTGCTTGCCACAGAGGTCTGACAGGAGCCTGTCAGTTTATATGCCATAATAGAAGGTCTGAGAGGATGGCAGGCCCTCAGCAGAAAAACGACACAAACAGCCATGCCTTACCCGGGACTCGAACCCAGGTCCCATAGAATCAATAGCCAAGCGTGCTAACCACTCGGCCACGGGACGGCTTCGTTTGCTTTACGATTTTTTATTTTTTTTTTTTGTTTTCGAATGGTGTCGTGATATAAAAACAAGGGGGGGGGATTTATCCCTTTTATCCTTTAAATGCCTCTAATTCCGTCTGTGATGAAGTTATGAAGAAACTTTTGATGAGAAAAATAACAGTGATGGGAAGTTAAATATAGAGTTAGTTGAGAACCAATAATTATAATTCCATTTATGTAAATATAAATGCAGTTTTGATAATTTCGGGCTGTTATATTTATCTTGCAAATTTTTTTCCCCATCGCGTTGGGTTGTTTTACCACTGAGCTGCACTTTTGTGCGCACAATGGTGTAAATGGCCAGGTCATAAGGACCCCAAGGGTTGAGATAGTTTGGGAAGAGGACCCACTGGACAGATGTTAGGAAACAGATGGTAGCCTCCCGTCAAAACCATCCAGCGTGTTTTTAACGTGCCCAGGATAAACGATCTATCACACAATGATCTATCACACAATCTATCTTAACGATCTATCACACAATTTTATGGATTCTTAATTAATATTTGCGATTCTCCAATACACGGGGTCACAGCTTAACTTCTCATTAGACGGACGGCAGCCTTTCCAAACCCATCGGTGTCCCTTTATCACCGAAGACAAGACGGAGATTCAGCAGAGATAAATATTAACGAAGGAGCAGAGCATGAGAACTGCAGATTACGAGCCTAGATCGTCATTGGTTGAACCAATTTCGGTCCCTCAATTCACAGGACTGAGAGGGGCGGGGGTGGCTCAGTCGGTAGCGCGCCAGGCTCGTAATCTGTAATTCCCAGGTTCGAATCCCAGCTGGGTCAGCGTTGAGATTTATCTCCGCAAAACTCAATGCCCACGGTCAGTAGGGGACACCGATGGGTTTGGAAAGGCCGCCGTCCGTCGGATGGGATGTTAAGCCGTGGCCCCGTGTGCGGGAGAGCCATACCCTGTGCACGTTAAAGAACATGCTGGATGGCCTTGACGGGAGGCTACCATCTGTCTCCCAACAGCTGTTCCAGTGGGTCCCCTCCCCCAACCTTCTCTGAACCTTCGGGGTCCATGTGACCTGGCCATTTAGCCCATGGTGGGCAAAAAAGTGCCGCTCAGAGGTAAAACAACCCAACGTTAAAGAACACGCTGAATGGCCTTGACGGGAGGCTACCATCTGTCTCCCAACAGTTGTTCCAGTGGGTCCCCTCCCCCAACCTTCTCTGAACCTTCGGGGTCCATGTGACCTGGCCATTTAGCCCATGGTGGGCAAAAAAGTGCCGCTCAGAGGTAAAACAACCCAATGTTAAAGAACACGCTGGATGGCCTTGACGGGAGGCTACCATCTGTCTCCCAACAGCTGTTCCAGTGGGTCCCCTCCCCCAACCTTCTCTGAGCCTTCGGGGTCCATGTGACCTGGCCATTTAGCCCATGGTGGGCAAAAAAGTGCCGCTCAGAGGTAAAACAACCCAATGTTAAAGAACACGCTGGATGGCCTTGACGGGAGGCTACCATCTGTCTCCCAACAGTTGTTCCAGTGGGTGCCCTCCCCCAACCTTCTCTGAACCTTCGGGGTCCATGTGACCTGGCCATTTAGCCCATGGTGTGCAAAAAAGTGCCGCTCAGAGGTAAAACAACCCAACACAGGACTTAGCTGTAGATCTTCGACAATTCTCGTGGATGAGCTGATGGATAAATCCCACACACTCTTCATCATTACAACGACACAGAAGAATATACCAAAGTAGGTATTTTTAACAGTACTAGAAGAATAGGACATATCGCACCTCTAGGAGTGGAAGATGGTTCATTGGATAGTACACATCTCTCGTAATCTACTTTCCCTCGGGTTCTAGTTTGAACTGTACAGTCGTTCAAATAAATATCCGAACACTATGGTTGATTACAGAATTCAGAAAAAATATCTGACAACGATTTTTTTTCTAGAAATTAGTGATCTGCTAACCTTCGTGTCACGTGACTACAGAATTCAGGAAAAATATCTGCAAACGTGTACAGCAACTGCACACGCTCCAGTTACCGTTCACAACAAATTGCAGCGTGTGCAGTTACTGCACACGCTCCACTTTGCTGTGAACGGTAACTGCACACGCTCAACATTTCCGTGAGTGGGCCCACACGATCTAGTATCAAAATAATATGACCACCTACAGTCGCTCAAAAAAGTATCCGAACACTATGGTTGATTACAGAATTCAGAAAAAATATCTGACAACGATTTTTTTTTTAGAAATTAGTGATCTGTCAACCTTTGTATCACGTGACAGGAAGGTTGGCAGATCACTAATTTCTAAAAAAAAAATCGTTGTCAGATATTTTTTCTGAATTCTGTAATCAACCATAGTGTTCGGATATTTTTTTCAGCGATTGTACCTACGTTGAAATTTATCTCTGGTAGCTCCACCTTGCTCTCGGTTAGAAAGAGGACATCGATGGGTATATAAACGCCGCCATCCGTCGGATGGGACGTTAAGCGGTGGTCCCGTGTGCAGGATAAAACCGTACGCTGAACACATTAAAGAATATACTAGACGATCTTCGACGGAAAATTTCTATCTGTCTTCTAACAGTTGTCCGGTGAGTCCCATTCCCCCAACCTTCTCTGAAACCTAATTGCCCGGTGAGTCCCATTCCCCCAACCTTCTCTGAATCCTAATTGCCCGGTGAGTCCCATTCCCCCAACCTTCTCTGAATCCAAATTGCCCGGTGAGTCCCATTCCCCCAACGTTCTCTGAATCCTAATTGCCCGGTGAGTCCCATTCCCCCAACCTTCTCTGAATCCTAATTGCCCGGTGAGTCCCATTCCCCCAACCTTCTTTGAATCCTAATTGCCCGGTGAGTCCCATTCCCCCAACCTTCTCTGAATCCTAATTGTCCGGCGATTCCCATTCCCCCAACCTTCTCTGAATCCTAATTGTCCGGCGAGTCCCATTCCTCCAACCTTCTCTGAAACCTAATTGTCTGGCGAGTCCCATTCCTCCAACCTTCTATGAAACCTAATTGTCCGGCGAGTCCCATTCTCCCAACCTTCTCTGAATCCTAATTGTCCGGCGAGTCCCATTCCTCCAACCTTCTCTGAATCCTAATTGTCCGGCGAGTCCCATTCCTCCAACCTTCTCTGAAACCTAATTGTCCGGCGAGTCCCATTCCTCCAACCTTCTCTGAAACCTAATTGTCCGGCGAGTCCCATTCCCCCAACCTTCTCTGAAACCTAATTGTCCGGCGAGTCCCATTTCCCCAACCTTCTCTGAATCCTAATTGTCCGGCGAGTCCCATTCCTCCAACCTTCTCTGAAACCTAATTGTGCGGCGAGTCCCATTCCTCCAACCTTCTCTGAATCCTAATTGTCCGGCGAGTCCCATTCCCCCAACCTTCTCTGAATCCTAATTGTCCGACGAGTCCCATTCCCCCAACCTTCTCTGAATCCTAATTGTCCGACGAGTCCCATTCCCCCAACCTTCTCTGAATCCTAATTGTCCGGCGAGTCCCATTCCTCCAACCTTCTCTGAATCCTAATTGTCCGGCGAGTCCCATTCCCCCAACCTTCTCTGAATCCTAATTGCCCGGTGAGTCCCATTCCCCCAACCTTCTCTGAATCCTAATTGCCCGGTGAGTCCCATTCCCCCAACCTTCTCTGAATCCTAATTGCCCGGTGAGTCCCATTCCCCCAACCTTCTCTGAATCCTAATTGTCCGGCGATTCCCATTCCCCCAACCTTCTCTGAATCCTAATTGTCCGGCGAGTCCCATTCCTCCAACCTTCTCTGAAACCTAATTGTCTGGCGAGTCCCATTCCTCCAACCTTCTATGAAACCTAATTGTCCGGCGAGTCCCATTCTCCCAACCTTCTCTGAATCCTAATTGTCCGGCGAGTCCCATTCCCCCAACCTTCTCTGAATCCTAATTGTCCGGCGAGTCCCATTCCTCCAACCTTCTCTGAAACCTAATTGTCCGGCGAGTCCCATTCCCCCAACCTTCTCTGAATCCTAATTGTCCGGCGAGTCCCATTCCCCCAACCTTCTCTGAATCCTAATTGTCCGGCGAGTCCCATTCCTCCAACCTTCTCTGAAACCTAATTGTCCGGCGAGTCCCATTCCCCCAACCTTCTCTGAATCCTAATTGTCCGGTGAGTCCCATTCCTCCAACCTTCTCTGAAACCTAATTGTCCGGCGAGTCCCATTCCCCCAACCTTCTCTGAAACCTAATTGTCCGGCGAATCCCATTTCCCCAACCTTCTCTGAATCCTAATTGTCCGGCGAGTCCCATTCCCCCAACCTTCTCTGAAACCTAATTGTCCAGCGAGTCCCATTCCCCCAACCTTCTCTGAAACCTAATTGTCCGGCGAGTCCCATTCCCCCAACCTTCTCTGAATCCTAATTGTCCGGCGAGTCCCATTCCCCCAACCTTCTCTGAATCCTAATTGTCCGGCGAGTCCCATTCCTCCAACCTTCTCTGAATCCTAATTGTCCGGCGAGTCCCATTTCCCCAACCTTCTCTGAAACCTAATTGTCCGGCGAGTCCCATTCCTCCAACCTTCTCTGAATCCTAATTGTCCGGCGAGTCCCATTCCTCCAACCTTCTCTGAAACCTAATTGTCCGGCGAGTCCCATTCCCCCAACCTTCTCTGAATCCTAATTGTCCGGTGAGTCCCATTCCTCCAACCTTCTCTGAAACCTAATTGTCCGGCGAGTCCCATTCCCCCAACCTTCTCTGAAACCTAATTGTCCGGCGAATCCCATTTCCCCAACCTTCTCTGAATCCTAATTGTCCGGCGAGTCCCATTCCCCCAACCTTCTCTGAAACCTAATTGTCCAGCGAGTCCCATTCCCCCAACCTTCTCTGAAACCTAATTGTCCGGCGAGTCCCATTCCCCCAACCTTCTCTGAATCCTAATTGTCCGGTGAGTCCCATTCCTCCAACCTTCTCTGAAACCTAATTGTCCGGCGAGTCCCATTCCCCCAACCTTCTCTGAAACCTAATTGTCCGGCGAGTCCCATTTCCCCAACCTTCTCTGAATCCTAATTGTCCGGCGAGTCCCATTCCCCCAACCTTCTCTGAAACCTAATTGTCCAGCGAGTCCCATTCCCCCAACCTTCTCTGAAACCTAATTGTCCGGCGAGTCCCATTCCCCCAACCTTCTCTGAAACCTAATTGTCCGGCGAGTCCCATTCCTCCAACCTTCTCTGAATCCTAATTGTCCGGCGAGTCCCATTCCTCCAACCTTCTCTGAAACCTAATTGTCCGGCGAGTCCCATTCCCCCAACCTTCTCTGAATCCTAATTGTCCGGTGAGTCCCATTCCTCCAACCTTCTCTGAAACCTAATTGTCCGGCGAGTCCCATTCCCCCAACCTTCTCTGAAACCTAATTGTCCGGCGAATCCCATTTCCCCAACCTTCTCTGAATCCTAATTGTCCGGCGAGTCCCATTCCCCCAACCTTCTCTGAAACCTAATTGTCCAGCGAGTCCCATTCCCCCAACCTTCTCTGAAACCTAATTGTCCGGCGAGTCCCATTCCCCCAACCTTCTCTGAATCCTAATTGTCCGGTGAGTCCCATTCCTCCAACCTTCTCTGAAACCTAATTGTCCGGCGAGTCCCATTCCCCCAACCTTCTCTGAAACCTAATTGTCCGGCGAGTCCCATTTCCCCAACCTTCTCTGAATCCTAATTGTCCGGCGAGTCCCATTCCTCCAACCTTCTCTGAAACCTAATTGTCCGGCGAGTCCCATTCCCCCAACCTTCTCTGAATCCTAATTGTCCGGTGAGTCCCATTCCTCCAACCTTCTCTGAAACCTAATTGTCCGGCGAGTCCCATTCCCCCAACCTTCTCTGAAACCTAATTGTCCGGCGAATCCCATTTCCCCAACCTTCTCTGAATCCTAATTGTCCGGCGAGTCCCATTCCCCCAACCTTCTCTGAAACCTAATTGTCCAGCGAGTCCCATTCCCCCAACCTTCTCTGAAACCTAATTGTCCGGCGAGTCCCATTCCCCCAACCTTCTCTGAATCCTAATTGTCCGGCGAGTCCCATTCCCCCAACCTTCTCTGAATCCTAATTGTCCGGCGAGTCCCATTCCTCCAACCTTCTCTGAATCCTAATTGTCCGGCGAGTCCCATTTCCCCAACCTTCTCTGAAACCTAATTGTCCGGCGAGTCCCATTCCTCCAACCTTCTCTGAATCCTAATTGTCCGGCGAGTCCCATTCCTCCAACCTTCTCTGAAACCTAATTGTCCGGCGAGTCCCATTCCCCCAACCTTCTCTGAATCCTAATTGTCCGGTGAGTCCCATTCCTCCAACCTTCTCTGAAACCTAATTGTCCGGCGAGTCCCATTCCCCCAACCTTCTCTGAAACCTAATTGTCCGGCGAATCCCATTTCCCCAACCTTCTCTGAATCCTAATTGTCCGGCGAGTCCCATTCCCCCAACCTTCTCTGAAACCTAATTGTCCAGCGAGTCCCATTCCCCCAACCTTCTCTGAAACCTAATTGTCCGGCGAGTCCCATTCCCCCAACCTTCTCTGAATCCTAATTGTCCGGTGAGTCCCATTCCTCCAACCTTCTCTGAAACCTAATTGTCCGGCGAGTCCCATTCCCCCAACCTTCTCTGAAACCTAATTGTCCGGCGAGTCCCATTTCCCCAACCTTCTCTGAATCCTAATTGTCCGGCGAGTCCCATTCCCCCAACCTTCTCTGAAACCTAATTGTCCAGCGAGTCCCATTCCCCCAACCTTCTCTGAAACCTAATTGTCCGGCGAGTCCCATTCTCCCAACCTTCTCTGAATCCTAATTGTCCGGCGAGTCCCATTCCCCCAACCTTCTCTGAATCCTAATTGTCCGGCGAGTCCCATTCCTCCAACCTTCTCTGAAACCTAATTGTCCGGCGAGTCCCATTCCCCCAACCTTCTCTGAATCCTAATTGTCCGGCGAGTCCCATTCCCCCAACCTTCTCTGAATCCTAATTGTCCGGCGAGTCCCATTCCTCCAACCTTCTCTGAAACCTAATTGTCCGGCGAGTCCCATTCCCCCAACCTTCTCTGAATCCTAATTGTCCGGTGAGTCCCATTCCTCCAACCTTCTCTGAAACCTAATTGTCCGGCGAGTCCCATTCCCCCAACCTTCTCTGAAACCTAATTGTCCGGCGAATCCCATTTCCCCAACCTTCTCTGAATCCTAATTGTCCGGCGAGTCCCATTCCCCCAACCTTCTCTGAAACCTAATTGTCCAGCGAGTCCCATTCCCCCAACCTTCTCTGAAACCTAATTGTCCGGCGAGTCCCATTCCCCCAACCTTCTCTGAATCCTAATTGTCCGGCGAGTCCCATTCCCCCAACCTTCTCTGAATCCTAATTGTCCGGCGAGTCCCATTCCTCCAACCTTCTCTGAATCCTAATTGTCCGGCGAGTCCCATTTCCCCAACCTTCTCTGAAACCTAATTGTCCGGCGAGTCCCATTCCTCCAACCTTCTCTGAATCCTAATTGTCCGGCGAGTCCCATTCCTCCAACCTTCTCTGAAACCTAATTGTCCGGCGAGTCCCATTCCCCCAACCTTCTCTGAATCCTAATTGTCCGGTGAGTCCCATTCCTCCAACCTTCTCTGAAACCTAATTGTCCGGCGAGTCCCATTCCCCCAACCTTCTCTGAAACCTAATTGTCCGGCGAATCCCATTTCCCCAACCTTCTCTGAATCCTAATTGTCCGGCGAGTCCCATTCCCCCAACCTTCTCTGAAACCTAATTGTCCAGCGAGTCCCATTCCCCCAACCTTCTCTGAAACCTAATTGTCCGGCGAGTCCCATTCCCCCAACCTTCTCTGAATCCTAATTGTCCGGTGAGTCCCATTCCTCCAACCTTCTCTGAAACCTAATTGTCCGGCGAGTCCCATTCCCCCAACCTTCTCTGAAACCTAATTGTCCGGCGAGTCCCATTTCCCCAACCTTCTCTGAATCCTAATTGTCCGGCGAGTCCCATTCCCCCAACCTTCTCTGAAACCTAATTGTCCAGCGAGTCCCATTCCCCCAACCTTCTCTGAAACCTAATTGTCCGGCGAGTCCCATTCCCCCAACCTTCTCTGAATCCTAATTGTCCGGCGAGTCCCATTCCCCCAACCTTCTCTGAATCCTAATTGTCCGGCGAGTCCCATTCCCTCAACCTTCTCTGAATCCTAAGCATCCTTGTGACCTGGCCATTTAGCCCAATATGTACCAAAAAAGTTTCTCTCAGAAGAAAAACAAACCCAAAAATCCTTTGAAATATTTTTAAAATGGATCGTGGAAAATGACAATTTTGGCAACTGTTGGTCTAGTAGGTGTATCTACCAAACAACGTACAAGCCTTTGAGACAGAGGCAACAGCCCTTTAAGGACTGAAGAGTCTTCAAGGCATTAGGCGGATTGTCTGCATTGCTCTGAGACTTAGGAACTGTATCTCAGGGCCGATTCTCGTTTTCTCGGGAGCCAAAGTCTTGACGGTGAAGCAACAGAATGTTGTCGACGGAGCAAATCGATTTTGTTTCTGCTTCGGACTATAAGGATCGAAAAAATATTCCTTTTATCCCATTTCCAAGGCCACTGAGAAAAATTCGTGTAATGAAAGTTTTGGGTTGTGTTTTGTTCCGTGGTATTTTCTTCCCTATTGTTGTAGTCGTTGTTTTTTTCCCCGTCAGCTGTCTGGCGACGTTGTTTTTTTTTGTGCCGAGAAACTGTTTACTGGAAGATATTCACGTAAACAGAATATTTCAAACGCAGAGTTTGTTTTTTCACTCGAGCAATTTCAGTTGCAAATATAAACAACGTTGTTTGAGTCTAGATGCTGATGGGCTCTATTTTGTTTATTTTTTTTAAATATCCTTTCATCATTTTTAAATAAAATGACATAAATAGGTTTTTTTTTTTATCCTGAGGATTATATATTTGTTATTTGAATACACTACGGTTTCCTTTATGTTTCTTTTTTTTTTTTGAAGAAAAAGTTGTGTTAAAATATTCCGGTTGAAATCTACTGAAAATTCGAAACAATACAAAAAGAAGAATCTTTTTTAAAAATGATCTTGATAATAACCGAATTTAAAAAAACGTTCTCTTCTAAAAATCGAAATACGAAAAGCTCGCAAGTCTTTAAGGAGCAAAAAATGCGAAATATTTGAAGATTTCAATTACACGAAAGAGATTTTTAAAATGCAAAATTTCTAGCAATAACAACACAAATAGGAATTTTTCAAGATGGAGATTTTTATTCTTATAAATACATTGACAATCGAAAATATTTTTTCAGCGTTCAAGAGAAAAAAATTAAATAAAATTTATATTATATATAGATATGTTTTAGAAGGTGAATTTTTTTGGCCCAAATTAATTAATGGCCCAACTTCTTCACAGGGGAAAAATAAAAAAATTATGAATAGATCCTGGAAAAAAGGAAGGGGTTAAAAAATATTGCTCAAAAATAAAGAAAATTTATCCTTTTCATTCGTACTATGTCATATATTATATTAACCTGAATTGGTATTGTTCTGAAGTGGCTAGGACGCTTGGCTGTGGATCAAAGGACCTGGGTTCGAGGCACGGTTAAGGCATGGTAGTTTTCCGCCATGGTTGTTTTCCTCACAGAACTTCTGGGGCGGGGAAGGATCGTAGTAGAAGGATCATTTTCAATGATCCTTCTACGATGGCTCAGACGGTAGTGCGCCAGGCTGGTAATCTGTAGTTCCCAGGTTCGAGTCCCAGCTGGATCAGCGTTGAGATTTATCTCCGCAAAATTCCCCGCCCTGCCCACGGTCAGTAGGGGGCACCGATGGGCTTGGAAAGGCCGCCGTCCGTCGGATGGGACGTTAAGCCGTGGCCCCCTGTGTGGGAGAGCTATACTCTGTGCACGTTAAAGAACACGCTGGATGGCCTTGACGGGAGGCTACCGTCTGTCTCCCAACAGCTGTTCCAGTGGGTCCCCTCCCCCAACCTTCTCTGAGCCTTCGGGGTCCAGGTGACCTGGCCATTTAGCCCATGGTGTGCAAAAAAGTGCCGCTCAGAGGTAAAACAACCCAACCCAACACAGATCTTCTACGATGGCGTATGAACTCACAGTCTCCTGTCACATCTCTTTTGCAAGCAGCTGCTTGAGGGTATATTTTTTTTTGTGAAGTGGTAGCAAGAACACATTATATTCACATTCAGTCAGCTGTCATTGCCAATTTCAATGATCTACCAAATGATCTGAATGCATCCCTCGTAATCTGAAGTTCCCAGGTTCGAATCCCAACTGTTCACAGTTGAGACTGTGTCCCCCCCAGTGCTCTCGGTGAAACATGGGACACCAATGAGCTTAGAGAGGCCGCCGTCCGTCGGATGGGACATTAAACCGTGAGCTCGTGTTCAGGAGAGCCATATCCTGTGTGCAGTCGCTCAAAAAAATATCCGAACACTATGGTTGATTACAGAATTCAGAAAACATATCTGGCAAAGATTTTTTCAGAAATTAGTGATCTGGCAACCTTCGTGTCACGTGACACGAAGGACAACGTTGAGACTCAAACAACGTTGTTTATATTCTGTAATCAACCATAGTGTTCGGATATTTTTTTGAGCGACTGTACACAGGATATGGCTCTCCTGAACACGAGCTCACGGTTTAATGTCCCATCCGACGGACGGCGGCCTCTCTAAGTCCATTGGTACCCCATTTTTCACCGAGACAACATTCTGGCAACGATTTTTTCAGAAATTAGTGATCTGGCAACCTTCGTGTCACGTGACACGAAGGTCATATGATACGACTGTGTATTTGGTGTTTCGTATCACGTATCATTCGTGTCACGTGATACGACTGTGTATTTGCGAAATCGAACGGAAAACGGGTTGGGTTGTTTAACCTCTGAGCGGCACTTTTTTGCACACCATGGGATAAATGACCAGGTCACATGGACCCTGATGACTCAGAGAAGGTTGGGGGAGGGGACCCACTGGACCAGCTGTTGAGAGACAGATGGTAGCTTTCCGTCAAGGCCATACAGTGTGTTCTTTAACGTGCTCAGGGTATGACTCTCCCGCACAACGGGCCACGGCTTACCGTCCCATCCGACGGACGGCGGCCTTTCCAAGCCCATTGGTGTCCCCTACTGATCGTGGGCAGGGCGGGGAGTTTATGCGGAGATAAGTCTCAACGCTGACCGAGTTGGGACTCGAACCTGGGAACGACAGATTACGAGCCTGGCGCGCTACCGACTGAGCCCCCCCCCCGCCCCCCAACAGTGTGATGACCAACAATGCTATCAATAGAGTGACGAACAACAACATTATCAAATGAGTGGTGATCAACAATGTTATCAACAGAGTGATGACCAACAATGCTATCAATAGAGGGATGAACAACAACATTATTAAATGAATGGTGATCAACAATGTTATCAACAGAGTGATGACTAAAATATTATCAGTAGAGTGATGACCAACAATGCTATCAATAGAGGGATGAACAACAACATTATTAAATGAATGGTGATCAACAATGTTATCAACAGAGTGATGACTAAAATATTATCAGTAGAGTGATGACCAACAATGCTATCAATAGAGGGATGAACAACAACATTATTAAATGAATGGTGATCAACAATGTTATCAACAGAGTGATGACTAAAATATTATCAGTAGAGTGATGACCAACAATGCTATCAATAGAGGGATGAACAACAACATTATTAAATGAATGGTGATCAACAATGTTATCAACAGAGTGATGACTAAAATATTATCAGGAGAGTGATGACCTACATGCTATCAATAGAGGGATGAACAACAACATTATTAAATGAATGATGATCAACAATGTTATCAACAGAGTGATGACTAAAATATTATCAGTAGAGTGATGACCAACAATGCTATCAATAGAGGGATGAACAACAACATTATTAAATGAATGGTGATCAACAATGTTATCAACAGAGTGATGACTAAAATATTATCAGTAGAGTGATGACCAACAATGCTATCAATAGAGGGATGAACAACAACATTATTAAATGAATGGTGATCAACAATGTTATCAACAGAGTGATGACTAAAATATTATCACTAGAGTGATGAACAACAATGCTATCAATAGAGGGATGAACAACAACATTATTAAATGAATGGTGATCAGCAATGTTATCAACAGAGTGATGACTAAAATATTATCACTAGAGTGATGACCAACAATGCTATCAATAGAGGGATGAACAACAACATTATTAAATGAATGATGATCAACAATGTTATCAACAGAGTGATGACTAAAATATTATCAGTAGAGTGATGACCAACAATGCTATCAATAGAGGGATGAACAACATTATTAAATGAATGATGATCAACAATGTTATCAACAGAGTGATGACTAAAATATAATCAATAGAGTGATGACCAACAATGCTATCAATAGAGGGATGAACAACAACATTATTAAACGAATGGTGATCAACAATGTTATCAACAGAGTGATGATTAAAATATTATCAGTAGAGTGATGACCAACAATGCTATCAATAGAGGGATGAACAACAACATTATTAAATGAATGGTGATCAACAATGTTATCAACAGAGTGATGACTAAAATATTATCAGTAGAGTTATGACCAACAATGCTATCAATAGAGGGATGAACAACAACATTATTAAATGAATGATGATCAACAATGTTATCAACAGAGTGATGACTAAAATATTATCAGTAGAGTGATGACCAACAATGCTATCAATAGAGGGATGAACAACATTATTAAATGAATGATGATCAACAATGTTATCAACAGAGTGATGACTAAAATATAATCAATAGAGTGATGACCAACAATGCTATCAATAGAGGGATGAACAACAACATTATTAAACGAATGGTGATCAACAATGTTATCAACAGAGTAATGACTAAAATATAATCAATAGAGTGATGACCAACAATGCTATCAATAGAGGGATGAACAACAACATTATTAAACGAATGGTGATCAACAATGTTATCAACAGAGTGATGATTAAAATATTATCAGTAGAGTGATGACCAACAATGCTATCAATAGAGAGATGAACAACAACATTATTAAATGAATGGTGATCAACAATGTTATCAACAGAGTGATGACTAAAATATTATCAGTAGAGTTATGACCAACAATGCTATCAATAGAGGGATGAACAACAACATTATTAAATGAATGATGATCAACAATGTTATCAACAGAGTGATGACTAAAATATTATCAGTAGAGTGATGACCAACAATGCTATCAATAGAGGGATGAAGAACATTATTAAATGAATGATGATCAACAATGTTATCAACAGAGTGATGACTAAAATATAATCAATAGAGTGATGACCAACAATGCTATCAATAGAGGGATGAACAACAACATTATTAAACGAATGGTGATCAACAATGTTATCAACAGAGTGATGATTAAAATATTATCAGTAGAGTGATGACCAACAATGCTATCAATAGAGGGATGAACAACAACATTATAAAATGAATGGTGATCAACAATGTTATCAACAGAGTGATGACTAAAATATTATCAGTAGAGTGATGACCAACAATGCTATCAATAGAGGGATGAACAACAACATTATTAAATGAATGATGATGAACAATGTTATCAACAGAGTGATGACTAAAATATTTTTAGTAGAGTGATGACCAACAATGATATCAATAGACGGATGAACAACAACATTATTAAATGAATGGTGATCAACAATGTTATCAACAGAGTGATGACTAAAATATTATCAGTAGAGTGATGACCAAAATGTTATCAATAGAGTGACGATATGTTGTCTGTATGCATAGCTATGGATTAGCAAACAGGATTATGAATAGTGTGCTTAAGGGTTCAGGAAAAGGGGGAGACCTAGGATGCGGTGGGCAGACAATGTCAAACAGGACCTGCTAGAAGTGGCCAATACACCACTCTACTGATAATATTTTAGACATGTTTATTTAGACAGATAATATTTAGACTGAATTTACCAGACATGTCTGGAGAGGAAATTACCCAGTGTGTTTGAACTTTCTTATCCCATGGCTGCAAGAGGATTTTGTATGCATTGTATGCAGAGTGATAACCAAAATGTTATCAATAGAATGATGGGTTGGGTTGGGTTGTTTTACCTCTGAGCAGCACTTTTTTGCACAGCATGGGCTAAATGGCCAGGTCACATGGACCCCGAAGGCTCAGAGAAGGTTGGGGGAGGGGACCCATGGAACAGCTGTTGGGAGATAGATGGTAGCCTCCCGTCAAGGCCATCCAGCGTGTTCTTTAACGTGCACAGGGTATGGCTCTCCCGCACACAGGGCCACGGCTTAACGTCCCATCCGACGGACGGCGGCCTTTCCAAGCCCATCGGTGTCCCCTACTGACCGTGGGAAGGGCGGGTAATTTTGCGGAGATAAATCTCAACGCTGACCCAGCTGGGACTCGAACCTGGGAACTACAGATTACGAGCCTGGCGCGCTACCGACTGAGCCACCCCCCGCCCCAATAGAGTGATGACAAACAATGTAAGCAACATTATGATGATCGAAAATTGTTATTACCTGAATGATGATCGATATTGTTAGCAAAAGAATTATCCTCGATAATGTTGAAAAAAAAATTATTGAAAGCAGTATTATCAGAAATGTTATCGACAAAATGCAAAGCTATCAAGAACAACAACTTAAAAAATGATTCCAAATCATCTTCAAAAAAAGTTACTGACAAAACAGTAAACGACAATATCAACGTTAACAGACGAGTCATCAAACAACACAGTCATTACTAACAGTATCAAGAGCGGTAAAAAAAATTAATCAATCATTAATTACCATCGTAATCATAAGTACTATCAATCTAATCTAGGATCTCATAGATTTCTCTTTGGGCGGGGGTGGCTCAGTCGGTAGCGCGCCAGGCTCGTAATCTGTAGTTCCCAGCTTCGAGTCCCAGCTGGGTCAACGTTGAGATTTATCTCCGCAAAATTTCCCGCCCTGCCCACGGTGAGTAGGGGACACCGATGGGCTTGGAAAGGCCGCCGTCCGTCGGATGGGACGTTAAGCCGTGGCCCCGTGTGCGGGAGAGACATACCCTGTGCACGTTAAAGAACACGCTGGATGGCCTTGACGGGAGGCTACCATCTGTCTCCCAACAGCTGTTCCAGTGGGTCCCCTCCCCCAACCTTCCCTGAGCTTTCGGGGTCCTTATGACGTGGCCATTTAGCCCATGGTGTGCAAAAAAGTGCCGCTCAGAGGTAAAACAACCCAACCCATAGATTTCTCCAGTGTAAAAAAATCGGAGTAAGAGCAACAAGTCTTTTTTTTTACCACCTTCTCTTGATATCACGAGTTTCGCTTACCATCCGGATTGCGGCCACATTTTTTTCGCTTCCAGAGAAGATGCAGACGAGGAGCAGATCATTGGCAACCAAACATCGAATCAGCATCAAACTATCTGGCAACCTTCGTGTCACGTGACACGAAGGTTGCCAGATCACTAATTTGTAAAAGAAATCGTTGCCAGATATTTTTTTCTGAATTCTGTAATCAACCGTAGTGTTCGGATACTTTTTTGAGCGACTGTAAGTGGCGAGGAGGATCCGGAGAGACAGAGCAGCGCAGAAATCATCCGAGCATCTTTAAACCAACATTTCTTCGACTTTAATTAAGGGTTTTTTGTTGTCGTTTTTTTCAATTATTTTTTTCTGATTTTACACGAATCTATTTTTTTCTGAGAACTTTCATTTTTTTTTTCTCCTTCCTTATTTATTTTTTGTTTTCTTTTTTTATTCTCTTTTTTACCATTGGGAGAGTCTGTTGAATTAAAAAATAAGGACGTAAAGCTATTTAACGTTAGCATAAAAATCTCTGTAACAATTCCAAAAAGTATCGATACAAAAAAAAAATCACGAGTGAAAAAAATCGGATTTACTGTGAAGCGAGTTATCTCTTTTTGTTTCCTCCCCTTTAGGGTTCACCCCTCCCCCCTCCCAACATTTCTCGGCCCTCTCTGATAAAGAATACTCTTTCACGGGATGGAAAAAAAGAGGATAGAAGAGGATAGAGAAAAAAAAAATCAATTTCAGATGTTTCTATAGAAGTTTCGGGGCTATTGGACAACCATGATGGGTCAAAGCGATGTGGGATTTGGCTTTCTTTTACGTCCGAAGCAATTGGGTCTAAAACAGAAAAGTAAAATTACATCGAAACAATGGAGGTTAGGGTGGCAGTATCTCAGTGATGGCATCGGGAGGCTGCAACATCCGAAACAACGATCCCCATCTCTTTGCCCATTATTTACTTCTGAATAGAAAAGTTAAAAGAAACTCGGGAAAAGCGGGAAAGAGAAGTCTCGAGGCACGTGGACGAGGAGCAAGCGAGCCGATTTCAATTTCAATGAATTATTTCGATTCTGCTGGCGAAGGATTTGAAGAAGAGGGGATTCAGCATTTGAATGAACTTGTGGAGAAAGGTTTCGCCTTTAAAAACCGTTACAAGATAGAAATAATTCCATGCTTAAATTAAAGTGAAAAATCGTCTAAGGATCTGACATCCCCCCCCCCTCAATATTTTTTTCTCATTCCACTTCTCTTTTTTTTAATGTCCTCTTCGTTTAGATTATTTCTTGCTTGCCCCGGGTAAGGCATGGATGCATGTGTCGTTTTTTCTGCTGAGGTTCTGCCATCCTCTCAGACCTTCTACTCTGGCATATAAACTGACAGGCTCCTGTCAGACCTCTGTGGCAAGCAGCTGCTTGAGGGGGTATTTATTTTTATTTTATTTACATTGGATCGTGTGAGCTCACAAAAACCTGGATCGTGTGGGCCCACTCACAGAAATATTGAGCGTGTGCAGTTACCGTTCACAGCAAACTGGACCGTGTGCAGTAACTGCACACGATCCAGTTTGCTGTGAACGGTAACTGGAGCGTGTACAGTTGCTGTACACGTTCCTGAGGTCCTGTTATCCTCACAGACCTTCTACTCTGGCATATAAACTGACAGGCTCCTGTCAGACCTCTGTGGCAAGCAGCTGCTTGAGGGGGTATTTATTTATTTATTATTTATTTCTTCGTATTTGTTGCTTTTCTTAATTTTATTTTTTTTTCTTCTTTCGCAATCACTTATTCGTTTTAATTTATTACTTCTCAAAATTTCATTCTGTAAAGAAATTTTCTTAACTTCATCATAATCAGAAATGCAATCGTAACTATCATTGTAATCATTAATACCGTCACGACTATTAGTAAAGCCATCATAAGTCGTAATACAACAATTATCATTAAAACTTTCATAATCATAAGTACCATTAAAATGATACATATTACTATAACTATCAGTAATACCATCATAAGTACCATCAAAATCCTAAACATTATTATAACTATCAGTAATACTATCAAACGTACTACTTGGGTTGTTTTACCTCTGAAAGGCACTTTTTTGCACACCATGGGCTAAATGTCCAGGTCACATGGACCCCGAAGGCACAGAGAAGGTTGGGGGAGGGGATCCACTGGAACAGCTGTTGGGAGACAGATGGTAGCATTCCGTCAAGGCTATCCAGCGTGTTCTTTAACGTGCATAGGGTATGACTCTCCCGCACAGGAGCCACGGCTTAACGTCCCATCCGACGGACGGCGGCCTTTCCAAGTCGATCGGTGTCCCCTACTGACCGTGAGCAGGGCGGGGAATTTTGCGGAGATAAATCTCAAAGCTTCCCCAGCCGGGATTCGAACCTGGGAACTACATTACGTTCCTGGCGCTCTACCAACTAAGCCCCCTCCCCGCCCCCCCTAAGTATATATCACGTGATATGAGTATGTTAGAAGCTAATCCAATCAGCCCCGATTAAATTAAGAAGGGCAATCTTTAAAGCTAATCTACTCTGAAATAGATTTTGAACATATACAAGTTCTGAAACAATCTGATTGGTATCAAGAACCGAAATATGCATAATCTGGAGTTAACCGGTTTAACTTTCTAGGTTGGGTTGGGTTGTTGGGTTGTTTTACCTCTGAGCGGCACTTTTTTGCACACCATGGGCTAAATGGCCAGGTCACATGGACCCCGAAGGCTCAGAGAAGGTTGGGGGAGGGGACCCACTGGAACAGCTGTTGGGAGACAGATGGTAGCCTCCCGTCAAGGCCATCCAGCGTGTTCTTTAACGTGCACAGGGTATGGCTCTCCCACACACGGGGCCACGGCTTAACGTCCCATCCGACGGACGGCGGCCTTTCCAAGCCCTTCGGTGTCCCCTACTGACCGTGGGCACGGCGGGGAATTTTGCGGAGATAAATCTCAACGCTGACCCAGCTGTGACTCGAACCTGGAAACTACAGATTACGAGCCTGGCGATTTAACTTTCTAGAAACCCACATATCCCTTTGTCAAAGAAATTGACGGCATGGTTAGACCGAACCTAATATATGCAACATTAGCTTGCAATTATCTTTGAGTCGTTTAATTGCAATTTAGCCTTCTGTTATGGCTTTCGTTATTGCGTGCGAGATCTTGCAAAGACTGAAATTAAAAAAAAAAAAAACGATTGGTACAGTTGCTCAAAAAAGTATCCGAACACTATGGTTTTCGTGTCACGTGACACGAAGGTTGCCAGATCACTAATTTCTGAAAAAATCGTTGCCAGGTATTTTTTCTGAATTCTGTAATCAACCATAGTGTTCGGATACTTTTTTGAGCGACTGTAGGTGGTCATATTATTTTGATACTAGATCGTGTGGGCTCACTCACGGAAATATTGAGCGTGTGCAGTTACCGTTCACAGCAAACTGGAGCGTGTACAGTTGCTGTACACGTTCCAGATAGTTTTCCTGAATTTTGTAATCACGTGACACGAAGGTTGCCAGATCACTAATTTCTGAAAAAATCGTTGCCAAATGTTTTTTCTGAATACTATAATCAACCATAGTGTTCGGATACCTTTTTGAGCGACTGTAGGTGGTCATATTATTTTGATACTAGATCGTGTGGGCTCACTCACGGAATTATTGAGCGTGTGCAGTTACCGTTCACAGCAAACTGGAGCGTGTACAGTTGCTGTACACGTTCCAGATAGTTTTCCTGAATTTTGTAATCACGTGACACGAAGGTTGCCAGATCACTAATTTCTGAAAAAATCGTTGCCAGATATTTTTCCTGAATTCTGTAGTCAACCATAGTGTTCGGATACTTTTTTGAGCGATTGTACAAGAACCTTAAGATCGGGAGCTTAGAACCAGCCACCAATACGTAACAGAACAATACCTTAAATCTCTCCATTCTTTCGTTTCAGTTTCCATCAATCTGTTTGCATTTTCTTTCGTTTTCAACCCTCTCCATCACTCCCCCCCCCCACTTCTGTTCTCCGTATCCAACAATATCTTCTGACGAATTAATCGCTTTAGTGCGGACAGTAGCAACATCTCAGAGAAGTGATGCGGAGAGCAGATAGAGGGATGAGGATGGATCGTCTCACATTTGGAGCGTTTGCCACGCGTCGCAGCAGCCAAGAAAGGCAAGCCCGACGGCAACCATGTTGCTACTAACGAACGACGACAACGAGGTGTGGGGAAGCACGAGAGACTCTCAGCGTGATGCGGCTCTGCCTCTTGCAGTTGGCTTTGCTTCTAATCTTTTTTTTCATCATCTTCATCTTATTCTTCGTCTGGCTGTTCCGTGTGTGTTTAGCAAGTTTCTTGCCAAGGAAACACCACTTTATGGGGTGAGGTGACTTAACACACACGAAGTGTTAGCTGTTCCTTACTTTAATACCTCTGAGATTCAATTAATGTCCATAAAATCTATTTAAATCTTGATTGCACTTCAATAAAGAAAATTTCTTGCAACTCTAAGACGACTCAATTCATCAGGCTAGCCAATGAAGAATTGGATCATCTTTTGATGTCTCTTCTTTGCAAGTTGAAGACAACTCCTTCATTGGAGTTATCCTCAAAAGACCGAAGTGTGATCATTTACATTTTTAGTTACCCTCACTGATCGAGCGAAGTGCGATTCTTTAGTCGGATTCGGAGTTATCCTCATTGATTTTCAATTAGTTTCGGAGTTTTCTTCATTGGAGTTATCCTCAGAAGAGCGAAGTGTGATCATTTACATTATTAGTTACCCTCACTGATCGAGCGAAGTGCGATTCTTTAGTCGGATTCGGAGTTATCCTCATTGATTTTCAATTCGTTTCGGAGTTTTCTTCATTGGAGTTATCCTCAAAAGAGCGAAGTGTGATCATTTACGTTATTAGTTACCCTCACTGATCGAGCGAAGTGCGATTCTTTAGTCGGATTCGGAGTTATCCTCATTGATTTTCAATTAGTTTCGGAGTTTTCTTCATTGGAGTTATCCTCAAAAGAGCGAAGTGTGATCATTTACATTATTAGTTACCCTCACTGATCGAGCGAAGTGCGATTCTTTAGTCGGATTCGGAGTTATCCTCATTGATTTTCAATTAGTTTCGGAGTTTTCTTCATTGGAGTTATCCTCAAAAGAGCGAAGTGTGATCATTTACGTTATTAGTTACCCTCACTGATCGAGCGAAGTGCGATTCTTTAGTCGGATTCGGAGTTATCCTTATTGATTTTCAATTAGTTTCGGAGTTTTCTTCATTGGAGTTATCCTCAAAAGAGCGAAGTGTGATCATTTACATTATTAGTTACCCTTACTGATCGAGTTGCGAAGTCTCTGGTCTACTGCATTTTTCTGCATTATACGTTTATAAGTCTATTTCAGGGGATTTTGCATTAAAAACTATAAAGTAATACTTGTGCGGGAGAGCCATACCCTGTGCATATTAAAGAACACGCTGGATGACCTTGACGGAAGGCTACCATCTGTCTTCTAATAGCTATCCAGAGGGTCCCCACCTCCCAACCATCTCTGAACCTTCGGGGTCCGTGTGACCGGGCCATTTAACTCATGGTGTGCAAAAAAGTGCCGCTCAGAGGTAAAACAACCCAACGTTAAAGAACACGCTGGATGGTCTTGACGGGAGGCTACCATCTGTCTCCTAACAGCTGTTCCAGTGGATCCCCTCCCCCAACCTTCTCTGAGCCTTCGGGGTCCTTGTGACCTGGCCATTTTGTCCATAATGTGAAAAAAATGCCGCTCAGAGGTAAAAGAACCCAACGTTAAAGAACACGCTGGATGGCCTTGACGGGAGGTTACCATCTGTCTCTCAACAGCTGTTCCAGTGGGTACCCTCCCCAAACTTTCTCTGAGCCTTCGGGGTCCTTGTTACCTGGCCATTTAGCCCATAGTGTGCAAAAAAGTGCCGTTCAGAGGTAAAACAACCCCCCCCCCCCCTCCGCCAAAAAAAAAAAAAAAACTGCGTCGTCAGCATCCTCATGACTTTCCTTCATGGATTCCTTCTCTATACCATTCCTACTTGCATTCGTTCCTCTCGATCGTTTCTTCTCTCTTTCCTCATAAGCGACCCCCCCCCCCCATGAATGTGCTACACGACGGCGTCTAATTTCAAATCTTTTCCGACAGCACTGCTCCATTACGATCTCATCAAACATTCTGAATCCCTATAATTGAACTGGAATGCATTCTTCGCCTGAAACATTTTCTTTCTGAAACATCTTCACTTAAACATCATTTGATACACGATAAAACTAAACTGTAAACACGTTAACTTGGACACAGCTTCTGTTTACTTATTAACAATTCATGTGCTGGGCGATAGATTTGTTGCCTCCTCCTAGACTAATTGAATGCGTCTCTTCCTCCTCCTCCTCCTCCTCCTGCTCCTTTGCATCTTCTTCTGCAGATTGATGATGCGCATGAAGAGATTCCTGAGAGAAAGAAGAATTAAAAGAAGATGGAGCGAGTTGCTAAGAGGACAGTCTTTAATTGCACCGATGAAGATCTCATTTTCCATTAGTATTTCGTATTAATCATGGCCCAATTGATTTCGATCCGTCTTATCGTTTTCTACGACTCTCAGCGACGATTATGTTGTTCGTGCTACTAATGGCAATTAAACCATTTGTTGTCCGTGCGAGGATAACGAAACCGACCCGGATGAACAACAGCATCCACAAATCTCTTTGCGAGGAATGCATCAAATAGATTATTTTGAGATTCGTGCCAAGATTTTTATTTAAATAAAGGAGAGGAGACTTGAGGCTCGGTTGTTTCACCTCTGAGCGGAACCTTCTTTTTTGCACACACTGCGATAGTCAGGTCCCAAAGACTCCAAGGGAATCAAAGTAGGCTGTGGTTGGATTCTTTTACCGCTTAGCAGCATTGATATAGCACAGTGATTTAAATGGCCAGATTACAAAGATCCCCAAGGGTCTCAGAAAAGTCTGGGGTTGGAATCTTTTTCCTCTCAGCGGCATTGATTAGCCCAATGACCTAAATGTTCAGGTTACAAAGGCCCCCAAGGGTATCAGAAAAGTCTGGGGTTGGATTCTTTTTCCTTTTAGCGGCATTGATATAGTACAATGACCTAAATATTCAGGTTTCAAAGGCCCCGAAGGGTCTCAGAAAAGTCTGGGGTTGGATTCTTTTACCTCTTAGCGGCATTGATATAGCACAGTGACCTAAATGGACAGGTTACAAAGGCCCCCAAGGGTTTCAGAAAAGTCTGGTGTTGGATTCTTCTATCTCTTAGTGGCATTGATATAGCACGATGACCTAAATGGCCAGGTTACAAAGGCCCCCAAGGGTCTCAGAAAAGTCTGGGGTTGGATTCTTTTACCTCTTAGCGGCACTGATATAGCACAATGATCTAAATGTCCAGGTTACAAAGGCCCCCAAGGGTTTCAGAAAAGTCTGGTGTTGGATTCTTCTATCTCTTAGTGGCATTGATATAGCACGATGACCTAAATGGCCAGGTTACAAAGGCCCCCAAGGGTCTCAGAAAAGTCTGGGGTTGGATTCTTTTACCTCTTAGCGGCATTGATATAGCACAATGATCTAAATTTCCAGGTTACAAAGGCCCCCGAGGGTCTCAGAAAAGTCTGGGGTTGGATTCTTTTACCTCTTAGCGGCACTGATATAGCACAATGACCTAAATTGTCAGGTTACAAAGGCCACCAAGAATCTCAGAAAAGTCTGGGGTTGGATTCTTTTACCTCTTAGCGGCACTGATATAGGACAATGACCTAAATGGCCAGGTTACAAAGGCCCCCAAGGGTCTCAGAAAAGTCTGGGGTTGGATTCTTTTACCTCTTAGAGGCACTGATATAGCACAGTGACCAAAATGTCCAGGTTACAAAGGCCCCCAAGGGTCTCAGAAAAGTCTGGGGTTGGATTCTTTTACCTCTTAGCGGCATTGATATAGCACAGTGACCTAAATGGCCAGGTTACAAAGGCCCCCAAGGGTCTCAGAAAACTCTGGGATTGGATTCTTTTACCTCTTAGCGGCACTGATATAGGAAAATGACCTAAATGCCCAGGTTATAAAGGCCCCCAAGGGTTTCAGAAAAGTCTGGGGTTGGATTCTTTTTCTTCTTAGTGGCACTGATATAGGACAACGCAGTAAACTTGGCAGGTTACAAAGGCCCCCAAGGGTCTCAGAAAAGTCTGGGGTTGATTTCTTTTACCTCTTAGCGGCATTGATATAGCACAGTGACCTAAATGTCCAGGCTACAATGGTCCCCAAGAATCTCAGAAAAGTCTGGGGTTGGATTCTTTTACCTCTTAGCGGCATTGATATAGCACAGTGACCTAAATGTCCAGGTTACAAAGGTCCCCAAGGGTCTCAGAAAAGTCTGGGGTTGGATTCTTTTACCTCTTAGCGGCATTGATATAGCACAGTGACCTAAATGTCCAGGTTACAAAGGCCCCCAAGAATCTCAGAAAAGTCTGGGGTTGGATTGTTTTAAATCTTAGCGGCATTGATATAGCACAGTGACCTAAATGTCCAGGTTACAAAGGCCCCGAAGAATCTCAGAAAAGTCTGGGGTTGGATTCTTTTACCTCTTAGCGGCATTGATATAGCACAGTGACCTAAAAGTCCAGGTTACAAAGGCCCACAAGAATCTCAGAAAAGTCTGGGGTTGGATTCTTTTACCTCTTAGCGGCATTGATATAGCACAGTGACCTAAATGTCCAGGTTACAAAGGCCCCCAAGGGTCTCAGAAAAGTCTGGGGTTGGATTCTTTTACCTCTTAGCGGCATTGATATAGCACAATGACCTAAATGGCCAGGTTACAATTTTATTTTTGAGATGGAAAAAAAGCAAACTTTAGAACCTTAACGTGGAAGTAAAAGCAAACATAAAATGGGCACGTGATATACCAAAGGAAACGCATTTCATTCTGCATAATCGTAATCCATAAATTAAAAAAATAATTAAAAAAATGAATTTCAGAAGGCCTTTTCCTCACATTTCAGACGCTTTAGGGAAAAAAAACAATTTCAAGTTTTTTCATTTGTTTTTTGTTGGCAATAGCTAACAATTAATTCTGACAATTAAATCTGATATACAATAAACACGTTAATCGTAATCGGTGTAATCACTCGATCATTCACGAAAAAAAATAAAAAAAAAACAAAACAAAAATATGCTAAAAAGTAAGTTTTTGTTTCACTTTTCCCAATTATTATTTCTATTTTGTTTTAGAGTATTTGCCTTCGGCTATTATTCTAGTTAAATTTCTATCCTAACTCAAAGCGAAGTTCCCGTTGCCTAGCAACACCTCTCATCCTCAATTTGATTTTGCATCAAAACTCTTTGCAACCCGTCTGCATGCCATGGCGTGTCCTTACGTAATGATATTTTCTTTTTGTATCTTCCGCAAGCGCTTCGTTAACAAGAGTAATAGTTAACTGTCGTGACGAAACTTCCCATTTGGATTAACGAAAGTCGAAAGAGATTACACACGATTTTTAATTTTGTGATTAGGGAGAAATAGAAAAAGGAAACAAAACTTAAGAAGCTTACTTCTACTATATATATATAAAGAAGAAACAAAAATCATGTAATATTCAACGAAAGCGTTCGTGTGCTGGGAACGCAGTGGAATTATACACGCATAAAAATGTAAATGCGTCAGTGATTATTTATCAACTTCAGAGATTCCAGAGATTATCGTTCACGTTTCTGTTACATTTTATTTTTCGACGAGAGAGAGAGAGGACGATACCGTTACTATAGTGATCGATGCTATGGATCGCTTCCTTTGAGGGGAGGATATTCAAATTATTTTGATGTAATATTCCATTGGTTGAATATCAGAGCATCTTTGAAATGAATGTGAATGTTATACAATGGTTAGGTAAAAACAATTAGTTTTTTACGTGTTATGACATCGAAAATTAAATTCTGTGCTGTCTAATGTTTAAAATAAATACTTATGGAGAACATTGTTAGAGAGTTGGGTTATTTTACCTCTGAGCGGCACTTTTTTGCACACCATGGGCTAAATGACAAGGTCACATTGACCCCGAAGGCTCAGAGAAGGTTGGGGGAGAGGACCCACTGGAACAGCTGTTGGGAGACAGATGGTAGCCTCCCGTCAAGGCCATCCAGCGTGTTCTTTAACGTTGGGTTGTTTTACCTCTGAGCGGCACTTTTCTTGCACACTATGGGCTAAATGGCCAGGTCACAAGGATCCCGAAGGCTCAGAGAAGGTTGGGGGAGGGGACCCACTGGAACAGCTGTTGGGAGACAGATGGTAGCCTCCCGTCAAGGCCATCCAGCGTGTTCTTTAACGTGCACAGGGTATGGCTCTCTCGAACACGGAGCCACGGCTTAACGTCCCATCCGACGGACGGCGGTCTTTCCAAGCCCATCGGTGTCCCCTACTGACCGTGGGCAGGGCGGGGAATTTTGCGGAGATAAATCTCAACGCTGACCCAACTGGGACTCGAACCTGGGAACTACAGATTACTAGCCTGACGCGCTACCGACTGAGCCACCCCCGCCCCCATTGTTAGAGAGGTAAGACCTGAATCGAATCTATTTAGAATTCCATTCTTGGAGACATTCGTTCGGTATTTAATGAGATGTGGATGATTTAGTGAAAATCAGGAGCAAATTCTAGTTATCAAACTTTTCTTCAGTAGTTAATTAAGACTGAAATAATGTTTCGAACAATTTAATAAAATAAGCGTGTCTTTTAAAAATTTGTGCAAGTAATTCTTTAATTATTCGTTAATTTTAACTGTGTTACGATTAGTGTTGTTACTCTTAAATATCCTGACTCCATTATAAATAAAAAAAATACCTCCTCAAGCAGCTGCTTGCCAGAGAGGTCTGACAAGAGCCTGTCAGTTTATATGCCATAGTAGAATGTCTGTGAGGATGGCAGAACCTCAGGAACGTGTACAGCAACTGTACACACTCCAGTTACCGTTCACAGCAAACTGGAGCGTGTACAGTTGCTGTACACGCTCCAGATATTTTTTGTGGCAACGATTTTTTTTTAGAAATTAGTGATCTGGCAACATGATCGTGTCACGTGACACGAAGATTGCCAGATCACTAATTTCTAAAAAAAATCGTTGCCAGATATTTTTTTGAATTCTGTAATCAACCGTAGTGTTCGGATACCTTTTTTGAGCGACTGTATGTCTGGCACTAAAAATTGATTAAAATAAACTATAAAATCTTATTCCATATAGAATAAACATCATTTTTTAATCTTTCCTGTTCGATGGAATATTATAGTAATTGGGAGACTCTACTCCCCTCGAAACTAAATTCTCGCAGCCCCCCCACCCCGAAACCGATCTTTATATAAATTTAATTTGTTCGAGTTTATCAAAGTGATGGGAAACTGCCGAAATGGAGGAAAACTAAACTGCAGGGAAAGTGAAAAAATGACGGAAATCATCCAGCACTTCAAAGCTAATCTTCCTTCCCATCATGATCGATACATTATTCCTATTTTCTTTATTACGATAATTCGAAATTCCTCTTACACACTGCGCCCCCTTCTATCTCTCTCTTTTTTTTAGAACGGAGGTAGGGGGGGGGGAGATTCTTCTTCATTCGAAACAGAATTCGAACGAGATAAGATCCTAATCTGTTCATTTCCACAGGAAGCGAATCATTTGGAGTTAAATTCGGTGATAAGAATTAATGGAAGTCAGAATTTAGTTCTTTTCCTTCCTACATCCCCCTCCCCGTCTTCTCTCACCCCCCGACTCTTCCCTCCCCCCAACAATCTCTTCCTCCCCTCACTTGTTTTAGGAAAAAGAGAGAGAGAGTATCTTTTAGCATTGCCGGACAGATAAGAGTAGAAACACGGATGGACTCATTATCTGGTAGAGAGGTTGCATATTTTATGGAGGGTGCTTGGTGAGGGAAAAGATTGAATTCCTCCTCTTTCCATTGCACAAATTGTTGGGAGGATGTCAGCGGTCGGGGGGGGGAAAGAAAACCGATACTGATACTATGGGAGGATGAAGATTCTAGTTTGGGGAAGCATGGTGAGTTTGTTGTAGAAGAGACATTGCATCTATCAGGTGATCCAATGACAACACGCTTACCCCCGCTCTTTCCATCCTCATCCCCCAGTTGCAGTCACATCGGACTCTACGGCTGACGTCGGATGAAGTGGGAGGCGGGGAGGGAGTGATAAGGAGTGATGGAGTGCCGGAGAGAAGTCTAGTAGTTGGTTGGAGATGATTTCCGAGAGAAGCCTGAGAGACCTCCTCCTCCGGGCGAGTCCGTTGCCTCTCTTTCACTCTCTCGGTGTGAGCTCGGGCGAAAGTGATGGAATATTTGGTCTGCCCTGTCTCCTCCTTCTCCTCCACGTGACGAGTTCTTTTGCTCTGGCTCTTCTTCCGTCGGTTTGATAAGCTTTTGGGATGCGATGGGAAACTTGCTCTTGAGCTTCTCGAAATGGAGGACACAGCGTGAAGAAGACGAAAAAAGTGGAGATAAATGGCTCTTTCTTCGAATCAAAACTGAAACTTATTTTGGAGGAAAAATAGGACTGGGGAATAGATCATACCGTGAAATTGAACAGCATAATCACAACTTGTTTTTTCACTCTTAGGGTGACTTGTTTTTTGCAGAACTGTGGACTAAGAGCCGTCCCGTGGCAAAGTGGGGCGGGGGTGTCTCAGTCGGTAGCGCGCCAGGCTCGTAATCTGTAGCTCCCAGGTTCGAGTCCCAGCTGGGTCAGCGTTGAGATTTATCTCCTCAAAATTTCCCCGCCCTGCCCACGGTCAGTAGGGGACACCGATGGACTTGGAAAGGCCTCCGTCCGTCGGATGAGGCGTTAAGCCGTGGTTCCGTGTGCGGGAGAGCCATACCCTGTGCACGTTAAAGAACACACTGGATGGCCTTGACGGGAGGCTACCATCTGTCTCCCAACAGCTGTTCCAGTGGGTCCCCTCCCCCAACCTTCTCTGAGCCTTCGGTGTCCATATGACCTGGCCATTTAGCCCATGGTGTGCAAAAAAGTGCCGCTCAGAAGTAAAACAACCCAAAATGAAATATGAGGTGAGAGCGATTGCATTGTAATAGGTGATGGGTTTTGGGGAATTGGAGAAGGAGAGGATTGGTGGTAGGGATATTTTTGGCACACGAACACCTAAAGTTATAGTGTGCCTAAGGAAGGTGGAATCCGTGATCAAGTTTAAAGATCTTCACTTACAACAGTACTTTACAATCTTTCTTTAATGGCTCCCCCCTCAGCTGAGCCAAGATTTCATTGCGTTCCCCCTCGTTATCATCGCCCCCCCACCCCTTCCCCGAAATGTATCTGCAGTGGCAATGAATGTCAATTGTTGGGAATAGGTGGACAGATAAAGCAACTCAGAATGCATTTGACAGTGTTGTCAACTGTGAGAAGCAAAATATACTGTTTGTGATGTTGAACTTCAAATCGTGCAAGAGATGAAAAGACTGAAAAAAGCTTTTAATTGAATGGAGAGATCTCGTAGCTGCAAGGGTTATGTTTCTAAGAGCAATACACCAAACTAAACAATCCATTTCTGGCATTTTAAGAATTATAATCGATCTATTTTTACTATAAAACTTTTTTTATCCTGAGTTTCACTAACTAACTAGCTAACTAACTAACTAGTCGTACCCTTCCTCTAACAAAGAAAGGGGAGGGTCGAGCCCCACACTTTGGAAACCACCAATTTATGCACTCTCTTTAACATAAGGATCAAACCAAAGCAAGCTGGCTATGTCGGTTCAGTCCCTTGAAGATTCGAAGTGTTATCTATTACACCAATGTCTCGCAAACTTTTTTTACTCTGCGGCACACTGAATCTAATTTTTTTCCCGCGGCACACCCAAAAAAGAATAAAAGCAAACTCTATATAATCGTCATTATATTTGCGCTTTGTTGAAGTCATCAGCCTGGTTTTACTTGAAGATTTGCTCTCGTTCTTTAAATTCATAACTCGGTGTTTGTTTTAAATATTTGTCCATTCTATGGCTTCAAATAATCAAAAATTAATACCAAAATTTGGAAAAAGCTTGATAAATACTTACAAGATCCCAGTTGATAAAATCTGAAAGATTTTTTTTAAAGCACGTCGATAACACAAGTCAAGTCAAAATGAAATCTTTGGAATATCTAGTGTCAATTTAATCTCTCGCGGCACACTTCGAATCTCTCGTGGCACACAGTTTGCGAGACACTGCATTACACCTACTGGACTCTCCCAACATAAATATAATGGACTAGGTTGGGTTGTTTACCTCTAAGCGGCACTTTTTTGCACACCATGGGCTAAATGGCCAGGTCACATGGACCCCAAAGGCTCAGAGAAGGTTGGGGGAGGGGACCCACTGGAACAGCTGTTGGGAGACAGATGGTAGCCTCCCGTCAAGGCCATCCAGCGTGTTCTTTAACGTGCACAGGGTATGGCTCTCCTGCACACGGGACCACGGCTTAACGTCCCATCCGACGGACGGCGGCCTTTCTAAGCCCGTCGGTGTCCCCTACTGACCGTGGGCAGGGCGGGGAATTTTGCGGAGATAAATCTCAACGCTGACCCAGCTGGGACTCGAACCTGGGAACTACAGATTACGAGCCTGGCGCGCTACCGACTGAGCCACCCCCGCCCCCTAATGGACTAGGTCATATGCTTTATCATTTTGATGATGGACTAAGTCGAATGCTCTATCATTTGAGGTTGATAGGTGAATTATAAGGTTAATTAAAAGTAAAGTTGTGGAATTAAATAGGTCAAAATTTGTAGTTAATGATCGATTTTTCATAATGGCAAAAACAGATATTATTGTCATTATGGTTGAGCAAATTTTACTGTTACCACAATATTAAAATCCGATTAATTGCCCTAACGATAAAAAGGGGTGTTTTATCTCTGATTGACAGTCTCCTGTCAGACCTCTATAGCAAGCAGCTGCTTGAGGGGGTATTTATTTATTTGGGGCGGGGGTGGCTCAGTCGGTAGCGCGCCAGGCTCGTAATCTGTAGTTCCCAGGTTCGAGTCCCAGCTGGGTCAGCGTTGAGATTTATCTCCGCAAATTCCCTGCCCTGCCCACGGTCAGTAGGGGACACCGATGGGCTTGGAAAGGCCACCGCCCGTCGGATGGGACGTTAAGCCGTGGTCCCATGTGCGGGAGAGCCACACCCTGTGCACGTTAAAGAACACGCTGGATGGCCTTGACGGGAGGCTACCATCCGTCTCGCAACAGCTGTTCCAGTGGGTCCCCTCCCCCAACCTTCTCTGAGCCTTCGGGGTCCATGCGACCTGGCCATTTAGCCCATGGTGTGCAAAAAAAGTGCCGCTCAGAGATAGAACAACCCAACGTTAAAGAACACGCTGGATGGCTTTGACGGGAGGCTACCATCTGTCTCCCAACAGCTGTTCCAGTGGGTCCCCTCCCCCAACCTTCTCTGAGCCTTCGGGGTCCATGTGACCTGGCCATTTAGCCCATGGTGTGCAAAAAAGTGCCGCTCAGAGGTAAAACAACCAAACAACCAACCGTGGCAGAGTGGTTAGCACATTGGCTGATCTAAGAGACCTGGTTTCGAGCCCATGGATGTTTGTGATGTCTCTCTGCTGAGGTCCCGCCATCCTCACAGACCTTCTACTATCACGTATAAGCTGACAAGCTGATGTCAGACCTCTGTGGTGAGCAGGTGCTTGAAGGAATATTCTTTTTTATTTATAAGTGGCCAGGTCACGAAACCCACAAGTTCAGAACAGAACTGGGTGATGTACAGTCGCTCAAAAAAGTATCCGAAAGCTATGGTTGAGTACAGAATTCAGAAAAAATATCTGGCAACGATTTTTTTTTTAAATTAGTTATCTGGCAACCTTCGTGTCACGTGACCAAATGTACAGTCGCTCCAAAAAGTATCCGAACACTATGGTTGATTGCAAAATTCAGAAAACATATCTGGCATTGATTTTTTTTTAGAAATTAGTCATCTGGCAACCTTCGTGTCACGTGACCAAATGTACAGTCGCTCCAAAAAGTATCCGAACACTATGGTTGATTGCAAAATTCAGAAAAAATATCTGGCATTGATTTTTTTTAGAAATTAGTCATCTGGCAACCTTCGTGTCACGTGACCAAATGTAGAGTCGCTCAAAAAAGTATCCGAACACTGTGGTTGATTGCAAAATTCAGAAAAAATGACACGAAGGTTGCCAGATGACTAATTTCTAAAAAAAACAATGCCAGATATTTTTTCTGAATTTTGCAATCAACCATAGTGTTCGGATACTTTTTTGAGCGACTGTACACAATCTTCTCCCCTCTTCACGCATTAAAATACACATTATTGAGACTCCCCATAAAACTCTTGTATGATATGCTACATAATATCATTTTTTACTTAAACAGAGTTTTTTGGTTTTAGAAGTGGTAGGATTCGGCCGACGAACTTTCTGTCTCTTTGTTCTTCCAGTTTTTTCGCAAGAATATTCCTCTGGAGTTTTATCGTTTTTTAAAACCACTTCACTTCATCTAAGGAAACCGCTGTGCAGAGGGAGGGTGACGTATGTGGGGGGGGGGAAGAGAAGAAGAACAATCGACTGATTTGAATATTTCTGTTGAACGAGAGAGGACGTGGAGAGAGGGGATGCAGGCGGTTGATAAAAGAGCAGACTTTAAAGTTGTTAGAAACAGCAGAATATTGATTTCCTTTTCTCCATCTGATGTCCAGCGCAATGTAGTATCTGTGGAGTTGGATGCTGTGGAAGATTCCTCTTCTTCTTCTCCTCCTCCCTCAGCTTCCTCTCTCCCTCACAGCCTCCAGCATCTCCTCTTTTCTCTTACAACACTCCCTTCCCTCTGCTCCTCATCTTCCTCGTGCCGAAGTTAGGAAAGGAAAGAGAGAGGAAAAGCCGGATGGCCCAGAATGGATGGTGAACGAATCTCATCTCCAATGCCAATGTTCCCTTCCTGTCGCTCCCTCCCGGGGTTGAGATATGCAAATGAGCCGAACGGAAGCAAAGCTGGGGTCCCCGAGAAAGAATTAAATAAATGTATGCGTTTGAAAATGCGGATCTTTAATTTTGTAAGTTTTGGATGCTTTATGTTGTAGCAGCAGCAGTTTTCTTGTTCTGGGTGTTTTGCGCGTGCTCTCGAATAACAAACCCGCGAGCCGCGAAATTACCCGTGACGCGCGTGGAGAAAGTGGCAATAATAATGACGAATGGAGGAGGGGGGGAGGGCGGGATGAGATGCGGAAGAGAAGGAGGTGTACGAGATGGCGAAAAACATCCTTAAAACTTAACGAATGAAGGGGATGCATCGAATATAAAGAAAGATTATTTCTGGATCAGCGGATAGTGAGGTCATTTCTACTTGGTAGTTTATTCTAACGAAAGTGATTTGAGATTTCAGATGTGCGTTTTTTTTTTTTAATTTTATGTTTCGATCTTTGTACCGATTTTGAATTCATCGCGGCTTTTGGGTTGAATTGATTGCAGTGATAAAAGTAGCTTCTATTTCAGTACTTTTAGCTCATTTAAAAAAAAAGCCGTCCAACACATTCCACTTCTTTTATTTCAAATTTGCACACAATGGGCTAAATTGCCAGGTCACAAGGACCCCGAAGACTCAGAGAAGGTTGGGTGAGGGGACCCACTGGAATAGCTGTTGGGAGACAGATGATAGCCTCCCGTAAAGGCCATCCAGCGTGTTCTGTAACGTTGAGTTGTTTTACCTCTGAGCGGCACTTTTTTGCACACCATGGGTTAAATGGCCAGGTCACAAGGACCCCGAAGACTCAGAGAAGGTTGGGTGAGGGGACCCACTGGAATAGCTGTTGGGAGACAGATGGTAGCCTCCCGTCAAGGCCATCCAGCGTGTTCTTTAACGTGCACAGGGTATGGCTCTCCCGCACACGGGGCCACGGCTTAACGTCCCATCCGACGGACGGCGGCCTTTCCAAATCCATCGGTGTCCCCTACTGACCGTGGGCAGGGCGGGAAATTTTGCGGAGATAAATCTCAACGCTGACCCAGCTGGGACTCGAACCAGTGAACTACAGATTACGAGCCTGGCGCGCTACCGACTGAGCCACCCCCGCCCCAACTACTACACAGTGACCGTCAATCTCCAGGTGAGTTTCGAATTAGTCGTGAGACCTGCTAGAAGCGACTCACAACAGCGTCATCATCAGAAAGCAATGACTTTGCGCAAGGCGGAGACCTGACTAGTCTGCTAGAGTAAGTCAAGAGCCGTCAATTTGACCTCCGCACACATGGAGGCGGCAGCAGGTGATGTACACCTACGTCGACCTCCAGAGGTTCATCTACATGTGTGGGATTGTTGGGGGTAAGTCAGGACGTTCACAGGGTTAGATGAAAGCTTCCAGTAAAGCTTTCACTTATAAAAAGAAGAAAAACGGGAAAAAAACGGAAATAAAATTTATGCTGGTAGAATGAACTGTTATGGGTATTGCAAGCGGGCATAGGTCACGACAACATGGGAAAGTTGTGAGTTTTGGATACTGACCTCAGACTATGAGCATAGCGTGAATATGTTTATGCAGTCTCGTTTATGCAGGAAGAAGTCGATTGAGGTGTTTGTTTTGATGTAATGAATGATCAGTAAAATTATTTTATAGGCAGGAATTTCAAACGGTTGCAACGAAGTTTGAAATTGTTGTGGATGCACTGGACTGTAGCTCGATTGGTCGCTCCTGGAGGGGAAGGTTTTAGTCACGCAAAGATTTTAAATGATGGAGGTTAAAAAACTCTGGAATATCTGGACAGGTTTTGGAAAAAAAGGATCTGCTTGGTAGTCTTTATATCTACACGATATTTCAGGGCAGTTGGGTTGGGTTGGGTTGATTTACCTCTAAGAGGCACTTTTTTTGCACACAATGGGCTAAATGACCAGGTCACAACGACCCCGAAGGCTCAGAGAAGTTTGGGGGAGGGGACCCACTGGAACAGCTGTTGGGTCACAGATGGTAGCCTCCCGTCAAGGCCATCCAGCGTGTTCTTTAACGTTGAGTTGTTTTACCTCTGAGCGGCACTTTTTGGCACAAAATGGGCTAAATGGCCAGGTCACATGGACCCCGAAGGCTCATAGAAGGTTGGGGGAGGGGACCCACTGGAACAGATGTTGGGAGACAGATGGTAACCTCCCGTCAAGGCCATCCAGCGTGTTCTTTAACGTTGAGTTGTTTTACCTCTAAGCGGCACTTTTTTTGCACACCATGGGCTAAATGACCAGGTCACAACGACCCCGAAGGCTCAGAGAAGTTTGGGGGAGGGGACCCACTGGAACAGCTGTTGGGTGACAGATGGTAGCCTCCCGTCAAGGCCATCCAGCGTGTTCTTTAACGTTGAGTTGTTTTACCTCTGAGCGGCACTTTTTGGCACAACATGGGCTAAATGGCCAGGTCACATGGACCCCGAAGGCTCATAGAAGGTTGGGGGAGGGGACCCACTGGAACAGATGTTGGGAGACAGATGGTAGCCTCCCGTCAAGGCCATCCAGCGTGTTCTTTAACGTTGAGTTGTTTCACCTCTGAGCGGCACTTTTTGGCACTGGAAACTAAGTAAACAGCTGTTGAGAGACATATGGTAACCTCCCGTCAAGGCCATCCAGCGTGTTCTTTAATGTGCACAGAGTATGGCTCTCCCGTACAAGGGACCACGGCTTAACGTCCCATCCGACGGACGGCGGACTTTCCAAGCCCATCGTTGTCCCCTACTGACCGTGGGCAGGGCGGGGAATTTTTGCGAAGATAAATCTCAACTCTGACCCAGCTGGGACTCGAACCTGGGAACAGGGTAGTTGTGGTCAATATTCAAGTCTATTGCAATAATGAGATGAAACTTCGATTCCTCGTAGATTTCTACATCTTTTTAAATGATAAAAGGATGGTCCTTGAAAATAAAACTTTAGATGGAAAAAAATCGAGTTGACTGAAAAATTGTCTAAAAACCACGTGAAATGCGACCAGCTGACTAAATAAAATGTTTTGTTTTTAGATAGATAAATTTTATTACCTACTGAAAAACACATTTGCATTTACATTGGCTCAAATTCTTAGTTATTAACAGATTCAATATCTCACTCGAGTTAATACTGTTGATTGAAGTTTACGCCAAGAAGAATTATATAGATGTATGCCTAATATATATATACAATAAAAAATTAAATTTCTATTAAAAAAATACATTAATTGTTGGTACAGTCGCTGAAAAAAGTATCCGAACACTATGGTTAATTGCAGAATTTAGAAAAAAATATCTCGCAACTATTTTTTTTTAGAACTTAGTGATCTGCCAACCTTCGTGTCACGTGATACGAAGGTTGCCAGATCACTGATTTCTAAAAAAAAATCGTTGCCAGATATTTTTTCTGAATTCTGTAATCGACCATGGTGTTCGGATACGTTTTTGAGCGCCTGTAGGTGGTCATATTATTTTGATACTAGATCGTGTGGGCCCACTCACGGAAATGTTGAGCGTGTGCAGTTACCGTTCACAGCAAACTGGAACGTGTGCAGTTACTGCACACGCTCCAGTTTGCTGTGAACGGTAACTGGAGCGTGTACAGTTGCTGTACACGCTAGAGATATTTTTCCTGAATTCTGTAATCACGTGACACGAAGGTTGCCAGATCACTAATTTCTAAAAAAAATCGTTGCCAGATATTTTTTTCTGAATTCTGTAATCAACCATAGTGTTTGGATATTTTTGGGGCGACTGTACATCTGGCTGGATGGTCTTGACGGGAGGCTACCGTCTGTCTCCCGACAGCTATTCCACTGGGTCCCCTCCCCAGATCTTTGGGGCGGGGGTGGCTCAGTCGGTAGCGCGCCAGGCTCGTAATCTGTAGTTCCTAGGTTTGAGTCCCAGCTTGGTCAGCGTTGAGATTTATCTCCGCAAAATTCCCCGCCCTGCCCACGGTCAGTAGTGGACACCGATGGGCTTGGAAAGGCCGCCGTCCGTCGGATGGGACGTTAAGCCGTGGCCCCGTGTGCGGGAGAGCCATACCCTGTGCACGTTAAAGAACACGCTGGATGGCCTTGACGGGAGGCTACCATCTGTCTCCCAACAGCTGTTCCAGTGGGTCCCCTCCCCCAACCTTCTCTGAGCCTTCGGGGTCCATATGACCTGGCCATTTAGCCCATGGTCTCCAAAAAAGTGCCGCTCAGATGTAAAACAACCCAACCCAATCTCTGTATTGGCCTTAATTTTTTAATGTCTCTCTCTGCCCGTATAATTTCGTCACGAAAGAGGCGTTTAAGGCGCCATTATGATCGCATCACCTTCCAATGCAGTCAGAACGGTACACAAAACGACTAAGACACAACTTTGTACAAAGCAGGGACAAATAAATACAGACGGCTCCGCACAAAAGTAGAGAACAGATGAGGAAGAGATTAATAGGCCAGACAGTTTTCTATCTTTTCCACGTGAACGGCCATTTAATGGTTCTCATGACAAATGTTCGCTAAATGTTAATACTTGTCATTACCGTTAATAATGCAAATCTGCGTTGAAGCTCTAACATCAATCAAACGAGACATCAGTAAATAGGGAAAACTGGTCGTTAAAGTCGCACGATGTGTCTTCAAAGCCGCAAAGAGGAGGAGGGGATTTACTAGAAGACGTTAATATTCCCCAGATGCGGAAAGATGAGGCGTTCGAGCAAAATCGTATTACTCCGCTAGTGTGTCTGTTGTGCGATGATGATGACTCCGTAAGATGGGCGCGGAAAATTCGCATGCATCGATGATGACTTTAAAGATGTGGATGATGAGGTAGGATGTGAAGAGAATGATGTTGGAGGGAGAAGGGTTGAGAGGGAATTTAGAGGTGACTAGAAGTCATGTGTCACTTAAAAATTTTTACTCGATTGGAGAGGAATTTCTTTTATCGAACGATTCTTTGTGGATTCTAGACAAATTTTTTATGGGGAGAGCAGAAACTTGATGTAGCTATTTCAGGTCAGCGTTATGACATGATGGTGTTTTTATAGGCACATCAGTCTTTTAGGGTTGGGGAAAATCTACGCTCTCGTTTCACAGGATAGCAGGAGTCTTAATGAGGTAGAGTTCAAGCTCTTGGTATATATCTTGGTCATTAGGTGGTTGGATTAGATGAGTAATGATGAAAGCAGCTGAAGGAATCGCCTCTAACCAGAAGCTTTGCTCATGAGCAGATTTAAGATGGTTTTGGAGCGTTGCCCGCAGGAGAAATTGGATATTAGCGAATAGCGTTATGGACCTATTCGCTAATGTGTCATTTTGCTAATATGACAGTTATTTTCCTAAAGGTCTTTGAAGAGAGTGGCCTGTTGGTAGCGCTCCAGGCTCATAATCTGTAGTTCTCAGGTTCGAGTCCCAGCTGGGTCAGCATTCAGATTTATCTCCGCAAAATCCCCCGCCCTGCCCACGGTCAGTAGGGGACACCGATGGGCTTGTAAAGGCCGCCGTCCGCCGGATGGGACGTTAAGTCGTGGCCCCGTGTGCGGGAGAGCCATACCCTGTGCCCGTTAAAGAACACGCTGGATGGCCTTGACGGGAGGCTACCATCTGTCTCCCAACAGCTATTCCAGTGGGTCCCCTCCCCCAACTTTCTCTGAGCCTTCGGGGTCCATGTGACCTGGCCATTTAGCCCATGGTGTGCAAAAAAGTGCCGCTCAGAGGTAAAACAACACAACCCAACCCAGGTTCGAGTCCCAGCTGGGTCAGCATCGAGATATTTCTCCGCAAAACTCCCCACTCAGCCCTAGGTCAATGCGGGACAATGCTGGGTTTGGAAAAGCCTCCGCCCGTCGGATGAGACATTAAGTCTTGGATATTACTACTACGTTAAAGAATACGCTGGATGGCCTTGACGGGAAGCTAACAACTATCTCCTAATGGTTGTCTAGTGGGTTACCCCCTCCAATCTTCTCTGAGTCCTCGGTGCCCTTGCGAACTGGCCACTTAGCCCATTGTGTTGCACGCAGAGACAGAACTTCATTTTTCCGCCCCGTGCATCTCGTGTTTGTGGTATTCCTATCCAGATTCTATGTATAACAATATAGACTGTAACTCTATTTCAACGCGAAAGAGAGAATAATTCCGCAAATTTGGCAACTGTTTGCAGGTTATAGAACGAAGATGGGGAGGGGAAGGTTCATTAATTGTGCTATAATCGACCTTTCTCTTAATTTGGTCAGGGGTAGTCCGGTAGCGCGCCAGACTCGTGATCTGCAGTTCCCAGGTCCGAGTCCCAGTTGGGCCAGCGTTGAGATTTATTTCCGCATAACTCTCCGCCTTTCCCTCGGTTAATAGAGGACACCGAACGGTTTGGAAAGGCCACTGTCTGTCGGATGAGATTTAAGCCGTGGTCCCGTGTACGGTAGAGCCATACCCTGGGGGGGGTGGGTCTCAATCGATAGCATACCAGGCTCGTAATCTATAGCTCCCAGGTTCGAGTACCAACTGGGTCAGCGTTGAGATTTATCTCCGCAAAATTCCCCGCCCTGCCCACGGTCAGTAGGGGACACCGATGGGCTTGGAAAGGCCACCGTCCGTCGGATGGGACGTTAAGCCGTGGCCCCGTGTGCACGTTAAAGAACACGCTGGATGGCTTTGAAGGGAGGCTACCATCCGTCTCCCAGCAGCTGTTCCAGTGGGTCCGCTCCCCCCAACCTTCTCTGAGCCATCGGGGTCCATGTGACCTGGCTATTTAGCCCATGGTGTGCAAAAAAGTGCCGCTCAGAGGTAAAACAACCCAACCCATACCCTGAGCCCATTAAAGAACATGCTGGATGGCCTTGATGGGAGGCTACCATCTGCCTCCCAACAGCTGTTCCAGTGGGTCCCCTCAGCGTTGAGATTTATCTCCGCAAAATTCCCCGCCCTGCCCACGGTCAGTATGGGCTTGGAAAGGCCGCCGTCCGTCGGATGGGACGTTAAGCCGTGGTCCCGTGTGCGGGAGAGCCATACCCTGTGCACGTTAAAGAACACGCTGGATGGCCTTGATGGGAGGCTACCACCTGTCTCCCAACAGCTGTTCCAGTGGGTCCCCTCCCCCAACCTTCTCTGAGCCTTCGGGATCCATGTAACTTGGCCATTTAGCCCATGGTGTGCAAAAAAGTGCCGCTCAGAGGTAAAACAACCCAACGTTAAAGAACACGCTGGATGGCCTTGACGGGAGACTACCATCTGTCTCCCAACAGCTGTTCCAGTGGGTCCCCTCCCCTAACCTTCTCTGAGGCTTCGGGGTCCATGTGACCTGGCCATTTAGCCCATGGTGTGCAAAAAAGTGCCGCTCAGAGGTAAAACAACCCAACGTTAAAGAACACGCTGGATGGCCTTGATGGGAGGCTACCATCTGTCTCCCAACAGCTGTTCCAGTGGGTCCCCTCCCCCAACCTTTTCTGAGCCTTCGGGGTCCATGTGACCTAGTCATTTAGCCATGGTGTGCAAAAAAGTGCCGCTCAGAGGGAAAACAACCCAAGCCTCTTAATTTCATTCAATGTCTTAAACATTCATAGAAACATCCGGTAAAAACAAAACACTCGAATAAACACAATTTTTACTCGATTAGAAAATCAAATTCCCTTAATGAAATAAATGACGAGGAAGATTTCCATCGTTGCGTTCAAGTATTCCTCTTTTATTAAAACACGATCCAACTGCCACCTCAAACCTCTTTCCGCTTGCTTCCCAATGTCCACCAAAACGGCATCTCGTGTCGCTACGCAAAACCTCGTGTAAGCTCGCGGAAGACATGCTCGCGAAAATTTTCGCGCTAATCTCCTGTGACGTACTAAAACCTCTTGTAATTGTGTTTCGGAGTGAAACAGACTGCGTAGGCATTACGTTCATAAAGCCTCGATCCTGACAGCTGCTTACGTGGAGCCATTATGAGGACGAGGCTGAGGCGTTATTTCCGCGCAAATGGCGACAGAGGAAGAACACGAGAAACAGGACGAAGAATGTTAATGAGACAAGTGAGATCAAGACCTCGTGACTGTTGCGTGGCAACACTCGAGCCACGAGCCATATTTTGCTTCGTCTCGTTTGTCATTCTCTTATTCTGGAGCGGTGAAGTGCGTTCGGCTTGCAGGAGGAGCCGCTCGCTCACCTCTGCTTATTAATTGAAAGTCTTCACAGTTGTGGTGAAATTTTAAGCTTTGTGGATGTAGCTCGGTGATCGAGTTGCCTTGCAAGTGGTTCTTCTTCGTTGGATTAAAATAACGAAAGAGGCAAACTTCTTGTCTGTTTCAGAGTTGGGTTCGTTTGTTTTACCTCTGAGCGTAACTTTTTTGCACAGCATGGGCTAAATGGCCAAGTCACATGGACCCCGAAGGCTCAGAGAAGGTTGGGAGAGGGGACCCACTGGAACAGCTGTTAGGAGACAGATGGTAGCCTCCCGTCAAGGCCATCCAGCGTGTTCTTTAACGTTGGGTTGTTTTACCTCTGAGAGGCACTTTTTTGCACACCATGGGCTAAATGGCCAGGTCACATGGACCCCGAAGGCTCAGAGAAGGTTGGGGGAGGGGACCCACTGGAACAGCTGTTAGGAGACAGATGGTAGCCTCCCGTCAAGGCCATCCAGCGTGTTCTTTAACGTTGGGTTGTTTTACCTCTGAGAGGCACTTTTTTGCACACCATGGGCTAAATGGCCAGGTCACATGGACCCCGAAAGCTCAGAGAAGGTTGGGGGAGGGGACCCACTGGAACAGCTGTTAGGAGACAGATGGTAGCCTCCCGTCAAGGCCATCCAGCGTGTTCTTTAACGTTGGGTTGTTTAACCTCTGAGAGGCACTTTTTTGCACACCATGGGCTAAATGGCCAGGTCACAAGGACCCCGAAGGCTCAGAGAAGGTTGGGGGAGGGGACCCACTGGAACAGCTGTTGGGAGACAGATGGTAGCCTCCCGTCAAGGCCATCCAGCGTGTTCTTTAACATGCACAGGGTATGGCTCTCCCGCACACGGGGCCACGGCTTAACGTCCCATCCGACGGATGACGGCCTTTCCAAGCCCATCGGTGTCCCCTACTGACCGTGGGCAGGGCGGGGAATTTTGCGGAGATAAATCTCAACGCTGACCCAGGTGGGACTCGAACCTGGGAACTACAGATTACGTGAGCCTGGCGCGCTACCGACTGAGCCACCCCCGCCCCATCAAGAAAGAGACAACAGTACATAGTCCGGAGTTTAGAAAAAAAAACCTTTTCGAGGTAGTGGAAGAACAATGAACATGCACAAAAATAGAAACATCTCCTAAGAGTCGATAAGAAAAGGAACGAGCTTTGCTTTTTTTCTCATCTTTAATCATGGTTGGCTGAATTCTGCACGTTCTCTGCCAGAAACCCTGAAGAGCAGTAAGATGTTGCGGAAGTCCCGGGGATCTTTATATCGATTTATAAGAAGGTTTTTAGTTTCTATCACGCTGGAGGATGGAAGCTGTACAGGAGGCAAGAGATCGGATGGCGGTGATTAGATCGCCCAAGAAGATGCAGAGAGACATTGTTGCATCTCTTCTGAGCTCGTGAGAAACTGTCGCGGTGACGTCATAGGTGAGGAAAGCTTGTTACCAGGCCTTTTGTTGGATGGCAACGGCGTCACGTTTTAGACAATGGGACCTAGCTGACGTCATGCGAAGAAAAGAATTTTAGAAGAAAGGATAAGAAAGAAAAAATCGTTTCGTCTTTGACTTTGAGTTGAGAGAGAAAGAAAAATTCTATTCCTGTATTAAAGAGGAGACTGCGCAGATATGAGAGTGGCCATACAACAGGAGATGAAATATTTATTGGAAGTGTTTGTATTGACTTGGAAATTCAATGGCAAGTCGGGAAGATGTCTGATTACAGCCAGGTAGCGTGAGCTTTTTCACCAACACCTGGGGGGACTCGAACTTCTCCTTTTGTATATAAAGCGAGTTTCCGTAAGTCACTTGGTTGTGTGCCAGTTTCGTAAGGGTTGGGTTGTTTTACCTCTGAGCGGCACTTTTTTGCACACCATGGGCTAAATGGCCAGGTCACATGGACCCCGAAGGCTCAGAGAAGGTTGGGGGAGGGGACCCACTGGAACAGCTGTTGGAAGACAGATGGTAGCCACCCGTCAAGGCCATCCAGCGTGTTCTTTAACGTTGGGTTGTTTTACCTCTGAGCGGCACTTTTTTGCACACCATGGGCTAAATGGCCAGGTCACATGGACCCCGAAGGCTCAGAGAAGGTGGGGGGAGGGGACCCATTGGAACAGCTGTTGGGAGACAGATGGTAGCCTTCCGTCAAGGCCATCCAGCGTGTTCTTTAACGTTGGGTTGTTTTACCTCTGAGCGGCACTTTTTTGCACACCATGGGCTAAATGGCCAGGTCACATGGACCCCGAAGGCTCAGAGAAGGTGGGGGGAGGGGACCCATTGGAACAGCTGTTGGGAGACAGATGGTAGCCTTCCGTCAAGGCCATCCAGCGTGTTCTTTAACGTTGGGTTGTTTTACCTCTGAGCGGCACTTTTTTGCACACCATGGGCTAAATGGCCAGGTCACATGGACCCCGAAGGCTCAGAGAAGGTTGGGGGAGGGGACCCACTGGAACAGCTGTTGGAAGACAGATGGTAGCCTCCCGTCAAGGCCATCCAGCGTGTTCTTTAACGTTGGGTTGTTTTACCTCTGAGCGGCACTTTTTTGCACACCATGGGCTAAATGGCCAGGTCACATGGACCCCGAAGGCTCAGAGAAGGTGGGGGGAGGGGACCCATTGGAACAGCTGTTGGGAGACAGATGGTAGCCTTCCGTCAAGGCCATCCAGCGTGTTCTTTAACGTTGGGTTGTTTTACCTCTGAGCGGCACTTTTTTGCACACCATGGGCTAAATGGCCAGGTCACATGGACCCCGAAGGCTCAGAGAAGGTGGGGGGAGGGGACCCATTGGAACAGCTGTTGGGAGACAGATGGTAGCCTTCCGTCAAGGCCATCCAGCGTGTTCTTTAACGTTGGGTTGTTTTACCTCTGAGCGGCACTTTTTTGCACACCATGGGCTAAATGGCCAGGTCACATGGACCCCGAAGGCTCAGAGAAGGTTGGGGGAGGGGACCCACTGGAACAGCTGTTGGAAGACAGATGGTAGCCTCCCGTCAAGGCCATCCAGCGTGTTCTTTAACGTTGGGTTGTTTTATCTCTGAGCGGCACTTTTTTGCACACCATGGGCTAAATGGCCAGGTCACATGGACCCCGAAGGCTCAGAGAAGGTTGGGGGAGGGGACCCACTGGATCAGCTGTTGGGAGACAGATGGTAACCTCCCGTCAAGGCCATCCAGCGTGTTCTTTAACGTGTGCAGGCTATGGTTCTCCCGCACACGGGGCCATGGCTTAACGTCCCATCCGACGGACGGCGGCCTTTCCAAGCTCATCGGTGTCCCCTACTGACCGTAGGCAGGGCGGGAATTTTTGCGGAGATAAATCTCAACGCTGACCCAGCTGGGACTCGAACCTGGGAACTACAGATTACGAGCCTGGCGCGCTACCGACTGAGCCCCCCCCCCCCCCCGCCCCCCAATACAGAGACATTGAGGACTGAAAGGACTTAAACTACCGGTGAACATACAGGACGTGCTTATTATAAGGATATTGATTTTGAGTTTGTTTTACCTCTGATTGATACATTTTTTTTCAAACAATGGGCTGAATAGACAGGTCACAAGGACCCCGAGGGCTCAGAGAAGGTTGGTGAAAAGAGGGCTCACTGGAACAGCTGTTAGGAGACAGATGGTAGCCTCGCGTCAAGGCCATCCAGCGTGTTCTTTAACGTGCACAGGGTATGGCTCTCCAGCACACGGGGCCACGGCTTAACGTCCCATCCGACGGACGGCGGTCTTTCCAAGCCCATCGGTGTTCCCTACTGACCGTAGGCAGGGCGGGGAATTTTTGCGGAGATAAATCTCAACGCTGACCCAGCTGGGACTCGAACCTGGGAATACAGATTACGAGCCTGGCGCGCTACCGACTGAGCCACCCCCGCCCCAGTTTCGTAAGGTGTTCGCAGTTCTGTTATTTAGAGATCAGAAAACTTTTTGTAACTGTTTTTCATGGGCTTGAAAAAAAATTATACCTTCATAATATCACCACTGAATAATAAGAAACAAGGTTGTCTTTCCCTTCCCCCCATAAATAATTTATTATTTAGATATTTGTAAACAGAGTTGGGTCTGGGATGAAGCGCGTGTGATGCGGGGTGAGGATGGGTGGGTGTAAGGTGGCATTGTTCCATCCTCTGAAGTATTTTAATAATCCGAGTTGAGATGAAATGAAAATAATAAATATATGCAAGTTGTGTAAACCTAAAGACTAAAATTAGATTGTATAATAGTTTGATTCTTTCTAGGGTTAGTTATGGTAGTGAAACTTGGACACTTTGTAAACAAGATAACAGGAAACTAGATGCTTTTGATTCCAGATGCTTACGCAGTATCTTGGGTATTAGGTGGTTCAACTTTGTAACTAATGATGAGGTTAGGCAAAGGAGTCTGCAACCTCCTTTAAGCAGCATATTGTGCAGAGAGAGACTCCGCTGGTTTGGCCATGTTGCCCGTATGGATAATTATAGATTGGCGAATAGGGTTATGAACAGTGTGCCTAGAGGCCTCAGAAAGAAGGGGAGACTTAGGATGCGGTGGGCAGACAATGTCGAACAGGACCTTGTTAGAATTGGTGTGCAGTGGCCAGATGCAGTAGATGTAGCTCAGGACAGATATGCTTGGAGAATTAAACTGCACGGTCAGGTTGGACCTCCGTAGCTCATGGCTGCTTGAAGATGATGATGATTATCCTAAAGTCACGCTAAAACATCCTCTTTAGTCGAATATTATTTGCTAACGGCCCCTTTTAGCAAATATTATTTCCTAACGCCTCCTTTTACCAAATATTGTTTGTTAACGCCCACGTTTACCAAATATCATTTGATAACAACCTTTTTTTACCAAGGATTATTTTTTAACACCCTCTTTATTGAAATCAAAATAATTTTTCGTACATAAAACTAATTAAAAACCAGATGGCGGGAGCCCTCCCATTATCGATTTGACAAACCAAACACCCTCCAAAGGTGCCAATGGCAAATTTCTACAGTTGTGCTGATTTCGTAATTCATATATATAGAAGTGCAGACAGTCGCCGAGAGTCAGGTAGAAGTGCGAACAGTCGCCGAGAGTCAGGTAGAAGTGCGAACAGTCGCCGAGAATCAGGGAGAAGTGCGGACAGTCGGCGTGAGTCAGGTAGAAGTGCAGACAGTCGCCGAGAGTCAGATAGAAGTGCGGATAGTCGCCGAGAGTCAGGTAGAAGTGCAGACAGTCGCCGAGAGTCAGGTAGAAGTGCAGACAGTCGCCGAGAGTCAGGTAGAAGTGCAAACAGTCGCCGAGAATCAGGGAGAAGTGCGGACAGTCGCCGTGAGTCAGGTAGAAGTGCGAACAGTCGCCGAGAGTCAGATAGAAGTGCGAACAGTCGCCGAGAGTCAGGTAGAAGTGCAGATAGTCGCCGAGAGTCAGGTAGAAGTGCAAACAGTCGCCGAGAGTCAGGTAGAAGTGCAAACAGTCGCCGAGAGTCAGGTAGAAGTGCAGACAGTCGCCGTGAGTCAGGTAGAAGTGCAGACAGTCGCCGAGAGTCAACTTTTCACCCCGATAGTTCAGAGAAGAGTTCCCAAGTACACGCTTTCTCCTGCGCTCTCCAGCTTCGATTCGGGCTGGGCAAAACCACCTGGGTCGCCGTGTGAGGCTGCGATTGGTCCTCGCTGGACACAAACGGATATCGGTCCACCCATACGGCCCTTGTTTTCGTTTCTGGCGAACGGTCTCTGCCAGATGAGATCCATATTTTGGCCGAATTTCCTTGTCCTAGGCTTGCGGACTACCTTCTTCTTCGACATGCAAATTACGAGAGCCAAGATGAAGGAAGGTGAGAAGGCAAGATCTAAACAACAACATGGCGGGTGGGACTCAGCCCACACAGATACGTCGTATCCACATTTTGAAACAAATGTGAGCACCACAATAGGAGACGCCGATCAAGATTTCCCCTATTTGCTTAGTGGTGAGAACGACTGAGTTTTATCAGGTGGTTGTCCCGTGGCCGAGTGGTTAGCACGCTTGGCTACTGATCTAAGGGACCTGGATTCGGGCCCCGGATTAGGCATGGATGTGTGTGTCGTTTTTCTCCTGAGGTCCTGCCATCCTCTCAGATCTTCTACTGTGGCATATAAACTGACAGGCTCCTGTCAGACCTCTGTGGCAAGCAGCTGCTTGAGGGGGTATTTATTTATTTATTTTTTTGTGTATTCATAAGTTGTTGGGTTGGGTTGTTTTACCTCCGAGCGGCACTTTTTTGCACACCATGGGCTAAATGGCCAGGTCGCATGGACCCCGAAGGCTCAGAGAAGGTTGGGGGAGGGGACCCACTGGAACAGCTGTTGGGAGACAGATGGCAGCTCCCGTCAAGATCATCCAGCGTGTTCTTTAACGTGCACAGGGTATGGCTCTCCCACACACGGGGCCACGGCTTAACGTCCCATCCGACGGACGGCGGCCTTTCCAAGCCCATCGGTGTCCCCTACTGATCGTGGGCAGGGCGGGGAATTTTGCGGATGTGTATTCATAAGCCTTCGGTTCAAGACAGTTTCTCCTCTTTCCGTTCCACATTCAAGAATATTTTTATCAAATTTCAATTGTATATATGTCAGATCTTATAAATTCACATTCTAATTTTCCAAAATATGTTTTATTTCTTCAGATTTAGGGAAATTTTTGTGACTCAGTCTGCATTTCGTCTATTTTGTTGCCTTTTTTGCCGCAAAAAACCCCCCCACAAAACCTACACTTTTATACCATTCCAGAGATTTAATGACGCTCAGCAAGAATATAAAAAAAAAAATTAAAAAATCTGGAAATTCGTTTGGAGGCAACACCAAGTTTTTTGGTGGCAACACCAAGTTTTCTTACGCAGCGCCATCTATTGAAGATGACCTTAAACATCTTTAATCAACAGCAATTTTTTTTCCCCATTTTTTTTTTTATTAACCCTCCTTTGTTTTGTTTTAACGAAGTGACTTCGACAATTTAAATTTCAAGAAGTACGAGATCGAGAACAGTCTTTCACTGAGCTGGACAAATTGCTATTAGCTGGTTTCAGTTTAATTACAGAAACATCGACTTAAACATCATGTTCACTTTCTTTCAATCTGAACAGCCTCCGTTTGCAAACAAAATACTAAAGAGAATACACACACACACACACAAAAAAAAAGAATTGAATCTAACTGCTGCTTTTTTTTTAATTTGAATTCTTTTCCAATCTATCTTCTGCTGTTTCTTTTTTATCTTGCAATTCCAATCTAAGAAAACAAAAGTTCCTCTTCTTTTACTCTTTGGAATCAAGACTCTCTTTTTCCAATTTCTTTTCCAGTACTCACTTATGTACAAAATACGCTTGTATTCATGCATGTCCCCACCCAACTTCTTTATTTCAGTCGCTGTTATTAGACAAAAAGAACTAACTAATTTGTAGTCGGTGGTTGACTTTGATGTCGACTACAAGGGAGGGATTTTTTTCTTTCTTATTTTAACATCTTTCCCTATCAGAATGCTGAAATATCTTCGCACACTAATAACGCTCCTCGTTTCCTTAGTGATTCTCTTCCTTTTCTCTCTGCACAGAGGTTGACATTCATTATTTGCTCTATTCGAGACTTTCAACTTTTCCTACAGAACTGATTGGGGTCGGGTTTGGAGAGCGAAATTCGAAAGAATTGCGTTTTTATTCTTTCTGTTTGAAACGGCTTTTAGCTGTCAAAGCTAATTATTTTTATAATATAATTATTTTTGCATTTAGGTCTTTTTAGTTCTGCTATTGTCAGAGAATTTGTCTTCTCCTAATTTTTTTAATTTAATGTCTTTTTTTTTCTTTTTTTTTTTTTGGGGGGGGGGTTCTTTGTGTCTGGTGGAGGTGTTTCAAATTCCTACCGAGCAGTTCGAAAATATTTTTCGAACATTTAAAAAAAAAACTGGAACAGCTGTTGGGAGACAGATGGTAGACTCCCGTCAAGGCCTTCCTGCGTGTTCTTTAATGTGCACAAGGTATAGCTCTCCCTCACAGGGGACCACAGCTTAACGTCCCATCCGACGGCCTTTTAAAGCCCATCGGCGTTCCCTACTGACCGAGGGCAAGTCGGTAGCGCGCCAGGCTCGTAATCTGCAGTTCCCAGATTCGAGTTCCAGCTGGGTCAGCGTAAGATTTATCTCCGGAAAATTCCCCGCCCTGCCCACGGTCAGTAGGGGACACCGATGGGCTTGGAAAGGCTGCCGTCCGTCGAATGGGGCGTTAAGCCGTGGCCCCGTGTGTGGGAGGGCCATACCCTGTGCACGTTAAAGAACACGCTGGATGGCCTTGACGGGAGGCTACCATCTGTCTCCCAACAGCTGTTCCAGTGGGTCCCCTCCCCCAACCTTCTCTGAGCCTTCGGGATCCATGTAACTTGGCCATTTAGCCCATGGTGTGCAAAAAAGTGCCGCTCAGAGGTAAAACAACCCAACGTTAAAGAACACGCTGGATGGCCTTGATGGGAGGCTACCATCTGTCTCCCAACAGCTGTTCCAGTGGGTCCCCTCCCCCAACTTTCTCTGAGCCTAAGGGGTCCATGTGACCTGGCCATTTAGCCCATGGTGTGCAAAAAAGTGCCGCTCAGAGGTAAAACAACCCAACCCACGGTACCACGGCTTAACGTCCGATCTGAGGACGGCGGCCTTTCGAAGCCTGTCGGTCTCCCCTTTCTCGCCGAGGATGGCAGAGACAAATCTCAATGCTGTCAACAGTTGGCACTCGAACCTAGGAACTGCAGATTAGGAGATTGACAACCCTCTTTTTTGAGAGCAAGCAAAAGAAGAAGAAATTATAACGCATGCATACATGCAAAATTCTCATGCAGGAATGGGCTACAGAGGTCCAACCAGACTGCAATTTTGTTCCCCAAACACATCTATCCTGAGCTACAGCTGCTGCATTTGGCCACTGTACGCCAATTCTAAGTAAGGTCGTGTTTCACATTGTCTGCCCATCGCATCCTAGGTCTCCATCTTTTCCTGAGGTCTTTAGGCATGCTGTTCGTACTAAGCCTTTTCGCCAATCTATAGTAATATAAACGGGCAACATCGTCAAACCAACGCAGTCTGTCTTTGCACAGTACGCTGCCTGTGATGTTGCTTCTTCGTTTGTCTATTAGGACCACTTAGGAATGTCCCCTCGGTTCGATCGCAATGCGCGACGGGTGAAACAGTTTTTCAGATAAAATCAACGGTTTTATCACAATTGCTGGGACTCAATACTGAGGCTCCTCCCCAATAAATTGGTTCAACTTCAGCTTTTACTTAAATATAACAAATATTTATTGAACCTTCCAAACATGCTTGATAGAACAAGAACATATGCTCAATTACATAGCATTACAACAACCCCAGCTTACTATGCCTGTTCAGCTGTATTCACAGAGCCCAATGCCGTTATTACCAGTCGGCATTTCCCAGCTTTACAATTTTGCGCCTTTTCGCGCTCGTTCTCCGACTGGCTCTCTTCTCCTCGTTGCCAACCCTTTCTCTTTCTCTCTCCGCCCGACCATCTGGGAAGTCCGCTAGCCTCCTGGTTGCTTGTCAGCGGACGCGAGCGTTTTGGGTGATCTCCGTCCCCACGGGCACTGCTACTTCAATTAACTCTCCAGATGCTGGGACAGAGGGCCTCCCACGTAGCATATGCCCATTTTGGTGAAATCCAAATTAACATTCAAAACCCGAACAAAAAAAAAATATTTAAAAAGGCCTCTAGCCTGACACTGCCCAAAGCAGATTTCCGACCCAGAGGCAATCCCTATTCTTCTCTTCATCTCATGCCGCACATCACCAGTGTCTGTTACATAGCTCCCAACATAATTAAACTGAGACACTTGCTCAAGAGTGCAGCCATTCGAAGCAACTGAAGCACTATTTGCCTGACCAGTTTTCATCATTTTAGTTTTCTCTCTGTTTATCACCAAACCTACTCTATTACCAGTATCATCAACAGTCCTAATGAAAGAATTGATCTCATCAATATCATTAGCCAACAGGGCCAAATCATCTGCATAATCTAAATCAGAAAGTTTTAAACTCTAGACTGTTTAAGACCAAAATCTTTCTCTTGCCAACAATTCAGCATAACGCAAATAATGTCCAAACTAAAAGAAAAGGAGACAAAATGCATCCTTGTCGAACTCCACTAGCAATGCTAAACCAATTGCTACAAGACTTACCAACTCTCACATACGACTCAGTGTTATTATAGAGAGCTTTCATAATGTTAACTAACTTGTCTGGTATACCACATGATCTCACAATCAACCACAAATTATGACGATCAACAGAGTCGAAAGCCTTTTTGAAATCAACAAAGCTAGCAACCAAAGGTTTCTGAAACTCTACACATTTCTCAAGAATCTGTCTAAGTGAAAATATCTGATCCACACATCCCATACCACTTCTGAATCCACATTGCTCATCACGCAATTGACTGTCAACCAGATTCGCAATTCTATTAAGCACAATCATGGAAAGAACTTTACCTGGAACAGAGAGTAGGCTGATACCCCTATATTATCACAAGAACTGAGATCACCTTTTTTGAAAATAGGGATAATAATAGCTCTGGTAAAATCCTTAGGAACCATGCCTTTATCATAAAAGATATTCAAAATTTCCATCAGCCATGTGATAACAGAAGAATTCCCAGCTCTAAGCAGTTCAGCAATAATTTGATCTACTGCTGCAATTTTAATTTAGAGATAGCCAAAGTATCTTCAGAATGTGATATAGGGCCAACATTAAAGCCAGTAATGCATCTGTCATCATTACAAACAATGGGAGTAGAACTAACTACTTGTTTAGAACATTTCTGAAATGCTCAACCCACCTAGCCATGACAGAATCCTCAACTTCAACAACCTTAACATATTTATCCCTCAATCTCGGTGTACCTGTCTGTTTCTTCCCACATAAAACATTAACCATCTAGTACAACCCTCTGCTGTTGTGCTGTCTAGCTTCTTATCAGCTGTTAACTGATCCTTTACAGATTTATTAAGCTAGTTGTAATACCTTCGGTTAGGAGTAGAAGGGTGTTGATTCATATTATTCCTGCACTTCCTGGGGCGGGGGCGGGGGTGGCTCAGTCGGTAGCGCGCCAGACTCGTAATCTGCAGTTCCCAGGTTCGAGTCCCAGCTGGGTCAGCGTTGAGATTTATCTACGCAAAATTCTCTGGCCTGCCCACGGCCAGTAGGGGACACCGATGGGCTTGGAAATGCCGCCGTCCGTCGCATGGGACGTCAAGCCGTTGCCCCGTGTGTGGGAGAGCAATACCCTGTGCCTGTTAAAGAACACGCTGGATGGCCTTGACGGGAGGCTACCATCTGTCTCCCAACAGCTGTTCCAGTGGGTCCCCTCCCCCAACCTTCTCTGAGCCTTCGGAGTCCATGTGACCTGGCCATTTAGCCCATGGTGTGCAAAAAAGTGCCGCTCAGCGGTAAAACAACCCAACGTTAAAGAACACGCTGGATGGCCTTGACGGGAGGCTACCATCTGCCTCCCAACAACTGTTCCAGTGGGTCCCCTCCCCCAACCTTCTCTGAGCCTTCGGGGTCCATGTGACCTGGCCATTTAGCCCATGGTGTGCAAAAAAGTGCCGCTCAGAGGTAAAACAACCCAACGTTAAAGAACACGCTGGATGGCCTTGACGGGAGGCTACCATCTGTCTCCCAACAGCTGTTCCAGTGGGTCCCCTCCCCCAACCTTCTCTGAGCCTTCGGAGTCCATGTGACCTGGCCATTTAGCCCGTGGTGTGCAAAAAAATGCCGCTCAGAGGTAATACAACCCAACCTGCACTTCCTTCTTTCAGAAATAAGTTTCATAGCCTTATCACTCAAATAATTTTGTTTCCTCTGTTCCATTTTTACCCAAAATAGTACTATTAGTTTCAAGAAAAGCCTGTTTAAACTGATCCCATTATTTCTTAATTTTAGTAGTAAGCAAACTACGACTGTCATAATGACTAAGTAGCCTATCATGGTATGATTTGGCTATATCTGAATCTTTCAGACCTTCAGTGCTAAAGCTCTTAACCTTAACACAATATTTCTTTAAGCTTCAGTTGCAAGGTACTTTTGACCAGGTAATAGTCAGACCCAATATCGTCTCCCTATATGATCTGATACAATCGCTCAAAAAAGTATCCGACACTAGGGTTAATTTCAGAATTCAGAAAAAAATATCTGGCAACGATTAAAAAAAATAGTGATCTGGCAACCTTCGTGTCACGTGACACGAAGGTTGCCAGATCACTATTTTTTTTAATCGTTGCCAGATATTTTTCTGAATTTTGACATCAACCATAGTGTTCGGATACTTTTTTTTAATATATATAATGCGTATGAATATATAATGCAATGAATATGGAGCGTGTGCAGTTACCGTTCACAGCAAACTGGAGCGGTTGCGGTTGATGTTCGCAGCACATTGGATCGTGTGGGCTCACAAAAACCTGGATCGTGTGGGCCCACTCACAGAAATATTGAACGTGTGCAGTTACCGTTGACAGCAAACTGGAGCGTGTGCAGTAACTGCACACGTTCCAGTTTGCTGTGAACGGTAACTGGAGCGTGTACAGTTGCTGTACACGCTCCAGATATTTTTCCTGAATTCTGTAATCACGTGACACGAAGGTTGCCAGATCACTAATTTCTAAAAAAATCGTTGCCAGATATTTTTTTTTTAATTCTGAAATTAACCCTAGTGTTCGGATACTTTTTTGAGCGACTGTATTCCTAATCGACTTGCCCACTACTATTATTTCACTTATAATCGATCATATTCCTATGGAACCCATCAGGTGAAATCCATGTGTATTTATAGAAATTGAAAAGAATATTAATCATCAGTTAGTTTGAAGATTTTATTCCAATTTAAGAAACTGGTGTGATTACCAATAATATTTTTAACCATCGGTTTGACGTAACCGATGCGAACAGTTTGGATGACCCCAGTGCATTTAATGGGAAGCAGATTTTTCAACTAATGAGATGGCTCATTTAAATCTCAGGAGCCATCCTAAAAAAAACATTCTTGATTTCCAAAAGATGGAATTCACGGTGATTCAAAACTTATCGTTCAAATTTCGTGGGGAGGTAGGGAATACGTCAGGAAACCGATTTCACATAGGAAAGTATGTCCGCAAATGTACGCATGCGTATGTAGAGGGCGCTGTGTGTACCCAACCAGTGTACAGCTCGCCCGACCACTCCCGCTGTCATCAGCGATCGCTTGGCCACCCAGGTCACCTGATTTATCGCCCATGGATTTCTTTTTGTGGGCTGCCATGAAATACCATGTGTACGAGACCCCCGTCGACAGTGAAATGGACCTTGTTGCACGAATAGTGGCCGCCGCAGGCATTGTCCGTGATATGCCAGGCGTTTTTGAAAATGTTCGGCGGTCAATGCAACGGCGCTGTGAATCCTGTGTCCGTGTAAATGGTCGCAATTTTGAGCACCTACTGTGAACCTGTACTTTACCTTGTTGGAATAAAAGTCACATTCGTTACCACTTAACTGTACTGTTTCCTTGTGTTCACTTTACTTGTCCATTTTGTTCATGTAGATGACGTTTGCGGACATACTTTCCTATGTGATATCGGTTTCCTGACGTATTCCCTACCTCCCCACGAAATTTGAACGATAAGTTTTGAATCACCCTGTATAAATACCTGAAACTACAAACGTGGTACGTTACCAAAAAGCCCCTTAAGTGAAAACAAGAGACTAAAAATCGAAACATCGACGAAATTTGTTAACTAAAGATGAGAAACTAAAGTGCAACAAGGGAGGTGGGGGGGGGGGGGGTTAAAAAAGAGGCAACGCTTAAAGTAACGGCAAGATAGGAGATGAATAATGCTCTGTTCGTACTTAGTTGTTTTATTTAGTCTAGGTAGAGGTAGGAGAAGCAACCAAGTCAGGGCTGTCTGCTATCTTAATTTCTCATCCATCAGAACCCGTGACGTCTATTAGTTACTCTTGCGGCTTTGCACCAACTGCCTTTGGAACTTCGTGGCAGTCTGGAACTGCGGTTGGCTGCAGGAGAGGACTTATTGGTCAACAGGAGTCTGCCGCTGGTAGAATACTTAATTACGCCGAGGGAGGCTTTCTTGTGAGAGTAGTAGGTACGTGATGAACCGAAGTAAAGGCAAAAACGTGTAAAAAAAAAAAGGGGGATATTCCCATCAAAAATAAACTCGAATCTTCTCTTTGATGAAGTGTTCATTAAATGCAGAACATGAATAATGCAGAGATGACGTCACGTCGGCTTTAATGGAAATAATTATTAGTGGCAAAATGTTTTATGGTTACATGAGAGGATTGCTGCTTGACAGTGCGTTGCTTTTGGAGGATAATGCCTAATAAGTGAAACTCTGTATGTACTGTGTAGTTTAAATTAAAGAATAATTTTTGGAAATTTGCAGAACATATTTGAAGATTGGGTTTAGGCATGTTTGTCTTTTATACAAATCCGCTTATAATTAAGATATGTGAAATGTTTAATTCAAATTTGCTTTTGGTCATTTATCATCACACGTCACTTTCGGGTATTTTTTTTTGAAAAAGAATAAAAAGTAAAATATCCTTGAAATAGCTGTTTAATGCAGAGTTGGGTTGGGTTGTTGGGTTGTTTTACCACTGAGCGGCACTTTTTTGCACACCATGGGCTAAATGGCCAGGTCACATGGACCCCGAAGGCTCAGAGAAGGTTGGGGGAGGGGACCCACAGAAACAGTTGTTGGGAGATAGATGGTAGCTTCCCGACAAGGCCATCCAGTGTGTTCTTTAACGTGCACAGGGTATGGCTCTCCCGCACACGGGACCACGGCTTAACGTCCCATCCGACGGACGGCGGCCTTTCCAAGCCCATACTGACCGTGGGCAGGGCGGAGAATTTTCCGGAGATAAATCTCAACGCTGAGGGGACCCACTGGAACAGCTGTTGGGAGCCAGATGGTAGCCTCCCGACAAGGCCATCCAGCGTGTTCTTTAACGTTGGATTGTTTTACCTCTGAGCGGCACGTTTTTGCACACCATGGGCTAAATGACCAGCTCACATGGACCCCGAAGGCTCAGAGAAGGTTGGGGGAGGGGACCCACTGGAACAGCTGTTAGGAGACAGATGGTAGCCTCCCGTCAAGGCCATCCAGCGTGTTCTTTAACATGCACATGGTATGGCTCTCTCCCACATACGGAGCCACGGCTTAACGTCCCATCCGACGGACGGCGGCTTTTCCAAGCCCATCGGTGTCCCCTACTGACCATGGGCAGGGCGGGGAATTTTGCGGAGATAAATAATGCAGAGCTCTGACAAAAAGTCTTTCAGTTTAAAACGCCATAGGGCATAACGCTGGATGGAATTCTCTGAAGAAGGCGACACCTCAGCAGAAAAGCAACAAAAGAAAGAAAAAAAAATCAGCTCCTTATCCGGGACTCGAACCCGAGGTTTTTTTTTTATCAGTAGCCAGGTTCGCTAACCATATTAGCTGGAGTTCAAACAGTGTGAGAAAAGTTCGACAAAAATTGGCAGATTTATAATGAGATGGGTGGACAATGACCAAAACAACGGGATCTTATTAGAATTGGGTTGTTGGGTTGGGTTGTTTTACCTCTGAGCGGCACTTTTTTTGCACACCATGGGCTAAATGGCCAGGTCACATGGACCTCGAAGGCTCAGAGAAGGTTGGGGGAGGGGACCCACTGGAACAGCTGTTGGGAGACAGATGGTAACCTCCCGTCAAGGCCATCCAGCGTGTTCTTTAACGTGCACAGGGTATGGCTCTCCCTGAACACGGGACCACGGCTTAACGTCCCATCCGACGGACGTCGGCCTTTCCTAGCCAATCGGTGTCCCCTACTGACCGTGGGCAGGGCGGGGAATTTTGCGGAGATAAATCTCAACGCTGACCCAGCTGGGACTCGAACCTGGGAACTACAGATTACGAGCCTAGCGCGCTACCGACTGAGCCACCCCCGCCCAGTGCCGCTCAGAGGTAGAACAACCCAACCCACGGTACCACGGCTTAACGTCCGATCGTCTCTCAACAACTGTCCAGTAGATCCCCTTCACCTTCTCTGACCCTCGGTGTCCTTATGACCTGACCATTTAGCCCATTGTGTGCAAAAAAAGTGCCGCTCAGAGGTAAAACAACCCCATTTTTTTTAGCTTTGTTTTCGAGCATCTTTAGTTTGTATTTTGGTATAATTCATCCGTGATTTCTTAATTGCAACTGCACTCATCCGTGAACAGCTTGACACAGATATTTCTATATTAAAACATTGTTTAATTTTTTTTGCTCCTACTGGAAATATTTTGCCCCTCCCTGAAACAAATTTGACTCCCTTACCCCTCCAGCAAAAAATTCTGCCAGAGCCCATGCGCAGAGGGTGGCTATCTTACATACGGGTCTTTAAGTGTCATCCAACCTCCTTTTCTGTTCCTTTCCTGACCAAGGATAAGGTTGGGTTGTTTTACCTGTGAGCGGCACTTTTTTGCACACCGTGGGCTAAATGGTCAGGTCACAAGGATCCCGAAGTCTCAGAGAAGGTTGGGGGAGGGGACCCACTGGAACAGCTGTTTGGAGACAGATGGTAGACTCCCGTCAAGGTCATCCAGCGTGTTCTTTAACGTGCACAGGGTATGGCTCTCTCCCGCACACGGGGCCACGGCCTAACGTCCCATCCGACGGACGGCGGCCTTTCCAAGCCTATCGGTGTCCCCTACTGACCGTGGGCAGGGCGGGGAATTTTGCGGAGATAAATCTCAACGCTGATCCAACTGGGACTCGAACCTGGGAACTACAGATTACGAGCCTGGCGCGCTATCGACTTAACCACCCCAACCCCACCCCAGAAATATAAGATTACGGACCTTTCTTCACTTTACTGATTATGGATACGATCCTCACAATCCCTTAATTCTATTTATTAAATTATATTAAAATTATTCATTTAAATTCTAAATTTTGATGAATGATAGTTACTGGACTTAAAAGCGATCTCTACCTGACATCCTTTTATTTTGTAGTGAAAAATGTGTTCCATCTGATCCCACTTTATCACTTCACCTATGGGGCGGGGGTGGCTCAGTCGGTAGCGCGCCAGGCTCGTAATCTGTAGTTCTCAGGTTCGAGTCCCAGCTGGGTCAGCGTTGAGATTTATCTCTGCAAAATTCTCCGCCCTGCCCACGGTCAGTAGGGGACACCGATGGGCTTGTAAAGGCCGCCGTCCGTCGGATGGGACGTTAAGCCGTGGTCCCGTGTGCGGGAGAGCCATACCCTGTGCACGTTAAAGAACACACTGGATGGCCTTGACGGGAGGCTACCATCTGTCTCCCAACAGCTGTTCCAGTGGGTCCCCTCCCCCAACCTTCTCTGAGCCTTCGGGGTCCATGTGACCTGGCCATTTAGCCCATGTTGTGCAAAAAAGTGCCGCTCAGAGGTAAAACAATCCAACTCACTTCACCTAAAGCAGAAAAAAATTAATGGTTGATATTTTTATCCTGAACTGTGTAATGTGTCACTGTAATTTTATTTCAAGACACCGCCTAATTATGAACGCTAAAAATTGGTTTGTTTTTCATTAATAAAGTGGGGAAAAAAAATTGGTAAGTGTTTTAATAAGTTTGCGGTAATTACCACACAGGGGTCTAATTAAGAGCGATTTTAGATTTAAAAAATGTAAAAGAGCTCGCTATTCTTTAATTAACTAAGCAAAAGATATCGCGCTTTGGATTTTTTATTTTGCTTAACCGACAATTAATTCCGATTAAAACAGAAGAATTGAATGTCAATTAACAAAAAGGAACAAAGTGGGCAAATATTAGTAAAACCGATTATTATTTTTTGTTGTTATTATTATTATTATTGCTAAAACTGACAATATTAATTCTTTTTGAAAATCTGGGAGCTTAAAATAAGGACACTAGATATTTAAATTTACTTTTTTGAAAAGAAATAAGATTCTGCGTGTAAAAAAAAAACGGGAAAAATTCATTTTAATGGGAAAGGGTAATTCTGTAGTTAAAAAATAAGGTTTTTAAAGAAAAACGTCATTTAAGAAATTCGAAACAATTTTGAATCCAATCACCCCGAGTTTTGATTTTTGAACAATATTCTCAGTTTTTAAAATTTTTTCGAAAGATGGGATATTTTTACCATCTTTCCATTTCTTTTCTGTCGTCCTTTCTCTTATAGACTACAAAAAAAAAAATTGTCCCTCATGCTTTCTTTCCCTCCCCCCCCTAAAAAAGAGGAAATATAAAAGCGATTGTTCCCCTATATTTACAGAAACGTAACTTTTTGCTTTAAATAATAAATGAAAAAATCGTTTTGTGTTTTATTGGTAAGTCGCTCAAAAAATTATCCGAACACCATGGTTGATTACAGAATTCAGAAAAAAAATTTGCGAACGATTTTTTTAGAAATTAGTGATCTGGCAACCTTCGTGTCGTACCAGGTTAAATGTAAAAAAAAAAACACAACAGCAAATTGTACAGCAAATGTACACGCTCCAGTTACCGTTCACAACAAACTGCAGCGTGTGCAGTTACTGCACACGCTCCAGTTTGCTGTGAACGGTAACTGCACACGCTCAATATTTCCGTGAGTGAGCCCACACGATCTAGTATCAAAATAATATGACCACCGAACGCTGTGATTGATTACATAATTCAGGAAAAAATATCGTTGCCAGATATTTTTTCTGAATTATGTAATCAACCATAGCGTTCGGATATTTTTTTTGAGCTACTGTACAGTCGCTCAAAAAAGTATCCGAACACTATGGTTGATTGCAAAATTCAGAAAAAATATCTGGCATTGATTTTTTTAGAAATTAGTCATCTGGCAACCTTCGTGTCACGTGACACGAAGGTTGTAACCATAGTGTTCGGATACTTTTTTGAGCGACTGTACAAAAAAACATTTTACTGTGCAGTTTTTCTATTTATCCATTAAGATAAACTTTCCCTGAAGACGGAAGTTAAAATAAACCTTATTCTATTTAAAAATGAGCACTTCCATATTTTTCTAGTTAAATATTAAATTTTCCATAATTTTGTTTCAATACTGAACGAACATCGTCGAAAATCTCCATTTAGATAGATTTCATAGAAATATTTTTCTTCAGTAAAATCCATCGAACTGGATTTCTCACTGTCATGACGTGTAAATTCTTTAATATTTTTTTGTCCAGACAGTGTACCTTTTTGCGCTTGAACTGAACCCGATGATTCTCCTCTTGAGAACGCCATCGAACATGCTAATTCAATCAGCAAAAGGATGCTGATCTTCCTCATGTGGTTTCTCCTCTCCATCCTCCCCATAAGCAACTGAAGCATCTCTTCGATCCATCCATTTCCTGTTTTCCGTCGCATTCCTACACACAACAACTGCATCCCTCCATTCAGCATCATCTCTCTCTCTCTTATATTTTCTGCAAGCTCCCAGAATCCCTCCCAGAGATATACAGGATCTGTCATCCGCAGACTGAGGACACCATTATGTACTTCTTTCCGCCTCTTCTGCAGTTATATCACACATCCCCCCTCCCTCTCTACCACAACCCTACTATGCCATCCTTCCTACTTTCCCCCTGTCACTAAGCTACCCCCCTATCCTCCTCCCTAACGCACACGCTCCACCAGAACTCCCTCTCCATCTTCTTTTCTACCCACCCGATATCTAGAAAGTCGTCCTTTAGATGCAACAAATCGATGGACATTCGTTCTTTCTATTTTCAGTGCTTTCGCTACAAGCCGCCGATTCGGAGCTGAGCCAGTGGTCACCGTTCTCACGCACGTACGACCGCACTCACGAACACATGAAAGCAACACCGGTCTTTCTCTCTGTGTGTATATATGTGTGTGTGTGTGACCTCTATAGGTCATTCTGTCGCCCAGGGTTATCCATCGTTTTGACCTTTGTGTCGTTTGGCTTTGTGATACCGCTGTCTTTGGAGAAGAGCAGGAGAGATGAGGAAATCCAGGGGGATGTTGTAACTATGACAACTTATATAGCTTGAGTCAGACGTTCGGGAGAACAACCATTACTTCAAGAGAATGCGTAGAAGACAGATGCCGTGTTTTTGTCATTTAAATTGCTGCGTCACAGATTAAAAAATGCTTTTTATGACAAAGGTGTCGGTTAAATTCTTTTAAGACGAAAACTGATGTGAAATTATTATAAAAATATTATTTCGTACTAGTTTTATTATCAAACACTATACATATCAAGGCCGTTCCGTAACGGATTGGTTAGTACGCTTAGCTACTGCTCCAAGGAACCTGTATTCGAGGGGCGGGGGTGGCTCAGTCAGTAGCGCGTCAGGCTCGTAATCTGTAGTTCCCAGGTTCGAGTCCCAGCTGGGTCAGCGTTGAGATTTATCTCCGCAAAATTCCCCGCTCTACCCACGGTCAGTAGGGGACACCGATGGGCTTGGAAAGGCCGCCGTCCGTCGGATGGGACGTTAAGCCGTGGCCCCGTGTGCGGGAGAGCCATACCCTGTGCACGTTAAAGAACACGCTGGATGGCCATGACGGGAGGCTACCATCTGTCTCCCAACAGCTGTTCCAGTGGGTTCCCAACCTTCTCTGAGCTTTCGGAGTCCATGTGACCTGTCATTTAGCCCATTGTGTGCAAAAAAGTGCCTCTCAGAGGTAAAACGACCCAACCTGTATTCGAACCTCGAGTATTTCAAGACCTGGATTCGAGAACATGGCTAATTTTTTTGTCTTTCTGCCGAGGTTCTACCATTCTCACAGACCTTCTACAATGGCATAGAGACAAAACAATATTAAACCTGTATTACACGCATTTCTCAAGAACTATTTTTTAGATTATTAAAGCGGAGAGAAAATTTCTATCATGGAACGTTTATAGAGGTCCCTTCTTTTATTTCTTTTTCCTTTTCTATTGGGTCACTTGATTCCCCCCCCCCAGTTATTTTTTTACCTAGATCAGAAATCTATGATCAAATCCAGTGACTTGGATTTAGTTTTGTCGCAAAACTAGGACCCTGAAATATTAGATTCTGTGCACCTTCGTGTATGTATAGTCGCTCAAAAAAAGTATCCGAACACTACGGTTGATTACAGAATTCAGAAAAAATATCTGGCAATGATTTTTTTAGAACTTAGTGATCTGGCAACCTTCGTGTCACGTGACACGAAGGTTGCCAGATCACTCATTTCTAAAAAAAATCGTTGCCAGATATTTTTTCTGAATTCTGTAATCAACCGTAGTGTTCGGATACTTTTTTGAGCGACTGTAGGTGGTCATATTATTTTGATCCTAGATCGTGTGGGCTCACTCACGGAAATATTGAGCGTGTGCAGTTACCGTTCACAGCAAACTGGAGCGTGTGCAGTAACTGCACACGCTCCAGTTTGCTGTGAACGGTAACTGGAGCGTGTACAGTTGCTGTACACGTTCCAGATATTTTTCCTGAATTCTGTAATCAACCATAGTGTTCGGATACTTTTTTGAGCGACTGTAGGTGGTCATATTATTTTGATACTAGATCGTGTGGGCTCACTCACGGAAATATTGAGCGTGTGCAGTTACCGTTCACAGCAAACTGGAGCGTGTGCAGTAACTGCACACGCTCCAGTTTGCTGTGAACGGTAACTGGAGCGTGTACAGTTGCTGTACACGTTCCAGATATTTTTCCTGAATTCTGTAATCAACCATAGTGTTTGGATACTTTTTTGAGCGACTGTAGGTGGTCATATTATTTTGATACTAGATCGTGTGGGCCCACTCACAGAAATATTGAGCGTGTGCAGTTACCGTTCACAGCAAGCTTGAGTGTGTGCAGTTACTGCACACGCTCCAGTTTGCTGTGAACGGTAACTGGAGCGTGTACAGTTGCTGTACACGCTGCAGATATTTTTCCTGAATTCTGTAATCAACCATAGTGTTCGGATACTTTTTTGAGCGACTGTAGGTGGTCATATTATTTTGATACTAGATCGTGTGGGCCCACTCACGGAAATATTGAGCGTGTGCAGTTACCGTTCACAGCAAGCTTGAGTGTGTGCAGTAACTGCACACGCTCCAGTTTGCTGTGAACGGTAACTGGAGCGTGTACAGTTGCTGTACACGCTGCAGATATTTTTCCTGAATTCTGTAATCACGTGACACGAAGGTTGTCAGATCACTAATTTCTAAAAAAAAATCGTTGCCAGATACTTTTTCTGAATTCTGAAACCAAACATAGTGTTCGGATATTTTTTTTGAGCGATTGTTATGTAATATTTTATCTTTACCGCCGCCCCGCGGAAAGAATGAAATTGAAAAAAAAATATATTAAAACACTATAATTTTCCAATCATAAATTGATATTTTTTTTTAAATCTTTTCGTTCAGTTGCAGTTTTAAATCAAATAAGTTTTTGCGATGAAATCTTCTTTCAAACGACCAGATCTTTTTTTTTTTCAAGTTAATAAATTCCGATTTTCTCTCTCATTTCGTCCTTCCGGTTCATTTCATGCGAAATACATCCTTTCATTACGTCATTAGTTATCTCTCGTAAATTCCTTTCGTTGAAATAATCATTTTCGCATCTCCTTCTTCTTAGGAAACAGAATAAAAAATTGACAAAAAAAGAAATTAGAATAAATATCTCCACAAGAAACCATGGGTACTGGAGAAGGTGAAATCGTAGACGAAGATTTGGATTCATGAAACTTTCATACCTTCATATGCATTTAAATGAAACTGAATACGTGCACATTTCGGTGCTCATTTCTTTTTCATTTTGCTCGTAGCTTATGTTTATGATTTTCCATCCGTGTTATGAATATTTTTCCAACGACTGTGAAGACGTTTTCCTAGGAGGGGTAAAAATGTTTAAATATTCAATAAACGTCAGTTAAAAAATACGAGAGAAAATTCTCTTTAATGGCTGTTGTTGAAAAACGTGAATTTCGTGAGCGAAATCCAGTTGATGACGTGTTGCTAGTAGAAATACAGCCTTCCCTGGTGGTTTAGTAATTTCGTGTGTTTCAGTGAGACGTTGAATGGAGAAGTGGTAATGATTCCGTTGCATGGAGGCTAATTGAAAAAAAAAAGGTATGAAGTTTGCACTGCTTAAGATAGAGATTACATACATGGAATATTCTAGTTGTTTAGGATGGGCTGTTCTAGGACGAAGCTGAGACACTAATTGCTGCTGTTGAGGCTATTCTTCGTAAAAATAACGCGCTAATGATAGTTCTGATGGCGACTGTTCGTTACGAAGGAAATAGGAAGGTAAAAAACACTAATATAGATGCTATTTTCTGATGAGAAGTATATGTTATTTTCCTGATGAGAGGTAGATGATATTCTCTGATAAAAGGTGGATGCTATTCTCTGATAAGAGGTGGATGCTATTCTCTGATGAGAGGTCTCCGGAACATGATTATGATTTTTTTCTCGAACATAAGCAATGATTTTCCTTGGCGAAATCCCTGGCCAAACTGGATTCGCCATGATCCAGTTTCGCCAGGGATTACGCCAGGGAACATTCATTTATTATTCAGGGAATTTCACATGCATTTAAATGCATTATATTCATTTCTTATTCACTTCGCCAGGGATTTCGCTAGGGAATATTCATTATTATATCAGGGAATTTCATATGCATTTAAATGAAGCTTCTGATAACAGGTGGATGTTATTCTCTGATAAAAGGTGGATGCTATTCTCTGATGAGAGGTGGATGCTATCCCGTCAAGGCCATCCAGTGTGACGATGGTAGTGTATGTGTGTATAAGGTTGTTGTTTGGGTTGTTTTACCTCTGAGCGGCACTTTTTTTGCCCACCATGGGCTAAATGGCCAGGTCATGGACCCCGAAGGTTCAGAGAAGGTTGGGGGAGGGGACCCACTGGAACAGCTGTTGGGAGACAGATGGTAGCCTCCCGTCAAGGCCATCCAGCGTGTTCTTTAACGTGCACAGGGTATGGCTCTCCCGCATACAGAGCCACGGCTTAGCGTCCCATCCGACGGACGGCGGCCTTTCCAAGCTCATCGGTGTCCTCTACTGACCGTGGGCAGGGCGGAGAATTTTGCGGAGATAAATCTCAACGCTGACCCAGCTGGGACTCGAACCTGGGAGCTGTAGATTACGAGCCTAGCGCGCTACCGACTGAGCCCTCCCCCCTCCCCCCGTTAAAGAGCACGCAGTATAGCATTGACGGGAGACTACCATCTATCTCCCAACAGCTGTCATGTTAGCCCCCTCCCCAAATCTTCTCGGGTTCATTGTGACCTGGCCATTTTGTTCATTGCGTGCAAAAAAAGTACTGTTAACCGGTGAAACAACCCAACATGATCTCCCAAGATTAAAATAAGGAAGAAGTTGCTTTTCGGGATGACTGGAAAGTAGTTATAATCTGTTGTCTCATGATTGGCTGGCGAATTCGACCAATGACCAAGGCCCCGAGGAACAACTCTATTCCGCTGGGAGAATTAAAATCAGAGAAGTTAAAGCTCCCCTCCTCGTATTATTTAACATCAAACGCTCTCTGGGGTGTTGTACACTTTTGTTCCAAAGCAATTGAAACACTGAACTTTCATTGAGATCTTTATATGCTATCACAATTTTTTGGGGCGGGGGTGGCTCAGTCGGTAGCGCGCCAGGCTCGTAATCTGTAGTTCCCAGTTTCGAGTCCCAGCTGGGTCAGCGTTGAGATTTATCTCCGCTAAATTCCCAGCCCTGCCCACGGTCAGTAGGGGACACCGATGGGCTTGGAAAGGCCGCCGTCCGTCGGATGGGACGTTAAGCCATGGCCCCGTGTGAGGGAGAGCCATACACTGTGCACGTTAAAGAACACGCTGGATGGCCTTGAGGGAGGCTACCATCTATCTCCCAACAACTGTTCCAGTGGGTCCCCTCCCCCAACCTTCTCTGAGCCTTCGTGGTCCATGTGACCTGGCCATTTAGCCCATGGTGTGCAAAAAAGTGCCTCTCAGAGGTAAAACAACCCAACGTTAAAGAACACGCTGGATGGCCTTGACGGGAGGCTACCATCTGTCTCCCAACAGCTGTTCCAGTGGGTCCCCTCCCCAAACCTTCTCTGAACCTTCGGAGTCCTTGTGACCTGACCATTTAGCCCATGGTGTGCAAAAAAAGTGCCGCTCAGAGGTAAAATAACTCTAACCTATCACAATTTTTACAACAAAAAAAAAAACTTATATTAAGAGTTAAGAGCTTTGATGTTGGTTCCCCGTTTACGTAACAAAGGGTCGTTCCTTAATTTATAGAAACCACGTAGGCAGACACAATGTGAAAATTTCTGATGTACAGTCGCTCAAAAAATATCCGAACACTGTGGTTGATTACCGAATTCAGAAAAAATATCTGGCAAAGATTTTTTTAGAAATTAGTGATCTGGCAACCTTCGTGTCACGTGACACGAAGGTCCTAGTCCATTAACAGTCACCAGGCATTTAACTAGTACTTTAACCGTCACTAGGCATTTAACTAGTCCTTTAACAGTCACTAGGTATTTCACTAGTCCTTTAACAGTCACTAGGTATTTAACTAGTCCTTTAACAGTCACTAGGTATTTAACTAGTCCTTTAACAGTCACTAGATATTTCACTAGTCCTTTAACAGTCACTAGGTATTTAACTAGTCCTTTAACAGTCACTAGGTATTTAACTAGTCACTAGGTATTTCACTAGTCCTTTAACAGTCACTAGGTATTTCACTAGTCCTTTAACAGTCACTAGGCATTTAACTAGTCCTTTAACAGTCACTAGGCATTTAACTAGTCATTTAACAGTCACTAGGCATTTAACTAGTCATTTAACAGTCACTAGGTATTTCACTAGTCCTTTAACAGTCACTAGGCATTTAACTAGTCCTTTAACAGTCACTAGGCATTTAACTAGTCCTTTAACAGTCACTATGTATTTCACTAGTCCTTTAACAGTCACTAGGTATTTAACTAGTCCTTTAACAGTCACTAGGTATGGCTCTCCTTTCCACTAGGCTATTGTCTAACGTACCCTCTGATAGACGCAGCTTTTCCAAGCCCATTGGTATCCCCCAGGGTCAGATCAAAGGAGGGGGGTATCCAACGAGGCCATGTCTCCCCCACCCCTTTTCAGAATGTTAGTTACGGTATTAGAGGCAAAAAATTATTAAACTTATTTATATTTCTAGAATTTTTCAAGAAATTCTTTAAAGACTTGTAAAACGGAGCGGGAAATGTTACGTTGCATTTAGAAATCTAAATTTTTGACCCCCCCCCCCCCCCCCCCCCTCTCTCCCCTCCGTTTACATTTTTTGGCTCGATTGCGTTTCTTGGCTACTGCTTGATTTTTTTTGTTTTCTAGGTAAGGACTTGTTATCCCCTTTTTCCCCCGAAGTAGTGAGGAGAAGAAGGAATTACAGAAAAATTTTCAATGCAGGCCCAGGGGGGTATGGAAATTGGGAACGTCTTCTTTGTGTAATTTGTAATGTAATAAATTGCATTGGAAATCGGAATAAATGGTGATTGATTGATTAGATTGAATGAATGTATCAATGAGGGAATGAATGAATGAATTTTCTTTACCGACATTCAAATCCTGTTCACTGAGAGCAATTAGCATGATTTAGAATGGAGAGACAGTGAACCTGCCTTTACCAAAACCTCGTTCCGAATCATGGGTGTTCTTGTGACTTGCTCATTTTCCATATATCAAGTGGCCCTCAACGATAAAGAAAAAGCCATTAGAAACATCAAAAAAAGAGATGGATTTTTTTTTTTACGTTTCAAGATTCGATCTCCTTAATTTTCTCAGCTTTTGTCTCTCTCTGGAAAGCTGCATCAGTAGAAACCTGCTCTTTCAATCTGTCTTTGTCTTGTACTAACTTCCACAATAAAGATGTACTCCAACCACCATCAGGTGCCTCTGCAGCATCTTCCTCTTCCCCATCTCTCCCATGCCATGAGGAAACCCGTTTAATCCCCAGCTTGCAGAGTCCATTTACTATTCCCTCCCCCCTCCTAACAATTCTCCAGAGCATCCTCTTTCTCCCCCCCCCCCTCTGTCCAACATCTTTTCCTAGCGCTTGATGCATTATTAATATTTCTCTCAAAGCCATGTAAACGTTATCTACGCCTGCAACGTGTTGAATATTTAAATAAGTCTCCATCACTGTGCGTTGAACGAAGTCTTTTTCATGTCTACCCACAAATTCTTATTCTCAGTGTTTTTATTTTTTTTTACTTCTTCGTCTTATTCTTCTTGGTTATCTTATTCTCCTTTACCTTTTCGTGGACTCTTGATGTTTTTATTTCTTTTTTTTTTCGTTTCATTGACTTTTTTTTGTACGTGAAGAGAGGGAGGATTTTTTTTTTCTCTCCTTGCCTGATTACCTTTTTTTCATCTTCTGACATTGGAACTTGAAGTTCATTTATCACTAAATTCTATTTTCGGTTTTTTTTTTCAAGATTTGTGTGTGTTTTATAGGGGGGGAGGGAGGGATAGCAAGGTGAGATCACAATGGCCTACTACAAAAGGGAAATGGAGAAAAAAGGAGATTCCTTATCTTCTTCAGTTACTCTTTCTTTTCCGTCCAGAAGATTTTATTCACTGTCCGCACACAACTAGGAGAGGACGTAAAAAAGCAGCAACAGGAGATAAGAAAGAGCTCGAGAAAAAGAGAAGAATTTAATACCGTGTGGCTACTTCACGAGAGTAGGGTTGTGGAAAGCTAGCACGGACAAAAAGACTTTGCCGGGTCGTACATGCAACTGTTTGTCTGTTACTGATAAAAATAGATAAAAGGAAAAAACGTATGCATTTAGAAGGGTCTGAGACAACCGTTTTCACCTTATAGGGTTGAAAAAGAATTTTTTAAATTAACTTTCAGGATCACTATCTAATAATTTCGTCATCGATTGCCATTTTTTATGGGGCGGGGTGGCTCAGTCGGTAGCGCGCCAGGCTCGTAATCTGTAGTTACCAGGTTCGAGCCCCAGCTGGGTCAGCGTTGAGATTTATCTCCGCAAAATTTCCCCGCCCTGCCCACGGTCAGTAGGGGACACCGATGGGCTTGGAAAGGCTGCCGTCCGTCGGATGGGACGTTAAGCCGTGGCCCCGTGTGCGGGAGAGTCATACCCTGTGCACGTTAAAGAACACGCTGGATGGCCTTGACGGGAGGCTACCATCTGTGTCCCAACAGCTGTTCCAGTGGGTCCCCTCCCCCAACCTTCTCTGAGCCTTCGGGGTCCTCATGACCTGGTCATTTAGCCCATGGTGTGCAAAAAAGTGCCGCTCAGAGATAAAACAACCCAACGTTAAAGAACACGCTGGATGGCCTTGACGGGAGGCTACCATCTGTCTCCCAACAGCTGTTCCAGTGGGTCCCCTCCCCCAACCTTCTCTGAGCCTTCGGGGTCCATGTGGCCTGGCCATTTAGCCCATGGTGTGCAAAAAAGTGCGGCTCAGAGGTAAAACAATCCAATCCAAAGCCATTTTTTAAAATCGCTTTTGACTACAATAGGGTTGAAAAAGAACTTCTTATATTAACTTTCAGGATCACTATCTTATAATTTCATCATCGATCGTCAGTTTTTAAAATCTCTTTTGACCATAATAAGTTTGAAAAAGAATTTCTGAAATCGGTAGAAAAAGAATTTCTGCATCGTAGATCGTATAATCATATATAATCATATTCGATGAACCGGGTAATAATTTTACCCCTAACCATCTCCATCATAAAGATATGTCTATTTGGCATGAGTAAGAACAAAATATATAAGTAAACCACCCTTAGGTGGTTTACTTATATATATATTATGTTGCCCTAAGGGCAAACATAAGAAAAGCTAAAAATAGCAGTAAAATTGTATAAGAAACCTAAAACGGATTGGTCTCCTCAGAGAACGCTTCCGTTTTAGGCCTCTTGTACTTGTTCAAACCAGTATGATCGCAAAGAATACATAAGAAAAGCTAAAAATAGCAGTAAAATTGTATAAATAATAAATAAATACCCCTTCAAGCAGCTGCTTGCCACAGAGGTCTGACAGGAGTCTGTCAGTTTATATGCCACAGTAGAAGGTCTGAGAGGATGGCATGACCTCAGCAGAAAAACGACACATACATCCATGCCTTACCCGGGGCTCGAACCCAGGTCCCTTAGATCAGTAGCCAATTGTACAAGAAACCTAAAACGTGTAGGTCTCCTCAGAGAACGCTACCGTTTTAGGCCTCTTGTACTTGTTCAAAACAGTATGATCGTAAAGAATCGGAGAAGAAATAATCTCATTGGGATTATTGCTTACAGCCTCAAAAAATCATTTTGAGGTGCGTTTTATATGTGTGTATATATATATGGTCGATGCCCAGGTCTTTATGGGGTTGTCTGTTAGTGACAAACCAGGGGGCATCGACCGCAGTTCTCAAAATCTTGTTTTGTAAAACCTGAATCTTACAAATCAATCAATATTCGTAAGATTCACGTCTTACAGAACAAGATTTGGGTGAACAACATATGGGTGAAGCATAGAGAATCACCGGTCTGATGATCATATCATAGATTAAAAGGGTAGTGATAAAATTAATAAAATAAATAAATAAATTTAATAAAATTAGTGATCTGGCAACCTTCGTGTCACGTGACAACGAAGGTTGCCAGATCACTAATTTCTAAAAAAAAATCGTTGCCAGATATTTTTTCTGAATTCTGTAATCAACCATAGTGTTCGGATACTTTTTTTGAGAGACTGTATAACAACCTAAACAACTCTATAATTAATTAATTGGTTTTTATTTATTTATTGTAGTAGTTTTTCTTTTTTTATTCACTCCTTTCTTGCTAACTTCTTTCTTTAAAATTTTCGTATTTAGTTTGCTTCATTACTTTCTTTATTTATTGATACGTTTGGTTGGGTTGGGTTGTTTTACCTCTGAGCGGCACTTTTTTGCACACCATGGGCTAAATAGCCAGGTCACATGGACCCCGAAGGCTCAGAGAAGGTTGGGGGAGGGGACCCACTGGAACAGCTGTTGGGAGACAGATGGTAGCCTCCCGTCAAGGCCATCCAGCGTGTTCTTTAACGTTGGGTTGTTTCACCTCTGAGCGGCACTTTTTTGCACACCATGGGCTAAATAGCCAGGTCACATGGACCCCGAAGGCTCAGAGAAGGTTGGGGGAGGGGACCCACTGGAACAGCTGTTGGGAGACAGATGGTAGCCTCCCGTCAAGGCCATCCAGCGTGTTCTTTAACGTTGGGTTGTTTTACCTCTGAGCGGCACTTTTTTGCACACCATGGGCTAAATAGCCAGGTCACATGGACCCCGAAGGCTCAGAGAAGGTTGGGGGAGGGGACCCATTGGAACAGCTGTTGGGAGACAGATGGTACCCTCCCGTCAAGGCCATCCAGCGTGTTCTTTAACGTTCTGTTGTTTTACCTCTGAGCGGCACTTTTTTGCACACCATGGGCCAAATAGCCAGGTCACATGGACCCCGAAGGCTCAGAGAAGGTTGGGGGAGGGGACCCACTGGAACAGCTGTTGGGAGACCGATGGTAGCCTCCCGTCAAGGCCATCCAGCGTGTTCTTTAACGTTGGGTTGTTTTACCTCTGAGCGGCACTTTTTTGCACACCATGGGCTAAATAGCCAGGTCACATGGACCCCGAAGGCTCAGAGAAGGTTGGGGGAGGGGACCCATTGGAACAGCTGTTGGGAGACAGATGGTAGCCTCCCGTCAAGGCCATCCAGCGTGTTCTTTAACGTTGGGTTGTTTTACCTCTGAGCGGCCCTTTTTTGCACACCATGGGCTAAATAGCCAGGTCACATGGACCCCGAAGGCTCAGAGAAGGTTGGGGGAGGGGACCCACTGGAACAGCTTTGGGAGACAGATGGTAGCCTCCCGTCAAGGCCATCCAGCGTGTTCTTTAACGTTGGGTTGTTTTACCTCTGAGCGGCACTTTTTTGCACACCATGGGCTAAATAGCCAGGTCACATGGACCCCGAAGGCTCAGAGAAGGTTTTTGGAGGGGACCCACTGGAACAGCTGTTGGGAGACAGATGGTAGCCTCCCGTCAAGGCCATCCAGCGTGTTCTTTAACGTTGGGTTGTTTTACCTCTGAGCGGCACTTTTTTGCACACCATGGGCTAAATAGCCAGGTCACATGGACCCCGAAGGCTCAGAGAAGGTTGGGGGAGGGGACCCACTGGAACAGCTGTTGGGAGACAGATGGTAGCCTCCCGTCAAGGCCATCCAGCGTGTTCTTTAACGTTGGGTTGTTTTACCTCTGAGCGGCACTTTTTTGCACACCATGGGCTAAATAGCCAGGTCACATGGACCCCGATGGCTCAGAGAAGGTTGGGGGAGGGGACCCACTGGAACAGCTGTTGGGAGACAGATGGTAGCCTCCCGTCAAGGCCATCCAGCGTGTTCTTTAACGTTGGGTTGTTTTACCTCTGAGCGGCACTTTTTTGCACCCCATGGGCTAAATAGCCAGGTCACATGGACCCCGAAGGCTCAGAGAAGGTTGGGGGAGGGGACCCACTGGAACAGCTGTTGGGAGACAGATGGTAGCCTCCCGTCAAGGCCATCCAGCATGTTCTTTGACGTGCACAGGGTATGGCCCTCCCGCACACGGGGCCACGGCTTAACGTCCCATCTGATGGACGGCGACCTTTCCAAGCCCATCGGTGTCCCCTACTGACCGTGAGCAGGGCAAGGAATTTTTGCGGAGATAAATCTCAACGCTGACGCAGCTGGGACTCGAACCTGGGAACCGCAGATCACGAACCATGCGCGCTACCGACTGAATAACCCCGCCCCACTATAGAGAAAGCACCCTTAAAGTGAGCGTAAAAACTGATTTCTTTCCTAAACATAACAGATTAAATATATTTCCGTTTATTCTCCCGTTCGTACGCTTTATCAGGAATTAATGGAAATTCGCGATACAATCACTAGAATACGAAAAGCAGATTGCTCTCCAAGATTGTTGTACCGGTTATTTGTTTTTTTCTAAAAGAATTACTGGAAACAACTTTTTGAACAGAGAGGGGAAAAGATTTCTTTGAAACAAACATCAAAGCTTGATTAGTCTTTTCAGAACAAAAGCAGCAACTTAAATTGCTTCATTTAATGATTTTTAACTCATTCTACAAGCAGAATTACATCCCTCATCAGATACTTAACGATGCTTGATGATCCATCATAAACAATCCTCCTCATCACAGATCTCCTCGAAACATCGTCACATACCTCATAGAGTGTTGTCGAGTGTCTCTGAAGGAGGTAAAAAAAAGGAAAATCCTCCGTAATAAAAATGAATGGGTCGAAAGAAAAACATGCAAACCTGGAAATAAAAAAAAACACGACTCCCCACAAGAAAGTCCGGAACCTCTTTGATGGCACGTTCTATTCGCCAGGGGGATGGCCAATCAACGACTCGTTTGCAGATCATGCTCCAGGCAGTCCATGTGGCAGTCTCCCTCTCTCTGTCTCCACCAGAGACTTTTTTCTCTTCCTCGAAATCTGAAGAGAATTCGTTTGTCGCAGAGTCGTAACGACGTGTATTTTTCCTTCCCAAGATTTCGGCAATTCCTCTCCGCTCTTTTAAGTGTGACGAATTTTTGCATCCTTAATGTCTTCATCCTTACGCTGAAAGAAGTCTTCGAAGTACACGAAATAAAAGGAATTACAGGGTCATTCTTTTACAAGGGAAAATAAATCATCAGTTGTTTTATTTGCGTTAGGTTCCTTTTTGGCAGTGACTTGTTTTTTCTTTAATGCGCAGTATTTTTCGTTTTGGTTGATGATGGAAATATTTTGTTTCGGATCATCTCGCAACTGCTCCTTCAGCAGCAGAGAAATAATATCTCTTTCTTCTGGTTTGGAAGACATCACGACATGTGTTTTTGTCGTCGTGTAATTCAGAGTGGATAATTGCTCTTACTTTGAAATTGGATTTTTACATTCAGAAGCAGGATGAATATTATTCCGCATTGTTGTTTACCATGCTGTTCCATCTGCTGCTGCTACTACTAAGATTTTGTTATTGCTCTCTCTGATTCTACTACTACTGTTGTTGTTGTTTCTTGTTATCCTACTGTTGCTGGTTTGGTTGAGTTATTTTACCTCTGAGCGGCACTTTTTTTGCACCATGGGCTAAATGGCCAGGTCACATGGATTGGGGGAGGGGACCCACTGGAATAGCTGTTGGGAGACAGATGGTAGCCTCCCGTCAAGGCCATCCAGCGTGTTCTTTAACGTGCACAGGGTATGGCTCTCCCGCACACGGGGCCACGGCTTAACGTCCCATCCGACGGGCGGCGGCCTTTCCAAGCCCATCGGTGTCCCCTACTGACCGTGGGCAGGGCGACGAAATTTTGCGGAGATAAATCTCAACGCTGGCCCAGTTGGGACTCGAACCTGGGAACTACAGATTACGAGCCTGGCGCGCTACCGACTGAGCCACCCCCGCCCCTCTACATTGGCAAAAATGTCATATAGTACAAAAGGCGCTGCACATTCTTCTATCATTTCAATCCCAAGCATGAACGTATATAAATATCTCAAAAGCTGCGAGTTTTAATTCTTCAGTTCTTGTCAAGATTGCCAAAGGATCATTTATCTGTAGTCTGTTCTTGCATCTGATGTTGTGCATAATCATTCAATTCATTTTATCTTTGCAACGTTATTCTGTTTCTTTATTCTCCCAAAAGGTGTCAGTGTAAACATATTTACCTTCCATTTATTGCTATCAAAATTAATTCATAATATGCTGTTTGTGCTCACGCATCTAGTTAGGTGACTCGCTATAGTCAGTCGACCTCTTATTGCCAGAATGGAAATTCGCTTTATTTTTCTTTTCTCATTTGGCGAATTAAAATAAATTAAGAATGGTCGTAAAAATGATGTAAAGTGTTTAAAGGAATGCTATCAGCTTGGAGGTGAAGAAAAAGGTGATAGTTTGTGCGAAAACGAGGTTCACAATATGGAGATAGCGAACAGGTTGAATTTGGCTCAGAGTTCAGTTGCAATTATTGCTACAGGATTAAATTCTTAGAGAAATTCCGAATGCTACTCTCGTGACATCGAGGGGAATAAAGAATCTTAATTCCTATATTACTGCCATCGAAAGGCGTTTGTTTGTCTGGTATCAAAATCAGACTCAGAAGCCGTTCCTTTGAGTGTGGAAGAGATTAAGGCTAAAGTTTTAAACTTTAGCGTATATCAAATAAAAGGTTTGTAACACTTCTTTTACAAAATTGACCTTTACAACCTTTTATTACCTTTTGCAAAAAAAAAAAGTGTTAAAGAGCATACCGGCGCAACATGAAAAAGGGGAAATTTAAAACAAGTACTGGATGGTTTGATCATTTCTAAAAGCGCTATCAGCTCCACAATTTCAGAGCAGGGAGGCTGCTAGTGCAGATACTTCGGTGGATGAAGCATTCCCTGAACAGCTGAAGATAATTGATGAGGGAATGAAGTATTCAAGGTAAGTCTTCAAAGTGAGAACTGTTATGGAAGAAGGTGCCTTCCAGAGCCTACATCGCTCAGGAGAAGAAATCTTTCCTGGCTATAAAATCGACAAGAATAGATTGGCTCTTCTGCTAGAAAGCAATACAGCAGGAAACAAGGCATAGTCCTCTGTTCGTCTACCGTGCAAAGGGCATTAAAAGGCAATACGAAGAGTGAAGAGTGTGCTTCCAGTCATTTGGAAGTCGAATGTAAGAGCTTAAGTGACTGCTTCACTGTTCGTTGATTACTTACCGAACACTTTGTGCCTGCTACAAAAGATTATTGCAAGGAGAACCTGGAATTTACGGCATTGCTGCTCGGTAAATGCTCCTGGACATGTCCACTATTTCAGTAATCTAGATCCCAGTGCGAAATTTGTGTTTTTACCTGTCAACACAACCTCGGTTTGATGCGCGTCAAGGGGACGCCGCTCTTAAAAAAGAAACCCTTAAGGAGAGGGTTTAATTCTAAGTGAGAATCGAGATTTTTGGTGAATCTCATTAGTCTTGTGGATTCTGTGTGAACCACATTGCAGGCAAAGGTTAATTATCCTTTCGCCGAGTTTGAGGACGGTAAAGTGAGAACTTGCAGAGTGTGTGGTTCTCCACCTCAATGTGTAATTGTTTGCAGCAGCAAAGGTTTACGAAGTCGAGAGCATCCCCAGCATGTAATTGTATATAGCGTGAATAAACTGCGTCGTCCCTATAGAACTCTCGTGCGTGAATTGTTGGACATATTTTCATACATCACTCGACGCAGTAAATGTGATGCATACGTCGGTACGGGTGTAACAACCCACAAACCTATCATTTCACCGAAGTAAGGGTGAAGGTAATTAAGAGACAATTTCATCGTCCTCCGGCGACCACGACATTTGATCCAGCCCCATCGCATCCATCCAGAGGAGGGGTCCATCACATTTGATGCAGTCGGGATAGCATTATCGTTCGTATGCCGAAGAAGTCCATTGTTATAAAAGGAAAAGAGGAATAGAATTTCCGCTGAAAGAAGAAAAAGTGCAAGAAATTTAAAATTTGTGATTGTGTGTCAGTGATTCCGTGAAAGTGAGGAAGCTACAAGCAGCTCAGTGGGCTAAGCCGCATCCAGTTCAGTGTTCTACATGTTGCAATTTCCCTGAGTGCTACGTCATCGAGAACTTCGCCGAGGTTCCGTGTGCCAAGGTCCATCACTCTGGAAGAAGTTACTAGTTTTCGAAGGAGACTCCAGGTGCATCAGGCAAGTGAGCAGAGCTGATCTTTGCCGGAAGGAAAAGTTTTGTACTATTTTCAGTAGCCAATGATGTTTAGGAGTCGCGATAGTAGTAAGAGTGGAACTGAGCAGGAGGGGAGCGATGATAGAACCAGACACATTGAGGCTGGGGAAAGTACTGAAATTGATAGTATTGGTAGCGATTTTGGGGTAGGACAGGGTGCTAGTGGATGTGGTTCGAAACCGGTCGAAATGAGTGATTCAGGTCCAAATCAATCTCAGAGAGGGAGATGCAATACCGAAGAGAGAAAGAAGAAAGAGATAGGAATTTTAAGAGAAGGATCGAAGAAATAGACAGGGATAATGCAGTATCTTTATATTTAAAGATACTACGAGATATTATTAAGAGTCATGGTGTCAGCAACTTGGAGAGTAATGAATGTGGCAATGTACATTCCAGCAGAAAAGTGAATGATGACGCTATGTCGAAGTTTGGCAAATGCCCGAAGAGTTTTAACTACGATAGTGCTGAGAAGTCAGTAGGTAAGAAGGGTTCTGGTGAAATCAGGTTTATGCCTAATGTAGCTGGCAAAACAACTAAAAAAAACGAAAACTAACTGGAAAGATGGGAGTAATTTTTCGTTGAGGGAGGCTCCATATTGACACCAATGTCCTTGACAATAAGCTAAGTAATAAGGTTAAGGATATGGTTAAGTTTGGGGTAAATAATGAGAAAAAAAAGCGATGCACTTAAATTTTAGGTGGAAAAGAATGTGCCTAAATTGAGTGAAGAAAATATTCATCTAGGGGATAAGAGATTAATAAGATTATGTAATGCACCTGAAAGGAGTTTCGAGTCAAGTGATTTAATTGAGAGCAAACTGAATAATAATGTTAAGAGTGATAAAATGAAATGTGAGAAGAATGAGGTTGAGATGTATTTAAATAAGGATTTATCTGGTTGAAGAAAGTCGCCATATAAGATCAGATAAGAACTAGATAGGTGATTTAGAGTATATATAATCATAAGGTAACAGATAATACAGAAATATTGGATGAGAATAAATCAGAGGAAATTAGACAATTAATTAAGAGTGAGAATCTAACTGAGGAATTATGTAATATTGGGAAGGTAAATATCCAGGAATTAGGTTTTAAATATAAGAACGATTGTGAGAATAATAAGGATAAAGAGAAAATGTTACAGGAGATAGGTGGGAGATTTTTAGACAGAAATGATCTTAAGGAAGTAGATTGCATAATTAATGAGTGAAGAAATGTTGAAAGGTCAGTTAATTGCGGCCGACGATATGAAAAGAAAAAAAGAGAGGCGGTTCATCACAGGCATCCCCCACGTAATTTAATGTCACAGTTGACTCTGCTCCAAACGGAATCGCAGCTTAAAATCACATCCGAATGCACCAAATCACTTCTAAGCGAATCATCCGCTTTTTCTTCGACGGTAGAGCGAGATTTGGCGAAAAAAATCTCGGCAATAGGAACAGTGTGGATTCGGACCTGGAAAAATCTGGTTGCGATACTGAATGCGCCAATCCAATGCTCATTGAAATGGATGCAGCTTTATGTATCGAAACAGATTTTATCCTTTTGCAATTATATAAAAATAAGACTCGCAGAGTTAGTTTATTAAAGTTCTAACAGGATTATTTGACATTATCTTAATCCTAACCTAAACAAATTATTTCGAGTGAACTCTAATAGAAAGAGAGGCAGAACTTCATGAATTGAAATCAAATACATGCATAAAAAAAAGGTTATCTCTACAAATATCTACCAAAATCTGAACACATATATAAACAACAAGGCAGCCACATTTTGCAAAGAATTAAAATGTATATTTCAAAATACAGTCGAACATAAAGTACTTTTCTGTCAAGACAAGAATATAAAGGAGTAGAAGCACTTTATGTAATAACTAATTATAAAACTGTCTGAAAATATATCTAACTAAAAAAGTTCTCATATATATTATATCTGAAAATAAATCGTCCATATTCGTAATACTATAGATCAAAATTCCTGATTAATGTTCTTTGTGTTTTCACAAGAATTTGGAAGAATATGGAAGATGGTCGGTGCAGACTTCTTGATGTTTACCTGCCTCCCCTTTTGCGGCTTCGGCGTCGGCGGCTTTTCCTTCTTTTGGCCTTACCCTTTTTCTTGCCTCCTTTCTTCGCCTTCTTTCCACCTTTCGTCGCCTTCTTCTTTCCACCTTTTTTCGCCTTCTTCTTTCCACCTTTCGTCGCCTTCTTCTTTCCACCTTTGCTGGTTCGTCGACGACGACGACTTCCACTTCTCTTCTTTCCTTTACTCTTGGATTTGCGTCGGCGTCGGCGTTCAACTTTGAACTTTCCTTTTTCCTGGCTCAGAATTCCGTCAGCCATTGACTTCTTCAAGTAGTTTTTGATGTGCTGAGTCTCAGCAGCGGTATTTATTCTCAGCTTTGATGACATATATTTCTTGATCTCGGCGAGACCACATCCTTGAGGTTGCTTCAAGGCTTTTATAGCTTTCATTACCGAGGCGCCTATCTTGCTGGCTGATTTCGAGGATTCAGATTCAGGCTGGCTGGAGCTCCTTCTGTGTTCGCTGGCTTCTCTGGAGTATTCAGTTTCATGATTGCTGGTGGTGCCTCTGTCATCGTTGATCTCTTCGGACTGGAGCAGAGAAGAAGGAATCGCACTGCCATTCATTTTCTGCAGAGAGGATTACCTTTATCAGAATTATATTAAAAGTAGATTAGAAGCAGGACATCTGGTTATTATGTTCTTGAGAGACAACTGAGCACTAACCGAAAGAGAGAAAGACAGTGATCGAATGTTCCCTTTTCTTCGAATTTGCAGATAAAATCGAATTTACAGATGTAACAGTTTGATGTCATATTTCCGTGCTTCATTATTAACTCCCTCGTGATTTCACGTGCCAGTCTTCAACCAATGAAAGATGTCGGTGCGCATTCTTGAGAACGGCTTGCTCATTCTTCCTGCACTTGATGGCTGCTTGCGCGTAACCATTCATGTGACGGGGATTCGAAATTTTGTTATGAATTGTTCCATGAAACGTCTTTTTTATCCCGAGATTAATATTCTTTCGATATGCGTGCGAAGTTCTTTAAGAAAGATATTCTTCTAATTCCGACTCAACTGTAATTCGATGCTTAACGAATAAAATTTGAAATAAAGAAATGAACGACGAATGAAATGTTTTAATCATTTTAGGGAGAAATGTTATTTTCTAATTTGTTTAAATTTTGTTTTAATTTTGCCATACTTGAATACGATTTTAAATTTAAGACTTCTATCAGAGTTTTTATTTTAATCTTTCATTTCAACAGGGTTTTTTTGTAATGTTTTAAACCAAGTCTCAGAATAAAATATGGGCATGTGATTTGAAGTAAACTGTGTTTTTAGTTTTAATTTGTATTCATTTTTATTTTCATAAAAAAACCCCGCAAAATACACATCAAATGACAAGAGAACATAGTTTGGGTTGGGCGGATTTTCCACATGGTATTATTTAATAGTTCACAAGCTATATGGCATAGTTTTGGAATTTCTTTGTAACAAATTGATTGACTGTAATTTTATTCCACAATCTCTTTTGTGAAATATAGGTTATTTTTGGGTTTCTGTGCAGTGCCAAAATTCTGTCCGTAGGAGATTTCCTGGAAATATTCATTTTATATTCTTTAATAAGTTAATGATAACCAAACTGAGAATAAGTCAGGTAGGTAATCGGAAGGGAGGTGATTTTGTCCTTCAAACACATAAATCCTGAGCTACATCTGTCACATCTATCTTGGAGCTAAATCGTTTATATACTGCAGGCCAGTTTCAACATGAACCAGTTTGATATTACTGTCTACCGCATTATAGATTTCTCCCTTTTTCTGAGGCATTTAGGAGTATTGTTTATAATTCGATTTGCTAATTTGTAACTGTCCGTGCCAGCGGTTAAAAAAAAACAACGCTGTCTCTCTCTACACAAGACGCTACTCAAAAATGATGTTGACTCCGTCTAATCTAATCTTTGCTTAACCCTTTCACGACTAAGGGAAACATTTTTCCCATTTTAAAATTGGTGATTGTCGTATTTAATTATAACCTTATCTGCATTTTTTATACAGAATGTCAAAATAGAACGTATGCCGAACGCAATTACGTAAACGGGAACGTTTAGAAAACAAAAACAGAACTGTCAGGATGCATAATATATGTACTATGTGCAATGTCCATCTTTGCCTCACTACCAAAAGAAATTGCTTCGCAGAATATCATAATTAGCACATCATTTTGTAGAGTAATTTTATTTCATAATTTTGTATTATTTTAGTTAACATTTTGCTATAATAAACCAATAAATAAAAGACATTGCATAATAAGCCTAACTATAATTTGTGTTACCTTTATAGTCCATTGGGAAAAATATTTCCCGTAAAATTCCAAAAAAACTACACATTGTTACGTATTTTTCTTATGATTTTTATTTATTTTACGTCTAAACAAACTAAAATAAACAGTTACATACTAATATTTACTCTTAGAAACCTTATGGTCCTGAAAGGGTTAAATGGTCAAACCTGCTGAAACCTAAAATACTGCCAAGTATTTAGAATCAAAATCATCATTTTTTTTTGTCTGTTGTCTTGCTTGCAAAGGGTCCAAGTCTTACTATCACAGCAAACTTTAGATAAGATCAAAGTATTATGTAGTTGATGCTAATCTTTAGGTGTATATGCCTAGTTTTCCACAATTTCCACGATTCTTAAAAGTCCTAATAGCATTGCCTGTTCTTAGGTTTCGAGACACCAATTCAAATTCTCCTTCAGCAAACTCAAATAAAATGAAATTTAATTCATCAAAGGAAGTAATTAGTAAATTATTAATGGAAATAATTACATACAAGGAATGATGAGAATTAAACGTGAAATAAATATAAAACTTATTTCTTAAGAAATGATTTGAGATACACTTATTTTATGTCGTACATCACCAGTATCTGTTACACATGCTCCGAAATAATTAAACTGGAAAAATTACGCAAGAGCACAGACTTTTCGAAAAAAAGTAGTTCGCAATACCAGTCCTATTATCAGTCTCATTAAAGACCCTTAAAGAAAGAATTCATCTCGTCAACATCATTTCCCAAAAGAGCCAATTTATTAATATACTAAATCAGAAATTTGAAAGGCTCTCGACCAGTGGTCCTCATAATATATTGTCACGTGGCCGCATTACCTGTCACGAGCAAATCGCTGTGACAGCATTAAGTAAAATGAAATGGAATTTTATCCATATATGTACAGTCACTCAAAAAATATCCGAACAATATGGTTGGATTACAGAATTCAGAAAAAATATCCGGCAACGATTTTTTTTTAGAAATTAGCGATCTGGCAACCTTCGTGCCACGTGACAGGAATTAGTGATCTGACAACCTCCGTGTCACGTGACACGAAGGTTGCCAGATCACTAATTTCTAAAAAAAAATCGTTGCCAGATATTTTTTCTGAATTCTGTAATCAACCATAGTGTTCGGATACTTTTTTGAGCGACTGCACACGCTCCAGTTTGCAGTGAACGGTAACTGGAGCGTGTACAGTTGCTGTACACGCTCCAGTTACCGTTACACAGTCCAGTGGTCCAAATTCTGGAGCGTTACACAGTCCAGTGGACTGTGTAACCCTCCAGTTACCGTTACACGGTCCAGTGGTCCAGTTACCGTTCACAGCATTCTTTTCTTTAATCACGTGACACGGGGGCGGGGGTGGCTCAGTCGGTAGCGCGCTAGGCTCGTAATCTGTAGTTCCCAGGTTCGAGTCCCAGCTGGGTCAGCGTTGAGATTTATCTCCGCAAAATTCCCCGCACTGCCCACGGTCAGTAGGGGACACCGATGGGCTTGGAAAGGCCGCCGTCCATCGGATGGGACGTTAAGCCGTGGCTCCGTGTGCGGGAGAGCCATACCCTGTGCACGTTAAAGAACACGCTGGATGGCCTTGACGGGAGGCTACCATCTGTCTCCCAACAGCTGTTCCAGTGGGTCCCCTCCCCCAACCTTCTCTGAGCCTTCGGGGTCCATGTGACCTGGCCATTTAGCCCATGGTGTGCAAAAAAGTGCCGCTCAGAGGTAAAACAACCCAACGTTAAAGAACACGCTGGATGGCCTTGACGGGAGGCTACCATCTGTCTCCCAACAGCTGTTCCAGTGGGTCCCCTCCCCCAACCTTCTCTGAGCCTTCGGGGTCCATGTGACCTGGCCATTTAGCCCATGGTGTGCAAAAAAGTGCCGCTCAGGGGTAAAACAACCCAACCCACGTGACACGAAGGTTGCCAGATCGCTAATTTCTAAAAAAAAAAATCGTTGACAGATATTTTTTCTGAATTCTGTAATCCACTATAGTGTTCGGATATTTTTTGAGCGACTGTACAAGATCCATCTTATTGACTCTCTTTTCTCTTCAAGATTTTGACAAATGGGATATAAGTTTATCTGAAATCTTCTCTTTCACTGAATCATCCAAATTAGGTAAATGGGGCTGCCAGTTACTGACAAATGATCTTTTTCTCTCTCTATCCTGAAGATCACCTGCTCCTTCATCTTTACATCTTCTTTTCTCATCTCTCTTCAAAATTCCCTCTTCTTCCGCTCTCCGGCAATTACGGCTCGTGAGAAAGTGACACGTGCTCGTGATCCCGGTCACGCCTCTTTTCCAGGCACGTGCGGAATTCGGTCCATTTCTTTGCTACGTAATTAAATCACCGGGCGTTTTATTAAACGGTTCAAAGTCAAGGGAAGCGGTGGATCAGGGAGGAGGAGGAGGAAGAGGAGGAAGAGAGGGATGGTGGTGGATAACAGGATATGTAGAATTTGTTTCTTTAGTCTTCAAGGTCTTTTTGTTTTTTCTTGTTATTTCAATAAATTAATTACTGTTGTTCGAGTTCGAGCGAAACTAGCTTTCGAAAGAGGCAAAACTTCAATTAATGATTTGTGTTTTTTTTTTATTTCCGAACAAGCATGCAAATTTTTCTCTCCCGTTTTAAATTCTTTTCCGCTGTTTATTTGTAACGAAGTAATTCACAAGTGATATGGCGAGAGCATTCAGGGAGCATTTCCAGAATTTCGCTTCTGAATTTAGCTATGGTTTGGTGGAAAAGAAATAGAAATCATTCAAAAGAAAGAGTAATCCAGACAGAATAAAGATTGGATAAAGCATGAGAGTTATCAACTTTTTTTTTTTTTTTTGGGGGGGGGGGGGGGGGGTGATGTGACTTTTTTTTTCATTAAGATTGTGTTTGTTCCATTCATGGACATCGATAAGATTTTTTTCGAGAGGTGGATTTAAAAAAAAAAACAATGTTACAAGATAGAAATATTTAATTAGAACTTTTCATCACTGAGCACAGCGCTCAATTTTTCGAGACCGAGCCCAATTTGTGGACTTTTCATCACTGAGCACGGCGCTCAATTTTTCGAGACCGAGCCCAATTTGTGGACTTTTAATCACTGAGCACGGCGCTCAATTTTTCGAGACCGAACTCAATTTGTGGACTTTTCATCACTGAGCACGGCGCTCAATTTTTCGAGACCGAGCCCAATTTGTGGACTTTTCATCACTGAGCACGGCGCTCAATTTTTCGAGACCGAGCCCAATTTGTGGACTTTTCATCACTGAGCACGGCGCTCAATTTTTCGAGACCGAGCCCAATTTGTGGACTTTTCATCACTGAGCACGGCGCTCAATTTTTCGAGACCGAGCCCAATTTGTGGACTTTTCATCACTGAGCACGGCGCTCAATTTTTCGAGACCGAGCCCAATTTGTGGACTTTTCATCACTGAGCACGGCGCTCAATTTTTCGAGACCGAACCCAATTTGTGGACTTTTCATCACTGAGCACAGCGCTCAATTTTTCGAGACCGAGCCCAATTTGTGGACTTTTCATCACTGAGCACGGCGCTCAATTTTTCGAGACCGAACCCAATTTGTGGACTTTTCATCACTGAGCACGGCGCTCAATTTTTCGAGACCGAACCCAATTTGTGGACTTTTCATCACTGAGCACGGCGCTTAATTTTTCGAGACCGAGCCAATTTGTGGACTTTTCATCACTGAGCACGGCGCTCAATTTTTCGAGACCGAGCCCAATTTGTGGACTTTTCATCACTGAGCACGGCGCTCAATTTTTCGAGACCGAGCCCAATTTGTGGACTTTATATCACTGAGCACGGCGCTCAATTTTTCGAGACCGAGCCCAACTTGTGGACTTTTCATCACTGAGCACTGCGCTCAATTTTTCGAGACTGAGCCCAATTTGTGGACTTTTCAAAACTGAGCACGGCGCTCAATTTTTCGAGACCGAGCCCAATTTGTGGACTTTTCATCACTGAGCACGGCGCTCAATTTTTCGAGACCGAGCCCAATTTGTGGACTTTTCATCACTGAGCACGGCGCTCAATTTTTCGAGACCGAGCCCAATTTGTGGACTTTTCATCACTGAGCACGGCGCTCAATTTTTCGAGACTGAGCCCAATTTGTGGACTTTTCATCACTGAGCACGGCGCTCAATTTTTCGAGACCGAACCCAATTTGTGGGCTTTTCATCACTGAGCACGGCGCTCAATTTTTCGAGACCGAGCCCAATTTGTGGAAAAACATTTCTCTGACGTAACACAAAACATATGTACGGAAATGTGTGTCGGTGATCATTTATTCTTATATTATTAGTAATAATCAGTTTGCGAAAAAATTAAAATGTAAAGTCGCTCAAATAAATAACCGAACACTATGGTTGATTACAGAATTCAGAAAAAATATCTGGTTTTTTTTAGAAATTTTTTTTTTTTAGATTTTTTTTAGAAATTAGTGATCTGGCAACCTTAGTGTCACGGGACACTAAGGTTGCCAGATCACTGATTTCTAAAACAAATCGTTGCCAGATATTTTTTCTGAATTCTGTAATCGACCATGGTGTTCGGATACTTTTTTGAGCGACTCTAGGTGGTCATATTATTTTGATACTAGATCGTGTGAGCCCACTCACGGAAATATTGAGTGTGTGCAGTTACCGTTCACGTTAAGCCGTGGCCCCGTCTGTGGGAGAGCCATACCCTTTGCACGTTAAAGAACACGCAGGATGGCCTTGACGGGAGGCTACCATCTGTCTCCCAACAGCTGTTCCAGTGGGTCCCCTCCCCCAACATCCTCACAACAAACTGGAGAGTGTGCAGTTACTGCACACGCTCCAGTTTGCTGTGAACGGTAACTGGAGCGTGTATAGTTCCTGTACACGCTCCAGATATTTTTTCTGAATTCTGTAATCAACCATAGCTTTCGGTTATTTATTTGAGCGACTTTACATTTTTTTGGTCAAGCAAACTTAATATATTTTGGTCATCTGCATAAGTGTGCAGATATATATATATATAAATAATAAATAAATAAATACCCCCTCAAGCAGCTGCTTGCCACAGAGGTCTAACAGGAGTCAGTTTATATGCCAGAGTAGAAGGTCTGAGAGGATGGCAGGACCTCAGCAGAAAAACAACACGAACATAGATGCAATAAAAATATACCCCCTCAAGCAACAGCTGTTGCCACATAGGTCTGACAGGAGTCTATCAGTTTATATGCCATAGTATAAGGTCTGTGAAGATGTCGGGATCTCAATAGAAGAACAACACAAACATACATGCCTTACCCGGGAGCTCGAATCCAGGTCCCTTTGATCAGTAACCAAGCACGCTAACCACTCTGTCTCAGAATGGCGAAATGTAGTAATGATAAATCAATAAATATTGTTGCGGATCACAAAAATGGATAGCCACTGAGCGTGAGTATTAAAAGCTATATTTCAAAACCAAATTCAATACAAGGTAAATTGTTACAAAGGAAATATGGATGAAGTATCTTATTAACAAATCAACTATTAACATGCACAAGTCATCAATCTTCCTGCGTAGAGCACACAATATCAGCTCTGTGTATTTTACTAAATACTACCTTTTACTTGATTTACCAGGTCACCCGAAGATCTTCACTCGTAAACCAATTCTCGTCCTGTGCTAATAACTTTTCACACACTAGCCGAACAAAAAGACAGTCCGTGTAGACATTCGAAGTTAGCCATAAAAGTTCCCACTTTTATACTTCCGCGTATACACAACACATCAAGTTACTTCTTGATACTTAACGATAAAAGATCCCACTTTTATCCTTCCGCGTATACACAACACATCAAGTTATTTCTTGATACTTACGCGCACTGTCTCAGAACAGCTCACCGTCCATTTTCGAACTCACCGACCGTTACAACACAACAACCGTTACAATACAAAACGACCGTTAACTCTCCACTCTTCTTCTCCAAATTCTCCCAAAGTTCAATTCGTTGGCTGAAACTTTGCTTTCGGTTGCCAGATTCTTCTGTCGTAACACTGCCCCCTTCCTAGATCTTGTTCGTCCCGAACAATTCTGGATTCCAAAGCTTCTTCAGTTCTTCGATGAAACGGGGCCAAATGATCCACGTGAACCACCTTGCACTTTGTAGCTGGACATCGACGAATGCGATATACCACGTCTGTGTCAAAATGAAAGCGAATCTCATTATGACTTAGATTTCTTTTCTGACTGAAGCCTCGTCCACAAATATAATACGTGTAAGGCCTATAGCCCTTGTGAACACGTTTATGTCTCCGCAGGGAGAAGAATCGACTAAGAGTTTTCGTGCAAAACCTGTAAAAAGTTTTCTTCTTTGTCGAAAGTTTTCTTCTTTGGATTTTTACTTCTATCAACAGTAACAAGGAATGAAAGTCATTAGTGACATAAAATCTAGGGAGAATTTTCATCCTGCAATCTGACCCTTTTGTCAGTTGACTTTCACTTAATTCAGAACTGTCGTGATGAACCTTCAGCCATATTTCACCTGATTCAATTTGATCCCCAAGGTGCTTCACAATTATATCAGCTCCATAATTCTTTTTAGCGCTTCGGTCCATCTCCTCCTTCCATACTCTTGCTAGGACTGCAGCTTCTAATCCGACAACCTTACCTGTTTCTCCTGTATAAGTGAAATCAGTGATGTGTCGGGCTGCTAGCAATATTTTTTCTGTTTTATCTTCACATAGCCAGCTTGCAACATCTTCAGATACTCCTTGTTCTATTAACATGTTACGAAACTTGTTCAAAGCATTGCCGTTATGCAGAACCTTGCGGACACGTGATGCTTCATCTACCCTATTATCCACAATGTTCACCAAACGCAGAAGTTCTCCTCCTAACTCTTCGACGAGCTCTTGCAGTTCCAAGGATCCGTCACCAAGGAAACACTGAACAGCTTCCATCACTTCCAGAGAGTTGTCAACAGAGTTTTCAAGAGGTGAATCCATGTTGCTGATAACAGCTGAACAACTCAAACTCTTCATTCCACGAGCTTGTGATGCTGCAACCACTTTCTTAACTAAATCAACAGCAACATCTTCTGTACTGATGAGATCAATAGCTCCTTTTCCGAATTCAACATCATAAACCAAAGCACACACTCCTTCAGCCAGCTTTTTGGACACAATTGAGCATATCATTAGAGGAACGCTATCTACGGTAGCCGTCAGATCCTTGCAGCGGTAAATCTCCTTATCTGTTGGCACCAGCTCCTCTGTCTGTACTACGATGCAGTATCCGACGTCTTCCATCATCTGCTCGATTTTATCTTTAGTGCAGTCGACTGTGAAGCTGGGGATGGATTCCAATTTGTCCAGAGTATCTCCCGTCAATTGGCGAGCACGACCGGAGATCATAGGGACCTTGAGACCTAAAGCAGCAAGTGCAGGAGCCAAGACAAGACTCACTTTGTTGCCGACACCTCCTGTGCTGTTTTTATCTACCATCCGATGGCGCCACTCGGGTCTCCAGCAAAACACATGACCCGAGGAGGTCATATTTGCTGTTTCTTCCGAATTCACTTTCTTGGAGCTCTCATTGTAATTAGCCAGGGAAATATCAGTCATGATTGCCAAATTGTTCATTCTGGAGATCAGCGACGAGTTCTGTAACATGATATTGTCCACTTTAGAGCTCTTGTAATCGTGATAAAACTTTTCTATATCCTTATAATCTAAATGGTTATAATGTCCAAATCTGCACATTGACTGTTCAGAAAAGAAATTCAGCGTGGCTACGTTGAAATTATCTGAGGGATTCACTTCTCTCTGATCGTAACTCTGAGGCTTAGTTTCATCCAGAAAGTTAGTCTTTGAAGTACTGTCTCTGCCTGAAGCTCTTTTACTAGCATCACCTGTTACGCTTCTAAGCCATTCTTCGGAATTCTTTCTTAAATCCCCACTTTCTATAAACGATTCAAGTGTGGCTATATGCTTCGGAAAAATCTCTCCGACTTCCCCGGTAACGACGAAGGGCACTTTGTATCTATGATGAATGGACGCCTCTTCTTTACTCGGACCACTCTGCGAAACGTAAACTCTGTTTCGTTCTTCCTCATTACCACTCGTTACTCTGCCTTTGCGATAATTGTCCATGACGCATTTTGCTGACGGCGAGGAATAGAATACCTTTCGTGTGGATCTCTCTTCAGATCGTGCCAGACTTGTACACCTAGGTATTTTGAACTGCAAAGCGTACTGTATAGTAGTCTCACAGCTCTCTGATCTGTGTGATTGTTCTTCACAGTTCCTAGACATGTCACCAGCGACATAGACACTCTGCCATGCATTACCAGTAGTTGCGTGGTCAAAGGCATTATCTGCGCTATCTCTACGATTCTTGATATTCAGTAGCAGATCCACATTTTTATATGCGTTGCCTTTCTCTTTTTCTTTTCCATGTTTACAATCTAACTTAACACTATCAAGATCATCTTTTTCACTGACAAATTCAACATTTAAACTATTGCATTGTCTATTGAGTTCGGTTTTATTATCCTTGAACTGATCAATAATCTTACCAACTTGAGAAGCCACTTCAGCTCTCATCTCAGTATTTTGTGCGGCCAGGTCACCTCTTTTATTTCTCAACTCATTATTTTGTGCGGCCATTTGGGCTTTCAAATCATCTTTTTGAGAAACTATCTCAGTCCTCAACTCATTATTTCGTGCGGTCATTTCGGCTTTCAAATCAGTCATCAGCGTAGTCATATCGGCTTTGAAGCTATATATCAACTTTACTAATTCATCCATACTTCTAGTTAACGGTATTCAATTAATTATCCCGCTTCTGACACCAAATGTTGCGGATCACAAAAATGGATAGCCACTGAGCGTGAGTATTAAAAGCTATATTTCAAAACCAAATTCAATACAAGGTAAATTGTTACAAAGGAAATATGGATGAAGTATCTTATTAACAAATCAACTATTAACATGCACAAGTCATCAATCTTCCTGCGTAGAGCACACAATATCAGCTCTGTGTATTTTACTAAATACTACCTTTTACTTGATTTACCAGGTCACCCGAAGATCTTCACTCGTAAACCAATTCTCGTCCTGTGCTAATAACTTTTCACACACTAGCCGAACAAAAAGACAGTCCGTGTAGACATTCGAAGTTAGCCATAAAAGTTCCCACTTTTATACTTCCGCGTATACACAACACATCAAGTTACTTCTTGATACTTAACGATAAAAGATCCCACTTTTATCCTTCCGCGTATACACAACACATCAAGTTATTTCTTGATACTTACGCGCACTGTCTCAGAACAGCTCACCGTCCATTTTCGAACTCACCGACCGTTACAACACAACAACCGTTACAATACAAAACGACCGTTAACTCTCCACTCTTCTTCTCCAAATTCTCCCAAAGTTCAATTCGTTGGCTGAAACTTTGCTTTCGGTTGCCAGATTCTTCTGTCGTAACAATATTATTGGTTTCTTAAAGTAGGAATATTCCGTTTGTTTGTCTGGCTGGGTTGTTTTACCTTTGAGCGGCACTTTTTTGCACACCATGGGCTAAATGGCCAGGTCACATGGACCCTGAAGGCTCAGAGAATGTTGGGGGAGGGGACCCACTGGAACAGCTGTTGGGAGACAGATGGTAGCCACCCGTCAAGGCCATCCAGCGTGTTCTTTAACGTGCTCAGGGTATGGCTCTCCCGCACACGGCGTCACGGCTTAACGTCCCATCCGACGGACGGCGGCCTTTCCAAGCCCATCGGTGTCCCCTACTGACCGTGGGCAGGGCGGGGAATTTTGCGGAGATAAATCTCAACGCTGACCCAGCTGGGACTCGAACCTGGGAACTACAGATTACGAGCGTGGCGCGCTACCGACTGAGCCACCCCCGCCCCTTGTTTGTCTGGCAGCCTAACTTATAAGGGGAAGAAAAGTCCAACCTCAAAATGCTTCTCCGTTTCCCATCTTTCCAAGAAGACTGCTTTAAGAGATGAAACGAAAGCATTTTAAACCTCATTTCAAAGAATTCTCCTTTTAGAGGTTTATTACCAGATCAAGAAAAGGCATGTTCTGTTCTCAGCAGTACTGGCGCCATCGGGTGTCACGAGGCAGCGCCAACGCGCATCACCCACCGCATACCAAATACCATCCCATCCTATTGCTCCTGCATCTAAGCTTTGGGGTGCTGCGTGAGTCACTCCCTCCCTCCTTCTCAGCCTCCCCATCAGATAGATCCCCCACATTTACATGACAAGTCACGTCTCATCTCAATAGCTTTTGGGTCAATCCCGTTAGACGTGCCGGGGGGGGGGGGGCAAGTGGAGGGAGGAGACACCCGCAGAGAAAAAATAAGAAAATAACACAGAAGTCACCCTTTATATTCTTCCACTTGTACTGAATTCTGATGAAAGGAAATTATAAATATTTTTTGTGTTATAACAGCTGAAACGCTGGGTTATCTCTGACGGCACTTTTCTTTTCGGCTAGGTCACAAGGACCCCAAGTTCACATAGTTATGTAGGATGATACATTGGCCAAATTTAAGGGAACGAATCAACTGGAGGACACGTGTGACGACATCAGTGACAGAAATTGGCAATGTCCTTATGGTTCCGCAGGTATTTGAGCGATCGGGTCCCAAATTTGGTGGGGCGGGGGTGGCTCAGTCGGTAGCGCGCCAGGCTCGTAATCTGTAGTTCCCAGGTTCGAGTCCCAGCTGGGTCAGCGTTGAGATTTATCTCCGCAAAATTCCCCGCCCTGCCCACGGTCAGTAGGGGACATCGATGGGCTTGGAAAGTCCGTCGGATGGGACGTTAAGCCGTGGCTCCGTGTGCGGGAGAACCATACCCTGTGCACGTTAAAGAACACGCTGGATGGCCTTGACGGGAGGCTACCATCTGTCTCCAAACAGCTGTTCCAGTGGGTCCCCTCCCCCAACCTTCTCTGAGCCCTCGGAGTCCTTGTGATCTGGCCATTTAGCCCATGGTGTGCAAAAAAGCGACGCTCAGAGGTAAAACAACCCAACAACAAGCGACAGGCTCGTGATCTGAAGTTCCCAGGTTCGAGTCCCAGCTGGGCTAGCATTGAGATTTATCTCCTCAAAACTCCAGTGGGTCCCCTCTCCCAACCTTCTCTGAGCCTTCGGGGTCCATGTGACCTGGCCATTTAGTCCATGGTGTGCAAAAAAGTGCCGCTCAGGGGCAAAACAACCCAACCCAAATTTGGTGGGGTTTTTTAGTTGGTTGTTTTACCTCTGAGCGGCACTCTTTTGCAACCATGGGCTAAATGGCCAGGTCACAAGGAACCCGAAGGCTCAGAGAAGGTTGGGAGAGGGGACCCACTGGAATAGCTGTTGGGAGACAGATGGTAGGCTCCCGTCAAGGCCATCCAGCGTGTTCTTTAACGTGCATAGGGTATGGCTCTCTCTCGAGAACACGGAGCCACGGCTTAACGTCCCATCCAACGGACGGCGGCCTTTCCAAGCCCATCGGTGTCCCCTACTGACCATAAGCAGGGCGGAGATTTTTGCGGAGATAAATCTCACTGACCCAGCTGGGACTCGAACCTGGGAACTGCAGATTACGAGCGTGGCGCACTACCGACTGAGCCACCCCCGCCCCCAGTTCGGTGGGGGTGGTCTTCCTTCGTTCCAGACTTGTTGGGATAACAGGTCGGGGGCCTAGCTGCCATGGATCGGGAGTGATCCGTCGAAAAAAGTCCAAATGAACTTATCGACGGTAAGAGGTTGCCAACAAATTTATGGCGTAGGTTTAACCAATATAAAATATTTTTTGATCATAATTTCAAACTTCTGATCATTTCTTTACTGATTAATAATAAGGACTAGCAACTTTAGATTATTTTTTTACATATTCTCTAACTTTATTAAATAAATGACTGTTTGGTTTTTATAATAAAGTTACCAACGAACTCTTAATTTCTTCGTCTAGTATTTCTAATACTTTTCCTTCCTAATAACATTTACAGTTAATGATGTTAACAAAAGTCAACAATGATATTTCTAACCGAAGAGCAATAGTTTAAAGAGGGTTAAAATAGTGAACATTAAATTCTATCTTGAAAGCAACAGTGAATATATTAATACATTGAGACAACAAAAAAACTGATGATTTTAAATAGCGGGAAAGTGTTTACCTTCTTTGAAATTCGGCTTGCTCTGGGAGCGAGAGTTGGCTCAATCAGTACCGCGCCCGACTCTTAATCTAGACTTCCCAGGTCCGAGTTCAAAGTGTGCCTGAGTTGAAATATATCTCACTTAACAGTCGCACTTTTCTCGTTGAGAAATGGTACAGTCGCTCAAAAAAGTATCCGAACACTATGGTGTGATCACTATAAACGATTTTTTTAGAAATTAGTGATCTGGCAACTTCGTGTCACGTGACACGAAGTTGCCAGATCGCTAATTTCTAAAAAAAAACCGTTGTCAGATATTTTTTTCTGAATTCTGTAATCAACCATAGCGTTCGGATACTTTTTTGAGCGACTGTACATTCGAGTATGATGAAAATAAAACTCTTGTATCCATCATCAACTCTAGTTTGAAACAATCGTTTGAGAGTTATTGTTCTTTGAAAAGCACATATAGAGTGATAGAATAAAAAATGTAGACTGTGATTAAAACTACAAATCATTTACCTTCCAATTTTATATACCAGACCAACAAATATATTGTTACGACAGAAGGAATCTGGCAACCGAAAGCAAAAAGTTTCAGCCAACGAATAAGAACGTTGGGAGAATTTGGAGAAGAAGAGTGGAGCGTTAACGGTCGTTTTGTATTGTAACGGTCGTTGTGTGTTGTAACGGTCGGTGAGTTCGAAAATGGACGGTGAGCTGTTCTGAGACAGTGCGCGTAAGTATCAAGAAGTAACTTGATGTGTTGTGTATACGCGGAAGGATAAAAGTGGGATCTTTTATCGTTAAGTATCAAGAAGTAACTTGATGTGTTGTGTATACACGGAAGTATAAAAGTGGGAACTTTTATGGCTAACTTCGAATGTCTACACGGACTGTCTTTTTGTTCGGCTAGTGTGTGAACAGTTATTAGCACAGGACGAGAATTGGTTTACGAGTGAAGATCTTCAGGTGACCTGGTAAATCAAGTAAAAGGTAGTATTTAGTAAAATACACGGAGCTGATATTGTGTGCTCTACGCAGGAAGATTGATGACTTGTGCATGTTAATAGTTGATTTGTTAATAAGATACTTCATCCATATTTCCTTTGTAACAATTTACCTTGTATTGAATTTGATTTTGAAATATAGCTTTTAATACTCACGCTCAGTGGCTATCCATTTTTGTAATCCGCAACATTTGGTGTCAGAAGTGGGATTATGATAATTTATTGAATGCCGTTAACTAGAAGTATGGATGAATTAGTAAAGTTGATAAATGAGTTGAGAACGGAGATAGTTTCTCAAAAAGATGATTTGAAAGCCGATATGGCCGCCCAAAGCGATAAAATAGGTGATTTGAAAGCCGATATGGCCGCACAAAATAATGAGTTGAGGACTGACTTGAAAGCCGAAATAGCCGCACAAAATACTGAGATGAGAGCTGAAGTGGCTTCTCAAGTTGGTAAGATTATTGATCAGTTCAAGGATCATAAAACCGAACTCAATAGACAATGCAATAGTTTAAATGTTGAATCTGTCAGTGAAAAAGATGATCTTGATAGTGTTAAGTTAGATTGTAAACATGGAAAAGAAAAAGAGAAAGGCAACGCATATAAAAATGTGGATCTGCTACTGGAAATCAAGAATCGTAGAGATAGCGCAGATAATGCCTTTGACCACGCAACTACTGGTGATGCATGGCAGAGTGTCTATGTCGCTGGTGACATGTCTAGGAACTGTGAAGAACAATCACACAGATCAGAGAGCTGTGAGACTATACAGTACGCTTTGCACTTCAAAATACCTAGGTATACAAGTCTGGCACGATCTGAAGAGAGATCCACACGAAAGGTATTCTATTCCTCGCCGTCAGCAAAATGTGTCATGGACAATTATCGCAAAGGCAGAGTAACGAGTGGTAATGAGGGGGAACGAAACAGAGTTTACGTTTCGCAGAGTGGTCCGAGTAAAGAAGAGGCGTCCATTCATTATAGAAACAAAGTGCCATTCGACGTTACCCGGGAAGTCGGAGAGATTTTTCCGAAGCATATAGCCACACTTGAATCGTTTATAGAAAGTGGAGATTTAAGGAAGAGGAATTCCGAAGAATGGCTTAGAAGCGTAACAGGTGATGCTAGTAAAAGAGCTTCAGGCAGAGACGGTACTTCAAAGACTAACTTTCTGGATGAAACTAAGCCTCAGAGTTACGATCAGAGAGAAGTAAAGCCCTCAGACAATCTCAACGAAACCATGCTGAATTTCTTTTCTGAACAGTCAATGTGCAGATTTGGACATTATAACCATTTAGATTATAAGGATATAGAAAAGTTTTATCACGATTACAAGAGCTCTAAAGTGGACAATATCATGTTACAAAACTCGTCGCTGATCTCCAGAATGAACAATTTGGCAATCATGACTGATGTTTCCCTGGCTAATTACAATGAGAGCTCCAAGAAAGTGAATTCCGAAGAAACAGCAACTATGACCTCCTCGGGTCATGTGTTTTGCTGGAGACCCGAGTGGCGCCATCGGATGGTAGATGAAAACAGCACAGGAGGTGTCGGCAACAAAGTGAGTCTTGTCTTGGCTCCTGCACTTGCTGCTTTAGGTCTCAAGGTCCTTATGATCTCCGGTCGTGCTCTCCAATTGACGGGAGATACTCTGGACAAATTGGAATCCATCCTTGGCTTCACAGTCGACTGCACTAAAGATAAAATCGAGCAGATGATGGAAGACGTCGGATGTTGCATCGTAGGACAGACAGAGGAGCTGGTGCCAACAGATAAGGAGATTTACCGCTGCAAGGATCTGACGGCTACCGTAGATAGCGTTCCTCTAAGGAGATGCTCAATTGTGTCCAAAAAGCTGGCTGAAGGAGTGTGCGCTTTGGTTTATGATGTTGAATTCGGAAAAGGAGCTATTGATCTCATCAGTACAGAAGATGTTGCTGTTGATTTAGTTAAGAAAATGGTTGCAGCATCACAAGCTCGTGGAATGAAGAGTTTGAGTTGTTCAGCTGTTATCAGCAACATGGATTCACCTCTTGAAAACTCGGTTGACAACTCTCTGGAAGTGATGGAAGCTGTTCAGTGTTTCCTTGGTAACGGATCCTTGGAACTGCAAGAGCTCGTCGAAGAGTTAGGAGGAGAACTTCTGCGTTTGGTGAACATTGTGGATAATAGGGTAGATGAAGCATCACGTGTCTGCAAGGTTCTGCATAACGGCAATGCTTTGAACAAGTTTCGTAACATGTTAATAGAACAAGGAGTATCTGAAGATGTTGCAAGCTGGCTATGTGAAGGTAAAACAGAAAAAATATTGCTAGCAGCCCGACACATCACTGATTTCACTTATACAGGAGAAACAGGTAAGATTGTCGGATTAGAAGCTGCAGTTCTAGCAAGAGTATGGAAGGAGGAGATGGACCGAAGAGCTAAAAAGAATTATGGAGCTGATATTATATTTGTGAAGCACCTTGGGGATCAAATTGGATCAGGTGAAATATGGCTGAGGGTTCATCACGACAGTTCTGAATTAAGGGAAAGTCAACTGACAAAAGGGTCAGACTGGAGGATGAAACTTCTCCCTAGATTTTATGTCACTAATGACTTTCATTCCTTGTTACTGTTGATAGAATTAAAAATCCAAAGAAGAAAACTTTCGACAAAGAAGAAAACTTTTTACAGGTTTTGCACGAAAACTCTTAGTCGATTCTTCTCCCTGCAGAGACATAAACGTGTTCACAAGGGCTATAGGCCTTACACGTATTATGTTTGTGGACGAGGCTTCAGTCAGAAAAGAAATCTACGTCATAATGAGATTCGCTTTCATTTTGACACAGACGTGGTATATCGCATTCGTCGATGTCCAGCTACAAAGTACAATGTGGTTCACGTGGATCATTTGGCCCCGTTTCATCGAAGAACTGAAGAAACTTTGGAATCCAGGATTGTTCGGGACGAACAAGACCTAGGAAGGGGGCAGTGTTACGACAGAAGGAATCTGGCAACCGAAAGCAAAAAGTTTCAGCCAACGAATAAGAACGTTGGGAGAATTTGGAGAAGAAGAGTGGAGCGTTAACGGTCGTTTTGTATTGTAACGGTCGTTGTGTGTTGTAACGGTCGGTGAGTTCGAAAATGGACGGTGAGCTGTTCTGAGACAGTGCGCGTAAGTATCAAGAAGTAACTTGATGTGTTGTGTATACGCGGAAGGATAAAAGTGGGATCTTTTATCGTTAAGTATCAAGAAGTAACTTGATGTGTTGTGTATACACGGAAGTATAAAAGTGGGAACTTTTATGGCTAACTTCGAATGTCTACACGGACTGTCTTTTTGTTCGGCTAGTGTGTGAACAGTTATTAGCACAGGACGAGAATTGGTTTACGAGTGAAGATCTTCAGGTGACCTGGTAAATCAAGTAAAAGGTAGTATTTAGTAAAATACACGGAGCTGATATTGTGTGCTCTACGCAGGAAGATTGATGACTTGTGCATGTTAATAGTTGATTTGTTAATAAGATACTTCATCCATATTTCCTTTGTAACAATTTACCTTGTATTGAATTTGATTTTGAAATATAGCTTTTAATACTCACGCTCAGTGGCTATCCATTTTTGTAATCCGCAACAATATATATATACGTATCCTTGGTTTCAAAAGAATATTGTCTGTATCTCTATCTTTATGTATTTACCAAATGATAGAGAGCAGGTTTGGTTTCTTTCTTTATTTTTCAAGTTGATAGAGTGAGAGAGCCAAAAATATCAGGAGTGCAAACATTTTCTATCGAGTGAAGATATCTTTCTTCATCAATAATAGAAATCCTCATTTCCAGTACTAACTGGAGAGAGAGAGATGTTTCGACATTTTTGATTCTTAATCAGTGCTACAGCTAGAAGTCTTCCAAACATACTTCCATCTCTTTGTGAAGATGTATTTTCTTCTTTCCATCTTTATTTATTCTCTGTTTTTTTCTCTATATATATATATTTCTCTGCCATTATATTTACAAACATTACATTATATTTTACAAATTATTACATTATATTTTACAAATAACTTACTCGCACAAAGAATTTGAAAGTTGTGATATAAATAAAGAAGGTTTGGGTTGTTTTACCTCTGAGCGGCACTTTTTTGCACACCATGGGCTAAATGGCCAGGTCACATGGACCCCGAAGGCTCAGAGAAGGTTGGGGGAGGGGACTCACTGGAACAGCTGTTGGGAGACAGAGGGTAGCCTCCCGTCAAGGCCATCCAGCGTGTTATTTAACGTTGGGTTGTTTTACCTCTGAGCGGCACTATTTTGCACACCATGGGCTAAATGGCCAGGTCACATGGACCCCGAAGGCTCAGAGAAGGTTGGGGGAGGGGACCCACTGGAACAGCTGTTGGGAGACAGAGGGTAGCCTCCCGTCAAGGCCATCCAGCGTGTTATTTAACGTTGGGTTGTTTTACCTCTGAGCGGCACTATTTTGCACACCATGGGCTAAATGGCCAGGTCACATGGACCCCGAAGGCTCAGAGAAGGTTGGGGGAGGGGACCCACTGGAACAGCTGTTGGGAGACAGATGGTAGCCTCCCGTCAAGGCCATCAAGCGTGTTCTTTAACGTTGGGTTGTTTTATTTCTGAGCGGCACTTTTTTGCACACCATGGGCTAAATGGCCAGGTCACATGGACCCCGAAGGCTCAGAGAAGGTTGGGGGAGGGGACTCACTGGAACAGCTGTTGGGAGACAGAGGGTAGCCTCCCGTCAAGGCCATCCAGCGTGTTATTTAACGTTGGGTTGTTTTACCTCTGAGCGGCACTATTTTGCACACCATGGGCTAAATGGCCAGGTCACATGGACCCCGAAGGCTCAGAGAAGGTTGGGGGAGGGGACCCACTGGAACAGCTGTTGGGAGACAGATGGTAGCCTCCCGTCAAGGCCATCAAGCGTGTTCTTTAACGTTGGGTTGTTTTATTTCTGAGCGGCACTTTTTTGCACACCATGGGCTAAATGGCCAGGTCACATGGACCCCGAAGGCTCAGTGTAGGTTGGGGGAGGGGACCCATTGGAACAGCTGTTGGGAGACAGATGGTAGCCTCCCATCAAGGCCATCCAGCGTGTTCTTTAACTTTGGGTTGTTTTACCTCTGAGCGGCACTTTTTTGCACACCATGGGCTAAATGGCCAGGTCACATGGACCCCGAAGGCTCAGAGAAGGTTGGGGGAGGGATCCCACTGGAACAGCTGTTGGGAAACAGATGGTAGCCTCCCGTCAAGGCCATAAAAAGTATTCTTTAACGTTAGATTGTTTTACCTCTGAGCGGCACTTTTTTGCACACCATGGGCTAAATGGCCAGGTCATATGGACCCCCGAAGGCTCAGGGAAGGTTGGGGGAGGGGACCCACTGGAACAGCTGTTGGGAGACAGATGGTAGTCTCCCGTCAAGGCCATCCAGCGTGTTCTTTAACGTGCACAGGGTATGGCTCTCTCGAACACGGAGCCACGGCTTAACGTCCCATCCGACGGACGGCGGCCTATTCCAAGCCCATCGGTGTCCCCTACTGACCGTGGGCAGGGCGGGGAATTTTGCGGAGATAAATCTCAACGCTGACTTAGCTGGGACTCGAACCTGGGAATTACAGATTACGAGCCTGGCGCGCTACCAATTGAGCCACCCCCGCCCCTTAAAATAAAGAAGCCTACAGCTAAGACTTTTAATTCTTTTGTGCATTTGAGACAAGAAATTTTTGAAGCTCTTTTACGTTTAGAGCAATAAAAAAGTGGGAATGATGAATCCAATCGACACAAAGATCACAAATGAATATTTTCAAATAAATACAACTTTGTGAAAGTTTTAGGCAGTGATTCTCAATCATTTTTTATTTTTACTAATGGCCCCATTTACCTGTGTGATTCCCTCTGTCGATTTATGAACAAAACAAAGTCTGTGAGGAGGGTGGGAGCTCAGCAGATAAACAGATGAACAATAAAATATTCATGCCTTAACCCGGGGTTCGAACCCAAGTCCCTTAGATCAATATAATGACAGAGAAAAATATATACTCATAGAAGCTGTCAGTTGGACAAAAAAAAGTCACTTTACCATCTGCAATGTTTATTTATAATATAAATTACGTATCATATATATTGTAATAATCGATACTTTACTTCTAAAATGTGGGGCGGGGGTGGCTCAGTCTGTAGCGCGCCAGGCTCGTAATCTGTAGTTCCCAGGTTCGAGTCCCAGCTTGGTCAGCGTTGAGATTTATCTCCGCAAAATTCCCCGCCCTGCCCACGGTCAGTAGGGGACACCGATGGGCTTGGAAAGGCCGCCGTCCGTTGGATGGGACGTTAAGCCGTGGCCCCGTGTGCGGGAGAGCCATATCCTGTGCACGTTAAAGAACACACCGGATGGCCTTGACGGGAGGCTACCATCTGTCTCCCAACAGCTGTTCCAGTGGGTCCCCTCCCCCAACCTTCTCTGAGCCTTCGGGGTCCATGTGACCTGGCCATTTAGCCCATGGTGTGCAAAAAAGTGCCGCTCAGAGGTAAAACCAACCCAACGTTAATGTACACGCTGGATGGCCTTGACGGGAGGCTAACATCTGTCTCCCAACAGCTGTTCCAGTGGGTCCCCTCCCCCAACCTTCTCTGAGCCTTCGGAGTCCTTGTGACCTGGCCACTTAGCCCATGGTATGGAGAATAGTGCCGCTCAGAGGTAAAACAACCCAACGTTAAAGAACACGCTGGATGGCCTTGACGGGAGGCTACCATCTGTCTCTCAACAGCTGTTCCAGTGGGTCCCTTCCCCCAACCTTCTCTGAGCCTTCGGGGTCCATGTGACCTGGCCATTTAGCCCATGGTGTGCAAAAAAGTGCCGCTCAGAGGTAAAACCAACCTAACGTTAATGAACACGCTGGATGGCCTTGACGGGAGGCTAACATCTGTCTCCCAACAGCTGTTCCAGTGGGTCCCCTCCCCCAACCTTCTCTGAGCCTTCGGAGTCCTTGTGACCTGGCCACTTAGCCCATGGTATGGAGAATAGTGCCGCTCAGAGGTAAAACAACCCAAGGTTAAAGAACACGCTGGATGGCCTTGACGGGAGGCTTACCATCTGTCTCCCAACAGCTGTTCCAGTGGGTCCCCTCCCCCAACTTTCTCTGAGCCTTCGGGGTCCATGTGACCTGGCCATTTAGCCCATGGTGTGCAAAAAAGTGCCGCTCAGAGGTAAAACCAACCCAACGTTAATGAACACGCTGGATGGCCTTGACGGGAGGCTAACATCTGTCTCCCAACAGCTGTTCCAGTGGGTCCCCTCCCCCAACCTTCTCTGAGCCTTCGGAGTCCTTGTGACCTGGCCATTTAGCCCATGGTGGCAAAAAAGTGCCGCTCAGAGGTAAAACACCCAACAACCCAACTCTGTTTCTGCCGGATCTTTTGTCATCCCAGGTTTTTTGAGAGTCTGTAGCAGAGGTTTCTGATTCTCTTGGATCTTTTGACATTATAGATTTATAAAGTTTCTTTATAGCGGAGGTTTCTGCTTTATATTAAATATTTTGGTATTTGTTTAGAAGATTTCCGATTCTACTGAATCTTTTGGCATTTTCCCAGCTTATCGATTTCTCTGCAATGGAGGTTTCTGATTTTACTGAATTCCAGGTTTGTAGGCTTTTCTGTTTATAGTGGAGGACTTTGGTTCTACTGGATCTTTTGGCATTCTGCTTTGTGGGTTTGTTTGTAGGAGAGGTTTCTGATAATATTCGATCTTTTGACTTTCATTGTTTTTTCGATTTGTTATCGTTCTCTGTAATGGAGGTTCTGATTCTACCGAATCTTTCGACATTTTGTATTTGTGGGTTATTTGCATTGTGGTTTTACTTTCAAACGTTTTTTGGTACTCATTCTCATTATTAGAAAGTGAATATTCAAAGTTTACTTACGATAATACAGATTCCATTTCTTTCATAACGTGTCCTTCTAGACTGAGTTGGGTTGGGTTGTTTTACTTCTGAGCAGCACTTTTTTGCACACCATGGGCTAAATGGCCAGGTCACATGGACCCCGAAGGCTCAGAGAAGGTTGGGGGAGGTGACCCACTGGAACAGCTGTTGGGAGACAGATGGTAGTCTCCCGTCAAGGCCATCCAGCGTGTTATTTAACGTTGGGTTGTTTTACCTCTGAGCGGCACTTTTTTGCACACCATGGGCTAAATGACCAGGTCACATGGACCCCGAAGGCTCAGAGAAGGTTGAGGGAGGGGACCCACTGGAACAGCTGTGGGGAGACAGATGGTAGCCTCCCGTCAAGGCCATCCAGCGAGTTATTTAACGTTGGGTTGTTTTACCTCTGAGCGGCACTTTTTTGCATACCATGGGCTAAATGACCAGGTCACATGGACCCCGAAGGCTCAGAGAAGGTTGGGGGAGGGGACCCACTGGAACAGCTGTTGGGAGACAGATGGTAACCTCCCGTCAAGGCCATCCAGCGTGTTCTTTAACGTTGGGTTATTTTACCTCTGAGCGGCACTTTTTGGCACACCATGGGCTAAATGGCCAGGTCACATGGACCCCGAAGGCTCAGAGAATGTTGGGGGAAGTGACCCTCTGGAACAGCTGTTGGGAGACAGATGGTAGCCTCCCGTCAAGGCCATCCAGCGTGTTATTTAACGTTGGGTTGTTTTACCTCTGAGCGGCACTTTTTTGCACACCATGGGCTAAATGGCCAGGTCACATGGACCCCGAAGGCTCAGAGAAGGTTGGGGGAGGTGACCCACTGGAACAGCTGTTGGGAGACAGATGGTAGCCTCCCGTCAAGGCCATACAGCGTGTTCTTTAACGTGCACAGGGTATGGCTCTCCTGCACACGGGGCCACGGCTTAACGTCCCATCCGACGGACGGCGGCCTTTCCAAGCCCATCGGTGTCCCCTACTGACCGTGGGCAGGGCGGGGAATTTTTGCGGAGATAAATCTCAACGCTGACCCACCTGGGACTCGAACCTGGGAACTACAGATTACGAGCCTGGCGCGCTACCGACTGAGTCACCCCCGCCTTCTTCTAGACTGAAAAATCCAACCAGACTCAACCCGTTGATGATAGACATTTGATTTCCTATAATATACATTTGCCACTGAGTACAAATCATCATCATTTTTAATAATTAAAGCTATAATTTTCCAATTATATTCACATGTTAAGAATTGTATTCCATCAAGAATTCTCAGCAGCTAAAAATATTCTTCTGTAGAAGATATCATCTAAACAAGGAGAAAAAAAATAATAGATTTTTCTATCCTTTTTACATAACAGCGTATCATCTAATCCTGAACTAAAAAAGTGTTAAAATACCCTTGCAGACTCCGCAACGAAATAAAAGCACGAGATTTGACGAAATAAGGACAAAGTCGGTTCTTCTGTTTATTTACAAGTCCACTTAAAGCTGAGTTGTCGTTGTCCGTTTTCCATGTCGCATTCGGTTTGTTAAGAACGTCAAAAGAAGTTTCTGAGAATGGAAAGAGAATTAAAAAAAGAGTAGATTAAAGACAAGAAGACGTACCTTTAGAAGTAATTAGTTGTTCCTTCAGATTAATTAATAGGATTAGTGGTGTTTATTTTAAGTATTTTTTTCTTCTCCTTTTGCTACGTAAGAAAATTGAAAAAACTATTCAACGGCCAATTTTTTTTTTTAAGGAAAAGGAACCATATATGTTGTGCGTCTTTATTCACGTTTACCTAATCTAAGGGGTGGGGTGGCTCAGTCGGTAGCGCGCCAGACTCGTAATCTGTAGTTCCCAGGTTCGAGTCCCAGCTGGGTCAGCGTTGAGATTTATCTCCGCAAAATTCTCCGCCGTGCCCACGGTTAGTAGGGGACACCGATGGACTTGGAAAGGCCGCCGTCCGTCGGATGGGACGTTAAGCCGTGGCCCCGTGTGCGGGAGAGCCATACACTGTGCACGTTACAGAACACGCTGGATGGCCTTGACGGGAGGGTACCATCTGTCTCCCAACAGCTGTTCCAGTGGGTCCCCTCCCCCAACCTTCTGTGAGCCTTCGGGGTCCATGTGACCTGGCCATTTAGCCCATGGTGTGCAAAAAAGTGCCGCTCAGAGGTAAAACAACCCAACCTAATCTAGACTTTTCTAGAAACTATAAGAAACCTTTCATTAATGCACTCATATCCTAGAAGAGCATCACTAGCTTGTCTGCTGAGAAGTAGACCTAAGCCTTGGAAATGCTTTTATTTAAGATTATTTTTAAGAATCTGACCTTTATCTGACCATCTTGTCTCTTGCAAGCCGAGGATAACTAGGTTATAATGGTGGAATTCTTTTTGTGAGGACATCAAGAGAATAATCTCTGTGCAGTGTCCCCAAATTCCAAGAAATCTCTGGAGCGAAAATGGTAGTGGGATGTTTAAAGAAATTTGTTTATTGAAAGAGGAAGTGCCGACAATATCAAACAGCCCCCTAATCGTAGGCATTGGACAAAGACCCATTCACCCACTACTAAAAGCCGCAGCCATCTACACTGGAAGACTTCTTTCAATGTAGAATTTAATTGGGTTGTTGTTGGGTTGTTTTACCTCTGGGCGGCACTTTTTTGCACACCATGGGCTAAATGGCCAGGTCACAAGGACCCCGAAGGCTCAGAGAAGGTTGGGGGAGGGGACCCACTGGAACAGCTGTTGGGAGACAGATGGTAGCCTCCCGTCAAGGCCATCCAGCGTGTTCTTTAACGTGCACAGGGTATGGCTCTCCCACACACGGGACCACTGCTTAACGTCCCATCCGACGGACGGCGGCCTTTCCAAGCCCATCGGTATCCCCTACTGACCGTGGGCATGAAGTTTTGCGGAGATAAATCTCAACGCTGACCCAGCTGGGACTCGAACCTGGGAACTGCAGATTACGAGCCTGGCGCACTATCGACTGAGCCACCCCCGCCCCATAGAATTTGATGGTGCCTGTAGAAGCAAGAGTTCATGTTCCTGCGATGACTTCTGCTCAGGATTATCCACCAGTTGATAAACATATCCTGTGAATCTATTCACTTGTTACTGTCAACCCACAAACAAACAGAAAACACAGCGGAAGATTTTCCCTCCACAGAAGCCCACCAGTGCAGCAAATTCAGGATCCATAACAAAATTCAGAGCCATTTTCCATCTATCTGACAATGAAGATGGAAATTATAATTTTTGTCTGCCAATATTGATAGAAATTCTCTTATTTTTATCTAGCAATATAGATGAAAATTCTCAATTTTTTTTCTGGCAGTATAGATGGATATTCTTATATTTTTGTGTGTGAATATATCTGGAAATTCTTTAATTTCTGTCTGGCAATAAAGATGGAAATTCTCTCATTTTGGTCTGGCAGTATAATTTGGGTAACTATATACATATCAGTTGGGTTGGGTTGTTTTACCTCTGAGCGGCACTTTTTTGCACACCATGGGCTAAATGGCCAGGTCACAAGGACCCCGAAGGCTCAGAGAAGGTTGGGGGAGGGGACCCACTGGAACAGCTGTTGGGATACAGATGGTAGCCTCCCGTCAAGGCCATCCAGCGTGTTCTTTAACGTGCACAGGGTATGGCTCTCCCGCACACGGGGCCACGGCTTAACGTTCAATCCGACGGACGGCGGCCTTTCCAAGCCCATCGGTGTCCCCTACTGACCGTGGGCAGGGCGGGTAATTTTACGGAGATAAATATCAACGCTGACCCAGCTGGGACTCGAACCTGGGAACAACAGATTACGAGCCTGGCGCACTACCGACTGAGCCACCCCCGCCCCAAGCATATCAGAAATCTACTTATGCAAGTCAAAAAAGGTGGGGTGGTGAAACAGTCTAGTATATTAATCCTCTTTCAATTATAGTGCTTGGAAATATTTTCAGCTTTTTTTACGGCTCAAAGGAATGCTTCATTCTTGAATCAACAAAAAAGACAATATGACAAAAAATTGAAAAAACATCTCAAGCAGAACTAGAGAGAGAGAAAAAAACGCTTAAAAACTTCTTCGAAAAAGTATTCTTATTTTTTATTCTCATTCTTAGTATTTAACCAAGTCACCCTTTAAAGAAAAACGAGCTACAGAAGGAGAGGGGGGGGGGGGGGAGAAACGACAAAAAAATATAGTTTGTTAGAAATCGGATTCCATTTCTCGAATCTCATTCCTTCGGCACACATTTTAAGAAAATCCGCGAACGAAGACGCCAGGAAGAATTGTAAAAAAAAACAGCAGAAACAGATTTTCCCATCCTTAAGAAATGCATTTCTTGGATTTATAGATAGTCCTAGTCTGTATCGAAGTAAAATTCGATCTACAATTTATATCCTTGAAGAAGTATTTCGTTTCCAGGCGTCACTTTTTTTCCTTGGTCCTCTCAGATCTTTTACTTGCGAAGAAGTTCTTATTAAAATTCTCATCCGTCCAATCGGAAGCTTTTGACTGAAACCGAGGCTGAGTATCCATGAAATCAACGCCGAAGCGCGGGCTCTCGCTCGCTCGCGAGCGCAGCGCACCCTTTCCCCATTGAATCTTCCTCTTTCCAGAGTCCCGTGCCTTTGATCCATGCTTGTAAAAGAAGAAAGAGGATTTTGATGCTTGCTTACTCTGGCATCTTCCTCTTCCTCCTCTTTTGCTTCCTCTTACTGCAGACTCAGCATCTCTGTCGATGGATGCGATTCTTCCGTCTCCTTCCAGATCAGAGACTAGAGTTCACCAGAAATGCTCCAATTCGAGAGAATGGGAAATTCTTTTTCCTCTCTTAACTTTTCTTTTCACCTTGTGATAAGGTCGATTCTTTCACCGCACAGACTTTGCTCTGACGCCTTTTCGAAGGCAGTGTGCTTTCCATCATGACTTCTCAAATTGCATTGGTGTTTCTATTGTTATTATCCATACCTCTGTATATAAAAAGGGGGGGGGGGGGCTCAGTCGGTAGCGCGCCAGGCTCATAATCTGTAGTTCCCAGGTTCGAGTCCCAGCTGGGTCAGCGTTGAGATTTATCTCCGCAAAACTCCCCGCCCTGCCCACGGTCAGTAGGGGACACCGATGGGCTTGGAAAGGCCACCGTCCGTCGGATGGGACGTTAAGCCGTGGCCCCGTGTGCGGGAGAGCAATACCCTGTGCACGTTAAAGAACACGCTGGATGGCGTTGACGGGAGGCTACCATCTGTCTCCCAACAGCTGTTCCAGTGGGTCCCCTCACCCAACCTTCTCAGAGCCTTCGGGGTCCTTGTGGCCTGGCCATTTAGCCCATGGTGTGCAAAAAAGTGCCGCTCAGAGGTAAAACAATCCAATCCAATCTGTATACGAAAACGTGTCGCCTTCGAGGACAGACAGAAAACGTTGAATCATTTACTTTTTGCTAAGATGCATTCATTGATCCCACGTATCTTGGAACGAAACCTTTTCCAGGTGGAAACACCACATTCGCAAAATTCAAACTCGTTGTTAAAAATGTTGCAGTGGAAGGCTTGAATAAGAGTTTTTGGTTCTCTTGATCTCTCATTTGCACTTCATTCCCAAGCGAGGAGCAAGAGCTCTTCATTTCCAAGTATAATGGAGAATTTTCATCAAAATGCTATTCACCTCGAATTCCAAAGAAAGACTCTGTATCCTGAAAAATATCGAGCCTAAATTCCAAAAGGAGTACCTCTGTTCTAAGTGAGGTACAAAAATTAAAATAAAAGTAAAATATAATAATAAATACCCCCTCAAGCAGCTGCTTGCCACAGAGGTCTGACAAGAGCCTGTCAGTTTATTTGCCATAGTAGAAGGTCTGAGAGGATGGCAGGACCTCAGCAGAAAAACGACACAAACAGCAATGCCTAACCCGTGGCTCGAACCCAGGTCCCTTAGATCAGTAGCCAAGCGTGCTAACCACTCGACGGAAGAACTTGCATTCTAAAGTGAGGTACAAAACCTTCAATCACAGATTTATATGGAACACTCTTCATCCCGAAGTACGATACAAATAAATCTTCATCACGAATTTATGTGGAAATCTTAAAGTACGGTAAAAGAACTCTCCATCAAAAATTCATATGAAAGATTCTTCATCCCAAAATATGATACAAGAACCCACCATTTACGAATTTATACGGAAGACTCTCCATCCTGAAGTACGGCACAAGAAACCTCCATCACGAATTTATATTGCAATCCCAAAGCACAATACAAGAACCCTCCATCGCGAATTTTATATGGAAATACCAAAGTATGACACGAGAACGCTCCATCACGAATTTATATGGAAATACCAAAGTACGATACAAGAACCCTTCATCACGAATTTATATGGAAATCCCGAAGTACGGTACAAGAACCCTTCATTGCGAATTCGTATGACAATCCCAAAGTACGGTCAAGAACCTTCCATCACAAATTTATATGGAAATCCCGCAGTATAACACAAGAACCCTCCATCACGAATTTATATCGAAATCCCACAGTATGGCACAAGAACCCTCCATCGCGAAATTACATGGAAATACCAAAGTACTGCACAAGAACCCTCCATTACGAATTAAATAGAAGAACCTCTGTCCATAGTGCTCTCTTTCCCCCCCACCGAAGTGGGACCACCTTGCCGAGGTGGGGGGGCCTACGGTGCCTCTGAGAAGTTGGGTTTGGATCGCTGGCTCTCTGGAGTTCACGATATCTTGTGACCCCAGGTGGAGTGGCCTGTTGAGGGTCTGCGGACTGGTTTTAGGGAGGGACCGGTCCAGTGGGATTATTGACTTGTCCCCTGAGAAGCTGGGGGTTGCAGCCCCGGTTGAGGGGCCGTACTTGAGGGTCTGCGGACTGGGCTTGGAGAACCCGGTCCAGTGGGCTCATCGATGCGGTCTCAGTGATATCGTGGGTCGGAAGACTGTTCACTGGGGGGCTTCGGCCCGCTAACAATGGAGAGGACGAAGTTGAAGGCTCGCGACCGAGAGTGGCTTACCTGGTAGACGAGCTTATCGATGGAAAAGCCAAACTAAGGTCTCCACATGAGATCTTTAGGCAGAACATGGCTTTCGTGGTGGAGGGTCCTGGGTGCCTCTGAAGTAGTGTGGGCTGGGGGTCCTCTAGCGTCCGCTTAGCCGGCAACCTCTCAGAGATGCCTTGAACGGGAGGGTCTGTTGAAAGGACCTGGTCAACCCGATTAGGCAGACTTATCCTGCACCTGCGAAGGGCTCGGTTGCAGCCCCGAAAATTCTAAAGGTTCATTCCCAATCAATTCTCAGGGGGCAACCGCTTCGCTGGGTGGCCTCCAGTCGGCACTGTGGAGGGGACGATGTCGAGGGTCATGCTGAAAGGCTGGGCCCAACCGATGAGGCGTGGCTCATCGACGGGGCCGCCTGAGAGTCTCTGCTGCAGAGGACTCAAAAAGTTAGGATTTATTCAAAGTTTGACTTCTAAATTCAAAAGATGGCATCTGATATGATTTTGGCAAAGTATGTGGACAAAAATCAGTGATTTATTTGGTTTTTTCCTTGGCATGTTTCTAAATTCAAAAAACCCGCTCACACAAAAAACCGCCTCAATGATTATTACATCAGAGAGACTTGTTTCTAAAAGTAAGGTCTCTCTCTTCTTCAGGTCTTCTCCCGCAGCAGGTACGATCTAAGAAGGCAAGATCTAATGAATGTTCTCTGGCCAGTGGATTGTGGTTTCGTGACAACTCCCTGAAGGTCTAGTGCTGTCTCAGTATAGCGGAACTCAGTACAACGGGATTGCCACACATTATTACGTTGTCCATAGTGCTATACAGAACCCTCCATCTTAAATTACAAAGCAAAAATCTCTGTCCGAAAGAAAATATAGGACCACTCGCCTAGCACTCGAAAGCATAATGGCGGCGCTAGGAAATGTTCTTTGTGTTAGGGGGGAGGGAACGTTCTATGAACAACTACGGAGAACGGAAAGCATTGGAATGTCTTTCTGGCAAGGAATGTAACTTTTGGGGGGTGATTGTCCATGTCCCTCAAATTTTATATTTATTGGATTGGATTGTTTTACCTCTGAGCGGCACTTTTTTGCACACCATGGGCTAAATGGCCAGGTCACATGGACCCCGAAGGCTCAGAGAAGGTTGGGGGAGGGGACCCACTGGAACAGCTGTTGGGGGACAGATGGTAGCCTCCCGTCAAGGCCATCCAGTGTGTTCTTTAACGTTGGGTTGTTTTACCTCTGAGCGGCACTTTTTTGCACACCATGGGCTAAATGGCCAGGTCACATGGACCCCGAAGGCTCAGAGAAGGTTGGGAGAGGGGACCCACTGGAATAGCTGTTGGGAGACAGATGGTAGCCTCCCGTCAAGGCAATCCAGTGTGTTCTTTAACGTGCACAGGGTATGACTCTCCCACACACGGAGCCACGGCTTAACGTCCCATCCGACCGACTGCAGCCTTTACAAGCCCATCGGTATCCCCTACTGACCGTGGGCAGGGTGGGGAATTTTGCGGAGATAAATCTCAACGCTGACCCAGCTGGGACTCGAACCTGGGAACTACAGATTACGAGCCTGGCGCGCTACCGACTGAGCCACCCCCGCCCCTTCACCGAAGTGAGGGGGAAGAAATTATTATTAAGCAACAATCGCATTGTTCTCCGGCGGCCACGACGTTTGGCTCAGTCTCCATAGATCTGAGAAGGGAGGACATCACATCTGGCGCAGTCGGACAGGATCCGAACCCAGGTCATCATATCTGACATAGTCAGACAGAACCTTTTCTCATTGGGTCATCACAGTGATTCCCCCACCCCTCATCAGATCGACACTAGTTTGGGGTTTTAGGGGGAAGGGTAGAAGCTAAGATACAAACTTATCATTTAGTAGCTTAATAGTTGAGTTGCCGGTCGCGGCCGAAAAGAACCTTGGTTCGGATCCCGGAGGGGACTTCTATTTTCTTAAAAAGAATAATGAATATTATTTTTCCGTTCAAGATCCTTTTCGTTTTGACAGCTATTTATCCATACAGTGAGCGCACTTTGTTTGAGGAGATAATCTTGCATTTAAAAAAACAAAACCGTAGGTACAGTCGCTCATAAAAGTATCCGAACGATACGGTTAATTACAGAATTGAGAAAAAATATCTGGCAACGATTTTTTTTAGAAATCAGTGATCTGGCAACCTTCGTGTGACCTTCGTGTGACACGAAGGTTGCCAGATCACTGACTTCTAAAAAAAAAATCGTTGCCAGATATTTTTTCTCAATTCTGTATAAAAGTATCCGAACGCTACGGTTGATTACAGAATTGAGAAAAAATATCTGGCAACGATTTTTTTTAGAAATCAGTGATCTGGCAACCTTCGTGTCACACGAAGGTCACACGAAGGTTGCCAGATCACTGATTTCTAAAAAAAATCGTTGCCAGATATTTTTCCTCACAACCGTAGCGTTCGGATACTTTTTTTTAATATATATAATGCGTATGAATATATAATGCAATGAATATGGAGCGTGTGCAGTTACCGTTCACAGCAAACTGGAGCGGTTGCGGTTGATGTTCACAGCACATTGGATCGTGTGGGCTCACAAAAACCTGGATCGTGTGGGCCCACTCACAGAAATATTGAGCGTGTGCAGTTACCGTTCACAGCAAACTGGAGCGGTTGCGGTTGATGTTCACAGCACATTGGATCGTGTGGGCTCACAAAAACCTGGATCGTGTGGGCCCACTCACAGAAATATTGAGCGTGTGCAGTTACCGTTCACAGCAAACTGGAGCGGTTGCGGTTGATGTTCACAGCACATTGGATCGTGTGGGCTCACAAAAACCTGGATCGTGTGGGCCCACTCACAAAAATATTGAGCGTGTGCAGTTACCGTTCACAGCAAACGGGAGCGTGTGCAGTTAATGCTCACAGCAAACTGGAGCGTGTACACTAACTGTACACGTTCCAGATATTTTTTCTGAATTCTGTAATCAACCATAGTGTTCGGATACTTTTTTGAGAGACTGTAATGCTTACCTGTACAATTTCGCTGTCACAGATATTTGCAAGAACATAAAGCCTTTGATTCGCCGTATTGGGTTGGGTTGTTTTACCTCTGAGCGGCACTTTTTTGCACACCATGGGCTAAATGGCCAGGTCACATGGACCCCGAAGGCTCAGAGAAGGTTGGGGGAGTTGACCCACTGGAACAGCTGTTGGGAGACAGATGGTAGCCTCCCGTCAAGGCCATCCAGCGTGTTCTTTAACGTGCACAGGGTATGGCTCTCCCGCACACGGGGGCCACGGCTTAACGTCCCATCCGACGGACGGCGGCCTTTCCAAGCCCATCGGTGTCCCCTACTGACCGTGGGCAGGGCGGGGAATTTTGCGGAGATAAATCTCAACGCTGACCCAGCTGGGACTCGAACCTGGGAACTACAGATTACGAGCCTGGCGCGCTACCGACTGAGCCACCCCCGCCCCATCGCCGTATTGGAGAAGCTCATTTATAACTCTGCACGTTTCTGCCCTTGTACATCTCTTATAAAAATACCAATCTCCATCACTTTGACATCGAATGACGATCAGTTGTAATGAAAATGGAAGAGTGGGTAATTGAACTTTGTGAGTAATATCAGACGGATCAGTTAGGCAGTGTAGGTTGAAAGAATGATTCAGTGATCAGCTGATACCAGCGGGAATAAGGGGTTGTTGTTACAAAAGATCATAAGTCTCTCGGTTAGGGGATGGTAGGTCAAAGGTTGAAAGACTGCTGTCATTGTTTTCACCGGTCTGAACCGGATCTTTGGAGTTCACCTTTGTAATTGGATAACAACAGGTTTGGAAGATGAACACCTAAAAGGATGGGCAATGTGAAAGGGTAAGAGTGATATTCCAAATTGCTTTACCTTTTGATGACTTTGATTTGTATGTGTTGTAGTAGAGTGATAACCGGTTAATGAGAAGTGTGATTTTTCACCCTGACTTTGTAGCTGATCCTTTTGCTTCGTGTCGAGAATTCACTGCGAATGAAAAAAAAATTTAATTTTTTTGTAAGTGGAGATACTTTCCGTGACGAGGAACAGCTTCTTGAAATTCTAAGGGTGTATGGTCACAGAGGAAGCATCTTCAGCGATTTATCGTTACCAAGTTAACGAATTTTCTGGCGTCTTAATAAAACCAGCTGGGTCAACGTTGAGATTTATCTCCGCAAAAACTTCCCGCCCTGCCCACGGTCAGTAGGGGACACCGATGGGCTTGGAAAGGCCGCCGTCCGTTGGATGGGGCGTTAAGCGGTGGCTCCGTGTGCGTGAGGGCCATACTCTGTGCAGGTTAAAGAACACGCTGGATGGCCTTGAGGGAGACTACCATCTGTCTCCCAACAGCTGTTCCAGTGGGTCACCTCCCCCAACCTTCTCTGAGCATTCGGGGTCCTTGTGACCTGGCATTTAGCCCATGGTGTGCAAAAAAGTACCGCTCAGAGGTAAAACAACTCAACGTTAAAGAACACGCTGGATGGCCTAAACGGGAGGCTACCATCTGTCTCCCAACAGCTGTTCCAGTGGGTTCCCTCCCCAAACCTTCTCTGAGCCTTCGGGGTACTTGTGACCTGGCCATTTGGCCCATGGTGTGCAAAAAAGTGCCGCTCAGAGGTAAAACAACCCAACCCTATTAGGCTGTGACGCAACTTCCGTTGTTGATTATATTTTGCTTATTGATGTTGTCTGTTACGTTTTCTCCTTTGATGGTACCGATTTCTAGTTGATGGTTGCAATTTCGTAGCAATTGTTCGGCAATCGGACTGAAATCGATTCAGCAGTTAGTTGGCAATGTTGCGTGTCGTGACAGGGCGGATTTGCGGTGGGATATTTGGTAGGGTTGAGTTGTTTTTACCTCTGAGCGGCACTTTTTTGCGCACAATGGCCTAAATGGCCAGGTCACAAGGACCCCGAGTGCTCAGAGAAGGTTGGGGAAGTGGGACCACTTATATAACTGTTACGAGACAGTCAGTCTCCCATCAAAGCCATCCAGCGTGTTCTTTAACGTGCACATGGGAAAGGCTCTCCCGTACAGTCGTTCAAAAAAAGTATCCAAACACTCTGGTTGATTACAGAATTCAGAAAAAATATCTGAATCGTGTACAGCAACTGTACACGCACCAGTTACCGTTCACAGCAAACTGGAGCGTGTGCAGTTACTGCACACGCTCCAGTTTGCTGTGAACGGTAACTGCACACGCTCAATATTTCTGTGAGTGGGCCCACACGATCCAGGTTTTTGTGAGCCCACACGATCCAATGTGCTGTGAACATCAACCGCAACCGCTCCAGTTTGCTATGAACGGTAACTGCACACGCTCAATATTTCTGTGAGTGGGCCCACCGATCCAGGTTTTTGTGAGCCCACACGATCCAATGTGCTGTGAACATCAACCGTAACCGCTCCAGTTTGCTGTGAACGGTAACTGCACACGCTCAATATTTCTGTGAGTGGGCCCACACGATCCAGGTTTTTGTGAGCCCACACGATCCAATGTGCTGTGAACATCAACCGCAACCGCTCCAGTTTGCTGTGAACGGTAACTGCACACGCTCAATATTTCTGTGAGTGGGCCCACACGATCCAGGTTTTTGTGAGCCCACACGATCCAATGTGCTGTGAACATCAACCGCAACCGCTCCAGTTTGCTGTGAACGGTAACTGCTCACGCTCAATATTTCTGTGAGTGGGCCCACACGACCCAGGTTTTTGTGAGCCCACACGATCCAATGTGCTCTGAACATCAACCGCAACCGCTCCAGTTTGCTGTGAACGGTAACTGCACACGCTCCATATTCATTGCATTATATATTCATACGCATTATATATATATATATTAAAAAAAAGTATCCGAACACTATGATTGATTACAGAATTCAGAAAAAATATCTGGTAACGATTTTTTTTTTAGAAATTAGTGATCTGATCAGTGATCATGTCACGTGACACGAAGGTGGCCAGATCACTAATTTCTAAAAAAAAAAAATCGTTGCCAGGTATTTTTTCTGAATTCTATAATCAACCGTAGTGTTCGGATATTTTTTTCAGCGACTGTAGTGATGAGGTTAGATGCAGGAGTCGTCAACCATCTTTCAGCATCATCATATGTAGGGAGAGACTTGATTTGATGACAAGTTGGCAGAACGGAGAATCATTGATCATCAAGTACAATGATGAACAATGTTAAGCCGCACTTATTCAATGAAGAAATTCAGTAGCCATTGAACTGGGGAGATTTGTGTGTAAATATAATTTGCCTTTTCTATATAGTTCATTATAATTCATAGCTCCTTGAGGATTTCACATAAATGCACAATTTGTTGAAAACTAAAACAACAAGGGTCAGAAACTACTTAATTGAGTATCGGACAAGTAACTGCCAAGCAAGGAGATTTTATACTTGAGACAAAATTGCAATTTATCCATCTGTTCACTTGTTAGGATCAGAGTCGGATTTTGTCGCTGGGGAGTTGTAGACGCAAATGATGTTTTGGGCCTTTGGCTAAATTCGCGTTTTGATTTCTCATGATGCAGTTTCGAATTGCATGCTGCATGAGAGTAATATTTGTTCTCGTTAGTTGAGGGGCGGGGGTGGCTCAGTCGGTAGCGCGCCAGGCTCGTAATCTGTAGTTCCCAGGTTCGAGTCCCAGCTGGGTCAGCGTTCAGATTTATCTCCGCAAAATTCCCCGCCCTGCCCACGGTCAGTAGGGGACACCGATGGGCTTGGAAAGGCCGCCGTCCGTCAGATGGGACTTTAAGCCGTGGCCCCGTGTGCGGGAGAGCCATAACCTGTGCACGTTAAAGAATAAACTGGATGGCCTTGACGGGAGGCTACCATCTGTCTCCCAACAGCTGTTTCAGTGGGTCCCCTCTCCCAACCTTCTCTGAGCCTTCGGGGTCCATGTGACCTGGCCATTTAGCCCATTGTGTGCAAAAAAAGTGCCGCTCAGAGGTAAAACAACCCAACCCAACCTCGTTAGTTGACAAGCGATACAAGAACTATTGATATAAAGTTTTCGTGAGATGATGTTGTTTTAAAATTTTGCTTTTTAATAATATCACTTGAATATGGATTTAGTACACAAAGGTGTGTTTTTATGTTATTTGAGTGTTCAATAGTTAATGAACTGATGAATTAATTCTGAAGAAATGTTGAGGGGTAAGGTAAGAAGATTAAGAATTCTTTTTCGAGAAATATACGACTTCCAAAATGCTCAATTTTCGAGAAATTTTCGAGTTTGTGAATTATTATTTTATTACAATAAAATTATTTTAAAATGTCTGTTAATGCTTATGAAAGGCGTTAACTTAATACGAAGGGGTGTTTTATTTCTGAGCGGCCCTTTTTTGCACACAATGAGCTAAATGACCAGGTTACAAGGACACTGAAGGCTCAGAGAAGGTTGGGGGAGGGGACCCACTGGAACAGCTGTTGGGAGACAGATGGTAGCCTCCTACGTGCACAGGATATGGCTCCCCAGTACACGGGCACATGCGGAGATAAATTTCAAAGCTAGATCAGGTGAAACTTTCGACTAGTGAAAGAATTAAATTTTTTTTTTTTAATTTAATACTTTACAAGAACGGGGTTCTAATTAGAGTTGTTGTTGGGTTGTTTTACCTCTGAGCGACACTTTTCTGCACACCATGGGCTAAATGGCCAGGCCACAAGGACCCCGAAGGCTCAGAGAAGGTTGGGGGAGGGGACCCACTGGAACAGCTGTTGGGAGACAGATGGTAGCCTCCCGTCAAGGCCATCCAGCGTGTTCTTTAACGTTGGGTTGTTTTATCTCTGAGCGGCACTTTTTTGCACAGCATGGGCTAAATGGCCAGGCCACAAGGACCCCTTAGGCTCAGAGAAGTATGGGGGAGGGGACCCACTGGAACAGCTGTTGGGAGACAGATGGTAGCCTCCCGTCAAGGCCATCCAGCGTGTTCTTTAACGTGCACAGGGTATGGCTCTCCCACACACGGAGTCACGGCTTAACGTCCCATCCGACGGACGGCGGCCTTTCCAAGCCCATCGGTGTTCCCTACTGACCGTGGGGATGGCGGGGAGTTTTGCGGAGATTAATCTCAACGTCTGACCCAGCTGGGACTTGAACCTGGGAACTACAGATTACGAGCCTGTCGCGCTACCGAATGAGCCACCCCCGACCCCTCTAAAAGTGAAAAAATATCTTTATCAATTCTTTACTCTTCAGCGTTTGCTTACCAACAATTTTGCTTCCCTACAGAAAATGGGCAACTACGATTGAATGCCTCGTGCTCTTGCCTCTTATAATCCGCTCTCTCCCTTTATCACAACCAATAACGAGAGGCAAGATCAACAAGATGTGATGATTAACACGACGCTGCGTTGTCCTCTCTCGACGTCTACTAGAGACAATACATCCGACAATCCAGTCAACCTATTGCTCTATACACTTCGCATCCAGCAGTCTCTAACATCCCGAAGAAATGTCAATTGGTTGTCTCGAAATGTTTCTGTTTGCCTCAGATGCAAAAGATAAGCTGCATCGTAAGAGATGACGGAGATGACTGGAGCGAAAGCTTGATCCGTTTGGCGTCTCTCGTGTCTCTCTCTCCCCCGATCTTGACCCCCCCCCCCCCCCCCCAGCTGGTAGCAATCTTCACAATTGCTTCTACCCGCCTCCCAAGATTGTTATGATGAATGGATTTGTCTTATCTCAGCATCCACAGAGCGTGCGCATCAGTGACATAGAGAGAGAGAGAGGGGGGATACCTTCTGTTTGGAGCTGTGGGAACAGGCCGCCATGGATGGTGCGACGATATTATTCGAGGATGCCTTCCGACTGGAACAATAGCTGTCTTCTGATGTCACCGATGTTGGTTAATTTAGTAGGAGATTATCACTCGCTCTTTGCATAAGGGATCAAATACAGAAAGTAAATATCTCGTCGACAAACATTCATCAAATGTCACTCAAATTTCTGATGTGATTGAAATTCAAACAAAAACTAGAGTAATAACATATCGACTCTGTTAAAAATAAAATGCCCGTTTTCAAAGAAAATGAAGTGTATTTTTTTACTTTTCTATTTTAGCACCCTATAACAGAGATCTTTGATCTAATGGGGGGGGGGAGGAAAAGGCAAATATTTAATTTGCAGTTCACCATTTTTTAAAAATTTCTTTGAAGGGAAAAAGTTGGGTGTCCGCACCCCTCCCTCACCTTGAATAAGGATTGGATTGGATTGTTTTACCTCTGATCAGCACTTTTTGCACACCATGGTCTAAATGGCCAGGCCACAAAGGCTCAGAGACTCTCTGACCCCGAAGGCTCAGAGAAGGTTGGGGAGGGGACCCACTGGAACAGCTGTTGGGAGACAGATGGTAGCCTCCCTTCAAGGCCATCCAGCGTGTTCTTTAACGTTGGGTTGTTTTACCTCTGAGCGGCACTTTTTTTGCACACCATGGGCTAAATGGCCAGGTCATATGGACCCTGAAGGCTCAGAGAAGGTTGGGGGAGGGGACCCACTGGAACAGCTGTTAGGAGACAGATGGGGCTCCTTCCGTCAAGGTCATTCAGTGTGTTCTTTAACGTGCACAGGATATGGCTCTCCCGCACACGGGGCCACGGCTTAACGTCCCATCCGACGGACGGCGGCCTTTCCAAGTCCATCGGTGTCCCCTACTGACCGTGGGCAGGGCGGGGAAATTTTGCGGAGATAAATCTCAACGCTGACCCAGCTGGGACTCGAACCTGGGAACTACAGATTACAAGTCTGGCGCGCTACCGACTGAGCCACCCCCGCCCCCATTGAATAAGGAGTCAACTTATTGTAGCTAATGGACACCTGGTGACCTTTTTTTACATTCCATTATCAAAATTTCAGATTTGTAGCATAAATACAACGTTTGCAACTTTCAACTTTTCCACCGTTAGAGGGTGCAATTTAAACTTTTGGGAAAGCTGTAAGGTGCGAACTTTGAGCGTGGGAGGGACGAGATATATACAAAAAAGAAACCTCACTCCTTTCCCTTGATTCAGTTTTTATATTTTGCAACATTTTCTGGGTGCTGACACCGTCACAACTTCGGTTAGCAAAGCCAACAGTACTGAATTATGAGGGACATGGTTAGGGGGTCGGCCTCTTAGTCTGCATTTCCCAGGTTGGAATTCCACCTTGGCCAGCGTTGATATTTATCTGCGTTCAACCCCCAACCCTGCGTACTGTCAGTAGGGGACACCGATGGGCTTGGAAAAGCTGCCGTCCGTCGGATGGGACGTACAGTTCTCAAAAAAATATCCAAACACTATGGTTGATTACAGAATTCATAAAAAATATCTGCAGCGTGTACAGCAACTGTACACGCTCCAGTTACCGTTCACAGCAAACTGGAGCGTGTGCAGTTACTGCACACGCTCCAGTTTGCTGTGAACGGTAACTGGTTTTCTACTGAGAATTCAGAAAAAATATCTGGCAACGATTGTTTTAGATATTAATGATCTGGCAACCTTCGTGTCACGCGACACGAAGGTTACCAGATCACCATTATTATTATTATTACTAACTTCTAAAAGAATTGTTGCCAGATATTTTTTCTGAATTCTCTAATCAACCATAGTGTTCGGATACTTTTCTGGAGCGACTGTACATTTTTTTTCCTTTTAATCAATCGATTTACTTTATTCTTAACACAAAACAACGGAAAAGCGTTCGCTTATCTAGGTTGTTAAAGTTGATATTACATGAAATAACAGAAATTAAAGTTCGATTTATTCAATCATATGTTCATAAATTAATTAAAAAAAACTTCGCGCACTAATTACGCGGGTCTTTGCAGTAGCCTGATATAAGGCCATTAAGTGCGCGAGTTTTTTCAGTTGCCAATAAATTGCGCGGGTTTTTGCAGTAGCCTGATATAAGGCCATTAATTGCGCGGGTTTTTTCAGTAGCCAATTAATTGCGCGGGTTTTTTCAGTAGCCAATTAATTGCGCGAGTTTTTTCAGTAGCCAATTAATTGCGCGGGTTTTTTCAGTAGCCAATTAATTGCACGGGTTTTTTCAGTAGCCAATTAATTGCACGGGTTTTTGCAGTAGCCTGATATAAGGCCATTAATTGCGCGGGTTTTTTCAGTAGCCAATTAATTGCGCGGGTTTTTTCAGTAGCCAATTAATTGCGCGGGTTTTTTCAGTAGCCAATTAATTGCGCGGGTTTTTTCAGTAGCCAATTAATTGCACGGGTTTTTGCAGTAGCCTGATATAAGGCCATTAATTGCGCGGGTTTTTGCAGTAGCCTGCTATAAGCAAGAAATTGTAAATTGTAGCCCAGGGCTACTACTACAACATTTGTTGTATATGCTAATTATTGCCTCTATAATATTTTGCTACGATAAACAGCAACTTAATGAAGTAAGAAAAATAACTTTTAGAGAATTTTAACTTCTTGGTTAGAGTGCAAAAACAAAGATGGAAACACTGGATTGAAAGAATAAGGGAAGAGAGAAGAGGGAAAAACCTTTTTGAAAATTTTCAGCTATCATCTAAAAGAGACAGGCTTTTATATTTCAGTCCAACCATCCAACAAATACGTCGCAAAATTTCGCTAGGCTTTTGAAATCTAATCCTCGGTGTTTACAAAATCTTCTTCTTTTACCTTTTTGCTTTCGCTTTTTAAAAGAAAAAAAGCAGTTTCGCTCTCTGGCGAAAAAATGCCGCACGAAAAAGAGCAGCAGCTAAATTTCCTAACGACAAAGGAAATAGAGGAATGTGAAGTCTAAACTTTAAGAGACGAAAAGAAGAAGAAGAGAAACACGGATGAAGACAAGGAGAAGAGAAAACTCGTAAACAGAGATCTTAAAATATAGAGACTGTAATAATACTCGACATAGAAGCTTATGTTCTCGTTAAAGTGTGCTTTTATATTTTGTAAGAAATAAAACTGGAAACATATGAGAAGGGAACTGGAGGGGGGAGGAACAGGGTTCAAGCGCGATGGAGGTGGTGAGTAGTTGGGGGGGGGGGATGGTGAAGGACACACGAGAAGAAGAAGAGATTTACCTTCTTCCCTAGTGGCATCAGTATTTCACAAGGGTTGGCATTAAGAGTCAAGGAACTTGGGATCTGTTGAAGAAGGTCTGGAATGGAAAATTCATTCCTTGGGCTCTGTAAGGAGGAAAGATCAAGGGGAATTCCCTCCGACTTGATGGACATGGGAGGTGGTTTATGAGGAACCCCCGAGGCTTTGTGGGAGGCTGGGCACCATCAGCGAAGACCGCCTCTAACGGAACTAGTCAATAAAACATTGGATATTATCAACGACGGCTGACAGCTGTTGTCCAGATTCATGGAGTTATTGTTAGTTGTTCCGAGGGGGTTCACTTCTTTGGAAAAGGAAGAAAAAGGGCGGGGATTTATTTTCAGGTCTTGGAAATAAGGGAGTGAGGAAGAATAGTTCTTGAAGGGTAGGCAGTCTGTTTTTCAGATGTTGGTGAATGTCACAGGGGGCAGAGGTTTGCAGACTGCGGGTTCGTCATTGCATTGAAGAGGGTCAAGAAAAATATAAAAAATGGAATGGAAAAAAATAAATAAAAGATTGCTTACATACTTTTTACTGGGAGTGTACAGTCGCTCAAAAAAGTATCCGAATGCTATGGTCGATTACAAAATTCAGAAAAAATATCTGGCAACAATTTTTTTTTTTAGAAATTATTGATTGTCACGTGACACGAAGGTTGCCAGATCAATGATTTCTAAAAAAAATTGTTGCCAGATATTTTTTCTGAATTCTGTAATCGACCATAGCGTTCGGATACTTTTCTTGAGCGACTGTACTAAGATTTCCAGAACGTTCCGAATATGTAATAAAAATACTAATTAACTTTTTATTACAACTTTCAAATCTACATTTCAACATTTGGTGGTGGTTGTTTTTTTTAGGTTGTTTCACCATTGAGTAGCGCTTTTTTTAGCATAATACTCGGCAAGGTTAGAAGAGGTCCTCTTTTTTTTTATTAAGGGTACAGTGCGGATTAAAGCAAAAAATTTAAATGCAGGTAGAGAATCTGAACTCAGACTTTGGAATGTCGGATGACTATGTGAATGAATGAATGTCAATGAATGTGAATGAATGAATGTCAATGACTATGCTGTGCTCTAGACTAATTCCGTCCGTTGCTTTTTATGATTATGTTTAAATGAAAATTAAAGAGTTCGAAAAAACGGTTCGTATAGTAGTTAGTACTAGTACGACACAATACCTTAAACTGTTGGGGCGGGGGTGGCTCAGTCGGTAGCGCGCCCGGCTCGTAATCTGTAGTTCCCAGGTTCGAGTCCCAGCTGGTTCAGCGTTGAGATTTATCTCCGCAAAAATTCCCCGCCCTGCCCACGGTCAGTAGGGGACACCGATGGGCTTGGAAAGGCCGCCGTCCGTCGGATGGGACGTTAAGCCGTGGCCCCGTGTTCAGGAGAGCCATACACTGTGCACGTTAAAGGACACGCTGGATGACCTTGACGGGAGGCCACCATCTGTCTCCCAACAGCTGTTCCAGAGGGTCCCCTCCCCCAACATTCTCTGAGCCTTCGGGGTCCATGTGACCTGGCCATTTAGCCCATGGTGTGCAAAAAAGTGCCGCTCAGAGGTAAAACAACCCAACGTTAAAGAACACTCTGGATGGCCTTGACGGGAGGCTACCATCTGTCTCCCAACAGCTGTTCCAGTGGGTCCCCTCCCCCAACCTTCTCTGAGCCTTCGGGGTCCATGTGACCTGGCCATTTAGCCCATGGTGTGCAAAAAAGTGCCGCTCAGAGGTAAAACAACCCAACGTTAAAGAACACTCTGGATGGCCTTGACGGGAGGCTACCATCTGTCTCCCAACAGCTGTTCCAGTGGGTCCCCTCCCCCAACCTTCTCTGAGCCTTCGGGGTCCATGTGACCTGGCCATTTAGCCCATGGTGTGCAAAAAAGTGCCGCTCAGAGGTAAAACAACCCAACGTTAAAGAACACGCTGGATGGCCTTGACGGGAGGCTACCATCTGTCTCCCAACAGCTGTTCCAGTGGGTGCCCTCTCCCAACCTTCTCTGAGCCTTCGGGGTCCATGTGACCTGGCCATTTAGCCCATGTTGTGCAAAAAAGTGCCGCTCAGAGGTAAAACAACCCAACCTTAAACTGTTTATACTCTTGAGTGTTTAATCAGTCGGTAACGCCCCGGATTAGCCAATCTCTGGTTCGAATCCCAGTTGTGCGTTAGTTGATATTTATTTCCGGTAACTTCCACTTAGTCTTCTGTAAGCAAAGGGATACCGATGGACTACGAAAGGCAGCCGTCCCTCATATGAGACGTTAATTCGTGGTTCAGTGGGTTCCCTCCAAAATCTTCTCGAAATCCTTGTGATCTGGCCACTTAAGCCACTGGTGAGAAAAACAAGACCTTGGAGTCCTTTTAACCTGGCTACTTAGCTTATTCTGTGTACAAAAGTGCAGATAAGAAATAATACACAATAAAATCCATGGGGAATTTTTTTATTCACATTTATGGTGAACTTAAGACATTTAAGGCAAAATGTTTGCGACCCCGCTCTCCCTTTATGTGAGGGGACAAATTTTTATCCCCCTTTAAAGCAAAATGTTTGCGACCCCGCTCTCCCTTTATGTGAGGGGACAAATTTTTATCCCCCTTTAAAGCAAAATGTTTGCGACCCCGCTCTCCCTTTATGTGAGGGGACGAATTTTTATTCTCCTTTAAAGCAAAATGTTTGCGACCCCGCTCTCCCTTTTTGTGAGGGGACAAATTTTTATTCCCCTTTGAAGAAAAATGTTTGCGACCCCGCTTTCCCTTTATGTGAAGGGATAATTCGCTGCTACAAATTCCATTTACCAAAACACTCAATCATTTCAAATCAAAATTTCTTACTTTTAATTCACTGAGAGGTCGGGGAATAAGAAAAGAAGTGGATTTAACGGACCCGGACAACGTGCAGTGTACTTTTTCTATCTTAAAATTTTCCTTCCATATGCGTACTTCAATATATATTCCCCCTCACCCCCCCCCTCCATTTATTTGCGACCCCGCTCATATACTCAGAGACATTCAGGCTGATGTCCCACGTCACACTCAGTCACATTGGTTTATGATAATTTTTGTCTCTTTCCCTGTTATTAAAATTCTCCAGAAAGAGGGGGGGAGGGGGGGAGAACAGGACTCTCCTCAACTATCCGCTCTCGATATGGCCTTGCTTATTTCAGTACATTTAAAATGTACTCTTCCGAGACGGGGTCGGCTCAGTCTATAGCGTCACAGGCTCGTAATCTGCAGTTTCCAGTGCAAATGTTGAGATTATCTCTGATAAACTTCACCCAGCCCTCGCTGAGAAAGTGGATAAATAAATAAAATAAATACCCCCTCAAGCAGCTGCTTGCCAGAGAGGTCTGACAGGAGCCTGTCAGTTTATATGCCATAGTAGAAAGTCTGTGAGGATGGCAGGCCCTCAGCAGAACAACGACACAAACAGCCATGCCTTACCCGGGGCTCGAACCCAGGTCCCTTAGATCAGTAGCCAAGCGCGCTAACCACGCGGCCATGGATACCAATTCAAATTCAAATTTATTTTCAATAAGTATTATCTATAATAATGTTACATAAAAAGTCCCACTAAGCCGAAGCTTATCAGCGGGAATGTACATATATGTTTTGACAGATATGATCTAGATCACATCAATACTACATAAAATGAAGGAGAGAAAAAAAGGAATAAATGAGAAAGAAAACCGACAAAATGATGAAAGTTTCCAAAAAAAAACATCACTTTTTCATCAACCACTGAAAAAATTTATTTTTAACATCACCAATTACTACAACTATTTCTCTAGGAAGCAAGTTAAATAGGTAGGGAATTTGATATTCTTTGGAATTTCGTCCGTAATTATTATAAAATTTTGGTTGGTTCAAAACACCCATAGCCTTTTTTCTAGTAAACTTATTGTGGCAAATATTTTGCTTATAGGTATCATCAAAGAAGTTATTGATAACAGAAACAAACACATGTAGACTTTCAATTGATAAAATTTTGAACAAACTGAATATATCATCTTTCGTTGTAAGGGAATATTTAACTTCTGTATTACACAATCCTTTTAGCATATAAATTGTATTCTTTTAATTTTATTTAATTCTGTCTTATAGGCTGTTCCATAAACTGTTATCCCATACCTAATTATAGACTCAAAAAGTGCTTTATATACTAAAATAGTTATCTGTGTATCAACAAACATGTTAAGTTTCCTAATTTTAAATGCTACAAATCGTAGTCTTGAACACATCCAATCAATATGTTTATTCCATTTCATTTTCGAATTCATTTTCAAGCCTAGGTAAATTATTTCATTTACTTCTTCTATTTTAGGACAATTGCATGTACCAGGTGATAAACCATCCAGCCTAGTACAACTTATTCGATGGTTAGTAATTCTTCTATTAAGTGTAGGTTGTTGAGAACCAATACACATAAATTTAGTTTTTTTCTCGTTTACACTCAGTTTGTTAAGAGAAAACCATTTAACTGCTTTATTGAAATCACTTTGTAGATTGCAAATAGCGTATTCTAAATCAGAGTGGAAGTTGATTAGCACTGTATCATCATCATACATATATAATTTACTATCGAAATTAATATTAGCCAAATCATTTATGTATATTTGAAATAGCATAGGGCCGAGAATAGATCCTTGTGGAACTCCAAAATTGATCTGAAATTTATCGCTAAAATTATCATTTATTTTCATAACTATTTCTCTATGTAATATGTAGCTTTTAAACCATTCAAAAATATTCCCTCTTATACCAAATAAATATAATTTCTGTAGCAAGATATCAATGTCAACTGAATCAAATGCTTTATTTAAGTCCATAAATACCGCAACGCATTTCTTTCCTATATTTAAATTAATATATATATATTTAATAAGTTCTTCCAAACGAGTTTGTGTTCCCATACCTTTACGGAACACAAATTGCTGACTTGACAGAAAATTAATTTTATTCAAAAAATTTTGCAAGCGATCTCCAACGTATTTTTCCATTATCTTATCAAAAATTGTTAATAGAGTGATTGGTCTATAATTATTAAAATTCTTTTTTGATCCACTTTTATATACCGGACGAATAATTCCAATTTTCATAGTTATTGGGATTTGCGAATTTTCAAAAATTTTATTTATAAGAATTGTTATTACATGAACAAAATTGCATTTGCTTTCCTTTATGTACAGTCGCTCAAAAAAGTATCTGAACACTATGGTTGATTGCAAAATTCAGAAAAAATATCTGGCATTGATTTTTTTAGAAATTAGTGATCTGGCAACCTTCGTGTCAGGTGACACGAAGGTTGCCTGATGACTAATTTCTGAAAAAAATCATTACCAGATATTTTTTCTGAATTTTGCAATCAACCATAGTGTTCGGATACTTTTTTGAGCGACTGTATTTTGGTTTAATATTGTCAAATCCAGGAGATGTGTCATATTTTAAGTGATCTATAATATTGGCAACATCGAAGTTACTAGCTAGTGGAAAATGCATAGAATTCTTATTTATGTAACATAATTCGTAAACCTTATCTGACCTGGTAAATGCTACCGTTCGTAGTATGGGACGTTAAACCGTGGCTCCATATGGATCACCATACTCTATGCACGTTAAAGAATACTCTGGATGGATTGCCAGAGGGAGGGATGGCTCAGTCGGTAGCGCGCCAGGCTCGTAATCTGTAGTTCCCAGGTTCGAGTTCCAGCTGGGTCAGCGTCGAGATTTATCTCCGCAAAATTCCCCACCCTGCCCACGGTCAGCATGGGGACACAGATGGGCTTGGAAAGGCCGCCGTCCGTCGGATGGTACATTAAGCCGTGGTCCCGTATGCGGGAGAGCCATACCCTGTGCACGTTAAAGAACACGCTGGATGGCCTTGACGGGAGGCTACCATCTGTCTCCCAACAGCTATTCCAGTGGGTTCCCTCCCCCAACCTTCTCTTAGCCTTCGCGGTTCATGTGACCTATGGCTATTTAGCCCATGATGTGCAAAAAAAGTGCCGCTCAGAGGTAAAACAACCCAACGTTAAAAAACAGGCTGGATGGCCTTAAATGGGAGGCTACCATCTGTCTCCCAACAGCTGTTCCAGTGGGTCCCCTCCCCCAACCTTCTCTTAGCCTTCGTGGTTCATGTGACCTATGGCTATTTAGCCCATGGTGTGCAAAAAAAGTGCCGCTCAGAGGTAAAACAACCCAACGTTAAAGAACAGGCTGGATGGCCTTAAATGGGAGGCTACCATCTGTCTCCCAACAGCTGTTCCAGTGGGTCCCCTCACCCAACCTTCTCTGAGTATTTGCGTTCCTTGTGACCTGGCCATTTAGCCCAGTGGTGTGCAAAAAAGTGCCACTCAGAGGTAAAATAACCCTAACCCTAACACCTGTGCAATGGGTCCACTTCCTCCAACCTTCTCTGAGTCCTCTGTGTCCTTGTGACCTGGACATTTAGCCTGTTATGTGCAAAAAAAAAGTGCCGTTCAGAAGTTAAACAACCCAACAATTGACTATTCCTACAAGAAATGTTTGTAAAAAACGCTTTGCAGGAAAAAAAAACACCAAAATATCCATCTTTTTTTAATCAGAACAAGTTCCTGCACTTCCAATTTTCCCCCTGCGCCTTTTCCTCTCTTTCCCATTTTATTTACGCGCACACTTCATTCTCCTCCTGCTCTCCAACAGAAAGCATAACCGCAACTTTTGGTCAACCCCTTTTCAACACGGAAGCCAGTCGAAAGAAGTAACAACGGTGGAGAATAGATTTCGCCTGGAGACCTCTTCTTCGCCAACGGTGGTTGTTGCTCACGCATTCCACCAACAACCACAGAAAAGGAGAGAATGAAAGAAGAAGAAAAAAGTAAACGACAGCTAAGAAGAAGAAAGCTCCTTTACGTTGAGAGTAGCTGCGAACACGGCGAACAACACGCAGCACGCATTGGAACATATTGCCTCGCATACGTCGGTCATCTTGGGAAAAAAAATGCCTTAAAGAGCAGAAAGAAAGGAAGATGGGGCACACCTCCTCCTCCTCCTCCTCTTTCCTCAGAGGATGCTCAGCGAAACAGGCACCAAAAACGAGACAAATCTCTTTATTTCTGTTGATTGGTTGGAGAACTTGATGGCTTTGTCAAGTGGACTGAAGACCTATCGTACCTTGTCTGTAGGAGCCCACTCTTCTGCTCCTCCTCTTCTCTCCATCCCCATAAGACTCCTCCCCTCTCTTTGGCTTTCTTCTCTAAATCTATCTCCTCTGCTCATCTTTCCCATGAGACAACACCAGAACAACCCAAGCATTCCCCAGAATCACGCATCTTGGCATTAGGTACCCACTTTCTCGGAACTTTTGCAATTCTTCTGAGTTTTTTTCTTTTTTTTATTCTCTTAGAGTGTTTGTGTAGATCTTGATGTCTTTTTTTAGTGTGATCGTTGTGTGGACCTATTTCTCCACCACCTTGTTGGTCCGTGTTTGCTTTTCATCTTTTACGGAGTTATTGAAACGAAAAAAAAGAAATAAATAGTAATCAAGATATAAAAGAATAAATGTTTAGTGCAGTTTGTTCACTTCACAGCGAATCCGAGTTAATTTCGTAGTTTCGTTTTAACTTGGATCTTCTACTTTTCGACCATTTATTTCCGCCCTAGAGTTTTCTCGTAAAGATAATTGTGAAAAGAGGTTTTTCACATTTTTTGAAAATTTTCTGAAAAATAATTCTGCAAAGTTTTCATCAGTTTATTTCTATCATCTTATTAATTCTGTCCTGTTTTTTCTTTTTTTTTTTTTTCATAACAACTTTACTGATTGTCTGTATTTTCATTCCTTCTAGTATTTGATTAATTTACGCCCTTGGTCTTTTTTTATATGTCTTTTAATTTTGATTTAATATAAAAAAATGTATTTATTTGAGGGTTCCCAAGCATCATTTTCATAGATGAGGCACTTCCCATAATATGGTTCCTTGTGAAAAGAGATTTTAAGTTGGGTTGGGTTGTTTTACCTCTGAGCGGCACTTTTTTGCCCACAATGAGCTAAATGGCCAGGTCACAAGGACCCCGAAGGCTCAGAGACGGTTGGGGGAGGGGACCCACTGGAACAGCTGTTGGGAGACAGATGATAGCCTCCCGTCAAGGCCATCCAGCGTGTTCTTTAACGTTGGGTTGTTTTACCTCTGAGCGGCACTTTTTTGCCCACAATGAGTTAAATGGCCAGGTCACAAGGACCCCGAAGGCTCAGAGATGGTTGGGGGAGAGGACCCACTGGAACAGCTGTTGGGAGACAGATGATAGCCTCCCGTCAAGGCCACCCAGCGTGTTCTTTAACGTGCACAGGGTATGGCTCTCCCGCACACGGGACCGCGGCTTAACGTCCGATCCGACGGACGGCGGTCTTTCCAAACCCATCGGTGTCCCCTACTGACCGTAGGAAGGACGGGGAAATTTTGCGGAGATAAATCTCAACGCTGACCCAGCTGGGACTCGAACCTGGGAACTACAGATTACGAGCCTGGCGCCCCCAAGAGAGATTTTAAGTAACCATTCTTTTCAATTATTCCATCTCTTCCAAATTCCTCCCCTTAAAGTTGTTAATAATTTTTTGCTTCCATTACCATTTCTAGATTCTGAAAGGCGAGGGAGATATGTATAGTCCCTTTGTTCCTACCCCAACCTTACCTGGTAACCTTCGTGTCACGTGACACGAAGGTTACCAGATCACTAATTTCTAAAAAAAATCGTTGCCAAATGATTTTTTTTTCTGAATTCTGTAATTAGCCGTAGTGTTCGGATATTTCTTGGAGCGACTGTACATGAGTAATCTATTATAATGTTCAGTCCGTTTATATAATTGCAATCAAATTGAAACCCGTTACACTATCAAACTGCCGTATTGAAAATTTCGCACATCTTCCCTAAGATACCTTCGGCAAGTGGTTATGGAAACGCGTGTATACTAAAAAGCAGGAACTTGTTAAGGTTGGATAGTTGGGTTGTTTTACCTCTGAGCGGCACTTTTTTTGCACACAATGGGCTAAATGGCTAGGTCACATGGACCCCGAAGGCTCAGAGACGGTTGGGGGAGGGGACCCACTGGAACAGCTGTTCGGAGACAGATGGTAGCCTCCCGTCAAGGCCATCCAGCGTGTTCTTTAACGTTGGGTTGTTTTACCTCTGAGTGGCAATTTTTTGCACACCATGGGCTAAATGGCCAGATCACATGGACCCCGAAGATTCAGAGAAGGTTGGGGGAGGGGACCCACTGGAACAGCTGTTGGGAGACAGATGGTAGCCTCCCATCAAGGCCATCCAGCGTGTTCTTTAACGTTGGGTTGTTTTACCTCTGAGTGGCAATTTTTTGCACACCATGGGCTAAATGGCCAGATCACATGGACCCCGAAGATTCAGAGAAGGTTGGAGTGGAGGGAACCCACTCGAACAGCTGTTGGGAGACAGATGGTAGCCTCCCATCAAGGCCATCCAGCGTTTTCTTTAACGTTGGGTTGTTTTACCTCTGAGCGGCACTTTTTTGCACACCATGGGCTAAATGGCCAGGTCACAAGGCTCAGAGAAGATTGGGGGAGGGGACCCACTGGAACAGCTGTTGGGAGACAGATGGTAGCCTCCCGTCAAGGCCATCCAGCGTGTTCTTTAACGTGCACAGGGTATGGCTCTCCCGCACACGGGGCCACGGCTTGACGTCCCATCCGACGGACGGCGGTCTTTCCAAGCCCATCGGTGTCTCCCTACTGACCGTAGGCAGGGCGGGGAATAACTTGTTAAGGAAAGTTCACGTTAGGATGGCGAAATGCCAAATGCGAAGCTCTGTAACTTATGAAATAATCCTTTTCCAAGAAGATGACAGTAATGATAAATGAGATCTAGAATTTTAATTCATCTGAACATTAATTTTTAACATTATTCATTAAATATTTAGATAGTCACCAAACTGGAATATTTCGCATTAGTGGTGTGTCATGAGAATTTAACTAAAAAGTTAATTAAAACTGAAAAACAATTTATTACCTCCAAAAATTAATAAGATGATAACGATATTATGGCTTAAGTAGAAAACTCAAAAAACAACGGACCACTGCCGCACGAGCAAACTAATACTTTCTAGATTTTTCGAGAAGGGACAGCTTGGAAAATGAAAGACGAAAAAGAAAAAATTGACATTGAGGAATTGACGTCATATTTTGAGAAGTCTAGTTTAAGACTGCATGTTCTGGAACTGTCTGAAACTTCAGAATTCGGTTGTTTTACCTCTGAGCGGCACTTCTTTGCACACCATGGGCTAAATGGCCAAGTCACATGGACCCCGAAGGCTCAGAGAAGGTTGAGGGAGGGGACCCACTGGAACGGCTGTTGGGAGACAGATGGTAGCCTCCCGTCAAGGCCATCCAGCGTGTTCTTTAACGTTGGGTTGTTTTATCTCTGAGCTGCACTTTTTTTCCCAAAATAGGCTAAATGGACAAGTCATAAGGACCCCGAGGACTCTGAGAAAGTTGGGGGAGGTGACTCACTGGACACATGTTGGGAGACAGATATCCAGCGTGTTCTTTAATGTGCGCAGGATATGACTCATCCTCACAAGAAAACCAAGGCTTAACGTCCCATCCGACGGACGGCATCTTTCCAAGCTCATCGATATCCCCTGCTGACCGAGGGTAAGGCGGTATATTTTGCGGAGATAAATCTCAACGCTGACCCAGCTGGGATTCAAACCTGGAAACTACAGATTACGAGCGTAGCGTGCAACCGACTGAGCTACCACCGCTCCTACAATGTCAGTGCGAACCATGTGCAACCGAGGTGCAATTATTTTGTCAAAATTTTCATTGTTTTGTCATTATTTGTTACTCCATTTTCGAATCGTTTGTTTTAATTGCGTTTTTCGCTTTCGTCTACTTTCACTATTATTATATTTTGCTCACCTGCAGTTTTTTACTCCGATGTTTTGGCTTTTTCACCTCTCTTTTCCTATTTTTTTATGTTTTTTCCCGGTTCTTTTCTCCTGATTTTGTTTTCTTGCACTTCTTTCATCCTATTTTTTTTTTATCTTCTTCCATTTTTTCTATCCTTTCATTTTTTTTTTCTATTTCCTATTTTTTTTTTATCCTCTTCCACTTTCTATGTCCTATTTTCATCCTTTTCTTCTTGATCTCTCCTAATTTCATCCTCTTCTATCTCCTCTGTCCTATTTTGACCTTGTTTTACTTTTATTTTATTCCCTTCCACTTCTTCTAACCTGTTTTTATCCTCCTCCACTTCTCCCATCCTTTTTTCGTCATCTTCCCCCCCCCCCTGTAATATTTCTATCCCCCAGTTCACTTTCTCGTTTCCCTCCCATTTTTTTGTACATTGATAATTTTTCTTCCTTATTATTTTCAGGTCCCTTTTCCGCTCTTCCACTTCTTTCTCTTTTTCTTCCCCTCCTTCGGTGGTATTTTTCCTTCTCTTCCTTCGCCTTTCCTCTTTCTCATCTGCCTTTCATTTTCTCCTCACTTCTTATATTTATTTTTCAGTTCCCCTATTTCTTTCAGCATCTTCTTTTATTCATCGTTTCCCTCCCCCTCCCTTCTTACTTCCCTCTTGCTTCTCCTCTTCTCCATCTTCTCCATCACGTGTCCTATTTTCCCCATTTCCTCTCCATCCTCTCACTCTCTCCTCTTGCTCTTCTTTCCTCTTTCTCTCCTCCACTACGAGCAGTAAACCCATTCCTCCTCTGTCCTCAACATCACCTCCATTCGTCCCCACGTGCACACACACACATACGAGCTTCGCTTCGCAATTACACCCTATAGCCAAGGGTTTGTTTACAGACTAGCAGGAGTAATGCCACTAATGACGCTCGCCGCATACCGACCCTAACCTAACTCTTCGCTGTCGCCGACAGACAGACAGATGTAATGAATACAAACTTTCCAGAAGCGGCATTATTATTCATTAGAGTGTGCGCAGAGAATGCAACGGCAGGAAGTTTTCGGTGAAAATGGGAGCTTTTGCTGGATTGCCTCGAAATCATCAACTCGCAGGAGCAGCATCCAAGAAAGTAGTGCTGATGGATGCTCTGCGGCATGTCTGCGTCCCGTATACCGATGGTTTCCATAATCGGCGGCGATATTCGGCTGGCATCTTCCCTTCCAAAAATTAAGACCCGATGCTCAAAATAGGGAAGAAGAATGCGAAGAATTCGGCTGTAACTTTACGCTATCCGGAATCTTGCATTATTGCATTATTTAGTGCCTTATATGGAGAGTTTCATCCACTTAAGTGTTACTCAGTTTCCCTGCGTCATCATTAAAGAAAGGATTAAGGACCTACTTTATTTCGTTATTGCACTTATGAACGCGGTTACTTCTGCTGCTGTATACTTCCGCCGCGACCCCTCCGCTCTGCAATGGGAATGCATCAAAGATACCCGGATTTAACGAGAGAGTTGACGTAAGAAATTGCGGTCTGGTTTATTATTCGTTAAATGAAGTTAATGTTTTGGTTGGCCTCGGATTAGCTTTGCAAGACAGACTATCCGTTTCAATAAACCTGCAAATATTTTGTTCAAAGGGGCGGGGGTGACTCAGTCGGTAGCGCGCCAGGCTCGTAATCTGCAGTTCCCAGGTTCGAGTCCCAGCTGGATCAGCGTTGAGATTTATCTCCGCAAAATTTCCCCGCCCTGCCCACGGTCAGTACGGGACACCGATGGGCTTGGAAAGACCGCCGTCCGTCGGATGGGACGTTAAGCCGTGGTCCCGTGTGCGGGAGAGCCATACCCTGTACACGTTAAAGAACACGTTGGATGGCCTTGACGGGAGGCTACCATTTGTCTCCCAACAGCTGTTCCAGTGGGTCCCCTCCCCCAACCTTCTCTGAGCCTTCGGGGTCCTTGTGACCTGGCCATTTAGCCCATGGTGTGCAAAAAAGTGCTGCTCAGAGGTAAAACAACCCTACGTTAAAGAACACGCTGGATGGCCTTGACGGGAGGCTACCATCTGTCTCCCAACAGCTGTTCCAGTGGATCCCCTCCCCCAACCTTCTCTGAGCCTTCGGGGTTCTTGTGACCTGGCCATTTTGTCCATAATGTGAAAAAAATGCCGCTCAGAGGTAAAACAACCCAACCGTTCTTCGGATGAGGCTTTAAACCGTGGCCCCGTGTGCGGGAGATTCATACCCTATGTACGTTAAAGAACACGCTGGATAGCCTTGACGGGAGGCTATCATCTGTATCCCAACAGCTGTTCCAGTGGGTCCGCTCCTCCAACCTTCTCTCAGCTTTCAGGGTCCTTTTGATTTGGCCATTTAACCCATCGTTTGCAAAAAAAGGTCCCCTCAAAGGTAAAACAACCCAATCCATTTCTTGCTTTAAAACGCTTCCCACACAACAAAAAACACTTTAAACGCAGATATTAATAAAGCACAGCTATTTCCTATAGGCTAGCAACCTTTCGTGTCACGTGACACGAAGGTTGCCAGATCACTAATTTCTAAAAAAAAAACGTTGCCAGATATTTTTTCTGAATTCTGTAATCAACCATATTGTTCGGATTTTTTTGAGCGACTGTACCTGATAACACCGAGCATAATATGATGATCGATTTTTAGTCGTCCAGTGAATCTCCTTCTTTGAGTCCTTGGGGTTTTGTGACCTGGCCATTTACTCCACTGTATTCAAAAAACGTACTTCTAAAGAGTAAATCGACTCAACCTACTTTTACCGAATCAAAAATCCGTGAGAATTAATGTAAATAATTTTATTTTAATCCCTTTTGAAAATCGAGAGTTGGGTTGTTTGGGTTGTTTTACCTCTGAGCGACACTTTTTTGCACACCATGGGCTAAATGGCCAGGTCACATGGACCTCGAAGGCTCAGAGAAGGTTGGGGGAGGGGACCCACTGGAACAGCTGTTGGGAGACAGATGGTAGCCTCCCGTCAAGGCCATCCAACATGTTCTTTAACGTGTACAGGATATGACTCTCCCTCACATGGGACCACGGCTTAACGTCCCATCCGACGGACGGCGGCCTTTCCAAGCCCATCGGTGTCCCCTACTGACCGTGGGCAGGGCGGGGAATTTTGCGGAGATAAATCGCAACGCTGACCCAGCTGGGACTCGAACCTGGGAATTACAGATTACGAGTCTGGCGCGCTGCCGACTGACCCACCCCCGCCCCAAAAATCGAGAGAACACACCATAGGCAAACTGACGATAATTTTCCTCCGGGAACACTTAAGTGGTCAGAGCGAACTTGGGGATTGCTCCATAAATCGTGATCGATAAATACTGAACAGCAGAGTTTCTCTGAGAATGCTGAGGGGCTACTTCATCTGATTGGTACAGTCTGCACAGCATGTTAGTTTGGGCACCGCTGTATAATGTCACTCTGCTTGCTTGACAATGTTTAAGCATGCAAGCATGTATGCTACATCCAAAATTGAATGACATCCCAATAAACGTTGGGAGATAGCGGATTTGCTCGATGCTCTATGCAGATGACACGGCTGTATTATCCGGAGTGCACATAAATTACATTTCGGTTGCGTCACACATCGTGAATGTAACGGAGAAGATTGTATAATTATGTTATTAGAGCAGGATAGCCAACAAGTAGTTAGTGTTTGGAGGATGGAGTTATTTTTCTATTACGTTCAAGTTTTATTTCTTGGAAAATGGCCAGGTCATAATAACCCCGAAGGTTCAGGAGAGGGTTGGATAAGAATATCTGTTGTGGACAGATCTTAGATGAAGAGGAGATCCTTCTATAATGGACGGGAGCTCATTCCGTAGCGCGCCAGGCTCATAATTTTCTGTTCCAGGTTCTAGTCCCAGTTGGTTAGCGTTAAGATTCATCTTCGCAAAATTCGCCGCCCTGCCCACTGTCAGTAGGGGACACCGAAGGCTTGGAAATGCCGCCGTCCGTCGGATGGGACGTTAAGCCTTGGATCCGTGTGTGGGAGAGCCATACCCTGTGCACGTTAAAGAACACGCTGGATGGCCTTGACGGGAGGCTACCATCTGTCTCCCCACAGCTGTTCCAGTGAGACCCCTTCCCCAACCTTCTCTGAGCCTTTAGGGTCCTTGTGACCTGGCCATTTAGACCATGGTGTGCAAAAAAGCGCCGTTCAGAGGTAAAACAACCCAACGTTAAAGAACACGCTGGGTGGCCTTGACGGAAGGCTACCATCTGTCTCCCAACAGCTGTTCCAGTGGGTTCCCTCCCCCAAACTTCTCTGAGCCTTTGGGGTCCTTGTGACCTGGCCATTTAACCCATGGTGTGCTAAATAGTGCCGCTCAGAGGTAACCCTAATAATAAACAAATTACCACTCGGTAATTTGTTTATTATTAGGTATTGTAAAATTATTTAAATTGTAAACAAATGGTTTATTATTTAAATTGTAAACAAATTACCACTCGGTAATTTGTTTACAATTAACCGAGTAACACAATAACATAACCGAGTATTACAATAACTCGGTAATTTGTTTACAATTAACCAATTTGCACCACAGAGTTCTGTGAAGCAAATGAGACTTCTGCAGAAAGACAACACAAAATACTTCATCCGAGAATCGATTCCAAGTCCTGATCATTAGCCAAACACCTCGGCTACCGGAATGGACTTCTATAGTTAGAGTTAGGTTATTAACATAAAACCAATATTATTTTTCTACTTTTAATATTACCAAATACAGAAAAGACATAAGGCGAATATAACGTGAACTTGCTAATATTAGACCCAGTGACTGAAGTTACATTTTGAAAACCGTTTCGTTCGGAAGTTTTTTTTTTAGTAACTTGATATGCAGCTGATGTTTTTCCTCAACGAGAAACTTTTCATCAGCATGAAATATATTTTGACTCTAAGAAATATTTCCTGCGATTTCAAAAGCATCACAGATTCCCAGAACTCATATTCTTATAGATACATTAGGCCATTAACGATACAAAGCTTGAACATAGCATCATCCCAAAGATGAAGGATATGTATTCGTTTTATTTTTTTCGGTCAAAAGAGGAAATAGCGAGATTTCTTCAAAGTCAGCATCTCAGTGCAACATATAGAATTTCAAAGATCGCATCAAGCAGATAAACATTCTGATTTCTCCTGTTTCCTCTTTCTTTTATGGTTAAAAATAAATGGGGAAATATCTAGAATTTCTCCGAAATATTCTTTAAGTAAAAAGGCTTTTTGCCAAGACCAATGGTTGGGTTGTTTTACCTCTGAGCGGCGCTTTTTTGCCCACCATGGGCTAAATGGCCAGGTCACAAGGACCCCGAAGGCTCAGAGAAGGTTGGAGGAGGATACCCACTGGAACAGCTGTTGGGAGACAGATGGTAGCCTCCCGTCAAGGCCATCCAGCGTGTTCTTTAACGTTGGGTTGTTTTACCTCTGAGCGGCACTTTTTTGCACACCATGGGCTAAATGGCCAGGTCACATGGACCCCGAAGGCTCAGAGAAAGTTGGGGGAGGGGACCCACTGGAACAACTGTTGGGAGACAGATGGTAAGCCTCCCGTCAAGGCCATCCAGCGTGTTCTTTAACGTTGGGTTGTTTTACCTCTGAGCGGCACTATTCTCCATACCATGGGCTAAGTGGCCAGGTCATAAGGACTCCGAAGGCTCAGAGAAGGTTGGGGGAGGGGACCCACTGGAACAGCTGTTGGGAGACAGATGTTAGCCTCCCGTCAAGGCCATCCAGCGTGTTCATTAACGTTGGGTTGGTTTTACCTCTGAGCGGCACTTTTTTGCACACCATGGGCTAAATGGCCAGGTCACATGGACCCTGAAGGCTCAGAGAATGTTGGGGGAGGGGACCCACTGGAACGGCTGTTGGGAGACAGATGGTAGCCTCCCGTCAAGGCCATCCAGCGTGTTCTTTAACGTGCACAGGGTATGGCTCTCCCACACACGGGGCCACGGCTTAACGTCCCATCCTACGGACGGCGGCCTTTCCAAGCCCATCGGTGTAACCTACTGACCGTGGGCAGGGCGGGCAATTTTTGCGGAGATAAATCTCAACGCTGATCCAGCTGGGACTCGAACCTGGGAACTACAGGTTACAAGCCTGGCGCGCTACCGACTGAGCCCCCCCCCCTCCCCGTCCAGTGGGTTCCCTCCTCCAACCTTCTCTGAGACCTTAGGGTCCTTTTGAGCTGGCCATTTAACCCATTGTGTGCAAAAAAAGTACCGCTCAGTGGTAAAACAACCCAAACCTCCTCTTTCACCACTTAATAGGTGCTTCACAATTATCAGATTAAAATATTTGGCTCTCTCTAACTGCACTCAGAACAACTTGAAATTTAATTTTTGGAAATAAAGCAGCGTTTAATTTTATCTAAAAGTTGAACGAACAAGTGCTCGTCTCACTTAAAGCACGCTTAGTTAAAATGGCTTCCCCGTAATTCGAATCAGAGCGTAAAGCCTCCTTTTGTATAAGTCTGTATTACCGCTGCTAGTACTCTATTCCTGAGAGCGGTATTACTACTCCCAAAGGCATGTTTCAATTGCAAATTAATTAGCCAGAGTTTGTAAGGTGCAAAGTGGCAACACCATTTCACCAACAAAAGCGGGGCGCGCGAGGAAGACTAGGCGCTCCATTTGTTTTTTTTCGCGCGCAGCTATTCAATATCTCGTTTAATTGTTACTAATGGCGTTATCGGAAGTTGCGACTTTAGCTGATTGCATTTGCTATTCTTTATTAAGTTAAATAACTGAGATATATATTTAGGGGGTATCGTAAAAGAAAAATCTGTAACTTTACCACTGTCTAGTCGGAACTGTTGAATTGGGCATTTGTTATTCGCCTTTAGACAGTTTTGGTTTCATTTTCAACGTTTTAAAGTGTTTTTTTGATTGCGGTAAAAAACTGGAGCGTGTGCAGTAACTGCACACGCTCCAGTTTGCTGTGAACGGTAACTGGATCGTGTACAGTTGCTGTACACGCTCCAGATATTTTTTCTGAATTCTGTAATCAACCGTAGTGTTCGGACACTTTTTTTTAATATATATAATGCGTATGAATATATAATGCAATGAATATGGAACGTGTGCAGTTACCGTACACAGCAAACTGGAGCGGTTGCGGTTGATGTTCACAGCACATTGGATCGTGTGGGCTCACAAAAACCTGGATCGTGTGGGCCCACTCACAGAAATATTGAGCGTGTGCAGTTACCGTTCACAGCAAACTGGAGCGGTTGCGGTTGATGTTCACAGCACATTGGATCGTGTGGGCTAACAAAAACCTGGATCGTGTGGGCCCACTCACAGAAATATTGAGCGTGTGCAGTTGCCGTTAACAGCAAACTGGAGCGGTTGCGGTTGATGTTCACAGCACATTGGATCGTGTGAGCTCACAAAAACCTGGATCGTGTGGGCCCACTCACAAAAATATTGAGTGTGTGCAGTTACCGTTCACAGCAAACTGGAGCGGTTGCGGTTGATGTTCACAGCACATTGGATCGTGTGGGCTCACAAAACCTGGATCGTGTGGGCCCACTCACAGAAATATTGAGCGTGTGCAGTTACCGTACACAGCAAACTGGAGCGGTTGCGGTTGATGTTCACAGCACATTGGATCGTGTGGGCCCACTCACAGAAATATTGAGCGTGTGCAGTTACCGTTCACAGCAAACTGGAGCGTGTGCAGTAACTGCACACGCTCCAGTTTGCTGTGAACGGTAACTGGAGCGTGTACAGTTGCTGTACACGTTCCAGATATTTTTTCTGAATTCTGTAATCAACCAGAGTGTTCGGATACTTTTTTGGGCATTTGTTATTCGCCTTTAGACATTTTTGGTTTCATTTTCAACGTTTTAAAGTGTTTTTTTGATTGCGGTAAAAAGGTTGGATGAAATTAAAATAATTCCAAATCAGAAAAAAAGTTACGGGGAAAGGTTTGGCGAAAGAACACAAACACGAAAACGAAAAGAAAGGACACAACTACAAAGGATCTTAATAGCGTTCAGCATTTTATTTTTAGCTATTTAACTCGCTCGTAATTATTGCTTATAGAAAAAAATATCTTTCCATTTAAATGGGCCTTATTTCTGACCTAAACGAATACGAAAAAAAGAAATTATATTTCGAGTTTTTATTCCTTTAGTCAATATTACGATGTAGAAACGGTTTCAAAAGTTGCAAGACTCTAAAATTCTTCTCTCAGTTGACGCTTTATCAGGTACAGTCCCTGAAAAAAGTATCCGTACACTATAATTGATTACAGAATTCAGAAAAAATATCTGGCAACGATTTTTTTTTTAGAAATTAGTGATCTGCCAACCTTTTTTTGAGCGACTGTACAGTTCCATGTTATGTGAATAATAATTCATCAAGACGACTCGGTAACTTCTGTAATAAGCTTTTCAGGAAAGAAAATGTGACTGAAAGTAATTTAATAATATCCCAATTAAATATCGTTCAATATCGATGCTTAACAATATTCGCTCCCTATTTAAAGTGTTTTTCGAAGATGAAATATTTAGCAAATTATCTAGTTCGTCAATAAATTATTGCGCGAACTACTCTTATAGGTGTTAGTAAAGAAACGCTTTTTTTTTGTTTCTCTTATTAACTTTTTAGAGCAATTATTTAAACTTATTTTTTTCCTGCTAAATATTCCAATTTCCATCATCATCATCATCATCATCATCATCAAGCAGCCATGGGCTACGGAGGGCCAACCTGACCGTGCAATTTACTTCTCCAAGCATATCTGTTCTGAGCTACATCTGCTGCATCTGGCCATTGCACACCAACAAGGTCCTGTTTGACATTGTCTGCCCACCGCATCCTAGGTCTCCCCTTCTTTCTGGGCCCTTTAGGCACACTGTTCATAACCCTATTCGCCGATCTATAATTATTCATAAGGGCAGCATGGCCAAACCAACGGAGTCTCTCTCTGCACGATGTGCTGCTTAAAGGAGGTTGCAGACTCCTTTGCCTAACCTCATCATTAGTTACAAACTTAAACCACCTAATACCCAAGATACTGCGTGAGCATCTAGTTTCCTGTTATCTTCTTTACAAGTTTCACTACCATAACTAACCCTAGAAAGAATCAAACTATTATACAGTCTAATTTTAGTCTTTAGGTGTATATGCCTATTTCTCCACACTCTCCCGAGATTCTTAAAAGTCCCGGCAGCAATCCCTATTCTTCTGTTAATTTCATGCCGCACATCACCAGTGTTTGTTACATAACTCCCAAGATAATTAAATTGTCAAGATAATTAAACTGTGACACCTGCTCAAGACTGTAACCATTCAGATTAACTGAATCACAACCTGCCTGACCAATTTTCATCACTTTAGTTTTCTCTCTGTTTATAACCAAACCTACTCTACTACCAGTCTCATCAACAGCTCGAATGAAGGAGTTCATCTCATCAACATCATTTGCCAAAAGGGTTAAATCATCAGCATAATCTAAATCAGAAATTTTCGTATCTCCAGCCCATTTAAGGCCAAAATCTTTCCCTTGAAGTGAATTTCGCATAACATAATCAATAACCAAGCTAAAGAGAAAAGGAGACATAATGCACCCTTCTCGAACACCAGAAGTAATGCTAAACCAATTGTTACAAGCCTTACCAACTCTCACACACGACTCAGTGTTATTATAGAGAGTTGCAACCTTCGGTCACCAATGTAGTGAAAACCCCCATAAAAGGGGTCTGCGGAGTGGCTCAGTCGGTATCGCGCCAGGTTCGTAATCTGCAGTTTCCAGGTTCGAGTCCCAGCTGGGCCAGCGTTGAGATTTATCTCCGCAAAACTCCCTGCCCACGGTCAGTAGGGGGACACCGATGGGCTTGGAAAGTCCGCCGTCCGTCGCACAGTACGTAAAGCCGTGGTTCTGTTTGCTGGACAGCCATACCCTGTGCACCTTATAGAACCTGCTGGATGGTCTTGACGGGAAGCTACCATCTGTCTCCCAACAACTATCCAGTGGGTTCCCTCCCCCAACGTTCTCTGAGCCTTCGGGGTCCTTGTGACCAGGCCATTTAAGCTCATTGTGTGCAAAAAAGTAACCCTCAGAAAAAAAAAAAAACTCAACCCCAAAGAAAGTATATCTGTAACAAATATCGTTCGAAGTGAAGTTTTCTGAAGTGATGAAATTCCAGAATGGTAATACCCCTTCTGCCCTACATAATTGGCGCACATGATCTGAGTTTGCTGTGCTCATTATTGTTAAGCCAGGATTTCAGCTTTTCTAAACATAATGCCGGTGTGGTCTTTACTGGTAAGATGGCTGTAATGCCTCTCCTGGTGATAACTACCGCCCAGGATTAAAACTTCATCAGTTAAGGTCATTAAAATGACGTCGTAAATGGCTAAGTATCGGTGGAAAGGAATCGGTATGGCGCATTTATTTGATTTAACTTCTTAGCAGGGTCGATGCTAGGTCGAAAAAAAAATAAGGCTACTCATCGTGGGAGGGGGGGGGTTTCGATTATCAGTTTTTTATCATCCATATATTATAGGAAAATTTTGTCAGAATTTGTAATCAGGAATACAATGTACAGTCGCTCAAAAATATATACAAACACTATGGTTGATTACAGAATTCAGGAAAAATATCTGGCAACGATTTTTTTTTAGAAATTAGTGATCTGGCAACCTTCGTGTCACGTGATTACAGAATTCAGGAAAAATATCTGGAGCGTGTACAGCAACTGCACACGTTCAATATTTCCGTGAGTGAGCCCACACGATCTAGGTCTTTGTGAGCTCACACGATCCAATGTGCTGTGAACATTAACCGCAACCGCTCCAGTTTGCTGTGAACGGTAACTGCACACGCTCCATATTCATTGCATTATATATTGATACGCATTATATATATTAAAAAGTATCCGAACACTATGGTTGATTACAGAATTAAAAAAAACATCTGGCAACAATTTTTTTCAGAAATTAGTGATCTGGCAACCTTCGTGTCACGTAACCCGAAGGTTGCCAGATCATTCATTTCTAAAAAAATCGTTGCCAGATATTTTTTTGAATTCTGTAATCAACCACGTGACACATTTTTTTGAATTTTGTAATCAACCAGGTTGCCAGATCACTAATTTCTAAAAAATATCGTTGCCAGATATTTTTTCTGAATTCTGTAATCAAACGTAGTGTTCGGATATTTTTTTTGAGCGACTGTACTAAGTTTTATTTTAGTATTTTATTTGTATAGGTTAAAAAATTACTGGTACTTTTTTATTTTTAGTTTATTATAATAACAAGATTACAAACAGCATATATTTGTAATACTCCTATTAAGCCGAGAGCATCTAAACTCACGTAGGTTAACATAAAAACTATTTAAGTGCATGATTTTGGCAACATTGGACACTCAACTTTACATAATGGAAAAAAAGGATATGCGAAACAATAAGGAATTTACATTTTTTGGATATTAGTATATATGTTCATGTGTAGAGGGGGTACAATATGTATGTTGTGTGTAGGGTGTCTGTAGGAGTATGCTATGTCGTGTGTGTGTTGCGGTGTGGTGTGTACGAAGTAGGATATGTGTTGTATATATAGAGATATATTGTGCTTATAGAAGAGGGTACGGTTTGCAGTGTCTGTATAAAGAACAAGGTGTGTGATGCATATAGGGGTATGTAGTGTGCATATAAAAGGCAAGGTGTGTGATGCGTATAGGGGTATGTAGTGTGTGTATAAAAGGCAAGGTGTGTGATGCATATAAAGGCATGTAGTGTGTGTGTATAAAGGGCAAGGTGTGTGATGCATGTAAAGGTATATAGTGTGTGTATAAAGGGCAAGGTGTGTGCTGCATATAGGGGTATGTAGTGTGTGTATAAAGGGCAAGGTGTGTGATGCATATAGGGGTATGTAGTGCGCGTCTAAGGGCAAAGTGTGTGATGCATATAGGGGTATGTAGTGTGTGTATAAAGGGCAAGGTGTGTGATGCATATAGGGTATGTAGTGCGTGTATAAAAGGCAGGGTGTGTGATGCATATAGGGGTATGTAGTGTGTGTATAAAGGTCAGGGTGTGTGATGCATATAGGGGTATGTAGTGTGTTTATAAAGGTTAAGGTGTGTGATGCATATAGGGGAAAGTAGTGTGTGTATAAAGGTCAAGGTGTGTGATGCATATAGGGGTATGTAGTGTGTTTATAAAGGTTAAGGTGTGTGATGCATATAGGGGAAAGTGGTGTGTGTATAAAGGGCAAGGTGTGTGATGCATATAGGGGTATGTTGTGCGTGTATAAAATGCAGGGTATGTGATGCATATAGGAGAATGTAGTGTGTGTATAAAGGTCTAGGTGTATGATGCATATAGGGGTATGCAGTGTGTGTATAAAGGGCAAGGTGTGTGATGCATATAAAGGTATGTAGTGTGTGTATAAAGGGCAAGGTGTGTGATGCATATAGGGGTATGTAGTGTGTGTATAAAGGGCAAGGTGTGTGATACATATAGTGGTATGTAGTGTGTGTATAAAAGGCAAGGTGTGTGATGCATATAGGGGTATGTAGTGCGTGTATAAAATGCAGGGTGTGTGATGCATATAGGGGTATGTAGTGTGTGTATAAAGGGCAAGGTGTGTGATACATATAGGGGTATGATGTGTGATGCATATAGGGGTATGGTGTGTGATGCATATAGGGGTATGTAGTGTGTGTATAAAATGCAGAGTGTGTGATGCATATAGGAGTATGTAGTGTGTGTATAAAGGTCAAGGTGTGTGATGCATATAAAGGTATCTAGTGTGTGTATAAAGGGCAAGGTGTGTGATGCATATAGGGTATGTAGTGCGTGTATAAAAGGCAGGATGTGTGATGCATATAGGGGTATGTAGTGTGTGTATAAAGGTCAGGGTGTGTGATGCATATAGGGGTATGTAGTGCGTGTATAAAGGTCAGGGTGTGTGATGCATATAGGGGTATGTAGTGTGTTTATAAAGGTTAAGGTGTGTGATGCATATAGGGGAAAGTAGTGTGTGTATAAAGGTCAAGGTGTGTGATGCATATAGGGGTATGTAGTGTGTTTATAAAGGTTGAGGTGTGTGATGCATATAGGGAAAGTGGTGTGTGTATAAAGGGCAAGGTGTGTGATGTATATAGGGGTATGTTGTGCGTGTATAAAATGCAGGGTATGTGATGCATATAGGAGAATGTAGTGTGTGTATAAAAGTCTAGGTGTATGATGCATATAGGGGTATGTAGTGTGTGTATAAAGGGCAAGGTGTGTGATGCATATAGGAATATGATGTGTGATGCATATAGGGGTATGGTGTGTGATGTATTGCGGTTAAAGAATGGAGATGTATGCAAAAAGCGGAAGGATTTTTTTCAGGTGGGCGCAAAAAAAAACAGTGAGGAATATTTTAGGTCGAGTCGTTCCTTAACGAATTCATCACAGAATAACTTAACTAAGGATGACACATAACTAAAGGAAAAAAATCTGTCAATGCGCATGTGTGTGTGATGAGGAGTTACAAAAAAACATTTCTGAAACAGTTTCACAGTCGCTGATCAAAAAGATTCATCATATCAGTAAGAGTGAATGGGGTGTGATATATCGAACGACTTAGCTCTTTTTATCCTGTTTATTAGAGAATGTTGCATCTCATAATCTTTTCTAAATATTGAGACGATAGAACTGATCCCTACGGATGAACTGAATCTATAAAAATGCGAAGTTCATTGTCTGGAAGTCGGAAACAAAAAATATTAACATAGTCAAAAGATTTATTTTATCTGCTCATAACTCCTTTCGTCTCTTGCCTCTTGCAATCCCTGTGAAAAAGGGGCGGGGGTGGCTCAGTCGGTAGCGCGCCAGGCTCGTAATCTGTACTTCCCAGGTTCGAGTCCCAGCTGGGTCAGCGTTGAGATTTATCTCCGCAAAATTCCCCGCCCTGTCCACGGTCAGTAGGGGACACCGATGGGCTTGAAAAGGCCGCCGTCCGTCGGATGGGACGTTAAGCCGTGGCCCCGTGTGCGGGAGAGCCATACCCTGTGCACGTTAAAGAACACGCTGGATGGCCTTGACGGGAGGCTACCATCTGTCTCCCAACAGCTGTTCCAGTGGGTCTCCTCCCCCAACCTTCTCTGAGCCTTCGGGGTCCATGTGACCTGGCCATTTATCCCATGGTGTGCAAAAAAGTGCCGCTCAGAGGTAAAACAACCCAACCCTGTGAAAAATTCAGAATATGCAGGAAATGACCAGGGATGAAAGACTAAAAAAAATAATTTTCATCCTAAATGTTTTGAATTAAATAAATTCAAATGGGCGAAAATATAATATAATACAGCGAAAGATTTCAACGTTATACCCGTTTCGTATCTTCTGCACCCCCAACTCTCCCCTCCTCAAACTATCCTCTCCCAATCATTCCAAGGGCTAGAAGAAGAAGCATCGGATGAAAATCATAAACACCATAATTGTCTTTAAAACTCGGAAAATCGTCGATCCCTTCTTTTGAATAGCGGGAACGAATTCCGTTGCGAAATGGTGGCATGAAAGCGAACGCCATGTTTATTGATGGGCGTGAAAGATATATGTTGCTACCACTGCAATAACGACGCGACGCCCATTTCCCCCCCCCCCTTTTTGGAGCCATTCGGTGCTGAATTGCTCTCGCTCCTCCCCATGCGTATATTTCATTGAAATTCTGCATCTGAAATTCACATCGGGTTTTTGAATAGATTACCGAATGGATGAATATCTGTAACCCCTTGGAAACCACACTTTTCCATATTTTCTCCTGTCTGTTGTATTTTAGAAATGTACTTTAAACTACAACAAATGAAACGGAAAAAGAAATGAGTGAAATAGTTCGGTTCCGATGTTTTTTGCGACTGATTTTCTGAGATTCACCCTTTACCATCTTTCGTGTCTTCCTCTGCTCAGGGGCGGGGGTGGCTCAGTCGGTAGCGCGCCAGGCTCGTAATCTGTAGTTCCCAGGTTCGAGTCCCAGCTGGGTCAGCGTTGAGATTTATCTCCGCAAAATTCCCCGCCCTTCCCACGATCAGTAGGGGACACCGATGGACTTGGAAAGGCCGCCGTCCGTCGGATGGGACGTTAAGCCGTGGCCCCGTGTGCGGGAGAGCCATACCCTGTGCACGTTAAAGAACACGCTGGATGGCTTTGACGGGAGGCTACCATCTGTCTCCCAACAGCTGTTCCAGTGGGTCCCCTCCCCCAACCTTCTCTGAGCCTTCGGGGTCCATGTGACCTGGCCATTTAGCCCATGGTGTGCAAAAAAGTGCCGCTCAGAGGTAAAACAACCCAACGTTAAAGAACACGCTGGATGGCCTTGACGGGAGGCTACCATCTGTCTCCCAACAGCTGTTCCAGTGGGTCCCCTCCCCAACCTTCTCTGAGCCTTCGTAATCTGTACTTCCCAGGTTCGCTCCCATGTGACCTGGCCATTTAGCCCATGGTGTGCAAAAAAGTGCCGCTCAGAGGTAAAACAACCCAACCCAACCTTCCTCTGCTCCGCCTTCTAAGGCATTTTCTGCGACACAAGATCATTTAACGGCAAGTGCTTGTCAGATCCAAAAGAGTTATTTATTCGATACCTCGCTACATTATATGCAATCTAAAACTTCTCTGCCATAAAGGGGGGAGGGGGTCAGCTGGGAGTGTGACAGTTCCATAATCTGCACTTCCCAGGTTCGAGTTGCAATCATGTCAGTATTTAGATTGGGGATAAAGTCCGTCGTATGGGACGTTGGGTTGGGTTGTTTTACCTCTGAGGGGCACTTTTTTGCACACCATGGGCTAAATGGACCCCGAAGGCTCAGAGAAGGTTGGGGGAGGGGACCCACTGGAACAGCTGTTGGGAGACAGATGGTAGCCTCCCGTCAAGGCCATCCAGCGTGTTCTTTAACGTGCACAGGGTTGGGTTGGGTTGTTTTACCTCTGAGCGGCACTTTTTTGCACACCATGGGCGAAATGGCCAGGTCACATGGACCCCGAAGGCTCAGAGAAGGTTGGGGGAGGGGACCCACTGGAATAGTTGTTGGGAGACAGATGGTAGCCTCCCGTCAAGGCCATCCAGCGTGTTCTTTAACGTGCACAGGGTATGGCTCTCTCCCGCACACGGGACCACGGCTTAACGTCCCATCCGACGGGCGGCGGCCTTTCCAAGCCCATCGGTGTCCCCTACTGACCGTGGGCAGGGCGGGGAATTTTGCGGAGATAAATCTCAACGCTGACCCAGCCGGGACTCGAACCTGGGAACTACAGATTACGAGCCTGGCGCGCTACCGACTGAGCCACCCCCGCCCCCGTATGGGACGTAAATTCGTGGTTCTGTTTTTCTGTGAAAAAGCTATACCCTCTGCACGTTAAAGAACACGCAAGATGGCCTTGACGGTAGGATATCATTTATTTCCTAACAACAGTCCAGTGGGTCTTCTGCCCCAACCTTCTATGAGCCTTCGGGGTCCTTGTAACCCGAACATTTAGCACTGTATGCAAACAAGGTACCGCTCAGAGGTACAACAACCCACGACTCAGTTCAAACTGCCGTTTGCATTAAAACAAAACGATGACCATAAATCAAACAGCACACAAAAAGCCGTGTTAAAACGAAAAAAAAAAACAGAATGCATTAACACTGAAGAAAAAAAATCGAGTTCTTTAAACTTTTTAACCGCATTGTGTTTTGTTCTAAGATCCAATAGGCGACAAAGCAAAAGGTGTTCCGCAAAACGTCCATCTCTTTATCGCAGCAAGAGTTCGTTTTTGCTAAAAAGAGCTTTTACAGTGGGCAAAGAGTTTTTAGTGGCTGTAGACTCCTTTTTATCGCCTGATAGTGATGATAGCTTTAGGACCAAAGCATCCTTGATCTTTTCCACCTAATCCACGTGACAGGAAGCTTTTTTTCCCCGTTAAGCCAGGGTCAGGAAACTGTCTGACAGTGATTGATGCTCAGATTCAGGAGTACCATGTGATCAAGAAATCGTTTCACAACTCGTAGTTCATGTTACAAAAGAGAAATGGATTAATTTCTTTCACTCTTTCAGTTTATTGGTTGAGTTGTTTGACCTCGGATCGACACTTTTTCTGCACACAGCGGGTTAAATCGTCAAGACACAAGGACCCCGAGGGTTCAGCGGAGGTTGAGAAAAGAGAACGCACTGGATAGCTGTCACAAGACAGATGGTAGCATTCCGTCATTTTTATCCAGCATATTGTTTAACGTACGGAGAATATGACTGTCTCCTGAACAGAGCCGTGGTGGCTTAACGTCTATTTTTTTTTTCTAACCAAAGGCAGATGGTAATACCGACTGATTCAACCCCCGCCCCCATAATCATGGCTTGGAAAGGCCACCGTCCGTCGAATGGGACGTTAAGACGTGGTCCAGATGCGGAGAACCATACCATGTGTATATTAAAGAACAAACTGGATGTCCTTGACGGGAGGCTACCATGTGCCTCCTAACAGCTGTCTAGGGGATTCCCTTCCACTCAGGGGCTGGGGTGGCTCAGTCGGTAGCGCGCCAGGCTCGTAATCTGTACTTCCCAGGTTCGAGTCCCAGCTGGGTCAGCGTTGAGATTTATCTCCGCAAAATTCCCCGCCCTGCCCACGGTCAGTAGGGGACACCGATGGGTTTGGAAAGGCCGCCGTCCGTCGCATGGGACGTTAAGCCGTGGCCCCGTGTGCGGGAGAGCCATACACTGTGCACGTTAAAGAACACACTGGATGGCCTTGACGGGAGGCTATCATCTGTCTCCCAACAGCTGTTCCAGTGGGTCCCCTCCCCCAACCTTCTCTGAGCCTTCGGGGTCCTTGTGGCCTGGCCATTTAGCCCATGGTATGCAAAAAAGTGCCGCTCAGAGGTAAAACAAACCAACCCAACCCTTCCACTCAACCTTCTAAAAAATTCTTATTTCTTCATGAAAGTGATTCATTTTCAGCCTATAATCCTCTCAACAATGAAAATCGGACTTCTCTACCGTTAGAAAGACATTATTTCATATGGGTTTGTTGGCAGTGATTCTCAGAAACAAGATATAAATCCAAGGCACGGAGAAGAGGGAGAATTCTTAAATTATCCCAAAAACAAAACCGCAGAATGACTACAGACGGACAGAAAGATAGACAGACAATAAAACGAATAATTTGCTCGTTTTTTTTTCGTTGAGGAGCTAAAAAAAATATTTAAAAAAAAATATTCCCCTCAAGCAGCTACTTGCCAGGGAGGTGTGACAAAAACCTGTCAGTTTAATACTACACGGAGAAGATCTGTGAGGAATGCCAGACCTCAGCAGAAAGACAACACAAACATCCATGCCTTACCAGGGAATCGAACCCAGGTCCCTCTGATTAGTAGGCAAGCGCGCTACCCACTCGGTCATTTGGACGGGGAAAAACACGAAACGTACAATCGCTCAAAAAAAGTATCCGAACACTATGGTTGATTACAGAATTCAGAAAAAATATCTGGCAACGATTTTTTTTAGATATTAGTGATCTGGCAACCTTCGTGTCAGCGCCAGATCACTAATTTCTAAAAAAAAAATCTTTGCCAGATATTTTTTCTGAATTCTGTAATCAACCACGTGACACGAAGGTTGCCAGATCACTAATTTCTAAAAAAATCGTTGCCAGATATTTTTTCTGAATTCTGTAATCAACCACGTGACACGAAGGTTGCCAGATCACTAATTTCTAAAAAAATCGTTGCCAGATATTTTTTCTGAATTCTGTAATCAACACGTGACACGAAGGTTGCCAGATCACCAATTTCTAAAAAAATCGTTGCCAGATATTTTTTCTGAATTCTGTAATCAACACGTGACACGAAGGTTGCCAGATCACTAATTTCTAAAAAAAATCGTTGCCAGATATTTTTTCCTGAATTCTGTAATCAACCACGTGACACGAAGGTTGCCAGATCACTAATTTCTAAAAAAATCGTTGCCAGATATTTTTTCTGAATTCTGTAATCAACACGTGACACGAAGGTTGCCAGATCACTAATTTCTAAAAAAAAAATCTTTGCCAGATATTTTTTCTGAATTCTGTGATCAACCACGTGACACGAAGGTTGCCAGATCACTAATTTCTAAAAAAAATCTTTGCCAGATATTTTTTCTGAATTCTGTAATCAACCACGTGACACGAAGGTTGCCAGATCACTAATTTCTAAAAAAAATCGTTGCCAGATATTTTTTCCGAATTCTGTAATCAACACGTGACACGAAGGTTGCCAGATCACTAATTTCTAAAAAAAAAAATATTTGCCAGATATTTTTTCTGAATTCTGTGATCAACCACGTGACACGAAGGTTGCCAGATTACTAATTTCTAAAAAAATCTTTGCCAGATATTTTTTCTGAATTCTGTAATCATCCACGTGACACGAAGGTTGCCAGATCACTAATTTCTAAAAAAAAATCGTTGCCAGATATTTTTTCCTGAATTCTGTAATCAACCAAGTCACGAAGGTTGCCAGATCACTAATTTCTAAAAAAATCGTTGCCAGATATTTTTTCCGAATTCTGTAATCAACCACGTGACACGAAGGTTGCCAGATCACTAATTTCTAAAAAAAATCGTTACCAGATATTTTTTTCTGAATTCTGTGATCAACCACGTGACACGAAGGTTGCCAGATCACTAATTTCTAAAAAAATCGTTGCCAGATATTTTTTCCGAATTCTGTAATCAACCACGTGACACGAAGGTTGCCAGATCACTAATTTCTAAAAAAAATCGTTACCAGATATTTTTTCTGAATTCTGCAATCAACACGTGAGACGAAGGTTGCCAGATAACTAATTTCTAAAAAAAAATCTTTGCCAGATATTTTTTCTGAATTCTGTGATCAACCACGTGACACGAAGGTTGCCAGATTACTAATTTCTAAAAAAAAAATCTTTGCCAGATATTTTTTCTGAATTCTGTAATCAACCACGTGACACGAAGATTGCCAGATCACTAATTTCTAAAAAAAAACGTTGCCATATATTTTTTCTGAATTCTCTAATCAACCGTAGTGTTCGGATACTTTTTTTGAGCGACTGTACATAGAAACAAACCGACGAACGTGAAAACTAAAAACTTATAAGTAAAGATAGCATGTCAAACAAACCTATAAATAACACAATTAAACAGCAAACAAACCATACACAATGAAATGGGAAATAACAGACCAAAACAATCTTTTATGCTTTGCACTTTTTATAAGCTGTTTAAACTAAGCTTTTACATACAATAAATAAAATGAAATTCTAATTGTAACTTTTTTCTTTTGCAGTCGAATATAACGTGACGTGTTCTCCTAAATGGATGATAGTCGCTGTGAGTGTGAATTCCACCTCTGCATTGGTTTATCTAGAAAAGCTCAAGATGTATCCGGGTAAGTGATGGGGAGTAATTTCTTTCTTATGAAGGTTAGACAGAATATTAATTGGAACTTTAATATCAAGTTATTGAGGGTCTTGTAATTATTTATATTAATATCAGTATTAAAGTATTATATTTTAATATCGTTGGGTTGTTTTGGGTTGTTTTACCTCTGAGCGGCACTTTTTTGCACACCATGGGCTAAATGGCCAGGTCACATGGACCCCCTAAGGCTCAGAGAAGGTTGAGGGAGGGGACCCACTGGAACAGCTGTTGGGAGACAGATGGTAGCCTCCCGTCAAGGCCATCCAGCGTGTTCTTTAACGTGCACAGGGTATGGCTCTCCCGCACACGTGGCCACGACTTAACGTCCCATCCGACGGACGACGGCCTTTCCAAGCCCATCGGTGTCCCCTACTGACCGCGGGCAGGGCGGGGAATTTTGCGGAGATAAATCTCAACGCTGACCCAGCTGGGACTCGAACCTGGGAACTACAGATTACGAGCCTGGCGCGCTACCGACTGAGCCACCCCCGCCCCATATTTTAATATCGACTACGAAATCTAAATATAAATCGGGAAGTGATTATAAGTTAAAAACCTAAGACACCTCTGATTGGGGTTTTCTTCCGAGGAGATTGCAGCCTTGGGCATTAGGTGGTTCAACTTTGTAACTAATGATGAGGTTAGGCAAAGGAGTTTGCAACCTCCTTTAAGCAGCATATTGTGCAGAGAGAGACTCCGTTGGTTTGGCCATGTTGCCCGTATGAATAATTATAGATTGGCGAATAGGGTTATGAACAGTGTGCCTAAAGGCCTCAGAAAGAAGGGGAGACCTAGGATGCGGTGGGCAGACAATGTCAAACAGGACCTTGTTAGAATTGGTGTGCAGTGGCCAGTGCAGTAGATGTAGCTCAGGATAGACTTGCTTGGAGAACTAAATTGCACGGTCTGGTTGGACCTCCGTAGCATGGCTGCTTGAGGAGGATGATGATGATGATTTTTAAAAACCTGTTTAAATCATAAACAAAATTCAAAAAGCTGTTCAGATCAATGCGGAAATTCCAATATCATTTTCCTCCTGGAGGGGACAAGCTGTTCGATTTTCTGATTAACAACGCAATTGAAACATTTCCGTATGGAATGCTCCAATTCTCATGGACGGAAACATGCAGGTTTCTCTTTAAGTAAAGACTAATTTTTTTCCTTTTTGACTATTTTTATATTAATTTTTCTTATTTTTAATCTACGCTTATTTTTTCCTTGTTTTTTGAACGAATTTTTCATATTTGACGTAGATTTATCTCATTTTTATATATAAACGTTGAAAGGTTTGAATTTACGCTTTTCCTGAACCCAACACGGAAAATACCACATTTTCAATTTCAAACTACAATACCCAACTTTGTTTTTTTTTTCTCCAGAAAGTTTCTCATACTCTGAAAATAATCTTTCTTCACAAATGCAGACAGAAGTTTCCCAATCAACCATTTTGTTTTCAGCCTTCCTCTAAAAGAAAGTACCTCTCCTTGATTACACAGAATTTCTCTCACCCAAGTAATACACTTCTTTCTCGTCTTTGCATCTTTTTTTATTTTTCATTTCCCCGAGAAAAATGCCTTCTTTTGAAAATCTAATTGGTTCTACAGATCTATGAATCTAGTCCCCACGTCTTTTGAAATCGAGTTTTGTAAATTTTCATTGCCTATGCTAAATCAGGAAAAGAAAAAAATCCCTACAAATCCGTTCTTTTCAAACTATCTATGTCTTTATCCAGAAAGGATATCCTGTCGCCTTTTTTTCTGTTTCGTTATTATTCTTCTTCACTTTCTTTTTAACGGTCCTCGCCTATTTCATGTCTCTCCTTTCTCATCATTTCTACTAGAAAGACAAGATTTTTGCGCGTGAAAATTACTGCCCCGTAGCAGTATTTTTTTTTATTCCCTAATTCTGCAGAGAGTATTTCTCACTGCTCAATCGAAACTCACCTAGAGCTAAAATTCGTGCTCATAATGCTCTCTTTAAATTACTTTAAGATGTGACAGATGACGATGCAATAATCTCTTTGTTTTATTCTTTTTTCTTTCAAATTCTGAGCAGTTCCTCGGCGCTATTAGCGTCTTAATTTACTCTTCCAGAGTTAGTTGATGTCTTCGTTTAATAACTTAAAAGGATTTTATTTTTAATAACATGAATTCGCAGCACAAGATTCCAGTGCCTTTTTTCCCAAAATGGAACAGCTTCGTAGTAAGAGAAAAATCAACTTCTGTTCATTCTTCATTGCATAGATTCTTTATTAAAGTGTCACGTCATAAACTAAGTAAGTGCGCAGTTGATATTTGGTTCTTAACTAATATTTGCCAGATCGTTATTCTCGTCCATTTATTTTTACGGTTTCCACGCCAAATTACCTAAGTTGCACGAGATGTAATTACGAACTATGGTACAAGAGTTGTGTCAGTAATTGCGATTTAATCATTTTTGAAATGCGCTTGAAAATATTCAAATTCATAATTAAGAATATTTTTTATCCATTTTACAGGACCTGAGGATTGGGTTGTTTTACTTCTGAGCGGAACTTTTTTACACACCATGTGCTAAATGACCAGGTCACATGGACAGCGGGAGATTTATCTCCGCTGGCCATGTGACCTGGCCAGCGTTGAGATTTATCTCCGCAAAATTCCCTGCCCTGCCCACGGTCAGTAGGGGACACCGATGGGCTTGGAAAGGCCGCCGTCCGTCAGATGGAACGTTAAGCCGTGACCCCGTGTGCGGGAGAGTAATACCCTGTGCACGTTAAAGAACACGCTGGATGGCCTTGACGGGAGGCTACCATCTGTCTCCCAACAGCTGTTCTAGTGGGTCCCCTCCCCCAACCTTCTCTGAGCCTTCGAGGTCCCTCTGATTTGGCCATTTAGCCCATGGTATGCAAAAAAGGGCCGCTCAGAGGTAAAACAACCAAACCCGTTCACCCCAACTTTCAGCCCAACTCAACAACCCTTGCGCACGATGTGCCTTCCAAGGCCATCGATTTCCTTTTTCTTGGAGGTGAAGATTTCCACACTACGATGGTGAATCAATCCTGCGAACATCGAATTAACAGCCTGGAACCCTACTAACTGTACCAATCTCCTCTTCCCAACCTAATGAGGTAATAAAAGTTGCATTTTGGTGATAAAAACAACTTAATTCAAACAGCAACGATTTCCAGGTTGGGGAAGAACCAACCTTCTTCTCTTTTTCTCTTTCTTCGTCATTTTCTGGGTTGGGTTGTTTTACCTCTGAGCGGCACTTTTTTGCACACCATGGGCTAAATGGCCAGGTCACATGGACCCCGAAGGCTCAGAGAAGGTTGGGGGAGGGAACCCACTGGAACAGCTGTTGGGAGACAGATGGTAGCCTCCCGTCAAGGCCATCCAGCGTGTTCTTTAACGTTGGGTTGTTTTACCTCTGAGCGGCACTTTTTTGCACACCATGGGCTAAATGGCCAGGTCACATGGACCCCGAAGGCTCAGAGAAGGTTGGGGGAGGGGACCCACTGGAGCAGCTGTTGGGAGACAGATGGTAGCCTCCCGTCAAGGCCATCCAGCGTGTTCTTTAACGTTGGGTTGTTTTACCTCTGAGCGGCACTTTTTTGCACACCATGGGCTAAATGGCCAGGTCACATGGACCCCGAAGGCTCAGAGAAGGTTGGGGGAGGGGACACACTGGAGCAGCTGTTGGGAGACAGATGGTAGCCTCCCGTCAAGGCCATCCAGCGTGTTCTTTAACGTTGGGTTGTTTTACCTCTGAGCGGCACTTTTTTGCACACCATGCGCTAAATGGCCAGGTCACAAGGACCCCGAAGGCTCAGAGAAGGTTGGGGGAGGGGACCCACTGGAACAGCTGTTGGGAGACAGATGGTAGCCTCCCGTCAAGGCCATCCAGCGTGTTCTTTAACGTTGGGTTGTTTTACCTCTGAGCGGCACTTTTTTGCACACCATGGGCTAAATGGCCAGGTCACATGGACGCCGAAGGCTCAGAGAAGGTTGGGGGAGGGGACCCACTGGAGCAGCTGTTGGGAGACAGATGGTAGCCTCCCGTCAAGGCCATCCAGCGTGTTCTTTAACGTGCTCAGGGTATGGCTCTCCCGCACACGGCGTCACGGCTTAACGTCCCATCCGACGGACGGCGGCCTTTCCAAGCCCATCGGTGTCCCCTACTGACCGTGGGCAGGGAGGGGAATTTTGCGGAGATAAATCTCAACGCTGACCCAGCTGGGACTCGAACCTGGGAACTACAGATTACGAGCCTGGCGCCCTACCGACTGATCCACCCCCGCTCCGTCATTTTCTGGATTTGAACACTCTGACGTCATCACGAAGCTGTCGCCTTTTAAGTGACCAGGGGGGGTATGTCGTGACGTATCCATCAGACGAAATCCAAAACGAGACCCGAGCCAATGCATAATTTAAATAAACGCTTTGAATCTTATCGGCGTGTACTCTCCCTAAAATTCGAACGGTTTGAGTTGCATATCCTTCATTAACAATGCATAGAGAGCCGAAGCTGAATCAGATATAGCCGACTTACGTTGCAACAGATTTTGCATACCGACACACAAACACTCGTCGAACTGCTTCAGAAGATTATCGGTCGCAAATAATAGAATGCAAATAATTGATGGCGAGGCTCCGAGCAGGAAAATTAATCTCGAAAGCAGTCCTGGAATTGTAAGTCAGCTTTTGGAGTAGGACTCGGAAGTAATAGTGAACTTAGAGAGAGAGAATGGGGAGAGACGAATGATGTTGGGGGGGGGGGGGCGCAGAGAGTGGATGAGATTGCTGTTGACGTCACTAGTGAATTGGATTAAGTAAGAGCTTTGGGGTTGAAGTCCTTTGAGGAATAAGAGGAATAAGGACAAAAACTAAAAGTGTTCTGTCAATATGTTTCGAAACCAATTAACTTCAGAAGGAATTATTGAGATTTTATTATTTTTAGAGAAACGGATAGTTAACAAGATGCTTGAAATGAAGCTTAAACGAAAAGACCACTGTCATGTCCCTCGAATTTTATATAGATAGATAATTTATTCTCAGAATATGCAGTACATTTACATGTTTTTACCTTAGAACTGAAGTTATAATGAAATATATATAATGTTGTATATCTCAGATACACAATTTTAAAGTATTACATTTTCTAATATATATTCTTCTTTATACATAGTTTGTCCAATAAAAATCATATATTTATTCATACCATATATATGGAAAATTTTAATATTATGTTTCATTAGTGTTTTATAATTTTACCTACATTTTTCAGCACAAGTCTGAGAAAAAATGCTGAGTCTTCCACGAGAGCAGAAACTCGCTCGTGGAAGAAATTTAACAGTTTTGTTGTAATAAAATGAAAAGGCAACATGCTTCAGTTTCACATTTCCTCACACTTCGCTAGCTTGATCAAAAAATCTAAGTAAATATTTAACCAATTTATAAGTTTGAAAATTATCATTTTCATCATCATCATCATCCTCAAGCAGCCATGGGCTACGGAGGTCCAACCAGACCGTGCAAATTAGTTCTCCAAGCAAGTCTATCCTGAGCTATATGAAATAAAAAAAAATAAAAAAACTTTACTGTGTAGAAAACATAAAAAAATATAAAAATCCATATTGAACTGTGCGTTAGTAAGTGGTTCAGTTGAGCACCTTAAGGGCAACTCAGCATGAAATAAAATTATTTTATTTCTAAAACATAGTCTCAATATTTACCACATTCAAAATCCATTTTCTTAATTCCGTATAGAAAAAGTTGGAGTATCATTTCTTATTCCTTTGATGTACTCTGGTTAGCAGTTAAAAAAACTTTGGCGCCAAATAAACATAATGTTTTTCAACAATAGTTTTGTTCGCTTTTAAATCAAGTAAGAAAAGGTTTTTTTGACAGTCGAGTATTCTTTTCAAATGTCCGTAAAGTTTGAACATTAAAATTCATCCTTATGTATTTCAGTACTTGAAATACATATAATTTCCTTATTTGTAAAATACCTAATTCATTGTATACATTTGCAACGCTTTCAAATTTTCTTAGTTTCATCATGCATCTAATTATGTGATTCTGCACATAGCGTAACGGTTTGATTGTTGTCAAATAGACTCCACCCCACGATAGTAAACCATAGAGCAAATGATATTTAATCCAAGAAAGGTAAATAATTTTCAATAAAGGTAAATTTACGAATTTCCGGATATAATAAATTTTAGGTATAATGCAGTTAATCTGTTTAACAACATCAGATATTTGTATTTTCCAGGACATCTTTCTGTCAACAAAAGTACCCAAATATTTATAGCATTCAACCCCCTCAATTTTGTCACAATTGCAATTTTTTCCAACACAAACTTCAGGGTAGAAAATGATCCTGTCACGAAAAAAATCAATCTCATTTTCTCTTGGTCTAATAAAAATATATTTTTATTTATTTATAAGCCGTCCCGTGGCAGAGTGGTTAGCGCGCTTGGCTACTGGTCTAAGGGACCTGGGTTCGAGCCCCGGGTAAGGCATGGATGTATGTGTCGTTTTTCTGCTGAGGTCCTGTCATCCTCTCAGACCTTCTACTATGGCATATAAACTGACAGGCTCCTGTCAGACCTCTGTGGCAAGCAGCTGCTTGAGGGGGTATTTATTTACTTTTTATTTATTTATTGTATATTTTTGTTGTATTATATTGTAGTATATATTTTTATGTGTTCTTCGAAATGTTTGTGCTGGGATGACTCACTGTTGTTGTTTTCGGGTCTGAAGCTTGCTGCTTGTGAAAGAATCAATGCCAGAAGTTGTTTGTGCCGTATATGACTAACTAGCCTGCGGCGTGAAGTCCGCGCATGAGGCTAGGGGAAGGAATTGGAAGTATCAGTCTGTGCGTTAGCTGTCAAGCGAAGAGGTCGCGTTGACACGCGTCAAAAGGACGCCGCCTTTCTCAAATTAACCCTTGAAGTCAGAGTGCGATTCCAAGAGGGAATCCAGATTCTTGGAGAATCTTGTCGCTTATTCTTGTGGTTCAGGAGGAGCCACAGTGTAGGCAAAGGAAAAATCCTTTCGCCGAGGTTTTGAGGTCTGTAAAGTGAGAAATTGCAGAGTGTGCAATTCTCCACCTCATTTTAGTAATATTTTCAGTAGCAAAGGCTCGCGGAGTTGAGCGGTGAATTTGATAGTAGTTTTGTGGATTCAGAAAGAACCACAGTGTGAAGCAGCAAAGGCCCACGGAGTGGAGTTCATTCCCAGCACGTAGCTGTACATATTATAAATAAATTCTGTCGTCCCTATATAACTCTCGTGCAGTAATTGATGGGCAGTTCGTATTCTTCATTCAACACCAGTTTCTTCAAAAGCATACAGTGGCACGGGCGTAAAAACCCGCGAATCTGTGAATTCACCGAAGTGAATTAAGTAGCAATTTCATCATCCCTCTCTCCTGTGTGGACTGGGTCATCACATCTGGCGCAGTAGGAAAGGATCCGAACCCACGGGTCACTACAACCACATATTAAATTACAGGGGGAAAAATGAATCGAGTGCGGAAAAATTATTAATAATTTCACTAAGATACCTATATCTGTGAAAATTTTGCAATTTTTAAACATTATGTTAAGTAAAAATTCGCATGTTTGTGTTAAAAGCGAAATTTTTCGGAACTGCTGTTTTATATTGTTTATTGTTTTAATACCTTACAGTGGAAGATGTCCCCCCCCCCCCCCACACACCTGTCCTTCACTAGAAATGAAAAGGGTGGGGGTGGCTCAGTCGGTAGCGCGCCAGGCTCGTAATCTGCAGTTCCCAGGTTCTAGTCCCAGCTGGGTCAGCGTTGAGATTTATCTCCGCAAAACTCCCCGCCCTGCCAGCGGTCAGTAGGGAACACCGATGGGCTTGGAATAGCCGCCGTCATTTGGATGGGATGTTAAGCCGTGACCCCGTGTGCGGGAGAGACATACTCTGTGCACGTTAAAGAACACGCTGGATGGCCTTAGCGGGAGGTTACCATCTGCCTCCCAACAGCTGTTCCAGTGGGTTCCCTCCCCCAACTTTCTACGAGCCTTCGGGGTTCATGTGACCTGGCCATTTAGCCCATGGTGTGCAAAAAAGTGCCGCTCGGAGCTAAAACAACTCAACCGAACTAGAAATGGTCCATAAATGAAAACAGTTTCCTTGCTTCGTTTCCAAAAGCATTTCCAAAGAGGCTTTAGGATCTTCCTGAAAGTTGGCATGTTTACCTTAAACTTTACAGTGATGACGTCAACTAACGAATCTTCAACACCCACCCCCCTCCGACACACACACACACATTCCATCAACATGATGACAATGATAAATGCGAATGTAAGCGTCTTGACTCTGGAAGTAAGTTCTAAGTTTTTAAAAACATTATAATGAAGACTGATGAAGACAACGGAATTGTTCGTGTAAAAAATAATAATGATAAGAGTGATAAATTCGATGGCTTCATATGGAATTACTGCAGTTCACATTTTTCTTCTTTTCCGTTTTTTCATGATTCTTTTTAATAACTTCCCTACTTTTAATCCTTAAAAGCTTAAGAGTTCTTCTTGGCTACGCAAATGAGCTTTCTGGTTAATAACGAATTTCATATGCTCATAAATAAGTGAAAAAAAAAAGATTAAGGTAGTTAAAAGACTTTTATTATCAAGTCTTACTCTCAAGCTAACTTAATACACTAAGCGTAAAGTGGGGAATAATTTCTTTTCCCCTAGTATTGTGATTATTATTCAGTTAGCCGCGATAGAGACAGACAGTTCTCCCGATGTTCTGAACTTTTAAGTATTCAATTTCAAAGGATAAAGTTATCAGGAGAATTTTCATAATTCAATCGTGGTTGCACGGAGGATGCCATTGAGAATGAATACGAAATAGGTTCAGAAGCACGTTGCACGAACCGAATCAGGCGAACAGAAAAGAATTTCGTTATGGTAATAGGATCAGCCGAGAAGGAATTTTTTTTCTTCTTCAAATGAGGTCTATGTTTCTTGTACAGCCGCTCAAAAAAGTATCCGAACACTATGATTAATTACAGAATTCAGAAAAAATATCTGCCAACGAGTGATTTTAGTGAACTTAGTGATCTGGCAACCTTCGTGTCACGTGACACGAAAGTTGCCAGATCACTAAGTTCACTAAAATCACTCGTTGGCAGATATTTTTTCTGAATTCTGTAATTAATCATAGTGTTCGGATACTTTTTTGAGCGACTGTACAAGACAAAGTATGAGCATAGCTGGGATCGTGTGGGCTCACTCACGGAAATATTGAGCGTGTGCAGTTACCGTTCACAGCAAACTGGAGCGTGTGCAGTAACTGCACACGCTCCAGTTTGCTGTGAACGGTAACTGGAGCGTGTACAATTGCTGTACACGCTGCAGATATTTTTTCCTGAATTCTGTAATCACGTGACACGAAGGTTGCCAGATCACTAATTTCTAAAAAAATCGTTGCCAGATATTTTTTCTGAATTCTGCAATCAACCATAGTGTTCGGATACTTTTTGAATTCACGCATAGGAATTCCGTATTTAGCAATAATCCACATTATACTAGTTGCCTTTGTTAATATTTTTTTTTTCGTTTTTAAAGATGAATTAAAAATTTCTGTTGTTTGATTAGGTATTGATGAAATATTAAGATCCGAGCTATCATGAATATTTCAGACGATCAAACGATCTATTTATGTTGGGAATTTTAGTAGAGAAGTTCGGTTGCTTTACCTCTGAGCGGCACTTTTTGCACACCATGGGCTAAATGGCCAGGTCACAAGGACCCCGAAGGCTCAGAGAAGGTTTGGGGAGGGGACCCACTGGAACAGCTGTTGGGAGACAGATGGTAGCCTCCCGTCAAGGCCATCCAGCGTGTTCTTTGACGTGCACAGGGTATGGCTCTCCCGCACACGGGGCCACGACTTAACGTCCCATCCGACGGACGGCGGTCTTTCCAAGCCCATTGGTGTCCCCTACTGACCGTGGGCAGGGCGGGGAGTTTTGCGGAGATAAATCTCAACGCTGACCCAGTTGGGACTCGAACCTGGGACCTGCAGATTACCAGCCTGGCGCGACTACCGACTGAGCCACCCCCGCCCCAGTGGAGGAGTTCTTAGTGGTCAAAAAATAGTTACATTAACAGAAATGATTTCTCCCCCACTCCGGTTAATACCCAAGGCTGCGGTGATAATTTAAACCGATTTTCCTTTAAATGCTCATTCTAAAGGTTTAAAATTTTGCTGTTAGAATTTCATAGTCAACTGTCCTCACCCCCAGCGGAATGGAAACGTAACTGCTCACTTTTAAGATAAATAAAAGTTTTTATCTGTATTTGATAGATATTAATTATTACGAAATGTATTTTTTGAATCATCCATTAATTCAGATTTTCTTCTTTAGGGTGACATTAAAGCCATGAAATAACAAATGCGGTTTTTTTAAAAATTAGCATTCGATTTTATTAAAAATGAGCTTTGAATCAGGATGAATAGGTAGGAGCATTGTTCGTTGACTTACAAAAAGCATTTGACATAATAGACCATAACATTTTATCAGATAAATTTCAGAATTTTGAGGTTAGAGTCATCCCACCACTCTGGTTCCGAAACTACTTAACAAATAGGATCTCTATAACAGAAATAGCCAAACCCTTTAGTTGTAAACGTCCTATCTAACACGGTGTACCTCAAGGATCAATTTTAGGGCCTTTACTTTTTTTGGTATACATTAATGACCTGGTGGACACTAATATAAAAAGTCACTTATTTATGTATGCAAGATGCGGATTCATTATTGAATATAATATAATATGAATAATGCGCTTCATTATTCTAATTTATAATTTAGTAATCGCCGCTTCTTATAAAAAGCGGTGAAAGTTTTACAAGAAGATTATAATACTATTATACTTTGGCTTAATTATAGAAAAATTTATTTTAACATTAAAAAAAACCAAATAGATGCTTTTTCACTCTCCAAGAACTCATATCAATAACCGTATACGTAAGTAGTTATGTCGCACCATGGGACCCCCCACGCACTGTGCTTCCCGCCTATGACGTCACCTGCCACGCCCATATGCGCCGCCCACTACAACCCCCTTATTAATATTCATAACCAACCATGCCTCCTTATTAATATTCATAATTAATAATTAATTAATAATTAAATAATATTTCATAATTAATCCCCTTTATTAAAAATTTCTCCCTTTATATGAAAAATTCCCCCGTTTATTAAAAAAAACTGTGGCGCCATCTAGTGTATATTATGAGTACTATATTTAGAAAAGCCCTCTATTTTAACTGAAATTATTCCCAATTTTTACTCCCCTCTCATTAAAAAACCCCCTTATCAAAAGTTCCATCCCTTTTTATTAAAAACCCTACCTGTATTTTTAAGGCCCCCCCCCTTTAAAGACCCTCTGGTTGACCCACCTGTATTTTTAAGCCCCCATAAATTTCCTAACACCTGAAAAAGTCTTCGTTTTTTGGTGGCGCCATCTAGTGTATACTTTAGTAAGATTTTGATCGAAATGTTTCCAATTATTTGACTCCCCCTTATCAAAAGTTCCGCCCCCTTTATTAAAAACCCTATCAAAACTGCCCCTTTGTTGACATGTATTTTTTGATCCCCCTTATCAAAAGTTCCACCTCCTCTATTAAACTCCCCCCTCACCGATCACAAACTCCCGAATAAGTCCCTTGATTTCTACTCTCATCTGAAATTTGCCAAATACAACTAAACTTTCGGTGGCATCCTCTCAGGATGGCTGATGCAATCCTCAAAAATAATTACAAGGTCCCATATTTTGCGAATTCGACCTTCACTAGAATAAGGACTATCCCGCAGTAACTGTTTTAAAAGACTCCCACAGAAAATGAAATGAAAAAATGCTGTTGGGTAAAAAAATTAATAAAAGGAAAAAAAAATCTTTGTTTTAAAAGACAAATTATTCGTAATTATGAAAAATATTGAGGGGTAATATGGTCTGGCGACCTGTATGGGTGACATAAAGACCTTCTTTAGAACACGCAACAAACGTTCGGTACATCTCGTTTTATTGAAGGATGAATCTTGGATCACGTCACCCCCTGCGCTGTCGATACCCCTTTGCTCCCGTATCAGACGCGATGTCTTACAACACGAAAACCCACTCGCAGCCTTGACCACTGTTTTAGGACCCATCTCGAAATTTTTCCAAGTCCAGAGACGGTTGACAGCCCTTCTGACTAAACCACATTGTCATCCCCCCCAATTCTATCCCCCCTTTGTCTCAGGCCATCACACGAGATACGGTATGGAAACAATGTTTTGGAAATATCCTCATATCGAAACATCGCATCTACCCTTTATGATAGGTCAGCTATTTGTTTCAATGTACCCCGTCGGAAGAAGACGAGCCATTTTGAAATGACGCGCCCCTAAACCTCCAAGTGTTGCGCCTCTCTTATTAAAATTAGTTTCCATCGGGTTGAAGGATGTCGCCGTCAGATATTTGTGTTCACACATATTCTGCACTTTCCGCGTCAGGATATTCTTCTTTTGCAACGATAAAGTGGTTTTACGTTAAATTCTTATCTCTGCCATGTCTCAATTAATTACTCTCCGTAAGTATATCCGTTACGCGACATGTTTTAAAACTAATGTCTAATCATACTGTTTAACAAATCATAAAATGTAATTATTCTATATCCTGCAGATAAGCTTTAAGCTTTGCGGGTCACCTGTAACGATAAAATTTATTTGTACAGTCGCTCAAAAAAGTGTCCGAACACTGTGGTTGATTGCAGAATTCAGAAAAAAATATCTGGCATTGATTTCTTTAGAAATTAGTGATCTGGCAACCTTCGTGTCACGTAATTACAGAATTCAGGAAAAATATCTGGAGCGTGTACAGTTGCTGTACACGCTCCAGTTACCGTTCACAGCACACGCTCCAGTTTGCTGTGAACGGTAACTGCACACGCTCAATATTTCCGAGAGTGAGCCCACACGATCTAGTATCAAAATATTATGACCATTTACAGTCGCTCAAAAAAGTATCCGAACACTACGGTTGCTTACAGAATTCAGAAAAAATATCTGCAGCGTGTACAGCAACTGTACACGCTCCAGTTACCGTACCTTCGTGTCACGTGACACGAAGGTTGCCAGATCACTAATTTCTGAAAAAAAAAACGTTGCCAGATATTTTTTCTGAATTCTGTAATCAACGCAGTGTTCGGATACTTTTTTGAGCGACTGTACCATAATCAAAGAATAATAAACAAAAAGTTGCTCTTTCGGTTCTGCTCTCAAATCTAAAGCTTTACAAATTATTATGTTAAAATATTCAAAATATTTCTGTCATATCGAAACATTTTAACTTCCGTTTTGTATTTGCATGGCCGCTATAAATAATTAAATAAATATTCATTCCAAACTAAGAAAAATTTTCGAAATATTTAAATGGCAAGGGTAATATTACTCTCGATTCTGTTTGTAAATATTTATTTCAGGCCCTTTTTTTAATGTGCTTATGAGTTTTATAAATAATGGGATTAATTACAAGAATAAAAAACTCTAATATTTTAATTCCTTTACTAGCTTGGTAAATTAGATTTGATATCATAAGGTGTTTAATTTTTTCAGGATCGATTTCTGAAGAAAAAATTAGCCTTATGATTCTGCAACTTAGCGTTAATTTCCTTACTTTTTTTTTCTAACTGCTAGTCCTATAATGAATCTCTTAAAAGAAGTAAGAAACGTTACTTTTTGTGTTAATATATCTCTATGAGAACTTAAAAAGATACTAGCAACAAAATGGGGGAACGTTTTAAATGCATTAAAAAACTGCTACTTCACTGCAGAAGCAGCATTGAAAAAGGGGATGCCGTCTGGGTTGGGTTGTTTTACCTCTGAGCGGCACTTTTTTGCACATCATGGGCTAAATGGCCAGGTCACATGGACCCCGAAGGCTCAGAGAAGGTTGGGGGAGGGGACCCACTGGAACAGCTGTTGGGAGAAAGATGGTATCCTCCCGTCAAGGCCATCCAACGTGTTTTTTAACGTTGGGTTGTTTTACCTCTGAGCGGCACTTTTTTGCACATCATGGGCTAAATGGCCAGGTCACATGGACCCCGAAGGCTCATAGAAGGTTGGGGGAGGGGACCCGCTGGAACAGCTGTTGGGAGACAGATGGTATCCTCCCTTCAAGGCCATCCAGCGTGTTTTTTAACGTTGGGTTGTTTTACCTCTGAGCGGCACTTTTTTGCACATCATGGGCTAAATGGCCAGGTCACATGGACCCCGAAGGCTCAGAGAAAGTTGGGGGAGGGGAGCCACTGGAACAGCTGTTGGGAGACAGATGGTAGCCTCCCGTCAAGGCCATCCAGCGTGTTCTTTAACGTGCACAGGGTATGTCTCTCCCGCACACGGGGTCACGGCTTAACGTCCCATCCGACGGACGGCGGCCTTTCCAAGCCCATCGGTGTTCCCTACTGACCGTGGGCAGGGCGGGGAATTTTGCGGAGATAAATCTCAACGCTGACCCAGCTGGGACTCGAACCTGGGAACTACAGATTACGAGCCTGGCCAGCTACCGACTGAGCCACCCCCACCCCGATGCCGTCTGGAAAAAAGAATTCTAAAGGAAATGAAACAAGAAACAATAAAGAAGTAAGGAGTAAAGGTAGACTTAGATAGAAATTGAACACTATCAAAACATGTAAGGTTGAATTTTTCTGAGGCGTTTTTACGATTACGGTTTTGTTGCCTCTCAAAAACAACATAAAGACAAAACTAATTCCATTTTTTCTATGTGAAGAACCCTTTTTTATTATTAATGTGCTACATCTTTTTCTTTTAAATTTCGTATGCCAGTTGCGACATTTTCATTTTTTACCCCACAGTTCATTGTGATAAAGATATTTTCCTGCCGTTCTTTCATTTATTGTGTTCTTCGGTTGAATTTTACACCTCTTTGCATAATAATTAAGAGGGATTCATGCAAGATTAAAATGGACTTCTCTCTTTGTACGTATCTATTTATACATTTTTCTGATTTTAGTTTTCAACTTGGGTCTCTCTCTCTCTCTGACAAAACAGTTGAATCGCTATTCGTTCGGATCTGACGGCATCGCGTGTTAATTTCTAAACCCACATTAGAATCTTCCTTTTCGCATTCTTTGTGTGGCGGTACTTAGTTCAGTGGTGTTCATTTTTCTGGCTGGTAATTGATCGGTTATATATGAAAGAGTGAAACATTTTAAAAAAAGGAAAATCTATTTGTCTTTTGTAAACCTAATACTTTTGCGGGGGGGAAAGAAAGGGGGAAGAAAATGAAAGAGGAACATGATGCGTAAGAGAAAATGAAGAGTGGAAGAGAACGTAGAGAAGGGAGGATGAGTAAAAGAGAAGAAAAGGCAAGAGAGGAACAATTAGATCTAGTAAAGGGGGTTGGCTGGTTGGTTGTTTTACATCTGAGCTGCACTTTTTGCACACCATGGGCTAAATGACCAGGTCACATGGACCCCGAAGGCTCAGAGAAGTTTCGGGGAGGGGACCCACTGGAATAGCTGTTGGGAGACAGATGGTAGCTTCCCGTCAAGGCCATCAAGCGTGTTCTTTAACGTGCACAGGGTTGGGTTGGGTTGTTTTATCTCTGAGCGGCACTTTTTTGCACACCATGGGCTAAATGACCAGGTCACATGGACCCCGAAGGCTCAGAGAAGGGGGGGGGACCCACTGGAATAGCTTGTTATTCCAGTGGGATTATTAGAAGGTTGGGGGAGGGGACCCACTGGAATAGCTGTTGGGAGACAGATGGTAGCCTCCCGTCAAGGCCATCCAGCGTGTTCTTTAACGTGCACAGGGTATGACTCTCCTGATCACGAGACCATGGCTTAACGTCCCATCCGACGGACGGCGACCTTTCCAAGCCCATCGGTGTCCTCTATTGACCTTGGGCAGGGCGGGGAAAGTAAAGGGGGAGTAAAGAGCAAAAAGAAGAGGATGGAAAGGAAAAGAGAAAGAGAATGGATGATGATGACAGCGGGTGAGAAGATAAGAGAAAACAAGAGAATAGGAGGGAGAAATAAAAGAAGATGAGGATGAGGAGCGGAGAAAGTGTGAAAAATAAGAGTAAGATAATGGGGGAAAAGAAGGATGAGGAGAATAAGGAATACACTGACGGAAATTGAAAAAAGAACGACCAGAAGGAATTCCTTTAGGGATGTCATATTATAATATGTTATTAGTTAAGGGCAGCAAAAACCGTGATCCAAGATTGAAAGTCGTTAGATGAAATAATGACGTCACTGAGGATGGAAACATGCAAATGCACGCAGCGTGTATTTAAGGACTAGGGCGTGAAGAAATAAGTTATTCGTCTTGTGTCATGTTGTTCAGTGCTCTTTGAAGAAGCTACCATGCCTGGACGATGCAAGAGTGCAACATTTGTTCAGTTAGCGGAGTTTGATAAGATAACCCCCGTATAGTGGGTCTTCGGGAAGCAGGTTGGTCTTTTTGTCAAATTGCATACCATATTGGGGGCCGGGGGTGGCTCAGTCGGTAGCGCGCCAGGCTCGTAATCTGTAGTTCCCAGGTTCGAGTCCCAGCTGGGTCAGCGTTGAGATTTATCTCCGCAAAATTCCCTGCCCACGGTCAGTAGGGGACACCGATGGGCTTGGAAAGGCCGCCGTCCGTCGGATGGGACGTTAAGCCGTGACCCCGTGTGCGGGAGAGCCATACCCTGTGCACGTTAAAGAACACGCTGGATGGCCTTGACGGGAGGCTACCATCTGTCTCCCAACAGCTGTTCCAGTGGGTCCCCTCCCCCAACCTTCTCTGAGCCTTCGGGGTCCATGTGACCTGGCCATTTAGCCCATGGTGTGCAAAAAAGTGCCGCTCAGAGGTAAAACAACCCATACCATATTGGACAAGAGGTATCGGCAGTAGTACGATGGTGGCGTCGATGGTCAGAAGAGCATTCGCACACTCGCAGACGTGATTCTGGGCAACACAGAGTTACGGACGCACAAGAGGATCGGCGTATCAGGAGGGCAGCAGTGGCAGAGTGGACATCTACGGCATCACAATTCGTTTTCTGTCGTACTAAGGGTGTCTACAAGAACGATATGCAATTGTCTTTTGGAAGCAGGACTACGGGCACCCATGCCGCTGCCACAGTTACCATTGTCGAGCACACTTGCATGGTATCAAGAACGAGTTCATTGGAGGGAAGAATGGCAGTCTATGGTCTTCATTGATGCAAGCTGATTCTGCTTAGGAGCATCTGATGATCGTTTACACATTCGAAGATGACAAGGTGAGCGGCTTCTTCCATCGTGCATCCGCCAGCGACACATAGGGACCCTGCTGGGTATCATGGTGTGGCGAGTGATTAGCTATCACTCTCGTATGTGTCTGGTGTTTGTACAGAGTACAGTGAATAGCAATATATACGTCAGCGACATCGTACAGCCGGTTGTCCTGCCATATTTGAATGTAATCCCAAATGCGATGTTCTAGCAGGATAACCCCCACCCACACTCCTCAGGCAACTCAACATGCTCTTCAGGCAGTGCACCAACTCCCTTGGCCAGCATGCTTTCCGGACTTGTCTCCAATCGAGCATGTCTGATACTGGATTGGACAACGACTCTTCCGCAGACTGCGCCAGGAAACGACCATTGCTGAATTACGCATCCAAGTTGAAAGCGCATGGAATGGTATCGCCCAGCGTGATATCCAGCATTTGTACAACCAATTGCATGCCAGATTGGAAGCTTGTATTGCTGCTTGAGGAGGTTTAACATCTTATCAAAATGTGCCTTCTGTAGAATGTAATACTCGTTAAAAGGTACAATAAACATTTGAAACACTCCACACGTGTGATCACTGTCCTTTCTCAACAAGTTGTTTCTACTAAATAAATCTCGTAGCTTACGCTCCAATTGTTAATGGTGCGAAAGAGAAAAGTAAGGGAATCAATTAAAAGAGGAGTAAAATGGGGGGAAATATGGAGAAGAAAAAGGAAAGAAGATGGCAGATGGAAAATGAAAAGAACGACTAAAAAGATGAGGAGAGGTTATAAGAGGAAGATTATTGATTTAGCCATGAATAACACCGCCGCCAAACAAGAGGAAGAAGATGATAAGGAAAGAGGAGAAGAAAGTGGGAAAATAGGATTAGCATAATGGGAAAAGATGGAGTAAGACGATAGCGAGCAGAAATCGAGAAGAAAGTGAAAGAGAAAAGAAGAGAATTAAAAAAAGAGAGCTAAGTGGAAAAAAGATGAAGATGGAGAAGGAAAGATTCTTCATTCCAAAATTTCATTCCAAATGAGGAGAAGGTAGAAGAGAAGAAAATGAGAGAAGACAAGGAAGAATGGAAAGAAGGTCAGGAAGAAAGGGATAATGTGGGAAAAGTGGAATAAGAAACGGTAAAAAAGAAGGAAGAGAAGGATAAGGGACAGAAATGGAGAAGATGGCGGAAAGGGAAATGCGAAAGGATAAAGAAAAATGGGGAGTAAGGATAGAAAAAGAAGATGGATAGGAAAGAGGATGGGAGTGAGAAGATGATGAAGAAAGGTTAGAAGATGGAGTAGACTAGGTGGAGGAGGTAGAAACGGGGGAAAAGACGTCAAGAGGAGGTGGAAGAAGAAAAAGCGTGAGAAGAGGAGGAGGTGGAAGAAGAAAAAGCGTGAAAAGATGGGGAGGTAGAAGAGGTGAAAATAAAAGAGGAGTATAAAATGAGAAGGAAAACGGATGAGAGGGGAGAGAAAGTGGAAGAAGAGGAATAAGGGAAATGGCCAAACCACCAAACATTTGCCCGTTTGTACCGGCAACTGTGAGAAATTGAAACATTCCATGCAAACATGCACTACACAGGTCGGGAGAGAACCATGCGCACTCCTGACTTGGAAGAAGAGATCCTACGGCGGATTGAGGACAATCCAAGCACAAGCACGTGAGCTGTTGCACGTAGCCTTGGTGTGAACCACGTCCTCGTGTGGAAAGTGTTCCACGAGCAGCTCATGTGCTCTTCTCAGATGAGACCTCTTTCACACGTGAGGATGTGTTTAATGTGCACAATTCTCACATTTGGGCGCACGAAAATCCACATGCCACAATGGCGCACTGTCATCAACAACGGTTTGCCGTCAATGTTTGGGTGGGTATCGTCCATGACATTTTTAATTGGGCATAACCTTGCTGCTCCGCGAATCAACGATTCATCGGGTATTTCTTGAAGAAGCGTTGCCGGGACTGCTGGAAGATGTTCCCGTGGCTATTCGCAGACGAATGCGATTTCTACACGACCGGGCGTCAGCACACTTCAGCAAAGTTGTGCAAGATTATTTGAATGCCACTTTTTGGGGCCAATGGATAGGCCGAGGTGGACTCGTCAGCTGGCCACCAAGATCGCCGGATTTAACATGCATCGTTGTTGTTGTTTTACCTCTGAGCGGCACTTTTTTGCAAACCATGGGCTAAATGGCCAGGTCACATGGACCCCGATGGCTCAGAGAAGGTTGGGGGAGGGGACCCACTGGAACAGCTGTTGGGCGACAGATGATAGCCTCCCGTCAAGGCCATCCAGTGTGTTCTTTAACGTGCACAGGGTATGTCTCTCCCGCACACGGGGTCACGGCTTAACGTCCCATCCGACGGACGGCGGCCTTTCCAAGCCCATCGGTGTCCCCTACTGACCGTGGGCAGGGCGGGGAATTTTGAGGAGATAAATCTCAACGCTGACCCAGCTGGGACTCGAACCTGGGAACTACAGATTACTAGCCTGGCGCGCTACCGACTGAGCCACCCCCGCCCCACTAACATGCATCGATTTCTTCCTTTGGGGGACACATGAAGAACCTTCGTGTACGAGACTCCAATTGACTCAAATGAAGACCTCGTCGCAAGAATCTCTCTCGTCGAAGCAATTATTCGTGCAATTCCGGGAATCTTTCAACATGTACAGTCGCTCGAAAAAGTATCCGAACACTACGGTTGATTACAGAATTCATAAAAAATATCTGGCAACGATTTTTTTAGAAATTAGTGATCTGGCAACCTTCGTGTCACGTGACACGAAGGTTGCCAGACAATCAAGGTTGTACGACAATCAATGCTTCGACGCTCTCATGCACACAATGTTGTTGCCGGTCGCAACACCTTTAAATAAACATGTTCTTCAACTTGTTCCCATTCATTTATGTACAGTCGCTCAAAAAGGTATCCGAACACTACGGTTGATTACAGAATTCAGAAATTCGTCTTCGTGTCACGTGACACGAAGGTTGACAGATCACTAATTTATAAAAAAAAATCGTTGCCGGATATTTTTCCTGAATTCTGTAATCAACGTCTCTCTCGTAGTGTTCGGATACTTTTTTGAGCGACTGTACCAGCTCCACCGATATTTCTGTCAGCGCCCTCTATCACAGAAGGGTAACGTCAGCGGACATACATTCACAAACGAAAAAGGTTTGTCTTGGTGTTCCCTATCTCCCATTGAAATTTGTACAGAGAGTTTTGAAACACCCTGTATACACAATTCTTTTCTTCTAATTTATTTTCGTTGTAATTTTCTTTCCTTTTTATCCTCCTCTATTTTTCTTCTCTTATTGTTCTCTTCTCCTCTCTACTCCAGAGCCTTTTGTTGTCGTATCAATGACATTGCCGTCGTTTCTTTGGCGAAACCGTTTTCACCTACAGGAGCATTTGGAACATTTCCAAATGCCTAATTTCCGTTTCCATCCAGTCCCTGCAGCAACGTCATCATCATCTTCGAGGTGGAGGCCGGTCGACATCACGGAGGACAACTGACCCGAGCGATACGAGCAGGAATGGAAGATAAACAAGAGCTGTTGTTCACTACGTTGCTTGTAAGGGACAACTGCTTTTGGGAAAACGACGAGAATAAAGTGATATACTATTTTGATTCTGATTTTTTGGGAATTTTAAAAACGCCATTTTCCCCAACAATGAGATGTTGTTTTTTTTCTCGATTTCGCAAACAGTGTGTGCTGCGTGGTCATGTTTCGCAAAAATATACACCAATGTTGCAATTATTGCGAACCCCATGAGTTGTTTTCATTCTGAAAGAATTTAGTTTAATACCTATAAAGATAAGCAATTAATTAAGTTAGAATTCCCGTTTATCCGAGTTCGGTTGGGTTGTTTTACCTCTGAACGGCACTTTTTTGTACACCATGGGCTAAATGGACAGGTCACATGAACCCCGAAGGCTTAGAGAAGGTTGGGGGAGGGGACCCACTGGAACAGCTGTTGGGAGACAGATGGTAGCCTCCCGTCAAGGCCATCCAGCGTGTTCTTTAACGTTGGGTTGTTTTACCTCTGAGCGGCACTTTTTTGCACACCATGGGCTAAATGGCTAGGTCACATGGACTCCGAAGGCTCAGAGAAGGTTGGGGGAGGGGACGCACTGGAACAGCTGTTAGACAGATGGTAGCCTCCCGTCAAGGCCATCCAGCGTGTTCTTTAACGTTGGGTTGTTTTACCTCTGAGCGGCACTTTTTTGCACACCATGGGCTAAATGGCCAGGTCACATGGATTCCGAAGGCTCAGAGAAGGTTGGGAGAGGGGACCCACTGGAACAGCTGTTGGGAGACAGATGGTAGCCTCCCGTCAAGGCCATCCAGCGTGTTCTTTAACGTTGGGTTGTTTTACCTCTGAGCGGCACTTTTTTGCACACCATGGGCTAAATGGCTAGGTCACATGGACTCCGAAGGCTCAGAGAAGGTTGGGGGAGGGGACGCACTGGAACAGCTGTTGGGAGACAGATGGTAGCCTCCCGTCAAGGCCATCCAGCGTGTTCTTTAACGTGCACAGGGTATGGCTCTCCCGCACACGGTGCCACGGCTTAACGTCCCACAAGACGGACGGCGGCCTTTCCAAGCCCATCGGTGTCCCCTACTGACCGTGGGCAGGGCGGGGAATTTTGCGGAGATAAATCTCAACGCTGACCCAGCTGGGACTCGAACATGGGAATTACAGATTACGAGCCTAGCGCGCTACCGACTGAGCCATCGCCCCCCCCCCCCCCCCGTTTATCCGAAATCGGATAGGTTTTCTTCCTTTTGGTATTACAGTGCATAATTTCCTAACACAGCAAAACAACAATTCGATGATGACTGCTGATGCAACCAATGAAATTTTAAACATTTGATGTCGTGCACTGTCAAGGTGGTTGTGGTACCCTTGGTATGCTAAAAATGTACAGTCGCTCAAAAAAAAATATCCGAACATTATGGTTGATTACAGAATTCAGAAAAAATATCTGGCAACGATTTTTTTAGAAATTAGTGATCTGCCAACTTCGTGTCACGTGACATGAAGGTTGCCAGATTTTTTTGAGCGACTGTACGACAATGTTGAAGATGAAATCACGTGACACAGAAATTATATTACCGTTAGTACCTCGATGGGGTGGGAGTGGCTCACTCTATATAGCGCCATGCTCGTAATCTGCAGTTCCCAGGTTCGAGTCCCAGCTGGGTCAGCGTTGAGATTTATCTCCGCAAAATTCCCCGCCTTGCCCACGGTCAGAAGGGGACACCGATGGGCTTGGAAAGGCCGCCGCCCGTCGGATTTGACGTTACGCCGTGACCTCGTGTGTGGGAGAGCCATACCCTGTGCACGTTAAAGAACACGCTGGATGGCCTTGACGGGAGGCTACCATCTGTCTCCCAACAGCTGTTCCAGTGCGTCCCTTCCAATAACCTTCTCTGAGCCTTTGGGGTCCATGTGACCTGGCCATTTAGCCCATGGTGTGCAAAAAAGTGCCGCTCAGAGGTAAAACAACCCAACGTTAAAGAACACGCTGGATGGCCTTGACGGGAGGCTACCATCTGTCTCCCAACAGCTGTTCCAGTGGGTCCCCTTCCCCAACCTTCTCTGAGCCTTCGGGGTCCTTTTGACCTGGCCGTTTAGCCCATGGTGTGCAAAAAAGTGCCGTTCACAAGTAAAACAACCCAACGTTAAAGAACACTCTGGATGGCCTTGACGGGAGGCTACCATTTGTCTCCCAACAGCTGTTCCAGTGGGTCCCCTCCCCCAACTTTCTCTGAACCTTCGGGGTCCTTGTGACCTGGCCATTTAGCCCATGGTGTGCGAAAAAGTGACGCTCAGAGGTAAAACAACCCAACAACAAGCGACAGGCTCGTGATCTGAAGTTCCCAGGTTCGAGTCCCAGCTGGGCCAGCATTGAGATTTATCTCCTCAAAACTCCCCGCCCTTCCGGTGGAACGTTAAGCCGTGACCCCATTTCCGGGAGAGCTATAACCTCTGCATTTTAGAGAACACGCTGGATGGCCTTGAAAGGAGGATACCATCTCTCTCCCAAAAACGGTCCATTGGGGTCCCCAATCTTACCTAAACTCTTGGGGTGCTTGCGATTTTGCCATTTAGTCCTTTGTGTGCAAAAACAGTGCCGCTCAGAGCTAAAACTCTCTAAGACAAAGGGGCGGGGGGTGGCTCAGTCGGTAGTGCGCCAGGCTCGTAATCTGTAGTTCCCAGGTTCGAGTCCCAGCTGGGTCAGCGTTGAGATTTATCTCCGCAAAATTCCCCGCCCTGCCCACGGTCAGTAGTGGATACCGACGAGCTTGGAAAGGCCGCCGTCCGTCGGATGGGACGTTAAGCCGTGGCCCCGTGTGCGGGAGAGCCATACCCTGTGCACGTTAAAGAACACGCTGGATGGCCTTGACGGGAGGCTACCATCTGTCTCCCAACAGCTGTTCCAGTGGGTCCCCTCCCCCAACCTTCTCTGCGCCTTCGGGGTCCATGTGACCTGGCCATTTAGCCCAGTGTGTTGAAAAAAAGTGCCGCTCAGAGGTAAAACAACCCAACTCTCTAAGACAAAACACCTCATCTTTTTATGATAAATTTCCTCTCAAACCGGTGATGGAAAATAAGATTAACTATAATTCGTAAAAAATGGGAGAATGATTTGGAGCTAATGCCATAGTTGTATGAGATGCTCACACACTAAAGATACACGCGGTTTGTTTTGAACACTATAGTGAAAAAGTGAAGTGGAAAGAGGAGGGATTTTTTTTTTTCTTTATTTTGAAGGATGGAGGAAATATTTTTGCGAATTACATTACCATCGCACGAAGATGGGTGCATTGGTCGAAATGGATGATAAGCGATGGGAAAGAAAATTCGGGGGAATCTGCTAAGACGAAAAAGAAGGCTCTGCGCGACAGACTGCGGTGGATTTGAAAAATGGGAACTTCAGTTGAGGGGGGGAGGGGCCTAGGGGGAAGCTAATGCGATCGCTTCGATGCTAAAATATAGGGCATGGAACGCTCTCGGTTGTTTTTTTATTTTGCGTAGAAGGAATTATGGGAAAGTTTTTTGCGTTATAGTAAATGATTTTATCGCTTCATTTAAGGCAAATAAACATTTTAAGCGTTTTCGGAATGATAGATTAGAGATAAAAATGTTTTTGAAGGGATTGGCTGGTAAGGTTGGTGGTTCTACCTCTGAGCGGCACTTTTTTTGCACACAATGGGATAAATAGCCAGGTCACAAGGACCCCGAAGACTCAGAGAAGGTTGGGGGAGGGGACCCACTGGAACAGCTGTTGGGAGACAGATGGTAGCCTCCCATCAAGACCATCCAGTGTGTTCTTTAAGGTGCACGGGGTATGGATCTCTCGCACACGGAGCCACGGATTAACGTTCCATCCGATGGACGGCTGTCTTTCCAGGCCCATCGTTGTCCCCTACTGACCGTGGGCAGGGCGGGGAGTTTTGCGGAGATAAATCTCAACGCTGATCCAGGTGGGACTCGAATCTGGGAACTGCAGATTACGAGCCTGGCATGCTACCGACTGAGCCACCCTCGCCCCGGAATTCATACAAAAAGCTTAGAAATGTTGAATCAAGTTTAAATACTCTAGTAAATAATTGAGAGAAATGAATTAATTGATAAATAATCTTCTGATAGATCATCAATATCGATCTCCTGTAGATCTCTTTATTCCTTTATCATCCAATCACTGTTTCGTTTCAGGAGCGAATTCATGAGTCAGACGGGAATCTCAGTCGGTAGCGAACCAGGCTCGTAATCTACAGTTCCCAGGTTCGAGTCCCAGCTGGGTCAGTGTTGAGATTTATCTCTACAAAACTCCCTGCCCTGCCCACGGTCAGTAGGGGACACCGATGGGCTTGGAAAGGCCGCCGTCCGTCGGATGGGACGTTAAGCCGTGGTCCCATGTATGGGAGAGTCATACCCTGTGCACGTTAAAAAACACATTGGATGGCCTTGACGGGAGGCTACCATCTGTCTCCCAACAGCTGTTCCAGTGGGTCCCCTCCCCCAACCTTCTCTGAGTCTTCGGGGTCCTTGTGACCTGGCCATTTAGCCCATTGTGTGCAAAAAAGTGCCGCTGAGAGGTTGGGTTGGGTTGTTTTACCTTTGAGCGGCACTTTTTTTGCACTCAATGGTATAAATGGCCAGGTCACATGGACCCCGAAGGGTCGGAGAAGGTTGGGCGATGGGACCCACTGGAACAGTTGTTGGGAGACAGATGGTAGCCTCCCGTCAAGGCCATCCAGCGTGTTCTTTAACGTGCACAGGGTATGGCTCTCCCGCACACGGAGCCACGGCTTAACGTTCCATCCGACCGACGGCGGCCTTTCCAAGCCCATCGGTGTCCCCTACTGACCGTGGGCAGGGCGGGGAAATTTTGAGGAGATGAATCTCAACGCTGACCCAACTGGGACTCGAACCTGGGAACTACAGATTACGAGCCTGGCGCGCTACCGACTGAGCCCCCCCCCCCCCCCCCCCGCTCAGAGGTAAAACCACCGAACATGAGTCGGTGAATAAATTTTCCACACTCAACCGAACTGTGACTGAAGAGAAACAGGTAAAGGAACGCTCGTGCACATAGAACGAAGTTAAAACAGACCACACAGCCACTAGGAACGGTTCAAATGGAAAACTTAAGTATCGACAAAAATCCACTCGGAACAGCTGAACTAGAAAATGTTTATTAATATCGGTGAGCGAATCAAAGGCGGAAAATCTGAACATCAATTGGAATATTCATGCCCTGAGAGATGGTAACTCGGGCCTTTCCTCTTTCAGGGGGAAAATCCCTCGCCACGAAGAGATTACATAAGTTAGCAGGGAAACATTTCGCAGATTAGCTGTGTGTGTGCGTCATAGAGCCGAAAGCTCAGTGCTGATAAATCGTTGCACACAATGACAATTGGAAAGCTTTCGTTTGGCAACCAGATGAGGTTTACATGGGTCGAATAAATTTTGATAACCCGATGTGGGAAAGAAGAAGAAGGGCGGGTGAGCAGGAGGCTGAGGGGGAGGGGCCGAGGGGAGGGCGAAATGCACCTCTGGGAAGTTGGAATGTGAGATGGGGAACGATAAGATCTGTAATTATGCGAAAGAGAATCTGCCTGCGGTAGAATTGTACTGCAAAAGGTCGTTAAGTCTTATAGAGATGAAACAAAGGCTTTATCAGAACAATTTGCGTCTTGGATTTCTTTTTTTCACTTTTTTTGCTCTCTTAAGGTGAGATTATTGATCGAAAATAAAAATGATGTGCGGCTGAGAGGAAATTTGTTTAACCAATAATTCTTGATGGTGATTTTGCTACTAATGATGGGTATTTATTCGCATTAAAAGGCGTGTTATTGGTCGGCTTCAGCATCACTTTCGAATGCTATGGTATTATTTTTTTATCTTTAAAGTCTTAGAGTGTTGAAGGGCTTTAATTGCAAAAGCCGAAAGCGTCAGAAGGTTAAGGAAATGTGGAGAAGATGGTAAAAATGGTGAGTAATATCACAGATTTTGCTCAGCGATTATTTTTTTATCTTTCTTCCCTCCAATTGCATACCAATGGGCATGAAAAAATCGTCATGCGTCCGTCAGATTGGTACTTTAAGTTGTGGTCTGTGTCCACGTTAAATGGGCGGGGGTGGCTCAGTCGATAGTGCGCCAGGCTCGTAATCTGTAGTTCCCAGGTTCGAGTCCCAGCTGGGTCAGCGTTGAGATTTATCTCCGCAAAATTCCCCGCCCTGCCCACGGTCAGTAGGGGACACCGATGGGCTTGAAAAGGCCGCCGTCCGTCGGATGGGACGTTAAGCCGTGGCCCCGTGTGCGGCAGAGACATACCCTGTGCACGTTAAAGAACACGCTGGATGGCCTTGACGGGAGGCTACCATCTGTCTCCCAATAGCTGTTCCAGTGGATCCAGTGGTTCCAATAGCAGTCCCACAACCTTCTCTGAGCCCTCGGGGTCCTTGTGACCTGGCCATTTAGCCCATGTTTCCCTTTCGTAAACCGAAAACTTTACAGTCTAGTTGTACCAGTTTCAATTGAATAAGAAGGTAATTTTTATGATCAACTTTTGTGTATATGTTCAATGATTTTCCGTTTCTCTTTCAGGATGCGAACCGGAGAAGCTGGAAGGAAAAGCTATTTTTAGGTTGCCTTTAGACAACATCTACACATGCGGGACCACGAGGATGTTGAGCAAATTAACGGTGAGATTAATGATTACACGTGATTATTTTAATGTTTGAGTCGTAGTACCTTTTCTAACATGGAATACGAGATCTATAAAATAAAAAAAAAAATCATTTTAGTTATTATTCGGCATTTTATTGTGCACTTTTGCAATATTGACCTATCACACATCCGATTTGTGTGGGACTGCCACGTTCTGCGTAGTAAAATGCCGAGTCCCACATTGACAGCCAAAAATCCCGCACACCAAAAAAAAAACAATTAAAATTTCGTTTTATTACTTCGTAGCGACTTCTTTTTTCTTTATCCAAGGAAAGTTTTTCTTTAAACATATATTTTGATTTTATTTTTGATTTATTTTTTCTTGTGACGTCTAAAATAAAACCCTGGAATTCCCATGGTAAGAACTAGCTACACATGGTCCCGGATCTAGAAAAAAAAGGAGGGAGGGGGGGGGGGCAAAAGACTGAATTTCCATTGTACAGTCGCTCAAAAAAGCATCCGAACACTAGGGTTGATTACAGAATTCAGAAAAAATATCTGGCATTGATTTTTTTAGGAATTAGTGATCTGGCAACCTTCCTGTCACGTGATTACAGAATTCAGGAAAAATATCTGCAGCGTGTACAGCAACTGTACACGCTCCAGTTACCGTTCACAGCAAACTGGAGCGTGTGCAGTAACTTCACACGCTCCAGTTTGCTGTGAACGGTAACTGCACACGCTCAATATTTCCGTGAGTGAGCCCACACGATCTAGTATCAAAATAATATGACCACCTACAGTCGCTCAAAAAAGTATCCGAACACTATGGTTGATTACAGAATTCAGAAACCGAGAGTGAGCCCACACGATCTAGTATCAAAATAATATGACCACCTACAGTCGCTCAAAAAAGCATCCGAACACTAGGGTTGATTTCAGACAAAAAAAATATCTTCGTGTCACGAAGGTTGCCAGATCACTAATTTCTAAAATCATCGTTGCCAGATATTTTTTTCTGAATTTTGAAATCAACCCTAGTGTTCAGATACTTTTTTGAGCGACTGTAGTCTAACATTTCCCCCCTCCGAATAAGAAATGATGAACAATATTTAAGTTTAATCATTTTTTGTCTTATTACCATCAACAGTATTTTCAAATGGGGGAGGGCATGGCCCCCTTGCCCCTCCCCCTCCGCCAGATTCGGCCATGGTTGCACATAAGTATCTGGGAATCCATTTAACGTCGTTAAGAAATTTTTAGAAAATACCAATCAAAACTGATATATTTATAAATTCATAATAGAGTTCATTCTAATGCGTTTATCCATCCCGTGGCTTGAAAAGGCCGATGTCCGTCGGATGGGACGTTAAGCCGTGGTTCCGTGTGTGTGGGAGAAACATACCCTGTGCACGTCGAAGAACACGCTGGATGGCCTTGACGGGAGGCTACCATCTGTCATCCAACAGCTGTTACAGTGGGTCCCTTCCTCCAACCTTCTCTGAACCTTCAGGGTCCATGTGACCTGGCCATTTATCCCATGGTGTGAAAAAAAGTGCCGCTCAGAGGTAAAACAACTCAACGTTAAAGAAAACGCTGGATGGCCTTGACTGGAGGCTACCATCTGTCACCCAACAGCTGTCCCAGTGGGTCCCCTCCTCCAACCTTCTCTGAGGCTTCGGGGTCCATGTGATCTGGCCATTTATCCCATGGTGTGCAAAAAAGTGCCGCTCAGAGGTAAAACAACCCAACGTTAAAGAACACACTGGATGGCCTTGACGGAGGCTACCATCTGTCTCCCAACAGCTGTTCCAGTGGGTCCCCTCCCCAACCTTCTCTGAGCCTTCGGGGTCCTTGTGACCTGGCCATTTATCCCATGGTGTGCAAAAAAGTGCCGCTCAGAGGTAAAACAACCCAACGTTAAAGAACACGCGGGATGGCCTTGACGGAGGCTACCATCTGTCTCCCAACAGCTGTTCCAGTGGGTCCCTTCCCCCAACCTTCTCTGAGCCTTCGAGGTCCATGTGACCTGGCCATTTAGCCCATGGTGTGCAAAAAAGTGCCGCTCAGAGGTAAAACAACCCAACCCAACAAACCATCCCGTGGCCGAGTGGTTATCGTGTTTGGCTACAGATGAAAAGGACCTCATTTCGACCACCTGGTAAGTCATGGATGTTTATATCGTCTTTCTGCTGAAGTCTCGCTTTCCTCAACAACTTCTCTAGGGTGTGTAAACTGACAAGCTCCTCTCAGACCTCTGGCAAGCAGCTTATTATGTCTAAAATGGTTTTTCTTCTTCTTATATTACGTACATTGTATCATAAATATAAGCTCTATTTTTTCACGATACGCATAGAACTATGATACATTTTTTGTCTGGCATTTCATTTCGCATAAATGTTCCGACTTGGTATTTCAAAAATGTGCGAATGTCCCGATTTATGATTTCCAAAAACTGGCAAACCAGATTCAGACCATATTTCAATTTACAATTAAAGTGTTCGCTTTAAAAAAGCGTTTTACGGATCAACACCCACAGCCACCTGAGGTTTCGTTCTCGCTGAGAACTGAACACTACAAACTTTGATTCCACGATATACCTATATAGCTGTTAGTGGCGCCATCTGTTAAGAGAAATAAAAGAAAAGAAAATTAATATAATAATAACTCTAAAGTTAGTATCGCAGTGCTATCGACGGCATGTAAACAGAATCATTGTGGTTGCTACATCTTTTGTTGAAACTTCCAAAAATGATGCCTCCTTAGAAAGCAAGAAAACTTCATTTGAACTTGCTCCAAGATTCCTATTTAAAACTTATTCTGTCTAGAAGTTGGCTCCAGGGTCCCCATTTAAAATTTTATCACAAATCTCCTCCATTTAGAACTTTCGCTCCAGGGCTCCCATGTAGAAGATGACTACAGGGTTTCCATTTAAAATTTTTCCCAAATCTCCTCCATTTAGAACTTTGGTTCCAGGGCTCCCATGTAGAAGTTGACTACAGGGTCCCCATTTAAAATTTTGTCCCAAATCTTCTCCATTTAGAACTTTGGCTCCAGGGCTCCCATGTAGAAGTTAACTACAGGGTCCCCATTTAAAATTTTGTCCCAAATCTCCTCCATTTAGAACTTTCGCTCCAGGGCTCCCATGTAGAATTTGACTACAGGGTCCCCATTTAAAATTTTATCTCAAATCTCCTCCATTTAGAACTTTGGCTCCACGGTTCCTATGTATAAGTTGGTTACAGCCCCCCCCCCCATTTAAAATTTGGTCCGAAAAAATTTGGCTCGAGGGCTCCCATGTAAAAGTTGACTACAGGGTCCCCATTTAAATTTTTGCCCAAATCTTCTCCATTTAGAACTTTGGCTCCAGGGTTCCCATGTAGAAGTTAACTACAGGATCCTCATTTAAAATTTTGTCCCAAATCTCCTCCATTTAGAACTTTGTTTCCAGGGCTGCCATGTAGAAGTTGACTACAGGGTCCCCATTTAAAATTTTCTCCCAAATCTCCTCCGTTTAGAACTTTGGCTCCAGGGCTTCCATGCAGAAGTTGACTACAGGGTCCCCATTTAAAGTTTTGTCCCAAGTCTCCTCCATTTAGAACTTTCGCTCCAGGGCTCCCATGTAGAAGTTGACTACAGGGTCCCCATTTAAAATTTTATCCCAAATCTCCTCCATTTAGAACTTTGGCTCCAGGGTTCCTATGTATAAGTTGGTTACAGCCCCCCCCCCCCCCCATTTAAAATTTGGTCCCAAACTCCTTCATTTAGAACTTTGGCTCGAGGCTCCCATGTAGAAGTTGACTACAGGGTCCCCATTTAAAATTTTCTCCCAAATCTCCTCCGTTTAGAACTTTGGCTCCAGGGCTTCCATGCAGAAGTTGACTACAGGGTCCCCATTTAAAGTTTTGTCCCAAGTCTCCTCCATTTAGAACTTTCGCTCCAGGGCTCCCATGTAGAAGTTGACTACAGGGTCCCCATTTAAAATTTTGTCCCAAATCTCCTCCAATTAGAACTTTCGCTCCAGGGCTCCCATGTAGAAGTTGACTACAGGGTCCCCATTTAAAATTTTGTCCCAAATCTCCTCCATTTAGAACTTTGGCTCCAGGGCTCCCATGTAGAAGTTGACTACAGGGTCCCCATTTAAAATTTTGTCCCAAATCTCCTCCATTTAGAACTTTGGCTCCAGGGCTCCCATGTAGAAGTTAACTACAGGGTTCCCATTTAAAATTTTGTCCCAAATCTCCTCCAATTAGAACTTTGGCTCCAGGGCTCCCATGTAGAAGTTGACTACAGGGTCCACATTTAAAATTTTGTCCCAAATCTCCTCCATTTAGAACTTTGGCTCCAGGACTCCCATGTAGAAGTTGACTACAGGGTCCCCATTTAAAATTTTATCCCAAACCTCCTCCATTTAGAACTTTCGCTCCAGGGCTCCCATGTAGAAGTTGACTACAGGGTCCCCATTTAAAATTTTGTCCCAAATCTTCTCCATTTAGAACTTTGGCTCCAGGGCTCCCATGCAGAAGTTGACTACAGGGTCCCCATTTAAAATTTTGTCCCAAATCTCCTCCATTTAGAACTTTCGCTCCAGGTCTCCCATGTAGAAGTTGACTACAGGGTCCACATTTAAAATTTTGTCCCAAATCTCCTCCAATTAGAACTTTGGCTCCAGGACTCCCATGTAGAATTTGACTACAGGGTCCCCATTTAAAATTTTGTCCCAAATCTCCTCCATTTAGAACTTTGGCTCCAGGACTCCCATGTAGAAGTTGACTACAGGGTCCCCATTTAAAATTTTCTTCCAAATCTGCTCCATTTAGAACTTTCGCTCCAGGGCTCCCATGTAGAAGTTGACTACAGGGTCCCCATTTAAAATTTTGTCCCACATATCTCCTACATTTAGAACTTTGGCTCCAGGGCTCCCATGTAGAAGATAACTACAGGGTTCCCATTTAAATTTTTGTCCCAAATCTCCTCCAATTAGAACTTTCGCTCTAAAATTTTGTCCCAAATCTCCTCCATTTAGAACTTTGGCTCCAGGACTCCCATGTAGAAGTTGACTACAGGGTCCCCATTTAAAATTTTATCCCAAACCTCCTCCATTTAGAACTTTCGCTCCAGGGCTCCCATGTAGAAGTTGACTACAGGATCCCCATTTAAAATTTTATCCCAAAAATCCTCCATTTAGAACTTTGGCTCCAGGGTTCCTATGTATAAGTTGGTTACAGCCCCCCCCCCCCATTTAAAATTTGGTCCCAAACTCCTTCATTTAGAACTTTTGCTCGAGGGCTCCCAAGTAGAAGTTGACTACAGGGTTCCCATTTAAAATTTTGTCATAAAATCTCCTCCATTTAGAACTTTGGCTCCAGGGTTCCCATGTAGAAGTTAACTACAGGGTTCCCATTTAAAATTTTTTCCCAAATCTCCTCCATTTAGAACTTTCGCTCCAGGGCTCCCATGTAGAAATTGACTACAGGGTCCCCATTTAAAATTTTGTCCCAAACTCCTCCATTTAGAACTTTGGCTCCAGGGCTCCCATGTAGAAGTTGACTACAGGGTCCCCATTTAAAATTTTATCCCAAATCTCCTCCATTTAGAACTTTGGCTCCAGGGTTCCTATATATAAGTTGGTTACAGCCCCCCCCCCATTTTAAATTTGGTCCCAAACTCCTTCATTTAGAACTTTGGCTCGAGGGCTCCCATGTAGAAGTTGACTACAGGGTCCCCATTTAAAATTTTGTCCCAAATCTCCTCCATTTAGAACTTTGGCTCCAGGGCTCCCATGTAGAAGTTGACTACAGGGTCCCCATTTAAAATTTTGTCCCAAATCTCCTCCATTTAGAACTTTGGCTCCAGGGCTCCCATGTAGAAGTTGACTACATGGTCCCCATTTAAAATTTTATCTCAAATCTCCTCCATTAAAACTTTGGCTCCAGGGTTCCTATGTATAAGTTGGTTACAGCCCCCCACCCCCATTTAAAATTTGGTCCCAAATCTCCTCCATTTAGAACTTTCGCTCCGGGGCTCCCATGTAGAGGTTGACTACAGGGTCCCCATTTAAAATTTTATCCCAAATCTCCTCCATTTAGAACTTTGGCTCCAGGGCTCCCATGTAGAAGTTGACTACAGGGTCCCCATTTAAAATTTTATCCCAAATCTCGTACATTTAGAACTTTTGCTCGAGGGCTCCCATGTAGAAGTTAACTACAGGGTTCCCATTTAAAATTTTGTTCCAAATCTGCTCCATTTAGAACTTTTGTTCCAGGGCTCCCATGTAGAAGTTGACTACAGGTCCTCATTTAAAATTTTATCCCAAATCTCCTCCATTTAGAACTTTGGCTTCAGGGCTCCCATGTAGAAGTTGACTACAGGGTCCCCATTTAAAATTTTGTCCCAAATCTTCTCCATTTAGAACTTTGGCTCCAGGGCTCCCATGTAGAAGTTAACTACAGGGTCCCCATTTAAAATTTTGTCCCAAATCTCCTCCATTTAGAACTTTCGCTCCAGGGCTCCCATGTAGAATTTGACTACAGGGTCCCCATTTAAAATTTTATCCCAAATCTCCTCCATTTAGAACTTTGGCTCCAGGGTTCCTATGTATAAGTTGGTTATAGCCCCCCCCCCCCCCCATTTAAAATTTGGTCCCAAACTCCTCCATTTAGAACTTTGGCTCGAGGGCTCCCATGTAAAAGTTGACTACAGGGTCCCCATTTAAATTTTTTTCCCAAATCTCCTCCATTTAGAACTCGTGTCACGTGACACGAAGGTTGCCAGATCACTAATTTCTAAAAAAAACGTTGCCTGATATTTTTTCTGAATTCTGTAATCAACCATAGTGTTCGGATACTCTTTTTTAATTTATATAATGCATTGAATATGGAGCGTGTGCAGTTACCGTTCACAGCAAACTGGAGCGGTTGCGGTTGCTGTTCACAGCACATTGGATCGTGTGGGCCCCTTCACAGAAATATTGAGCGTGTGCAGTTACCGTTCACAGCAAACTGGAACGGTTGCGGTTGATGCTCCCAGCACATTGGATCGTGTGGGTTCACAAAAACCTGGATCGTGTGGGCCCACTCACAGAAATATTGAGCGTGTGCAGTTACCGTTCACAGCAAACTGGAGCGTGTGCAGCAACTGCACACGCTCCAGTTTGCTCTGAACGGTAACTGAAGCGTATACAGTTGCTGTACACGTTCCAGATATTTTTTCTGAATTCTGTAATCAACCATAGTGTTTGGGATACTTTTTTTGAGTGACTGTATCGAAACGAAATTATTAACCATCCCCCTAATCGAGAAGAAATGTCAGTTGCAAGTTTCCTGTTTAATTATCCAACAATTTCAGAATTTACTACTGCGGCCCTAATGGCACTTGCCAAAAGGAAAAAAAAAATCGTGAATAACAAAATCCTTCATACAGAATTCAGTTTCCCATTAATATTGAAAACCTAATTAACAAATGGTTTTTGGGAAATTATAAAAATAATGTATATTTTATTCTCTCTCTCCCTTTTTGTAATCTCTGTACGAAAGAACATTTTTTGTTTTTGTTTTTCCATCTCTTCTTCTTCAAAACGTTATTATCTAATCAAAACTTTGCCAAACAGGCAGACTTGTTACTTCAGATCTTCCTCTTTCATTTTTTTTCTTTCAGTTTTGTGTTTATTTTTCCGAAAGATTCTGTCTAAGATATAAAGATGCAGCCACCTCACTTAATCATACAAATTCAATTAAAAGCAGGTAATTAATTACTAAACATGTTCGTAATGGCACGCTCACGCAAAAGCATTCGCAAGTGTCTTTATTTGGAAAGTTTCCCTTCCCTTGGTATATCAGTTAATTATAATCTGTTGCTGTGGAATGTTCTTAAGATAATACGACTTTAGTGCTCGTAAAAATCGCCACTGTCAAATGTGTCTCAGGATCTGATAAATACTAAGCCTTCCTCAACTTCAAACGTAGCCATTCTTTTTGACGTTTATCATTAGTCTCTAATTAGTAAACGAATTATTTATATCCGAGTGTCAGATATAAAATCGTGAATTTTTCCCGAATTAAAAAAATTATATCGGCGATTTTAGGAATTATTGATTCTAAGATTTATTATTGATTCTGGGAATTTAAATATTTTTATGCGTTTTATTGTAAAAGCTCTCAGATATTTGAGTAGTATTGTAATATACAGCGCATTTGGAGACGGGGGTGGCTTAGTCGGTAGCGCGCCAGGCACGTAATCTGTAGTTCCCAGGTTCGAGTCCCAGCTGGGTCAGCGTTGAGATTTATCTCCGCAAAAGTAGGGAACACCGATGGGCTTGGAAAGGCCGCCGTCCGTCGGATGGGACGTTAAGCCGTGGTACCGTGTGCGGGAGAGCCATACCCTGTGCACGTTAAAAACACACTGGATGGCCTTGAAGGGAGGCTACCATCTGTCTCTCAACAGCTGTTCCAGTGGGTCCCCTCTCCCAACCTTCTCTGAGCCTTCGGGGTCCTTGTGACTTGGCCATTTAGCCCATGGTGTGCAAAAAAGTGCCGCTCAGTGGTAAAACAACCCAACGTTAAAAAACACACTGGATGGCCTTGACGGGAGGCTACCTTCTGTCTCTCAACAGTTGTTCCAGTGGGTCCCCTCTCCCAACCTTCTCTGAGCCTTCGGGGTCCTTGTGACCTGGCCATTTAACCCATGGTGTGCAAAAAAGTGCCGCTCAGAGGTAAAACAACCCAACAGCGCATTTGATTATTATTTGCCTACTCCTTTTGAGAATGCTTGTAAGCGAAAAGCAGGTGAAAAAATACTAAACACGCATTTTTCGAAATTTTTTTTGAAGTCCAAACAAAGAAATAAAAAGATTATACTAGATCAGGGATACATTCCCTTTCCCTCTCATCAATTTATTTATTTTTTAGAGATCGTAGTCCTCATTTTAGTAGTATTCGTCCAAAATGTTCAACCAAATCTCATGCATTTAATGTCATTTATTATTATAAAATTCCTCTACTGATTAATATTCATTTAACTTCATTAATTAACTTTAACTTTATAATCAACACTGCCCTACCAAAATATTACAGAATTTCAATGTTAATTGGAATATAAATTTGAAGTTCTATAATTGTTAAAATATGCATTTAAAGAAAAACTGTGACTGAAATTAAATTAAAGATTATATTCAAATAAAATTAAATCCCAATTTTTAAAATATTTGTTTATGGAAGCTAGAACAGTTCACAAAAGTTGTGCTTCATATGAATTTACCTCATAAATTGGGGCGGGGGTGGCTCAGTCGGTAGCGCGCCAGGCTCGTAATCTGTAGTTCCCAGGTTCGAGTCCCAGCTGGGTCAGCGTTGAGATTTATCTCCGCAAAATTCCCCGCCCTGCCCACGGTCAGTAGGGGACACCGATGGGCTTGGAAAGGCCGCCGTCCGTCGGATGGGACGTTAAGCCGTGGCCCCGTGTGCGGGAGAGCCATACCCTGTGCACGTTAAAGAACACGCTGGATGGCCTTGACGGGAGGCTACCATCTGTCTCCCAACAGCTGTTCCAGTGGGTCCCCTCCCCCAACTTTCTCTGAGTATTCGCGGTCCATGTGACCTGGCCATTTAGCCCATGGTGTGCAAAAGAGTGCCACTCAGAGGTAAAACAACCCAACGTTAAAGAACACGCTGGATGGCCTTGACGGGAGGCTGCCATCTGTCTCCCAACAGCTGTTCCAATGGGTCCCCTCCCCCAACCTTCTCTGAGCTTTCGGGGTCCATGTGACCTGGCCATTTAGCCCATGGTGTGCAAAAAAGTGCCACTCAGAGGTAAAACAACCCAAACAACCTCATAAATTAATTAAAACTGATATAATAACTTTGTTGCAAATCATCTAATAAAGTAAACATGTATTTTAATATTTAATAAGCTGATTTTTTTTCAGCTTATTATTTCATGAGTCCCATGTCTACAGGACATAGCCTGTGATTCTTTACTACTGAGTAAACTACTGAGAGTACTACTTTTAGTATTTTGAACAATGACTATTCAAAATATATTAATATTAGACATTAAATTATATTAATATTAGACATCAAAATTATTAATATTAGACATTAAATTATTATTAATATTAATAATTAGCATTAATATTAGACATTAATATTATTAATATTAAACATTAATATATTAATATTATTAAACATTAATATTAGACATTAAATTATTATTGATTAATTAATATAATTATTATTAATCATTTAATTATTAATATTAAACATTAACATATTATTAATATTAAACATTAATATTAGACATTAAATTATTATTAATTAATTTAGACATTAAATTATTATTAATTAATATTAGACATTAAATTATTATTAATATTAGACATCAAAATATATTAATATTAGACATTAATATTAGACAGTTATAAATGATTTCTATAATTCCAGCTTCCATAACTTTTTTAATACCGAACGAATACTGTTGAGAATCAAGATTTAAATAGATTTGAACATGATCTTCAAATTAACTTCATTTGCATTTTTCCATTAAACACACGTTTTAGAAGTTAGGAACTTCGAAGTTAGATTCCCAAGGGCATAACGTTAAAATTCTCTCATATTTTGGCACTGCAATTAAGAAATATTTATTGCAAGAGAAAAGGTGAAAATAAGATTTCGCTTCTCATTTCAGGGTGTTAAAATCTACTATCATCGAGTAGTCGTGGAGGTGCCTCAAGAAGATCTGCAGATGATCCTAGTCACGTGCCATATTCCGCCCACACACAACACCACAGAGCCAGCAGGCGACAGAGCCAGGAGAAATGTCTTGCCAGACAACTTTTCCGAACCAGAGTATGTAAATAACAGAATCCTTTCATTCTATACGATCTATAACTTTAAACCTTCACTACCACTGATTAAGGAGACGCCGTCCGTCGGATGGGACGTTAAGCCGTGGCCCCGTGTGCTGAAGAGCCATAACCTGTGCACGTTAAAGAACATGCTGGATGGCTTTGACGGAAGGCTACCATCTGTTTCTCAACAGCTGTTCCAGTGGGTTCCCTCCCCCAACCTTCTCTGAGCCTTCGGGGTCCATGTGACCTGGCCATTTAGCCCATGGTGTGCAAAAAAGTGCCGCTCAGAGGTAAAACAACCCAACGTTAAAGAACACGCTGGATGGCTTTGACGGGAGGCTACCATCTGTTTCTCAACAGCTGTTCCAGTGGGTTCCCTCCCCCAACCTTCTCTGAGTCTTCGGGGTCCATGTGACCTGGCCATTTAGCCCATGGTGTGCAAAAAAGTGCCGCTCAGAGGTAAAACAACCCAACGTTAAAGAACACGCTGGATGGCCTTGACGGGAGGCTACCATCTGTCTCCAAACAGATGTTCCAGTGGGTTCCCTCCCCCAACCTTCTCTGACCCTTCGGGGTCCATGTGACCTGGCCATTTAGCCCATGGTGTGCAAAAAAGTGCCGCTCAGAGGTAAAACAACCCAACGTTAAAGAACACACTGGATGGTTTTGACGGGAGGCTACCACCTGTCTCCCAACACCTGTTCCAGTAGGTCCCCTCCCCCAACCTTCTCTGAGTCTTCGGGGTCCATGTGACCTGGCCATTTAGCCCATGGTGTGCAAAAAAGTGCCGCTCACAGGTAAAACAATCCAACAACCCAACCAATTACGATCTGTGCAGTAGGAGTATTGTTGGCTACTGATGATTTTATATATTTACGATTTTTCTCATTATCTAGATTGAATTTTTGGTTTGTTTTTATGTAAAAAAAAATTCCGTTATTGTTCTGAGTTTGCCATCTCTCTTGTAGACGTTTAATAATTTTTTTTAAAGATAAATGAGAGAAAAAGTGTTTTTAAATCAAACCGATTTTTTTTTTCCAATACTGAAATGTTTTCTGAAGCTTTTTAAAAACCTAATTAGGATTTTGGAATATATAATATTTTTTAAATAAATTTAATACTTCATTAATTCGCAATATGCGGAGAAAAATGTTGATTCTTATGAATTGACGATATCAAATTAATTGAATTCGAAATTTTGAGTTGTTATTGTTATTGCTAAATTGCTATGAAAATAACAATTACAATATTTACTCTCTGCTGTAATTAAAATTACATAAATGATGTAATTTAAAGCATATTACACTATTCGTATTTCCACTTTTCTCTCTCTCTAGATTTTTGAAAAATAACCACTTACAGTCGCTCAAAAAAGTATCCGAACACTGTGGTTGATTACATTCTCTAATCAACCATAGTGTTCGGATACTTTTTTGAGCGACTGTAGGTGGTCATATTATTTTGATACTAGATCGTGTGGGCTCACTCACAGAAATATTGAGCGTGTGCAGTTACCGTTCACAGCAAACTGGAGCGTGTGCAGTTACTGCACACGCTCCAGTTTGCTGTGAACGGTAACTGGAGCGTGTACAGTTGCTGTACACGCTCCAGATATTATTCCTGAAATCTGTAATCAACCATGGTGTTCGGATACTTTTTTCAGCGACTGTACGAGTCGCGCACAGAAATTACTTATTGCATTTTAAAATTCTTGTCGTTTGAATTCAGTCACTTTAATTCCAAAGTCGATCTATTGCCTTTGATTCCTATTGTCATATTTCACTTTGCTAAAGCGTGCACATGTTTTTTGCTATCCTACCTATTTCAGAATTATCAAATACCTCCAAATCTACTATTGGCAAGCAAACTGTAATTTTGACGAATTTATTCGACCGTTTAAATGATGGGGCGGGGGTGGCTCAGTCGGTAGCGCACCAGGCTTGTAATCTGTAGTTCTCAGGTTCGAGTCCCATCTGGGTTAGCGTTGAGATTTATCTCCGCAAAATTCTCTGCCCTGCCCACGGTCAGTAGGGGACACCGATGGGCTTGGAAAGGCCGCCGTCCGTCGGATGGCACGTTAAACCGTGGCCCCGTGTGCGGGAGAGACATACCCTGTGCATGTTAAAGAACACGCTGGATGGCCTTGACGGGAGGCTACCATCTGTCTCCCAACAGCTGTTCCAGTGGGTCCCCTACCCCAACCTTCTCTGAGCCTACGGGGTCCATGTGACCTGGCCATTTAGCCCATTGTGTGCAAAAAAGTGCCGCTCAGAGCTAAAACAACCCAACGTTAAAGAACACGCTGGATGGCCTTGACGGGAGGCTACCATATGTCTCCCAACAGCTGTTCCAGTGGGTCCCCTACCCCAACCTTCTCTGAGCCTACGGGGTCCATGTGACCTGGCCATTTAGCCCATTGTGTGCAAAAAAGTGCCGCTCAGAGCTAAAACAACCCAACGTTAAAGAACACGCTGGATGGCCTTAACGGGAGGCTACCATATGTCTCCCAACAGCTGTTCCAGTGGGTCCCCTCCCCCAATCTTCTCTGAACCTACGGGGTCCATGTGACCTGGCCATTTAGCCCATGGTGTGCAAGGAAGTGCCGCTCAGGGGTAAAACAACAACCCAACCGTTTAAATGTTAAAATTGTTTCAGAAACTAGCAACATGTAGGACTGCCATGCTTTAAACTGTAACAGAACTGACTTTTAAATAAAACTAAAGTTAGCACCATTTTCGTCAAAATTTAGCGCTTTTTCTGGCATTTTAATCGAAAGTATTCTAAACAAACTGTCTCATATTTGGTTAAAATGGTCCCCCGTTGCTGTTTCAATTCTCCCCCCCCCCACAAAACACATACACCCTCCCCATACAACACCATCCTCCTCAGTATCTGCAGCAAGGTCTCAATGCCTTCGCATTGTAAACTTCTCCGCAATCGCGAAGCACACAATCCCATGCTCATTGAGCGAATGGAACAGCGGTTAAAGATAAGGCTCGCAGAAACCTACTGCACGCGGTTGAAATGGAGAGAGTGTTCTGTGTCTCGCGCTGTCTCGTTCACTCGTTTCTCCGGTCATTCATGCCTCCTCGGACCTCTTTGGAATGGTTCCATTAACGAAGTAGAGCCATGCCAATGACAGATAACAGAGAATGCCTTGCCCTATCTGGATAGCGAACTGAGAATATTGCTCTAAATGTTTCCCTACTACAAGAGACAGATTTCGAAGTCGTTTTCCATTCTGGATAGAAGTTTTATGAAACAGTGCTCTTAACGCAAATTTAAATGTGAACTATGCAGTTGAGAGGTGGCCAGAAGGTTGATTGTAAATGAAACGTGAATAATTTGCATAGTACTACTTGTTTTCCTCTTCTATCCCCATAGAGAGCAATTTTTTTCACCCCCCCACCCCCCACCCTCCTATCCATCAGATGAAAGAGGCTAAAAATTTGCCGATTCGCTGTGAAGCTTAGATCTCATAAAACAAATAATCAAGGCAATGAATTTGGCTCCTTTCTTCCAATTTCTATGGGTAGCGCGCCAGGCTCGTAATCTGTAGTTCCCAGATTCGAGTCCCAGCTTGGTCAGCGTTGAGATTTATCTCCGCAAAATTCCCCGCCCTGCCCACGGTCAGTAGGGGACACCGATGGGCTTGGAAAGGCCGCCGTCCTTCGGATGGGACGTTAAGCCGTGGCCCCGTGTGCGGGAGAGCCATACCCTGTGCACGTTAAAGAACACGCTGGATGGCCTTGACGGGAGGCTACCATCTGTCTCCCAACTGCTGTTCCAGTGGGTCCCCTCCCCCAACCTTCTCTGAGCCTTCGGGGTCCTTGTGGCCTGGCCATTTAACCCATGGTGTGCAAAAAAGTGCCGCTCAGAGGTAAAACAACCCAACGTTAAAGAACACGCTGGATGGCCTTGACGGGAGGCTACCATCTGTCTCCCAACTGCTGTTCCAGTGGGTCCCCTCCCCCAACCTTCTCTGAGCCTTCGGGGTCCTTGTGGCCTGGCCATTTAACCCATGGTGTGCAAAAAAGTGCCGCTCAGAGGTAAAACAACCCAACGTTAAAGAACACGCTGGATGGCCTTGACGGGAGGCTACCATCTGTCTCCCAACTGCTGTTCCAGTGGGTCCCCTCCCCCAACCTTCTCTGAGCCTTCGGGGTCCTTGTGGCCTGGCCGTTTAGCCCATTGTATGCAAAAAAGTGCCGCTCACAGGTAAAACAACCCAACCCAATTTCTATGACTAAACATTTTTAGGTGCATAATAGCTAAACGATTTTGCCAATTCATAGTACTCATTAAATGTATATTTTTGTTTTTTTTTATCAAGATATTTTCTTGGATCCTTAAAAATATAGTTTTTTTTTTCCAGTTCATTACTTATTAGAAATGTAAGTTTTCGTTTTTAAGTAGAGAATACACTGAATACACTACAACTGAAACAAGTCTCTTGCCCCCAAAATGAATCAAGTCTCTTGCCCCCCAAACTGAATCAAGTCTCTTGCCACCAAAATGAATCAAGTCTCTTGCGCACCTTCTTACAACGGAAACTAGTCTCTTGCCCACAAATGAATCAAGTCTCTTGCCCCCAAACTGAATCAAGTCTCTTGCCCCCAAACTGAATCAAGTCTCTTGCCACCAAAATGAATCAAGTCTCTTGCCCCCCAAACTGAATCAAGTCTCTTGCCACCAAAATGAATCGTCTCTTGCGCACCTTCTTACAACGGAAACAAGTCTCTTGCCCCAAAACGAATCAAGTCTCTTGCCCCCAAACTGAATCAAGTCTCTTGCCCCCCAAACTGAATCAAGTCTCTTGCCACCAAAATGAATCACGTCTCTTGCCCCCCAAACTGAATCAAGTCTCTTGCCACCAAAATGAATCAAGTCTCTTGCCCCCCAAACTGAATCAAGTCTCTTGCCACCAAAATGAATCAAGTCTCTTGCGCACCTTCTTACAACGGAAACTAGTCTCTTGCCCACAAATGAATCAAGTCTCTTGCCCCCAAACTGAATCAAGTCTCTTGCCCCCAAACTGAATCAAGTCTCTTGCCACCAAAATGAATCAAGTCTCTTGCCCCCCAAACTGAATCAAGTCTCTTGCCACCAAAATGAATCGTCTCTTGCGCACCTTCTTACAACGGAAACAAGTCTCTTGCCCCAAAACGAATCAAGTCTCTTGCCCCCAAACTGAATCAAGTCTCTTGCCCCCCAAACTGAATCAAGTCTCTTGCCACCAAAATGAATCACGTCTCTTGCCCCCCAAACTGAATCAAGTCTCTTGCCACCAAAATGAATCGTCTCTTGCGCACCTTCTTACAACGGAAACAAGTCTCTTGCCCCCAAAATAAATCAAGTCTCTTGCCCCCCAAACTGAATCAAGTCTCTTGCCACCAAAATGAATCAAGTCTCTTGCGCACCTTCTTACAACGGAAACTAGTCTCTTGCCCACAAATGAATCAAGTCTCTTGCCCCCCAAACTGAATCAAGTCTCTTGTCACCAAAATGAATCAAGTCTCTTGCCCCCCAAACTGAATCAAGTCTCTTGCCACCAAAATGAATCGTCTCTTGCGCACCTTCTTACAACGAAAACAAGTCTCTTGTCCACAAAACGAATCAAGTCTCTTGCCCCCAAACTGAATCAAGTCTCTTGCTCTCTTCCTTACAACCGAATCAAGTCTCTTGCCCCCAAAATGAATCAAGTCTCTTGCCCTCTTCCTTACAACCGAATCAAGTCTCTTGCCCTCTTCCTTACAACCGAATCAAGTCTCTTGCCCTCTTCCTTACAACTGAATCAAGTCTCTTGTCCCCAAAATGAATCAAGTGTCTTGCCCCTCAAACTGAATCAAGTCTCTTGCCCCCAAACTGAATCAAGTCTCTTGCCCCCAAACTGAATCAAGTCTCTTGCCCCAAAATGAATCAAGTGTCTTGCCTCCAAGTTGAATCAAGTCTCTTGCCTCCAAACTGAATCTAGTCTCTTACCTCCAAACTGAATCTAGTCTCTTACCTCCAAACTGAATTAAGTCTATTGTTTCCTCCTTACAACTGAATAAAGTCTCTTGCCTCCTAAAACTGAATCAAGTCTCTTTCGCCCCTCCTTACAACTGAACAAGTCTCTTGCCCCTCCCCCTTACTTTTCTTCTAGATCTGGTCCTTATATCTACGTGCTGCTCACACTTCAATTTGCTACGAATGAGTCGTTTGGTAATAGTTTTAAGACGCCAGAATATTTCGAAACGCTAAGTCGCTCAAAAAAAAACGCTTTCTGTGTGGCCGTACCCCAACTGACTCGAAGGCAGCCATTTGAGTTTATAGCATCCACACTGGGAAATCTTAGGAGAGCGAATAGTTGGCTGTCTGGGAAGAGAAGTGAAATTGGAAGAGGGAAATTTCGACGATGGGTGAGGGAGATTCGGGGACGGGGAGAGAATCGATCTCCAGACGCCGATGCAAGGAATGGAGGACGAATCGAACAATCACGAGGATGGGCTCTCTATGCAAAGTTTTCTTTCTGCTGAGATTCATCGTAAATAGAAAAGAATTTAGGAATACGAAGAGTGCACAACGTTTTGGGATGGGAATGATCAGTAGGATTAATATTGCGAATGATTCATTGAACGATGGGTATTAAAATGTTGGATTAAATTCGAGTCGTAGGCGACGTGGATCTTTCTTAGGGTTGGGTTGTTTTACCTCTGAGCGGCACTTTTTTGCACACCATGGGCTAAATGGCCAGGTCACATGAACCCCGAAGGCTCAGAGAAGGTTGGGTGAGGGGACCCACTGGAGCAGCTGTTAGGAGACAGATGGTAGCCTCCCGTCAAGGCCATCCAGCGTGTTCTTTAACGTGCACAGAGTATGTCTCTCCCACACACGGAACCACGGCTTAACGTCCCATCCGACGGACTGCGGCCTTTCCAAACCCATCGGTTCCCCTACTGACCGTATTTTGCGGAGATAAATCTCAACGTTGACCCAGCTGGGATTCGAACCTGGGAACTACAGAGCCTGATGCACTACCGACTGAGTCACCCCCACCCCATAATTCTTAGGGTAAGATCATGGCAAAGCAATGGAGGATGTTACTGATCTCGGAGCAGAGATTAAAAAAAATAAGAGAATATTCATATTTATTGAAAAGGAACAATGACGATTGCCGAAAACTTACTTATTTTTGTGAAATATCAGCGTCCAGTTTATTAGGTACAGTTCCATTTTATATTAATAATAACTGAAATACAGAACTTAGCAACTTCTTAAAAAAAAGCTTTTTAAAAAAAATATAACTGAAGATGATTTAAAGATCTCAATTAAATGTATTTCAGTCTCGATTTTCAACAATCACCGTTTGGTCTGGGACGGGGGTGGCTCAGTCGGTAGCGCGCCAGGCTCGTAATCTGTAGTTCCCAGGTTCGAGTCCCAGCTGGGTCAGCGTTGAGATTTATCTCCACAAAAATTCCCCGCCCTGCCCACAGTCAGTAGGGGACACCGATGGGCTTGGAAAGGCCGTCATCCGTCGGATGGGACGTTAAGCCGTGGCCCCGTGTGCCCGAGAGCCATACCCTGTGCACGTTAAAGAACACGCTGGATGGCCTTGACGGGAGGCTACCATCTGTCTCCCAACAGCTGTTCCAGTGGGTCCCCTCCCCCAACCTTCTCTGAGCCTTCGGGGTCCATGTGACCTGGCCATTTAGCCCATGGTGTGCAAAAAAGTGCCGCTCAGAGGTAAAACAACCCAACCCACGCCCTTTATTAATATTCAGAATTAAATCATGAATATTAATAAAGGGCGTTGTCGTTATGTAATAAGGGCGTGGTCGGTTACGTCATAGGGATGTGGCGTCATAAGGGGCGTGGTCAGTGACGTCGTGGGGGGAAAGCACTGTGGGTATCGGTGGGGTGTGAAGATACTACTGTCGGGATCGATCCCGTTGGCAATATCCGAAATCTCTGGAGGCTCTGTCGTCGCCTCTGCTACTTTGAACATTGTGAATGGAGTAGAGGAGGAGGGTGCCAACTGACAGAAGTTTTGCACCACACATTTGGCGGGATGTAAATAATAAAATAATATAAATACCCCCTCAAACAGCTGCTTGCCACAGAGGTCTGACAGGATCCTGTCAGTTTATATGCCACAGTAGGAGATCTGAGAGGATGGCAGGACCTCAGCAGAAAAACGACACACACATCCATGCCTAATTCCGGGGCTCGAACCCAGGTCCCTTAGATCAGTAGCCAAGCGTGTTAACCACTCGGCCACAGCTAGTTTTTAATTTTTTTTTTGCGGAACGAGCTAATTTGTTCAATGTTTCAACTTCGATAACTCTTTAAATAGGAGCGGGGGTGGCTCATTCGGTAGCGCGCCAGGATTGTAATCTATAGTTCTCAGGTTCGAGTTCCAGCTGGGCCAGCATTGAACTCCCTGCCATTCCTTAGGTCAGTAAGGGAAACCCATGAGTTGGAAAGGCCGTTGTCCGTCCTATGAGGCGTTAAGCTGTGGCTCGTTGTGCTGGAGAGCCATACCCTCTGCGCACCTTAAAAAACAAGCTGGATGTTTATGACGGAAGGCTACCATCTGTCTCCCAACACCTGTCCAGTGGGTCCCCTTCCTCCAAGCCCCTTCTCTGAGACTTTGGGGTCCTTGTGAACAGGCCATTTAGAGCACTGCGTGAAAAAAACTGCCGCTGGCAGTTTTTTTCACGCAGTGCTCTAAATGGTGTGCAGTGCAGAATTAAATCACCACTAAATGGTGTGCAGTGCAGATTTAACGCAGTGCAGAAATTAGTGATCTGGCAACTTTCGTGTCACGTGACACGAAGGTTGCCAGATCACTAATTTCTAAAAAAAAATCTTTGCCAGATATTTTTTCTGAATTCTGTAATCAACCATAGTGTTCGGATTCTTTTTTGAGCGACTGTACCTAATCGAGTTACCGTAGATTGTATACTGTCATGCAAATTAATAAAAACTATTCTAGTGGTAATCCATATTCAATGCTCTCTGACATTTAAAGTATGCTTTGGAGGATAAATGTAACTTTCAAAAATTAAAAACCTATTTTAATAAAATCTATCGTAATATTTATATTTGAAAAATTTCAAACTTCCGTATTTAAAGAGTATGGAAGTGAGAAAAATTTAGCAGCAGTGTTGCCACTCATGAGAATTAATCTCGAAAGCTAAATTAAAGAAAAGCAGCATCTTTATACAACACCATTTACGAAGAATAAATAATTTTTAAAAGATTACTGAAAAAAAATTCCAATTTTTTTTTCCAATTTTTAAAGAAAATCTTATATAAACAACGCCATTGTTCAATTTTTCAGCTTTCATACTGTTTAAATATCTAGAGAATACTGTTGAAAATAGAGATTTTGATGAGATTGGTTGGAAATCTTTAGTTTATGGGAAATGAAAAGGTTTCATGATCCCTTACAATTCCCCATAAAATGTGGGGCGCAGGTGGCTCAGTCGGTAGCGCACCAGGCTCGTAATCTGCAGTTCCCAGATTCGAGTCCCAGCTGGGTCAGCGTTGAGATTTATCTCCGCAAAACTCCCCGCCCTGCCCACGGTCAATAGCGGACATCGATGGGCTTGGAAAGGCCGCCGTCCGTGGATGAGACGTTAATCCGTGGCCTGTGTATGTGAAAGCCATACCCTGTGCACCTTAAATAAACGCTGGATGGCTTTGTCGGGAGGCTACCATCTGTATCCTGACAGTTTTCCAGTGGGTCCCCTACCCCAACTTTCTTTGAGCCTTCGGGATCCTTGTGATCTGACCATTTAGACCATTGTGTGCAAAAAGTGCAGTTCAGAGGTAAAAACAACCCAACCCCATAAAATGGTTATTCAGGTAATTAGCGAGTTTAAAATTTCACAGATATTAGGTGGATGCAGGGCCTTGGATCTAGGTAGATTATTAACCTCCTCGTTCCCAGAGAATACTAATAAGCGCAATACAGGGTTGGGTTCTTTTACCTCTGAGCGGCAATTTTTTTGCACACAATGGGCTAAATGACCAGGTCACAAGGACCCCAAAGGCTCAGAGAAGGTTGGGGGAGGGGACCCCCTGGAACAGCTGTTGGGAGACAGATGGTGGCCTCCCGTCAAGGTCATCCAGCGTGTCCTTTAACGTGCACAGTGTATGGCTCTCCTGAACACGGGGCCACGACTTAACGTCCCGTCCGATGGACGGCGGTTTTTCCAAGCCCATCGGTGTCCCCTACTGACCGTGGGCAGGGCGGGGAATTTTGCGGAGATAAATCTCAACGCTGACCCAGCTGGGACTCGAACCTGGGAACTACAGATTACGAGCCTGGCGCGCTACCGACTGAGCCACCCCCATCCCCAGCGCAATACAGACAAAAATGATTAAACGTAAGGTCGACTGAATTCCCCCCTCCCCCTATCTTTACTTCTAGATCCGGGCATGCGTGGAAGCGTTGATAATAATTATCATGTTCGAATACTAGCGAATTTATGTTTCAAACTTAAATGACCACTTACTTAGATTCTTGTTTCCAGCTATTTGAACATCACTGATTACATCGTAGCCAGAGCACCAGTCCCCTACTTGAACCTCGCTGTCCGACAACACGGAAGAGTCCTCGACACGACACTCAACGTTCAACCTGGGACGCCACTAGAAATGCTGATCTATTTGGACGAGAAGAGTGCAGGTGAGATGACGAACTTTAAGCTCATTATTGATGGTGAGGACCTAGTGAGGCTTTGTTGTCTCATTGTGATAATAATAACTCAAAAGTGTGATAATAATATAATAATTTGTTGTAAAACTTCAAACAGCTAATGTGATGAGGCTTTTGCCTTATTAAGTGAGCTGGAGATTTTGAGTTATTATTATTCATCATCAGTGAGGAATATTTTTAGTAATTATTATTTTAGTGAGGTAAGTGATGAAGCTTTTTGGTTATTATTAAGTGAGGTAGGCGATGAGTCTTTTGAGTTATTATTATTATAATGAGGCAAATGATGAAGCTTTTCTGTTGTAGTTATTATTGCAGTAAAGTACGTGATGAAACTTTTGGGTTGTTGTTATTATTGATCAGTTATTATTACAATGAGGCAAGCGATGAAGCATTTGGGTTGTTATTATTATTGATCAGTGAGGCAGGTGAGGAATATTTTTAGTTATTATTATTTTGGTGAGGTAAGTGATGAAGCTTTTGGGTTATTATTAATGAAGTGAGGTAAGCGATGAGTCTTTTGATTTATTATTATAATGAGGCAATTGATGAAGTTTTTGGGTTGTTGTTATTATTGTAGTACAGTACGTGGTGAAGCTTTTGGATTGTTGTTATTAATGTTTAGTGAGGCAGGTGAGGAATATATATTATTACTTTAGTGAGGTATGCGATGAGTCTTTTGAGTTATTATTAATAAAGTGAGGTAGGCGATTGGAGTTTTGAGTTATTATTACAATCAGGCAAGCGATGAAACTTTTGGGTTGTTATTATTATTGATCAGTGAGGCAGGTGAGGAATACTTTTAGTTATTATTATTTTAGTGAGGTAAGTGATGAAGCTTTTGGGTTATTATTAATGAAGTGAGGTAAACGATGAGTCTTTTGAGTTATTATTACAATGAGGCAAGGGATGAAGTTTTTGGGTTGTTGTTATTATTGTACAGTGAGGCAGGGGTGGATTTTTTTTATTTATTATTATTATTATTATTATTATTTTAGTGAGGTAACTGACGAAGCTGATTAGGTAACTGATGAAGCTTTATCAGCTTCGTCAGTTACCTTATATTTATGTTTACTTTATCAGCTTACCTATTATTTATGTTTACTTTATCTATAAATCACGTTAGGGCAAAAATCACGTTAGGGCAAATCTAAGTTAGGCACTAAGTTAAGCAAATCACGTTAGGGCAAATCTAAGTTAGGCACTAAGTTAAGCAAATCACGTTAGGGCAAATCTCAGTTGGGCATTAAGTTAAGCAAATCACGTCAGGGCAAATCTAAGTTAGATACTAAGTGAAGCAAATCTCGTTAGGGCAAATCTAAGTTAGGCACTAAATTTAGCAAATCACGTTAGGGCAAATCTAAGTTAGGCACTAAGTTAAGCAAATCACGTTAGGGCAAATCTAAGTTAGGCACTAAGTGAAGCAAATCACGTTAGGGCAAATCTAAGTTAGGCACTAAGTTAAGCAAATCACGTTAGGGCAAATCTAAGTTAGGCACTAAGTTAAGCAAATCACGTTAGGGCAAATCTAAGTTAGGCACTAAGTTAAGCAAATCACGTTAGGGCAAATCTAAGTTAGGCACTAAGTGAAGCAAATCACGTTAGGGCAAATCTAAGTTAGGCACTAAATTTAGCAAATCACGTTAGGGCAAATCTAAGTTAGCCACTAAGTTAATCAAATCACGTTTGGGCAAATCTAAGTTAGGCACTAAGTGAAGCAAATCACGTTAGGGCAAATCTAAGTTAGGCACTAAGTTAAGCAAATCACGTTAGGGCAAATCTAAGTTAGGCACTAAGTTAAGCAAATCACGTTAGGGCAAATCTAAGTTAGGCACTAAGTGAAGCAAATCACGTTAGGGCAAATCTAAGTTAGTCACTAAGTTAAGCAAATCACGTTAGGGCAAATCTCAGTTGGGCATTAAGTTAAGCAAATCATGTTAGGGCAAATCTAAGTTAGGCACTAAGTTAATCAAATCACGTTAGGGCAAGTCTAAGTTAGGCACTAAGTGAAGCAAATCACGTTAGGGCAAGTCTAAGTTAGGCATTAAGTTAATCAAATCACGTTAGGGCAAGTCTAAGTTAGGCACTAAGTTAAGCAAATCACGTTAGGGCAAATCTAAGTTAGGCACTAAGTTAATCAAATCACGTTAGGGCAAGTCTAAGTTAGGCACTAAGTTAAGCAAATCACGTTAGGGCAAATCTAAGTTAGGCACTAAATTTAGCAAATCACGTTAGGGCAAATCTAAGTTAGGCACTAAGTTAATCAAATCACGTTAGGGCAAGTCTAAGTTAGGCACTAAGTTAATCAAATCACGTTAGGGCAAGTCTAAGTTAGGCACTAAGTTAAGCAAATCACGTTAGGGCAAATCTAAGTTAGGCACTAAATTTAGCAAATCACGTTAGGGCAAATCTAAGTTAGGCACTAAATTTAGCAAATCACGTTAGGGCAAATCTAAGTTAGGCACTAAGTTAATCAAATCACGTTAGGGCAAATCTAAGTTAGGCACTAAGTTAATCAAATCACGTTAGGGCAAGTCTAAGTTAGGCACTAAGTTAAGCAAATCATGTTAGGGCAAATCTAAGTTAGGCACTAAGTTAATCAAATCACGTTAGGGCAAGTCTAAATTAGGCACTAAGTTAATCAAATCACGTTAGGGCAAGTCTAAGTTAGGCACTAAGTTAATCAAATCACGTTAGGGAAAATCTAAGTTAGGCACTAAGTTAAGCAAATCACGTTAGGGCAAGTCTAAGTTAGGCACTAAGTTTTGCAAATCACGTTAGGGAAAATCTAAGTTAGGCACTGAGTTCAGCAAATCACGTTAGGGAAAGTCTAAGTTAGGCACTAAGTTAATCAAATCACGTTAGGAGAAGTCTAAGTTAGGCACTAAGTTAAGCAAATCACGTTCGGGCAAATCTAAGTTAGGCACAAAGTTAAGGAAATCACGTTAGGGCATGTCTAAGTTAGGCGCTAAGTTAATCAAATCACGTTAGGGCAAGTCTAAGTTAGGCGTTAAGTTAAGCAAATCACGTTAGGGCACGTCTAAGGCAAGTTAGAGCAATTAATTAAAGAAAATCTGAAAAAAAAAGAATATAAAATATTGTCATTAACGCAATTATCACTGAAGTTATAAAATAACAACGAAATAAATTTCCATTCAGAAATTATAAGCTTTGGCGTTTACATTCAAATCACTCGAATATTATTAAATTATTTTCAGAGTGAGAGAAATAACTAATATTAACGTTATTCGGGAATTATTAGTATAGCATATTTTCACACGCAATTGATGATTTTTCTTTATATTTTTTTTTCAGATACGTACGGTCTCCTGGCAAGTTATTTAAAAGTCACAGACAGCTCCCCCGAACAAGAAGAAGTGATAATCATGAATGGGTATGTTAGAAAAAAAACTGTGATTAATTGTCTTTTTTAAGGTTTTTTTTTTTCGTTTCAAGTATTCTGCAGTTGCGTATCTGTGCTACATGTTATTATTGAGAACCTATCACTTCGCAAACAGATGTATCAATCCTAAATAATAAAAATCATCACAAAAGGAAACGAAGGAAACGTATCCCCGCAAAACTCCCCACCGCCCCCCCCCCATTGCCCCCAGCAAGTAGGAGACAACGATAGGTTTGGAAAGGACGCCGTCCGTCGGATGTGACGTTAAGCCGTGGCACATAACGGGATAGTCGTACCCTGTGCACATTAAAGAACTGGCTAATTGGCCTTGACGGGAGGCTACCATACGTTTGCTGTACAAGCTGTCCAAGTGGGTCTCCTTCCCCGAAATTTTTGTGCACCCTCCGGGTCCTTGTGACTTGCCCATTCTGTGCAAAAAAAAAGTGCAGGTCAGAGGTAAAACAATTCAACTTGGGTTGGGTTGTTTTACCTCTGAGCGGCACTTTTTTGCACACCATGGGCTAAATGGCCAGGTCGCATGGACCCCGAAGGCTCAGAGAAGGTTGGGGGAGGGGACCCACTGGAACGGCTGTTGGGAGACAGATGGTAGCCTCCCGTCAAGGCCATCCAGCGTGTTCTTTAACGTGCCCAGGGTATGGCTCTCCCACACACGGGGCCGCGGCTTAACGTCCCATCCGACGGACGGTGGCCTTTCCAAGCCCATCGGTGTCCCCTACTGACCGTGGGCAGAGCGGGGAATTTTGCGGAGATAAATCTCAAACGCTGACCCAGCTGGGACTCGAACCTGGGAACTACAGATTATGTACCTGGCGCGCTACCGACTGAGCCACCCCCGCCCCATCAACTCAACTCCGTGCGGAGCTAGTCGTAGGGTGTTTTAAATCTGAGATGTATTATTTTTTGCACACAGTGGGCTAAGTGACGAGGTCACAAAGACCCTGAGGGCTCGGAGAAGGTTGGGGGAAGGCGGCCCACTAGACAGGTGTTAAGATACAGATGGAAGCTTCACATCAAGGCCATCTAGCGTGTTCTTTAAGGTGGACAGGGTATGGTTCTCCCGCACACGGAGCCACGGTTTAATATCCCATCCAATGGACGGCGGTCTTTCCAAGCCCATCGGTGTCCCCTACTGACCGTGGGCAGGGCAGGGAGTTTTGCGGAGATAACTCTTAATACTGGTACAGGACTCAAACATGGGAACTTCAGATTACAAGCCTGGCACGCAGAGGACTGAGGTAACCCCTTCCAGTCAGTAAGGCTCAACTGTCATAACATCAGATTTAGAAATGGGGTGCCAACTTAGTCCAATATTTAAAATGTGTCTTCTGAACCGTGCCTTATGTCCTGTGAGAGAAAAAAGAGGAGGAAAAAGAAGAGATTCATGCTCTACCCTTCCACTGAAAAGAGTTTTTTTTTTTCAAATTAAAAATAGACGAAAAAATCTAAAGCGCCAGGATCGTAATCTGCAGTTCCCAGGTTCGAGTCCCAGCTGGGCCAGCATTCAGATTTTCCCCCGCAAAACTCTGCTTCCTGCCAATGGTCAGTAGGGGACACCGATGGGCTTGGAAAGGCCACCGTCCGTCGCATGGGACGTTAAGCCGTGGCCCCGTGTGCGGGAGAGCCATACCCTGTGCACGTTAAAGAACACGCCGGATGGCCTTGACGGGAGGCTACCATCTGTCTCCCAACAGCTGTTCCAGTGGGTCCCCTCCCCCAACCTTCTCTGAGCATTCGGGGTCTATGTGACCTGGCCATTTAGCCCATGGTGTGCAAAAAAGTGCCGCTCAGAGGTAAAACAACCCAAAAGTGAATTAATTCAGATTGCTTTAAATCGCAGAAACTACTTCCAAAGAATGTCTGTAACACACGCACAAAAAAAAGGAATTAATGCTCATTATCAAGTTCGGTTGTTTTCCTCCTCCATAGGTCAAGTTCCACTTTGAGCCTTCTAAGTATCAAATTCGATTTTCAGCTCCTCAAATATCAAGTCCCCTTTCTGACCCCCCAAACGTCATTAAATGCTACACTACTAATTATTGCCATAAAAGGTAAATACTTTCTAAGGCTTTTACATTATTTTATCAGTTATTCGATGTGCTTCTAATAAACTTATTTCCGTAATAAATGTAGATATTCCCTTTTTCGTAATATATTTGTACCTGAGAGACGCAAATTTATTATCTGCCCATGTGCAGAAAAACCATATCCTGTACACGTTGAAAAACATGCTGATGGCGTTTTACAGAAGAGTTTTATTTTTCTCCTAAGAGCATTCTAGTGGATTTCCTTACTGATGCTGAGACATGGGGTCCTTACGACCTGGCCATTTATCCCATGTATGTGTGTGTGTGTGTGTGTATGGGGGGGGGGGGGGTATAGCCTTATAAACCTTGTACCCTACCCTTTGAATATTGGAGTGGGCCAATGGACTTGAAAATATCACCGACCGTCGTATGGGACGTTAAGACGTGTTCCCGTGTAGGAAGAGCTATATCCTCTACACGTTAAAGAACACGCTGGATGGCTTTGACTGTAGGCTCATCTATCTCCTGATAGGCTGTACAGTGAATTTCCTTCATTCTCTTAATCTTCTGGGGCGGGGGTAGCACAGTCGGTAGCGCGTCAGGCTCGTAATCTGTAGTTCCCAGGTTCGATTCCCAGCTGGGTCAGCGTTGAGATTTTTCTCGGCAAAATTCCCCGCCCTGCCCACGGTCAGTAGGGGACACCGATGGGCTTGGAAATGCCGCCGTCCGTCGGATGGACGTTAAGCCGTGTGGTATGGTGTGCAAAAAATTGCCGCTCAGAGGTAAAACAACCCAACGTTAAAGAACACGCTGGATGGCCTTGACGGGAGGCTACCATCTGTCTCCCAACAGCTGTTCCAATGGGTCCCCTCCCCAACCTTCTCTGAGCCTTCGGGGTCCTTCTGACCTGGCCATTTAGCCCATGGTGTGCAAAAAAGTGCCGCTCAGAGGTAAAACAACTCAACGTTAAAGAACAAACTGGATGGCCTTGACGGGAAGCTACCATCTGTCTCCCAACAGCTGTTCCAGTGGGTCCCCTCCCCCAACCTTCCCTGAGCCTTCGGGGTCCTTGTGACCTGGCCATTCAGTCCATTGTGTGCAAAAGAGTGCCACTCAGAGGTAAAACAACCCAACGTTAAAGAACACGCTGGATGGCCTTGACGGGAGCCTACCATCTGTCTCCCAACAGCTGTTCCAGTGGGTCCCCTCCCCCATCCTTCTCTGACCTTTCGGGGTCCTTGTGACCTGGCCATTTAGCCCATTGTGTGCAAAAAGTGCCGCTCAGAGGTAAAACAACCCAACGTTAAAGAACACGCTGGATGGCCTTGTCGGGAGGCTACCATCTGTCTCCCAACAGCTGTTCCAGTGGGTCCCCTCCCCCCAAACATCTCTGAGCCTTCGGGGTCCTTGTAACCTGGCCATTTAACCCATCGTGTACAAAAAAAGTGCCGATCAGAGGTAAAAAACCCAACACAACTCGCTATCCAAGCGTGTAAACCACTCAGCCAAGTATTAATAGAATATTATTCTAAATAGATATTTAGAGATATTCAGTAAGCCCCTCATTTTATGTCCTCTGAGTTAATCTTAAAATAATTCACCAATTCTTTCTCTGTGTTTGTATTTCCTCCCAGGTGTTCTATCGATCCTTACATCTTCGGAAACTTCCAGTCTCTCGACGATGGAGATGCCCTAACGGCGAAATTTCGGGCGTTCAAATTTCCCGACGCTAATTACGTGCTTTTTGTCGGAACCGTCAGCGTCTGCTTACAACAGTGCAGAGGGGTAAGTAGATACTTAATCTTCGTCTCTTCTGTTTAAGGAAAGCAAGTGGAGATATAATATTATTTTATAATAACCGTAATTCCAAGCGGGCAGACATAGGAAAGGATAGAGACGGACAAGATCTTGTCATCTGACAACTTTTGTGTCACGTGACACGAAGGTTGCCAAATCAGTAATTTCTAAAAAAATCGTTGTCAGATATTTTTCCTGAATTCTGTAATCAACCATAGTGTTCGGATACATTTTTTTTTAATATATATAATGCGTATGAATATATAATGCAATGAATATGGAGCGTGTGCAGTTATCATTCACAGCAAACTGGAGCGGTTGCGGTTGATGTTCACAGCACGTTGGATCGTGTGGGCTCACAAAAACCTGGATCGTGTGGGCCCACTCACAGAAATATTGAGCGTGTGCAGTTACCGTTCACAGCAACTGGAGCGGTTGATGTTCACAGCACATTGGATCGTGTGGGCCCACTCACAGAAATATTGAGCGTGTGCAGTTACCGTTCACAGCAAACTGGAGCGTGTGCAGTAAGCACATTGGATCGTGTGAGCTCACAAAAACTGGATCGTGTGGGCCCACTCACAGAAATATTGAGCGTGTGCAGTTACCGTTCACAGCAAACTGGAGCGGTTGCGTTTGATGTTCACAGCACATTGGATCGTGTGGGCACACAAAAACCTGGATCGTGTGGGCCCACTCACAGAAATATTGAGCGTGTGCAGTTACCGTTCACAGCAAATTGGAGCGGTTGATGTTCACAGCACATTGGATCGTGTGGGCTCACAAAAACCTGGATCGTGTTGGCCCACTCACAGAATTATTGAGCGTGTGCAGTTACCGTTCACAGCAAACTGGAGCGGTTGCGGTTGATGTTCACAGCACATTGGATCGTGTGGGCTCACAAAAACCTGGATCGTGTGGGCCCACTCACAGAAATATTGAGCGTGTGCAGTTACCGTTCACAGCAAACTGGAGCGGTTGCGGTTGATGTTCACAGCACATTGGATCGTGTGGGCACTCAAAAACCTGGATCGTGTGGGCCCACTCACAGAAATATTGAGCGTGTGCAGTTACTGTTCACAGCAAACTGGAGCGTGTGCAGTAAGTGCACACGCTCCAGTTTGCTGTGAACGGTAACTGGAGCGTGTACAGTTGCGTGTACACGTTCCAAATATTTTTTATGAATTCTGTATTCAACCAGAGTGTTCGGATACTTTTTTAAGCGACTATACATCAGGCTGGCTCCAAAACTTGAGCGTGAACTTATTTCTAGAACTGCCCAACATGACTTGAATCTCTCTCAGAGAACAGTCGTCAACATCAGTCAGGAGTTGAGGTTTAACCAGGTGTGGACCTCGAACACAAATAGTAATGAAACGATGGCTGAGTGAAAAGAAGCACAGACTGGGATGAAATATCTACGTCTCGTTTATGAACTGAAGGCGTACTGTTTGTCTACGAAGCCAATTTGAAATGAGAAAGCTTTAAAATTGAAATTGAGAGAAGTACGAAAACTATCAGCAGAGGCAATGGCAGTGGGTGGGGTTGTTTTACCTCTGAGCGGCACTTTTTTGCACACCATGGGTTAAATGGCGAGGTCACAAGGACCCCGAAGGCTCAGAGAAGGTTGGGGGGAGGGGACCCACTGGAATAGCTGTTGGGAGACAGATGGTAGTCTCCCGTCAAGGCCATCCAGCGTGTTCTTTAACGTGCACAGAGTATGGCTCTCCCGCACACGGGGCCACGACTTAACGTCCCATCCGACGGACGGTGGCTTTTCCAAGCCCATCGGTGTCCCCTACTGACCGTGGGCAGGGCGGGGAATTTTGCGGAGATAAATCTCAACGCGGGTGCAGCTGGGACTCGAACAAATTGTCTTGAGAAAATTGAGAGAAGTACGAAAACTCTCAGCAGAGGAAATGGCAGTAGGTTGGGTTGTTTTACCTCTGAGCGGCACTTTTTTGCATACCATGAGCTAAATGGCCAGGTCACATGGACCCCGAAGGCTCAGAGAAGGTTGGGGGAGGGGACCCACTGGAACAGTTGTTGGGAAACAGATGGCAGCCTCCTGTCAAGGCCATCCAGTGTGTTCTTTAACGTGCACAGGGTATGGCTCTCCCGCACACGGGACCACGGGTTAACGTCCCATCCGACGGACGGCGGCCTTTCCAAGCGCATCGGAAATTCCAAGCGCATCCTACTGACCGTGGGCAGGGCGGGGAATTTTGCGGAGATAAATCTGAACGCTGACCCAGCTGGGACTCGAATCTGGGAACTGCAGATTACGAGCCTGTCGCGCTACCGACTGAGCCCCCCCCCCCGCCCCCAATGACAGTGGAATTGGTTATGTAGATCATTTGGAGAAATTGAAAATTAATTTGAGACGAGTTGATGAATCAAAATATACGAAAAAAAAAAACGATAATTATTTTTTCATAAGAGTTTTGATTTGAACGCGCCAATTGCCGTGTTGGACCCATTCTAAACAGAAGTGTCGTTAGTTTCATTTAAATTTCGGGAATAGGATTCTCAACAGGCTTAAACTTTAACTTTACTACCAACTAAAATTCTGTGTGAAATATTCTATCAAAAAATGATAAAGGTGTTATCTATGTTGTTAGAAACGTAAAAATATTATCAGTGCACACTTTATGTATTGATAATTCTCAATCTTTTTAGGAAACATTTATTCAAAAGCTACGGCTTATTATGTTCTTTTTCACCCCTGTCCGTCGGATGGGACGTTAAGCCGTGGCCCCGTGTGCTGGAGAGCCATACCCTGTGCACGTTAAAGAACACACTGGATGGCCTTGACGGGAGGCTACCATCTGTCTCCCAACAGCTGTTCCAGTGGGTCCGCTCCCCCAACCTTCTCTGAGCCTTCGGGGTCCATGTGACCTGGCTTTTAGCCCATGGTGTGCAAAAAAGTGCCGCTCAGAGGTAAAACAATCCAACCCTTTTTCACCTGTGAACTTGTCTGTGTTTTATCTATCAATATATGTATGTTTGGTGAAATAAACTTATTCAATTCAATTCAATGTGTGTCTCATTTTGGATGAAGAATTTACAACTTAGCTGCTCATTTAAATTCCTTGTATCAAAACTGAATCTTAAGTCCTTAGAACACAAATAGCGAGTTTTAAGTATTTCCTTCATGTTTTCAGGTTCCTTGTGGCAACGGTCAGCTTGGGTTTGGCAGGAGGAGGCGAGCCATCCCCACTGACCTTCCTCCTGACCCCAACAAGATTTTCGAAGTGGAGATGACCACTTTTCTTAAAGTCCAGTACAGTACAGAGCACTTCCCGTTAAATAAAGGTGAGATCAATCCTTTTTTGGTATTGGTCGGGGTTTTTTTTTTCACCCTGAATTTTGAATGTTATCTGAATCTGTACCTTTTTAAGCATACTAAAGAGAAATTGCATTATTAATCATCGAAACGGAAATGCGAAATTAGAGAATTGTGACAATAGTTTGTAAGTTTGCAAGTTACTTGATCGTAATCAGTTCGTCCTATAGCTTCTCAAGTGCACTGCCAGGAATGATTTTAATAATACGAATACGCGCATGTAGATCATTTACAAATCTCATCCAGCAGCAAATTCTGTAAGTTTATTTTCTTCCTAAATGCATATTTTTCATGGTCAATGAATTATTCCATCAAATATCAAGAACCTTCAATATTCGGATCAAAATCATTTAAGAAGATCCATTGGATAGGATGAAAGTCATTTAAGAAGATCCACTGGATAGGATCAAAGTCATTTAAGAAGATCTATTGGATAGGATCAAAATCATTTAAGAAGATCCATTGGATAGGATCAAAGTCATTTAAGAAGATCTATTGGATAGGATCAAAATCATTTAAGAAGATCCATTGGATAGGATCAAAGTCATTTAATAAGATCCATTGGATAGGATCAAAGTCATTTAAGAAGATCCATCCGATAGGATCAAAGTCATTTAAGAAGATCCATTGGATAGGATCAAAGTCATTTAAGAAGATCCATCCGATAGGATCAAAGTCATTTAAGAAGATCTATTGGATAGGATCAAAATCATTTAATAAGATCCATTGGATAGGATCAAAGTCATTTAATAAGATCCATTGGATAGGATCAAAGTCATTTAATAAGATCCATTGGATAGGATCAAAGTCATTTAATAAGATCCATTGGATAGGATCAAAGTCATTTAAGAAGATCCATCCGATAGGATCAAAGTCATTTAAGAAGATCCATTGGACAGGATCAAAGTCATTTAAGAAGATCCATCCGATAGGATCAAAGTCATTTAAGAAGATCTATTGGATAGGATCAAAATCATTTAAGAAGATCCATTGGATAGGATCAAAGTCATTTAAGAAGATCCATCCGATAGGATCAAAGTCATTTAAGAAGATCCATTGGATAGGATCAAAGTCATTTAAGAAGATCCATCCGATAGGATCAAAGTCATTTAAGAAGATCTATTGGATAGGATCAAAATCATTTAAGAAGATCCATTGGATAGGATCAAAGTCATTTAAGAAGATCCATCCGATAGGATCAAAGTCATTTAAGAAGATCTATTGGATAGGATAAAAATCATTTAATAAGATTCATTGGATAGGATCAAAGTCATTTAAGAAGATCCATCCGATAGGATCAAAGTCATTTAAGAAGATCCATTGGATAGGATCAAAATCATTTAAGAAGATCCATCCGATAGGATCAAAATCATTTAAGAAGATCTATTGAATAGGATCAAAATCATTTAAGAAGATCCATTGGATAGGATCAAAGTCATTTAAGAAGATCCATCCGATAGGATCAAAGTCATTTAAGAAGATCTATTGGGTCACAAGTTCGTTTAGTTTGTTTTTTATATACAGATCATTTAATTCCCTTGCACCCAGAACTACGGCTGAAAAAATCGCATCGGGCGGACATCAGTATTTTGAAAGGTCATCTGCATCCCTCTCTGTCTCGATAAACTCTGATAAAAGAAAAAATCTCGAGTTTTCGAAAGAAAAATTTCCTAACAAACCTCAAGGCGACTTGAAAGACTTGAAAGTGTTTCTCATCCGTTACATCTCCTTGTTTTCTTTATTAGTTAGAATTTCTTTTTCGTCACCCAAAAAAGAAATCTCTCGGTCTATGAAATGCGTAACAGAAGGGTACAGATGTAAAGAGAGAGAGAGAGAGCCAACGGTGCATTGAGGGAGAGAGAGCGCGACATGTTAATTAAGGGCTCTTTCTCTCTCAATCCCAAAGGGGAGTGAGTACCTTTCTGTGGAAGGACCAAGTGAAACGAAGCATGCGACTGTAAAGCAATAACTCGGAAAGTCCTCTGGGCCAAGTTTTCATTGCACATAGAAGAGAGGCTCTAATACAGCACACGAGGGATCATTAGAGGCAGCGTCGGAGAGCAGTGAGGATGAGAGACAGCGTGGTGGAGGGATGAAAATTTCGCTAAGGCGGGAATTTGAGTTGATGGCGATTACTATTTTGCTGGCCTTGACGTTACGGTTCAGTCGTCATATGCAGTATGCGGGTTTAAACTCGAAAAGTGATTACATGCTCCGGTGATGAGGATGGAGGGACAGCCATGTGCCTTTGTTTGGACACGTGTCCGATGGAGGTTTGTGCCGAAAGGGTTCTTGATGGTTGATGTTCGCTTTTGATTTAAATACGAAGTCGAAATGAGATTTGTTCAGGTCATAACGAAAGATTAAAACACAAGAGTTTCAAAATTTCTTTGAACTTTTGAACTCGATCCAGACGGACTTTTTGAACTCGGTCCAGACGGACTCTCGATAGTCCGGAGGTGGACTTCGTTGCACATCTGCTTTCTGGAATGATAGAAATAATTTATTAAAACTAGGAAATTATAAACAATAGTTGCTAAACAACATTGATTTCCATTTTTTGCAAAACTATTTGTTTATAATTTTTTAGATTGAAGAGATTTTTTAAATTAAATTATACATATATATATATCATTAAATAATGATATTTCCAGTAGCGCGCAAGGCTCGTAATCTGTAGTTCCCAGGTTCGAGTCCCAGCTGAGTCAGAGTTGAGATTTATCTCCGCAAAATTTCCCGCCCTGCCCACGGTCAGTAGGGGACACCGATAGGCTTGGAAAGGCCGCCGTCCATCGGATGAGACTTTAAGCCGTGGCCCCGTATGTGGGAGAGCCATACCCTGTGCACGTTAAAGAACACGTTGGATGGCCTTGACGGGAGGCTACCATCTGTCTCCCAACAGCTGTTCCAGTGGGTCCCTTCCCCCAACCTTCTCTGAGCTTTCGGGCTCCATGTGACCTGGCCATTTAGCCCATGGTGTGCAAAAAAGTGCCGCTCAGAGGTAAAACAACCCAATGTTAAAGCACACGCTGGATGGCCTTGACGGGAGGCTACCATCTGTCTCCCAACAGCTGTTCCAGTGGGTCCACTCCCCCAACCTTCTCTGAGCCTTCGGGGTCCATGTGACCTGGCCATTTAGCCCATGGTGTGCAAAAAAGTGCCGCTCAGAGGCAAAACAACCCAACGTTAAAGAACATGCTGGATGGCCTTGACGGGAGGCTACCATGTCTCCCAACAGCTGTTCCAGTGGGTCCCCTCCCCCAACCTTCTCTGAGCCTTCGGGGTCCATGTGACCTGGCCATTTAGCCCATGGTGTGCAAAAAAGTGCCGCTCAGAGGTAAAACAACCCAACCCGTGCTGTACATTGAAGAGTGCATTTTGGCGTTTAAATGGCACAAAGTCAGCGTCGTGAATGTGTTAATGTGGCAGTTTTTTTATGTATGTGGAAATAATATTTTAAAATCCCAAGGTCGTTCTTTGGCAAAGATTGTGAAGAAAGCCTATAACTTATACTTTGGATGTCATGTTGGAGATCAGGATAAAACATGGGCTCCACATGTGTGCTGCATTTCGTGCTTTGCTGGCCTGAGCGAATGATTGAAAAGTAAGATAAAATCCATGCCCTTTGCAGTTCCAAGGTTTGGAGTGAGCCAACTAGTCACTTGCATGATTGCTATTTTTGTTTAACTAAAGTGTCGGATTTTTTAAAAAAGAACAAAAGCAAAATACAATATCCAAATGTGCCTTCAGCCATAAGGCCAGTTCGTCGTGGAGAAGATCTTCCTATACCAACACCTCCAACCAACTGGGAGGAGATGGATTCACATTCATCAGAGGAAGACTTTGTGGCACATACAGATCCTGATCCTACATACACTCCTACAAAGTTAGACGAGACACATCTGATTCAGCAAAATGAACTAAATGATCTTGTTCGAGACCTAGGACTTTCCAAACAACAAGCTGAGGTTTTAGGTTCAAGACTTCAAGAGTGGAATCTTCTGACCAAGGGTACCAGAGTTTCTCTGTTCAGAAAGAGAAATTTGGCTTTATCTGTTTATTACGAGATGCAAGATGGTTTGTGTTTCTGCACAGATATTTCAGGGGCTGATAGAAGAAATTGGAACAATTCACCACCCTAAGAAATGGCATCTATTTATAAATTCGCCAAAATTCAGCTTAAAAGCTGTCCTTTTGCATAAAGGAAACCAAAAACCTTTTTTTCCAGTAACACACACTGTGGGAATGAAGGAAACTTATGAAAGCATGGAAAAAATACTCACTGCTATAAAATATGACCAGTTTAGTGGACAATATGTAGTGACCTAAAAGTCATATATCTCTTGCTCGGGCTTCACAAAATTTTGCTGTTTTCTGTGTTTGTGGGACACTAGGGCCAGAAAGAAACACTATAAAATAAAAGACTGTCCCAAAAGAGATGTTTTTATTTCTGGAAACAGTAATGTGAGATATAAGCCACTAGTTGACCCTCTGATGTTCTGCTCCCACCACTACACATCAAACTGAGGCTTATGAAAAACTTTGTAAAGGCTATGGACAAAACTGGTAAAGGGTTTTTTGCACTTGAAGGAAAAATTTACAAAACTAAGTGATGCCGAACTTAGAGAAGGGATCTTTGTTGGTCCTCAGATCAGGAAGCTACTGAATGATATTGTATTCGAAATAAAACTGAATATGAATGAATGCACTGCACGGAAATTCTTCGCGTCTGTGGTCCGGGGTTTTCTGGGGAATCACAAAGAGCAAAACTACCATCAGCTCATTCAAGATCTTCTCAAAAACTATGGAAATCTTGTCTGTCGAATGTCTTTGAAGATCCATTTCTTGCACTCGCATCTCGACTTCTTTCCCAAGAACTTAGGAACTGTCAGTGATGAGCAAGAGGAAAGATCTCACCAGGATATCCGAACCATGGAGGAGAGATATCAAGGCAGGTGGGACCCAGCAATGATGGGTTACTGCTGCTTGGTTCTTGCAGAAGGAAGATACCTCAGCGCATAAAAGATAAAAATGAACTTCTTGTAAGTATAAAAGATCCTTACCCATGTTTTCTTATTTTGCGTTTCAATCATTCAATCATTTATTACTTTATATTCAGTAGTCTATAATTGTGATGTTTCTAATTTTTTTCACTGTAATCATGTAATTAATTAATGAGTTATAAATTACAATTTAATAAAATAGTCACATTTATTTTAATTTCCCAGACGTGCGTATTTATTGAAATTTGAAATAAATCAGTCCTTAATTAAAAAAAATTGTACGTGCTGCAGATTTTTCGCAGACATATTTGAATTCAGCATCCCAAAATTAGTTAAAAAAATCCTATATGACTAATGTTATAAAAAAAAAGTTTCAATTTGTTGTTTAGTGTAATTAACAAAATTAATTGCGTGTCCAAAATGTCAAGAAAATTTCAAATTCCTTGCCATGACAACATGGAATTAATATCACATAATGTACTGCTTACTTAAAACTGTATTACTTAAATGCTTAAATGCTAAATTTACAAATCATTGGATTATTAGAAGTGGACTTATTTTTTTGTACTCCACCTCCCCTAGAAGTCCCGTTTTGACAGCATTGGATGTCTTCTCTGGGAGAAACATCAAAAACACGTTTATTTTAATAAATCATTCGTACCAGTGGTTCTATATTAAAGTCTTGAACAGAAAACGAAGATTTAAAGTTTCTTTCTATTGGATTGTTTTACCTCTGAGCGGCACTTTTTTGCACACCATGGGCTAAATGGCCAGGTCACATGGACCCCGAAGGCTCAGAGAAGGTTGGGGGAAGGGACCCACTGGAACAGCTGTTGGGAGACAGATGGTAGCCTCCCGTCAAGGCCATCCAGCGTGTTCTTTAACGTGCACAGGGTATGGCTCTCCCGCACAGGGGCCACGGCTTAACGTCCCATCCGACGGACGGCGGCCTTTTCAAGCCCATCGGTGTCCCCTACTGACCGTGGGCAGGGCGGGGAAATTTTGCGGAGATAAATCTCAACGCTGACCCAGCTGGGACTCGAACCTGGGAACTACAGATTACGAGCCTGGCGCGCTACCGACTGAGCCACCCCCGCCCCAAAGTTTCTTTCTACGTTGCAAACAAAATTTCTCTTGTTAATTAATTACTTAATATAATGTATCACTTTAAATTATGGATATTCGTTTGTAATAACCTTGTATATAAGTTTATAGTTGAATGGAAGGAATAAAGGGAAACGCGCCATAGATATATTTGTTTAAAATGATATTAATAAGATTCAAAATCATCCCCGTTGAAGATTCATTAATGCGCCAACTCATTTAGACCGTGCAGTAAAAGCACCTTTAAAATTGAAAGATATTCGTCTTTAAACACAGGTTAATCTTTCTGCTTCAGCCCGGCATCAATAACTGCCTCTAATGGCAACTACTCCCTTTTACTTTCGGCAACCAATCGTCATCGAGATCCTCTTGTTTGCACAAAAGCGGAAACTGTGACTTCAAGCCCAGAGGTAGTAAGGGGAGGGGTGAAAGTGAATTTTGAAGCATCTTTCATCTCGGTGTTCCCTGCCTCTCGCGAACGCTGTCCGGGGAAAAATCTCCTAGGAGATAAAGTCTTGGTTCCTGAAAGCACATCATCGACCAGCAACACAGAGACACACACCAACACGCATCTGAAAGCATCCGACCGTTATATAGAGACGCACACACACATATCACTCTATACACACACACACACACACAAGACCCAGTTTATATGGCATCCCCTGAGATCCAAGACTTTAATCTTCTTAATGGCCTTGATGTCATTTCGGTCGCTTCCATGAATCCAGCAGGGCTTCTTGACTATATAACCAATCGGTGACATTCGTCATAAGACTCCCGCTTGCCTAGGCACCGGAGGAGGCCCAAGAGGAGAGGGGATCTTTATGTTCTCTCTAACCTATGGAGATGGAGAGCTGGTGAAGGAGCGGTTCTCTGCTCAGGGCTATTTCAAGGGATAAAGACATATTTTTATATCCACTTCAACGATTACGTTTCATAACCTCTAAAAATAAAACCAATAAATTCTTGTGTGTGAGATAGTTTTGTGTAGTTCGTATTGTGTAGGAGTGAAATGCACTTGAACGTTACGTTCAGCGAAGAGATGAAGATGTGCAGGGAAGACGACAATTTAAATTACGATGTATGATGTAAATAATTTCTCCTTCTTGATATTCGTGTTAGAGAATGACAATTAATCAAATGTCAGAGCCGTCGTTTAATGCTGGTGCATAAAAATGGGAGGAAGTTTACGATGATAATTTAATATAGTCCACAAAAAAAAAGGATGTGAATTTTCTGAACAGAAGTGGCAGGACGTCGCCTACTCTGAGTTGAAGAAGAGATAGGATGCAAGGTGTACTAAAAAGAGAAGACGGACGTCTCCTATTCTTCCTGTCGTTCTGGCTGAAGAATGATAAGTCGACATTATTTGATGATACAATTAAGAAGCAGGACGTCGCCTCTTCCATGAGGTAAAGAATGATAGGACGTCGCCTATCTGGAGAGGAAAATAAGTAATAGGACGTCGCCTCTTCGATGAGCTAAAGAATCATAGAATGTCGCTTATTTAGCGAGGAAAATAACTAGCAGGGACGTCGCTTATTTAGTGAGAAAAATAAGTAGCAGGACGTCGCTTATTTAGTGAGGAAAATAAGTAGCAGGACGTCGCTTATTTAGTGAGGAAAATAAGTAGCAGGACGTCGCTTATTTAGTGAGGAAAATAAGTAGCAGGACGTCGCTTATTTAGTGAGGAAAATAAGTAGCAGGACGTTGCTTATTTAGTGAGGAAAATAAGTAGCAGGACGTCGCTTATTTAGTGAGGAAAATAAGTAGCAGGACGTCGCTTATTCAGTGAGGAAAATAAGTAGCAGGACGTTGCTTATTCAGTGAGGAAAATAAGTAGCAGGACGTCGGTTATTTAGTGAGGAAAATAAGTAGCAGGACGTCGCTTATTTAGCGAGGAAAATAAGTAGCAGGACGTCGCTTATTTAGTGAGGAAAATAAGTAGCAGGACGTCGCTTATTTAGCGAGGAAAATAAGTAGCAGGACGTCGCTTATTTAGTGAGGAAAATAAGTAGCAGGACGTCGCTTATTTAGTGAGGAAAATAAATAGCAGGACGTCGCTTATTTAGTGAGGAAAATAAGTAGCAGGACGTCGCTTATTCAGTGAGGAAAATAAGTAGCAGGACGTCGCTTATTTAGTGAGAAAAATAAGTAGCAGGACGTTGTATTCAGTGAGGAAAATAAGTAGCAGGACGTCGCTTATTTAGAGAGGAAAATAAGTAGCAGGACGTCGCTTATTTAGTGAGGAAAATAAGTAGCAGGACGTCGCTTATTCAGTGAGGAAAATAAGTAGCAGGACGTCGGTTATTTAGTGAGGAAAATAAGTAGCAGGACGTCGCTTATTTAGTGAGGAAAATAAGTAGCAGGACGTCGCTTATTTAGTGAGGAAAATAAGTAGCAGGACGTCGCTTATTTAGCGAGGAAAATAAGTAGCAGGACGTCGCTTATTTAGTGAGGAAAATAAGTAGCAGGACGTCGCTTATTTAGTGAGGAAAATAAATAGCAGGACGTCGCTTATTTAGTGAGGAAAATAAGTAGCAGGACGTCGCTTATTCAGTGAGGAAAATAAGTAGCAGGACGTCGCTTATTTAGTGAGAAAAATAAGTAGCAGGACGTTGCTTATTCAGTGAGGAAAATAAGTAGCAGGACGTCGCTTATTTAGAGAGGAAAATAAGTAGCAGGACGTCGCTTATTTAGCGAGGAAAATAAGTAGCAGGACGTCGCTTATTTAGCGAGGAAAATAAGTAGCAGGACGTCGCTTATTTAGCGAGGAAAATAAGTACCAGGACGTCGCTTATATAGTAAGGAAAATAAGTAGCGTGACGTCACTTCTTTGATGTGCTAAAGATTCAATGGACATCACTTATTTAACGAGGAAAATAAGTAGCAAGACGTCGCCTATTCGATGAGCTAAATAATCATGAGACGTCCCTTATTTGATGAAAAATAAGTAGCAGGACGTTGCCTCTTCGATGAGCTAAAGAACCATAGGGCGTCATTTATTTAATGAAAATTATAAGTAACAGGACATATCCTCTTCTGACCGAAGAATGGCAAAAAGTCGTCTATTTGGTAAGGAAAATAACTAACAGAACGTCGTTTACTTCAGTATTCTGTAAATAATGTTTGATGTCAATAACGTAGGTGTGCCGAGAAAATACCAAAAATAACATCCACACTCATCGCTGATGCATAAAAAAAATGATATTCACTTCTTTTTTCAGATGTCGTAATTTCACTCTTCTTCTCTAAGCAGGGGCGGGGTGGCTCAGTCGGTAGCGCGCCAGGCTCGTAATCTGTAGTTCCCAGGTTCGAGTCCCAACTGGGTCAGCGTTGAGATTTATCTCCGCAAAATTCCCCGCCTTGCCCACGGTCAGTAGGGGACACTGATGGGCTTGGAAAGGCCGCCGTCCGTCAGATGGGACGTTAAGCCGTGGCTCCGTGTACGGAAGAGCCATACCCTGTGCACGTTAAAGAACACGCTGGATGGCCTTGACGGGAGGCTACCATTTGTCTCCCAACAGCTGTTCCAGTGGGTCCCCTCCCCCAACCTTCTCTGAGCCTTCGGGGTCCATGTGACCTGGCCATTTAGCCCATGGTGTGCAAAAAAGTGCCGCTCAGAGGTAAAACAACCCAACCCTTCTCTAAGCAGGTTCATGTATCGGCCTCTCGTACAATAATAAACTAAATATATGTATATTCAGTGGGTTTTATTTTTCCCCTGAAAAATAAGATTTCGTAATGCATATGTCAGCGAACAAAGATAGAAGCAGTCGCTGGCAAAATTCTTTCTGTGGGCATGCCTTAATAATATAAGTCTCAAGAGTGTTACAGTACTATGCAAATTAGTTGGGACAATAGGAAAATGCAGTGACAAAGACACAACTAATATATTTATTTGTTTAATATTGTAGTTAATAGTAAATGTGACCCCCCCCCCCCCCCTAGCTTTAATTACTTCTTCCACCCTCTCAACCATTGATGCCACTAGCTTTCCATAAATCTCCTTCATTCAGGGTCGAGGTACCACACTTTCTATCATTTTAGTTTTTGTCGTGCAATCCATCTTAGATATGTGCAAATTTTTCAATGGGGTTTAGATCGGGTGAATTTCCTGGCCACTCCAATACCTTCAAATGTTGCTGGGTAAAGAAGCTCTTAGCAAGCTTAGAATTGTGGCATGGAGCCAGATCCTGTTGAAATACCCCATCTCCGTTAGGAAACAGCTTCTGCAGTGTTGGGACCATTTTCGCCTCCAGAACGCCTATGTATGCGCTTTTTGCTGTCCATCATTCCTTCAATGGGGTGAAGCGTCTGTTAGATTAGTTTAGACTTGGAGCAGAAGGTTACGAACAAGTCTAGACTTGCATCAGTTTAGACTCTGCAGCGGAAGGGACTTAGCATTCCTTCGCTTGTCCCAACTAATTCGCACAGTACTGTATATGCCACTGCTGTTTGACGTTAACAGGGTGTAGCTCTCTCGCACACGTATCCACGGCTTTACATCCCACCCGACGGACGGCTGTCTTCTCAAGCCTATTGGGGCGGGGTGGCTCAGTCGGTAGCGCGCCAGGCTCGTAATCTGTAGTTCCCAGGTTCGAGTCCCAGCTGGGTCAGCGTTGAGATTTATCTCCTCAAAATTCCCCGCCCTGCCCGCGGTCAGTAGGGGACACCGATGGGTTTGGCAAGGCCGCCGTTCGTTGAATAAGACGTTAAGCCGTGACACCGTGTGCCGGAGAGCCATACCTTGTGTACGTTAAAGAACACGCTGGATGGCCTTGACGGCAGACTACCATCTGTCTCTCAACAGCTGTCCAAGTGGGTCCCCTCCCTCAACCGTCTCTGAGCCTTCGGGGTCCTCGTGACCTGGCCATTTAGCCCATTGTGGGCAAAAAAGTGCAGCTCAGAGGTAAAACAACCCAACGTTAAAGAACACGCTGGATGGCCTTGACAGGAGGCTACCATCTGTGTCCCAACAGCTGTTCCAGTGGGTCCCCTCCCCCAACCTTCTCTGAGCCTTCGGGGTCCTTGTGACCTGGCCACTTAGCCCATTGTGTGCAAAAAAGGCAGCTCAGTGGTAAAACAACCCAACCCAACTCGAGCCTATCGATATTCCCTTTCTCACCGAGGGCTAAACAGGAGGTAGCAATTCTCAATGCCGACACAATTAGGACTAGAACCTGGGAACTGAAGATTATGAGGTTGGCCCACTACTAGCAGTCTTTCACCCCCACCTCTGCTCAGGAGAGATGTTAGTCGTAAACGGTAAATATTACACTGGAGGGCTTTATCTGGAGGTTTTCTTCTGTCATCCAACAGCTGTCCATTGGATCGACTTTCCTACCATTCTATGAGTCCTTGTAGTTGGGATGGGTTGCTTTACCTCTGAGCGGCACTTTTTTTTGCACACAGTGGACTAAATGGCCAGGTCACAAAGAAACCAAGGTCTCGGCGAAGGTTTTAGGAAGGGGACCCACTGGACATATGTTAGGGGACAGATGGTAGCCTCCCTTCAAGGCCATCCAATGTGTTCTTTAGCGTGCGTAGGATTTGTCTGTCACACGGGACATGGTTTAATGTCCCATCTGACGGACGGGTTGGGTTGTTTGACCTCTGAGCGGCACTTTTTTGCACACCATGGGCTAAATCGCTAGGTCGCAAGAACCCCGAAGGCTCAGAGAAGGTTGGGGGAGGGGACCCACTGGAACAGCTGTTGGGAGACAGATGGTAACCTCCCGTCAAGGCCATCCAGCGGGTTCTTTAACGTGCACAGGGTATGGCTCTCACGCACACGGGACCACGTATTAACGTCCCGTCCGACAGACGGCGGCCTTTCCAAGCCCATCGGTGTCCCCTACTGACCGTGGGCAGGGCGGGGAGTTTTGTGGAGATAAGTCTCAATGCTGACCCAGGCGGGACTCGAACCTGGGAACTGCAGATTACGATCCTGGCGCACTACCGACTGACCCCCCCCCCCCCCCCGACGGACGGGACCTTCCCAAGCCCATCAGTGTTCCCTACTGACCGTTGCAGGGCGGGGAGTTTTGAGGAGATATAACTCAACTCTGGCTCATGAGGGGCTAGAACCGAGGAACTGCAGATTATGAGCCTGGTAAAAAAATTAAAAAAAAACCAGAAAGCACCACCTTTATCATCTGTGAATCCTCAGTTGACAGGACGGTTAAAAGAATTTCTCAGTGAAATCTTTTTTTCCTGCATTGCTTGCATTAATATCACAATCTAGAAGAAAAACCGAAACTATTTATTTTTTATGTGCTTATTTATATGACAGGTGATCGTTTGTGAACTGCTAATGATGAAAAAAAAATCTAATACTTTGAAATATTTTTCCCCCACTAGGTTCCCTTGAGGGAGATTTTAATGATAGCCAACAAAGGAATTCCCCAGATTCCAACCACATGGCCTTCACGCAGAAAAACAGCTCCCTCTGGAGGCAGTCATCTGCGGGTCTCATCGTCCTCCTCTTCATCTCCTTGGCTCTGGTTGCCCCGGCAATAACAACGAAGATGCACGAGAACTAAATCCATCTTTACAAAAACTCTACACTTCATATCTCTGGAATGAAAAAAATAAAACCGAACACGAAAAGAAATTTTAAAAAAAATACAGGAATAACTCTTCTAAAGAAATAACTAATTGTGCCAGGTTGGGCTTGTGTGTAAATCGTTTCCTTTATCCTGAGCCAAAATATAACAGTGAAGAAAATGGCGTTTCCAAAAGGAAAAGAAAACTCCTTGAGGGGAAGGAAACGAGGACTCTTCGAACAAGACTCCTTTATTCTCTGGTGGCGGCGGCGGCGGCGCGAGAGAACAATGTACCATTAACTTGGCTAACATTCTGCAAGGTTTCTGAAGATAACTATAACCTGTGAAGTAATTGGACTAGGTAAAAAAAAAACTAATTTCATCTGTTAACCCCCTCACTGGATGAAGGTGGTGATTTCATCTTTAGGAAACGGGAAGACGGTGTCAATTATTTTAGTTTTTTTTTTTTCTTTACTTGTCTTCCCTTACAGATTAGGTCTTTAGGAGACGTTCAGCAGAGGATGCTGGGAATTCACAGTCGTCAATGAGGTGTCGAAGTTATGTTGTTGTTTCTTAAGAGGTTTTTTTTTTTTGAACGAGTTAAGAATAAATTATTGTTTCTTGTTTTGTTTTTTTTCTAAGAGAGTGATGCGTTTCCATGTCAACAAGCAAAGGATGATAAAGGCAGATAATCACGAAGTTAAAGAAAATGAATATATTTTTTATGAATGTATATTATAGGAATACAATTTAGTTGAAGTACATAATGTGTTTAAGAACAAAAATTCTCTTGTTAAAATTATTTCTGGTGTGATTTTCTTTTATATACTAAAGATATGCCCAGTTTTTATTTATTATTCTCTGATCTTGGTGGAAAATAGAAATTATTTCTGGTTTTATACTTCAGGTAGAGTGAAATCGTGTCACTAACTCTGTAAACTCCAGTTTTCAAGATGGCGGGGGTGGCTCAGTCGGTAGCGCGCCAGGCTCGTAATTTGCAGTTCCCAGGTTCGAGTCCGAGTTGGATCAGCGTTGAGATTTCTCTCCGAAAATGTCCCCGCCTTGCCCACGGTCAGTAGGGGATACCGATGGGCTTGGAAAGACCGCCGTCCATCGGATGGGACGTTAAGCCGTGTCCCCGTCTACGGGAGAGCCATACCCTGTGCACGTTAAAGAACACGCTGGGTGGCCTTGAAGGGAGGCTACCATCTGTCTCCCAACAGCCGTTCCAGTGGGTCTTCTGCCCAAACCTTCTCTGAGCCTTGGGGATCCTTGTGACCTGGCCATTTAGTCCATGGTGTGCAAAAAAAGTGCCAATCAGAGGAAAAACAACCAGCCAGTTTTCAAAATTATCATCTGTTTAGGAAGTGGTTTATACATAGAGTGTGGGAAAGGACTATTTGCTTAGGGGAGCGCTGGATTTTCTAAGGAAAGTTTTATGGTAAAACTAATTGATTGCAATTCTCATGTTGTCAGAGATGGATTGTTTAGGCTCGTGGATTGTCACGTGCATTTTGAGTTACTTAGCCGTCTCGTGGCCGAGTGGTTAGCGCTCTTGACTGCTGATTTAAGGGACCTGGATTTGAGCCCCGGATAAGGCATGCATGTGCGTGTCGTTTTTCTGCTGAGGTCTCTCTTCCTCACAGACCTTCTTCTGAGTTCTCTCTTCCTCACAGACCTTCTGCTGAGGTCTCTCTTCCTCACAGACCCTCTGCTGAAGTCTCTCTTCCTCACAGACCTTCTTCTGAGTTCTCTCTTCCTCACAGACCTTCTGCTGAGGCCTCTCTTCCTCATAGACCTTCTGCTGAGTTCTCTCTTCCTCACAGACCTTCTGCTGAGGTCTCTCTTCCTCACAGACCTTCTGCTGAGGTCTCTCTTCCTCACAGGCCCTCTGCTGAAGTCTCTCTTCCTCACAGACCTTCTTCTGAGTTCTCTCTTCCTCACAGACCTTCTGCTGAGGCCTCTCTTCCTCACAGACCTTCTGCTGAGGTCTCTCTTATTCACAGACTTTCTGCTGAGGCCTCTCTTCCTCACAGACCCTCTGCTGAAGTCTCTCTTCCTCACAGACCTTTTTCTGAGTTCTCTCTTCCTCACGGACCTTCTGCTGAGGCCTCTCTTCCTCACAGACCTCTGCTATGGCGTATAAACTGGGTAGGTCTCTCTTCCTCACAGACCTCTGCTATGGCGTATAAACTGACAGCCTCCTGTCAGAACTCTGTGGCAAGCAACTGCTTAAGGGGATATTTAGTTTTTTGCTTTATTGGCCTGCCACATCTAAACAACTGACGTTAATGCCACTGCCCGTACATTTGAGGGAAAAAAATAATACCGTAGGGGGGGGGGTGAGAATAAATATCTTCTGAGCTATGAGGGGACTATTGCAGAAAGTTTGTAAACTTTTAATTTTATATAAAATCTTGCAGAATACGAACCCTTAAGTAAAAATTAATGAAAAATGTAATTACACCAGTACTCTGTTAAATACTATATATTTGTAATGCACATATTATTGTTTGTGTATTTCTAGAATATTCTAATAATTTCATTTATTTTTTTCCGAAATGTGAAGGAAAAATCCATTTTATTTTGGTACACTGTTAAGATTATCACTGTTATTAGAATTATTACACACTGTTCAAATTATCTGTAATTGAGCGCAACTTTTAGAGATACCCGAGGAACAGAAGGGTTGGTGTAAACCTCCATTGGAACTGAATTGAGTTGGGTTGTTTCACCTCTGAGCGGCACTTTTTTGCACACCATGGGCTAAATGGCCAGGTCACAAGGACCCCGAAGGCTCAGAGAAGTTGAGGGAGGGGACCCACTGGAACAGCTGTTGGGAGACAGACGGTAGCCTCCCGTCAAGGCCATCCAGCGTGTTCTTTAACGTGCACAGGGTATGGCTCTCCCGCACACGGGGCCACGGCTTAACGTCCCATCCGATGGACGGCGGTCTTTCCAAGCCCATCGGTGTCCCCTACTGACCGTGGGCAAGGCGAGGACATTTTCGGAGAGAAATCGCAACGCTGATCCAACTCGGATTCGAACCTGAGAACTGCAAATTACGAGCCTGGCGCGCTACCGACTGAGCCACCCCCGCCCCTTGGAACTGAGGAATCCTCATTGAAAACCACGGGGGAAAATATAAGACTTGCAGTAACTGTGCGGAAATTTCTGACCATTCTAGGTATACTTATTGTCATTGTGTATGATCGAATTTTGCTTTTCCATAGAGCTAGTAAAATCAGATCAAGCAAGCTGGCAATAATCATTTATGGAAGCAGTTTCAACTGTTACTAAGCAGACTCTAAATTGGACGATAATGAATTGTTTTTAATTACTGAATAGCTGTTGGAAAATCTTTCTTATTAATATAAAATCTTAGTATTAATAAGCAAATATATATAATATATTTTTGCCAATATATTATTGATATCTAACGTTTCGTTACTGACCAACGGGACATGGGTTCGAGCCCCGGGTAAGGCATGGCTGTTTGTGTCGTTTTTCTGCTGAGGTCCCGCCATCCTCACAGACTTTCTACTATGGCGTATAAACTGACAGGCTCCTGTCAGACCTCTGTGGCAATCAGCAGCTTGAGGGGAGTCTTTTTTTATGTTTACACATTTAGTTTTTACGATTTCTTTTTTCATAATTTAATACTTAAACGTTATTATTATTCGTCGGTTCATTCAGAAAAATTGTTAGAGCTGCCATAAGCTTCTTAACCTGATGCTAAAATTTTAAGTCTCCGAAATATTATTTCAAAAAAAAAATATTTTTTCACAAAGTATTTCGTTCTTAGGTCTGATGCAATTTTTAATAATTAAATAAATAAATAAATAAATAAATCATCTTCTTCATGCAGAAATTAAATTATGAAAAGAGAAAAGTATTTCGATCAGCAAACTTTTTTTAACCTATTTTTTTTTCATCTTTGTTTTAAAAATTGTCCGCCTTTTTAAAAAAATATGTTTGTAATACGACTCTTCATAATATAAAAAAAAAGAACGAAGTAGATATAACTTACTCATTTTTTTATTTATAACTTAATTAAGAAGGATAACGTTAAGAATCGTTAATTTACCGAAATTAATTCTAGGCTCGATTGTGTTTTAATGTCGGTATTAAATCGGGCATCAATTTAAGACTATTTCAATGTTTGCTTTCCAATATTGACCATGCTGGTAAATCTCGCTGCAAATATTGTACTTACTATCCGTTTCTTTTCTTCCTCTGTTGAACGTAACTTCCTGCTGATAAAGAAACGAAAATTGAATAATTTTTTTTGACGTCGACAACGGTGCTCTTTTACGCAAACCTCTGACACATAAAATGATAGGAGAGAAAGAAAAAAAAAGGAAAAAAAAACGGCGATTACAGGTAAGAAGATAAGTTAAACAACTAAAAAAAATTAAATAACAAGCATAATGTTTTTATGCAAGCGTTAACAATTTTACTTTAATGAACGAAAGAGGACAGGAAACAGTTTTTTTTATTTTTAAAGAATATCAGAATAAATATTGACTTTTCCTCAATACAATCCACGAAAAAGACGGTTCTTTTTCACCCAATCAAACCACAAAAAAGCATTACCGCTATCACTTATAAATCACGTTATCGTTGAATCGCATCCAAACCAGCAATTACTGACCAAACCGAAACCTCTTGACAAGAAGGTGGGAAGAAAACACACGCGTTGTTAAGAATCAACTGCATCATCATTTCTTATTCCCAATGTCTCGTCATTTTCACTCGTTCTACCATTCTATAACTCTCCTTCTTTTTAACACCGCTATCGATAAAAAAAAAATGGCGAAGAATAAGGAGAGAGAGAATCGAATAAATAAGAATTGAAGAGAAATAATCGCAATAAGAGGATTAAAAAAAGGGGACATAAAAGAAAAAAAAAGAAACAGAGGAACTCTTTGTACGGAAGAAAGAAAAAGCGTCGGATGGGAAAAGACGTTTTTATTGGTATTAGAAAGAAAAGATGCAAAGTTAGTTTCCTCCACTCTTCGTAATAACCTCTGGCGTTAGATCGCCAAGCGCAGGAATGTAGATGCCAGCCGGGTAAGTCTTAATCAAGCTATTATTTACGCTGCCAGCGCAGTCGCTGCATAATATCGCTGCGGCCTCCGCCGCTGCCGAAGTTAAGCATTAAACCGCTGCGGCCCCGTTGCCGTCACGATCGTTGCGGTTGTTATAGAGTGAGTGGCACTTTCTCTTCTTCTTTTTCTTTTCTCCGCCAGACGCCTTCGTTATCTTCAAACAGTTTGGAGAGGATGATAACGAGGGCTAAAATGAATTCGTGATATCATATTCTGCGTTGCTCATTATTTGAAAATAACATCGTTTTTTTTTTTAAAACATTCCGATTTTGGTTTCGTTTTTTATATCGGAGACGTCAGAGAGAGGTTGACGCGGATCGCATTTTTTTTATTTCTCTGTCGACTGGTTGGTATTTCGTTATTATTTCTGATACGACATCGGTTGCGAAATATTCGGTTAATGGCAATCATGTTGTAATGGAAACAAATTGAGTTTCGTCACTTGTTCGTTGTCGAAACGGCTACACTATATTTAATCACGAGCAACACACTTTATTTAATTAAAACTTTATATAGTCATGCATATTCTGTTTAATATCGACGGGACATATTATGCGTAATATCTAGAACTCATACTATTTTTTCATATTGACAGCCACGCCATGCATTTATTAATGACTGCCACACGTTGTATTTAATAATGACGACCACACATTGTGTTTATTAATGACAGCCACATGTTGTGTTTAATAATGACGACCACACATTGTGTTTATTAATGACTGTCACATGTTGTGTTTAATAATGACGACTACACATTGTCTTTATTAATGACTGCCACACGTTGTATTTAATAATGACGACCACGCATTGTGTTTATTAATGACTGCCACATGTTGTGTTTAATAATGACGACCACACATTGTGTTTATTAATGACTGCCACACGTTGTATTTAATAATGACGACCACGCATTGTGTTTATTAATGACTGCCACATGTTGTGTTTAATAATGACGACCACACATTGTGTTTATTAATGACTGCCACACGTTGTATTTAATAATGACGACCACACATTGTGTTTATTAATGACTGTTGTGTTTAATAATGACGACCGCGCATTGAGTTTAATATTGAAAGTTACGTATTGTGTTTAATAATGACGACCACGCGTTGTATTTAATAATGACGACCATGCATTGAGTTTAATATTGAAAGTCACGTATTGTGTTTAATAATGACGACCACGTATTGTATTTAATAATGACGACCACGTATTGTATTTAATAATGACGACCACGCGTTGTGTTTAATAATGACGACCACGCGTTGAGTTTAATATTGAAAGTCACGCATTTTGTTTAATAATGACGACAACGCATTGAGTTTAATATTGAAAGTCACGCATTGAGTTTAACATTGATGGTCATGCGTTGTGTTTAATAATGACGACCACGCATTTTGTTTAATGCTGACGACCACGCATTCTGTTTAATAATGACGACCACTCATTTTATTTAATAATGACGACCACGCATTCTGTTTAATAATGACGACCACACATTGCGTTTAATATGAATTTCATTTAAGTATCTACTGTCAACTATTATTTTGAAAAAATTATAGCCGCCAACTATAAATCAAATTATTAATGGAATAAATTTAGTAAAATTTCGAAGGCACATTTTTCTTAGCCAAATGTTAATTGTCATTTACTATATTCAGCACACACATCATTGGTTCTATTATCATACTTTGTGTTTAATCCAATATCTACTTTTACATGCTAGGATTAACCTCAATCGATGATCACATTATATAAACCCACACATTGAAACAGAATCTAAACATTTCAGCCACATATTACTTGCAACCAAATGAATACATTAATCGATACATTATGTTTAAACCACGAAACGGGGCAGAACTGCAATGCTACCAGAAACTGGGACTGTGAATCAATCCACATAAGAATAATAGGAAACAAACTTTTGTATTCGTAACAAATTTTTCATACCTGTACCGCTTCGGCAAAATTCCCCGCCCTGCCCACGGTCAGTAGGGGACACCGATGGGCTTGGAAAGGCCGCCGTCCGTCGGATGGGACGTTAAGCCGTAGCCCCGTGTGCGGGAGAGCCATACCCTGTGCACGTTAAAGAACACGCTGGATGGCCTTGACGGGAGGCTACCATCTGTCTCCCAACAGCTGTTCCAGTGGGTCCCCTCCCCCAACCTTCTCTGAGCCTTCGGGGTCCATGTGACCTGGCCATTTAGACCATGGTGTGCAAAAAAGTGCCGCTCAGAGGTAAAACAACCCAACGTTAAAGAACACGCTGGATGGCCTTGACGGGAGGCTACCATCTGTCTCCCAACAGCTGTTCCAGTGGGTCCCCTCCCCCAACCTTCTCTGAGCCTTCGGGGTCCATGTGACCTGGCCATTTAGACCATGGTGTGCAAAAAAGTGCCGCTCAGAGGTAAAACAACCCAACGTTAAAGAACACGCTGGATGGCCTTGACGGGAGCCTACCATCTGTCTCCCAACAGCTGTTCCAGTGGGTCCCCTCCCCCAACCTTCTCTGAGCCTTCGGGGTCCATGTGACCTGGCCATTTAGACCATGGTGTGCAAAAAAGTGCCGCTCAGAGGTAAAACAACCCAACGTTAAAGAACACGCTGGATGGCCTTGACGGGAGCCTACCATCTGTCTCCCAACAGCTGTTCCAGTGGGTCCCCTCCCCCAACCTTCTCTGAGCCTTCGGGGTCCATGTGACCTGGCCATTTAGCCCATGGTGTGCAAAAAAGTGCCGCTCAGAGGTAAAACAACCTAACCCAATACCTGTATCCCATATAAAAAAATCAACTGAATATAAAATTCATTGCTCCAAAAGGTATAAAGTGATTTCTTGTCCTCGTTTTTAGACTGTGATATCTGAAGAAATATTCAGAATCCTTGTATGCATTATAAAAACTTATTTCTCATGACTCACTCACATAGGGGTCATGACCTTTTCATCTTTTCCACTAAGATCAGAGGTTTTGCGTTGAGTAGCTCCTATCTGAAAGTAGGAATGGATATTACCAACAATATGTGTTTTAGATAACATTAAAAATTATCATAAGTATTTCAATGGCAGATTTTAAATTTTAAAATAATTAAGCATTTGTTGTTCTGTTTTTGATAGTTAGCATTAAGAGTTTAAATTATCTTGAAGTTATAGTTACGGCCCAACATTCTGCAGATAATATTTTAACATATTCTTGCTAAAATTTTTTTCTCATCTGCATATTATAAGCTAAAAATCAAATCTCTAGAAGTGAAACTTCATTTTCTGTTGTTTGTAAATGAATATCCGCTTTTTTATTTTAAATTTTCGTTTTTTGCCGTGGTTCAGTTATATCCTTGATCAGTAGTGATAAGCTTTGTCTTATGCACTTTTTATTTCGTTTAACTTTTTTTTTTTAATCGCTTTCCATTCTAAAGTTTGAGATTTGTGAGAAATTTCTCCAATCCTATTTTGTTTGACACTGTGCAAACTTCAAAAATTTCGGTGTTGAAAAACCTGACTATTTTTCATTGAAAGATCAAAACAGAAAATGTTCACGCAAAATCAAGTTTCTTTCTCAACATTTCCTGTTAAGCGAAAGTGCCAAATAAGAAAAACAGAAATAAGTTGGGTTGGGTTGTTTTACGTCTGAGCGGCACTTTTTTGCACACCATGGGCTAAATGGCCAGGTCACATGGACCCCGAAGGCTCAGAGGTTGGGGGAGGGGACCCACTGGAACAGCTGTTGGGAGACAGATGGTAGCCTCCCGTCAAGGCCATCCAGCGTGTTCTTTAACGTGCACAGGGTATGGCTCTCCCGCACACGGGGCCACGGCTTAACGTCCCATCCGACGGACGGCGGCCTTTCCAAGTCCATCGGTGTCCCCTACTGACCGCGGGGAATTTTGCGGAGATAAATCTCAACGCTGACCCAGCTGGGACTCGAACATGGGAACTACAGATTACGAGCCTGGCGCGCTACTGACTGAGCCACCCCCGCCCCAACACAGAAATAAGTAATCAACAGAAATTAAACTACATAAACAAGTCTATTTTCAGATGGGAAACTCAGTGGAACTGAACAACTGAATACCAATTCCTTTAATTTATCTAACCTGATGGGGGGCGGGGGTGGCTCAGTCGGTAGCGCGCCAGGCTCCTAATCTGTAATTCCCAGGTTCGAGTTCCAGCTAGGTCAGCGTTGAGATTTATCTCCGCAAAATTACCCGCCTTGCCCACGGTCAATAGGGGACACCGATGGGCTTGGAAAGGCCGCCGTCCGTCGGATGGGACGTTAAACCGTGGCCCCGTGTGCGGGAGAGACATACCCTGTGCACGTTAAAGAACACGCTGGATGGCCTTGACGGGAGGCTACCATCTGTCTCCCAACAGCTCTTCCAGTGGGTCCCCTCCCCCAACCTTCTCTGAGCCTTCGGGGTCCATGTGACCTGGCCATTTAGCCCATGGTGTGCAAAAAAGTGCCGCTCAGAGGTAAAACAATCCAATCATCCTAATATACCTCAAAATTAATAAAACTTTCAGACGTGAGAAATTCATTACGTTCTTCTACAAACTTACGGAAGTCCATAACGAAAAGCTTTCTTTAAATCATTATTGACCTCTATTAGTTTTCATGTCAACATTATGTATAAAGATTTCGTTACAGTTATTACAAAAGTTCAAGTGTTTATCTGCAGGAAGTTGAAACCTTGAAATAAAAGACGAATATTCTCCTTTTTTTTTATGATCAGATTTTTAACAACATCCGCAATGTATTTGAACATCAAGTGAAAGAAAAAAAAAAATTGTATTTTGTGTTGTTTTAAGAGACTCTGACTGAAATGATCTTCTGAAGATAATATAATCTTTTGTAGCCAACTCGCCTGTACATAACATATAACAGTACTTATGCTCACCGACAAATGGAACAATGCTCATCATTTTAATAAACTGCTTAATAAAAGACTACGTCATGGGTCTGTGTTCTTTATTGCTTTGTGTAAAACTCTCACAAACATACAAGGGTCAAAAAGTGAGTTTATAAGGCATAAAATTTCTGAATCGCACAACACTTATCGGCGCTGCAGAGAAATTTCTCAATCATGACGGCAGGCCCTGGGGGGTGGCTCAGTTGGTAGCGTGCCAGACTTCTAATCTGCAGTTACCAGGTTTGAGTCCCACTTGCACCAGCATTGAGATTTATCTCCGCTAAATCATAAAGGGAATACCGACGGAATTGGAAAGGCCGCCGTCCTTTGGATGCGGCTTATAGTCGTGGTCCAGCTTACAGCAGAAGCATATCCTGTGCAGGTTAAGGAACATGTTGGATGGTCTTGACGGAAGGCTATCGTCTGTTTCCTAATAGCTGGGGGCGGGGGTGGCTCAGTCGGTAGCGCGCCAGGCTCGTAACCTGTAGTTCCCAGGTTCGAGTCCCAGCTAGATCAGCGTTGAGATTTATCTCCGCAAAATTCCTCGCCCTGCCCACGGTCAGTAGGGGACACCGATGTGCTTGGAAAGGCCGCCGTCCATCGGATGGGACGTTAAGCCGTGGCCCCGTGTGTGGGAGAGCCATACCCTGTGCATGTTAAAGAACACACTGGATGGCCTTGACGGGAGGGCTACCATCTGTCTCCCAACAGCTGTTCCAGTGGGTCCCCTCCCCTAACCTTCTCTGAGCCTTCGGGGTCCATGTGACCTGCCCATTTAGCCCATGGTGTGCAAAAAAGTGTCGCTCAGAGGTAAAACAACCGAACAACCAACCTAATAGCTGTCCAGTGGGTTCTATTCCCCAATCTTTACTGAGACCTTCGGGTCCTTGTGACCTGGCCATTTAGTTCACTATGCGCACAAAAGTGTCACTCAAAAGAACACGCTAGATGGCCTTGATTCCCGTTAAGGTCATCCAGCTTGTTCTTTATCTTCTTTCCTAACAGCTGTTCAGTGAGTTCTTTTCCCCTATACCTTCTCTAATCTCTTTGGGGTCCTTGTAACCTGGCCATTTAACTCATCTGTGCAAAAAACGTGCCGCTCACAGGTAACATCAATATCATCATACTACTTTAAAGAAAGTGAAAGTCATCTTTGTAATCATCCTTAAATGCAAATTAGCACCATATCAACCAAAACAATCATGTCTTGAAATTTTTACATATACAACTTTTATTTCTGAATTTTTTTTTCGTGATTTTTAATCGGGCTTCTATCACTTAATAAGCAGCAAAAAAAAAGGAAAAGCCATCATCTCCTTATCAATTAATATCCTCTCATCTGACATCATTCCAGTCGCCAAAAAGTACAATCGCTCAAAAAAAAAAGTATCCGAACACTACGGTTGATTACAGAATCCAGATAAAATATCTGGCAACGATTTTTTTTTTTTAGAAATTAGTGATCTGGCAACCTACGTGTCACGTGACACGAAGGTTGCCAGATCACTAATTTCAAAAAAAAATCCTTGCCAGAAAAAAATATCTGGAGCTTGTACAGCAACTGTACACGCTCCAGTTACCGTTCACGGCAAACTGGAGCGTGTGCAGTTAATGCTCACAGCACATTGGATCGTATGGGCTCACAAAAACCTGGATCGTGTGGGCCCACTCATCGAAATATTGAGCGTGTGCAGTTACCGTTCACAGCAAACTGGAGCGTGTGCAGTTAATGCTCACAGCACATTGGATCGTATGGGCTCACAAAAACCTGGATCGTGTGGGCCCACTCACGGAAATATTGAGCGTGTGCAGCTACCGTTCACAGCAAAATGGAGCGAGTGCAGTTAATGCTCACAGCACATTGGATCGTGTGAGTTCACTCACGGAAATATTGAGCGTGTGCAGTTACCGTTCACAGCAAATTGGAGCGGTTGCGGTTGTTTCTCACGGCACATTGGATCGTGTGGGCTCACAAAAACCTGGATCGTGTGGGTCCACTCACAGAAATGTTGAGCTCTAGTTACCGTTCACAGCTAACTGGAGCGGTTACGGTTGATGTTCACAGCACATTGGATCGTGTGGGCTCACAAAAACCTGGATCGTGTGGGCCCACTCACAGAAATATTGAGCGTGTGCAGTTACCGTTCACAGCAAACTGGAGCGGCTGCGGTTGATGTTCACAGCACATTGGATCGTGTGGGCTCACAAAAACCTGGATCGTGTGGGCCCACTCACAGAAATATTGAGCGTGTGCAGTTACCCTTCACAGCAAATTGGAGCGGTTGCGGTTGTTTCTCACGGCACATTGGATCGTGTGGGCTCACAAAAACCTGGATCGTGTGGGTCCACTCACAGAAATGTTGAGCTCTAGTTACCGTTCACAGCTAACTGGAGCGGTTGCGGTTGATGTTCACAGCACATTGGATCGTGTGGGCTCACAAAAACCTGGATCGTGTGGGCCCACTCACAGAAATATTGAGCGAGTGCAGTTACCGTTCACAGCAAACTGGAGCGTGTGCAGTAACTGCACACGCTCCAGTTTGCTGTGAACGGTAACTGGAGCGTATACAGTTGCTGTACACGTTCCATATATTTTTTCTGAATTCTGTAATCAACCATAGTGTTCGGATATTTTTTTTCAACGACTATACTAATAATACCTCCAAAGTGCTTAACATCTTCGCGTTAAACATCAGTCAACCGAAGACTGAATCTTTCTCGCAGCTCCTCATCCAGGATTCCGCCTCTTCTCATCGCTTCCTAAGAATCAGAAGAAAAGAAATTTCTTCTTCTTTCTATTCTTCCCCCTCTTCTTCTCCCAGTCATTCGACCCTCGATTCTTCACCGCTTGTTAATGGCAAAGAACTCTTAACTATTAAAACGCCACAAGTCTCGAGGTGGAAGGAGAACACCCAAAGCCCTTTTCATTTCTTCCAGCCCACTCTCGTCCTTTCACTTCTTTCCTCCCACCCCCTCAATTTTTATTACCCTCCCCACCCTCAGTCTTCTTACCCTCCCCACCAATAACCTCTTTCTTGTCTCTTAGAGGTAAAACGCAGCAGCGCGTGCGACTCTGGCGCATCCTACTAAAAGGAGTCGAATTATTAAGCCAATCAAAACCGAAGCTGCTTCAATTTCACGAGCGAATAGTAATTTTCTGCTTCACTAGCTCTTAACTAAAGCATCTTCGTCAGGTTCGTCTGTAGAACTTTTTGCACTATTCTCTGCCTCTTTATTTTTCTCTTCCTTTGGGGCCCCCGATCGAATTCGAAATTGATCACATTCTTATTTTTTTTTTCTTCCTGCTCTCTCTCTTTCCATCTTTTACTTTCCGTTTTAAAACGTTTCTCATTTTCATCTCTTTTTTTTTGTGCAGGGGAGGGTTTCACCGTTTCTTTGTCCATGATCAAATTGGAAGAGATGTTTCTAAAGGAAGTCGCAAAATCGCCCGGTTGTTTCGTTGCTTTTTTATTTGTGTGTGTTGTGTTTCGGTTTCTGTGAAGATATGATCCCCGCCCTCTCCTCTCTCTCTCCCCCCCCCCCCTAAAAGAAGAAATTTCTTCCCGCTTCTCTCAACGTCGTATGTAATAGGATGATTGCTGAAAGCCAGTCAGGATGCCTTTCAAACCAAACCGATGAATCAAAGCAAAACTCGAATTACTTTTTTTTTTCGCCATGGAAGAGCGATTGCGACAGGGAGAGTGCAAAACAAGGTCATTGGATGTTAGCTGAATATTGATGCTACGTGAAAAGAAAGAGATGGTTTAAAAGAAAAAAAAAGAATTAGATGAAAAGAAATTATTTGAAAAAAATATAAATAAACTAAGAAATTAAATTACCTATCTTCCTATAAGGGCCTAAAAAAAATAGGAAGTAAACCTAAAGCGTATCATTGGTGTAATAAGTCACCGAGTTCGTATTCATTTAATAATATATCTTTATTAAGCCTTACTATGGTTATATACATAGATTAACCCGCTAAGCTTCCCCGCCCTGTCCACGGTCAGTAGGAGACAGTGATGGGCTTGGAAAGGCCGCCGTCCGTCGGATGGGACGTTAAGCCGTGGCCCCGTGTGCGGGAGAGCCATACCCTGTGCACGTTAAAGAACACGCTGGATGGCCTTGACGGGGGGCTACCATCTGTCTCCCAACAGCTGTTCCAGTGGGTCCCCTCCCCCAACCTTTTCTGAGCCTTCGGGGTCCATGTAACCTGGCCATTTAGCCCATGGTGTGCAAAAAACTGCCGCTCAGAGGTAAAACAACCCAACCCAACCCCGCTAAGCCTTACGGCTTGTCAGCAGGTTCCTTTCAATCACACGACAGGTTTATTAAAGAATATGACATGTATAATGGGTTGGGTTGTTTTACCTCTGAGCGGCACTTTTTTGCACACCATGGTCTAAATGGCCAGGTCACATGGACTCCGAAGGCTCAGAGGGGGGAGGGGACCCACTGGAACAGCTGTTGGGAGACAGATGGTAGCCTCCCGTCAAGGCCATCCAGCGTGTTCTTTAACGTGCACAGGGTATGTCTCTCCCACACACGGGGCCACGGCTTAACGTCCCATCCGACGGACGGCGACCTTTCCAAGCCCATCGGTGTCCCCTACTGACCGTGAGCAGGGCGGGGAATTTTCCACATGTATAATGGAAGATAAACACATAATTAAAAAAAGAAACTAAAAAAATAACAAAAAAAAGTATTAAAACACAGACATGAAATATTAAACACATTTATAAAATAAACCTATAAAATTTCGGATTACAGCACATATTGCACAAAACTATCACCTATGGTAAAAGTCATCATTTCACATTAAAATTGGGGGGCGGGGGGGGGCTCAGTCGGTAGCGCGCCAGACTCGTAATCTGTAGTTCCCAGGTTCGAGTCCCAGCTGGGTCAGCGTTGAGATTTATCTCCGCAAAATTCCCCGCTCTTCCCACGGTCAGTAGGGGACACCGATGGGCTTGGAAAGGCCGCCGTCCGTCGGATGGGCCGTTAAGCCGTGGCTCCGTGTGCGGGAGAGTCATACACTGTGCACGTTAAAGAACACGCTGGATGGCCTTGACGGGAGGCTACCATCTGTCTCCCAACAGCTGTTCCAGTGGGTCTCCTCCTCCAACCTTCTCTGAGCCTTCCGGGTCCATGTGACCTGGCCATTTAGCCCATTGTGTGCAAAAAAGTGCCGCTCAGAGGTAAAACAATCCAACGTTAAAGAACACTCTGGATGGCCTTGACGGGAGGCTACCATCTGTCTCCCAACAGCTGTTCCAGTGGGTCTCCTCCTCCAACCTTCTCTGAGCCTTCCGGGTCCATGTGACCTGGCCATTTAGCCCATGGTGTGCAAAAAAGTGCCGCTCAGAGGTAAAACAACCTAACCAAACAACGACTCTTTCTATGAGCAAAATACCAAGAGGCTTGATATTTTTTATTCTAGATGATTAGTCAGTATCTTGGGCGTTGGGCAGTTTGATTACGTACGCAACAAGGAGGTTCTAACAAGGAGTAATTAATCACCATCCTGACGTATATTTCAAAACATTTTTATTGTTTTTACCAAGTTACAAAAATATTAATAATAACGATGAAAAATAAATAAAATTTCATCAAGTTTGTTTCAAATTTTTATATCGCAATGAGGGAGAAAAGAGCTCTATTATCGGGTTGCCTCAGGGTTCGCTAGCACCACGAGCAAGACTTGGTATCAACGAAACAGAAAGGATTTGGGTTCGGTTGTTTTACCTCTGAGCGGCACTTTTTTGCGCACCATGGGCTAAGTGGCCAGGTCACATGGACCCCGAAAGGCTCAGAGAAGTTTGGGGGAGGGGACCCACTGGAACAGCTGTTGGGAGACAGATGGTAGCCTCCCGTCAAGGTCATCCAGCGTGTTCTTTAACGTTGGGTTGTTTTACCTCTGAGCGGCACTATTTTGCAGACCATGGACTAAATGGCCAGGTTACAAGGACCCCGAAGGCTCAGAGAAGGTTGGGGGAGGGGACCCATTGGAACAGTTGTTGGGAGACAGATGGTAGCCTCCCGTCAAGGCCATCCAGCGTGTTCTCTAACGTTGGGTTGTTTTACCTCTTAACGCACTTTTTTCCACACCATGGGCTAAATGGCCAGGTCACATGGACCCCGAAGGCTCAGAGAAGGTTGGGAGAGGGGACCCATTGGAACAGCTGTTGAGAGACAGATGGTAGCCTCCCGTCAAGGCCATCCAGCGTGTTCTTTAACGTGCACAGGGTATGTCTCTTCCGCACACGGGACCACGGCTTAACGTCCCATCCGACGGACGGCGTCCTTTCCAAGCCCATCGGTGTCCCCTACTGACCGTGGGCAGGGCGGGTAATTTTGCGGAGATAAATCTCAACGCTGACCCAGCTGGGACTCAAACCTGGGAACTACAGATTACGAGCCTGGCGCGCTACCGACTGAACCACCCTCGCCCCGAAACAGAAAGGAATAGCGAAATTTTAGCCTTAAGGATTTAACTTACCATAGGATAGGGAAATAAATTGTTGAACAATTAGGAGGCAAAAATCCCAAAAAGTTGCAGAAATAATAAAGACAACGATTTCAAAATATAAAGGCACTTTTTTTTCGCACAATGGGCTAATGAGCCAGGTCACGAGGACCCCAGGGCTCAGAGAAGGTTGCGGGAAGGTGAACCACTGACGACTGTTAGGTATTAGGTGTAGAAAAGTTTCAGAAATATGAAAATACAAGCCTGCTACAAAATTTGAAAGTGTGTTATAAAAAATAAAATAAAGAAACGACTGCTGAAATACGAAGAAAAACGATAACGCTTTTCGATTACGTCCTGCATTCGAAACTAACTTTTTTTATTCTTTTATAAACGCTTACATTGCGTCCAAAATATTCACAAATTTCCATATTATCCAAATATTTATTTCCTTTTCCATTTCATATCATTCAATAAACAACAGCAACAATCCCCCTGTCATCCTTTTTCACTGCGCAAGTATCCAAATTGGAAACAATAACAAGACGCATCAAACAGCGCCGTCTCCGCACCCGTTATTTGCCAAACAAAGTTATCTCAAGTGCCTATTAAAGATATAAACCAATTTCCTCTTTTCGAAATGGATCTAAGCAAATAGTTATTTACTACTACTAGACGCACAGAGGCTCGACAGAGAGAAAGAGAAAATGAGAGATCACAAACTCATCTTGGAGAGAACATTCCCTGAAATAAGCCTTAGAAACGAGGGAATGACTTCGGAGAAGTAAGACGAAAGGTGTATTTACAGCTGATGCTGTTCCTCCTCTTCACAATCGAATTGTGGCAGATACCACCTCATTATACTGAGAGCTCCGCATCCCTTTGCACTTGCTTTGGAGAGCGGCTCTCCTTTCCGCTCTTACTAGAACCGCATCAGATCGTACAAGTAAGTCTATTAGCATAGTTTACACGACTTTTTTTCTTCCGAAGCGAAAAGAATTGCGTATTCTCTTTTCTTTTTTTACTCTAAGCATCCTTTGAAATGCGAAAGGTTTTTCCTGGCTTTGGAACCGAGCTTACGTTCTTACGTTTAATCTCTTAATAAAAATCCCTATGCTTGGCTAACTTCTTTAAATATCTTCCATGTTTCTACCTCACTTTTTTTTGTGTTGAGACGACTTTTTGGTGGTTCCCGCGCTGAATTTTGTCACGTGTTTAAACATCTGATTCTTTTTTTTTTGTCTTCAGTGAAAGAAATAAAGAAATGCGTATTTAGAACTCCTCTCAGACATTTCTTTCTCGTTCCAAGTGTATGTATTGAATCTACAGAAACAGAAGTCGCTGCAAAACTCGGTAAGCATGTAAAGTTCATGCAAATACATACCGAATTTGTTTCCGAACAAAGAGCCTGAGATAAATTATGCTTTTTACAGAAACGCGATATACATAGAGAGAGGGAAGAAGGAGATTTTACAAGGTTCTCCAATATTTAGCATTTTCGGTTTCCCAATCATTTTTACTCTTTGTGGAATATTCTTCTAGATTTTTTTCAACTATGACGTCATTACGTTTTACTCAGCTATTCTTCCCCTGATTGCTTCTTCTAACGCTTATCCGAGGTTTGCGAACTTTTTTACCTTCCGACGGAGATCTGGTTATCTTCTTGAAATTCTTCAGACAAATGTCTACTAAACAGTTTATGGTAATTCGGTTTAGTAAACTCCGTGCACTTTGAGCAAATCATTCCTAACGTGAAGTACAATGGGGGAAATATCATTTATAATCATAAGAATGTTGTCTACTCTTAAAATGTATGCATCGTGTTTACTGAATCATCTTTTGTTTTGAATAAATCCTCGTTGTTGTTGTTTTTCATACTATTTAGATGATTTTTTTTCCACCGTGGCAAATATTAATCAGGAAACGATGAAACTTTGATATCCGGTACTGTTCCGACGTGTTTTAGAGGAATTTTCGAAGATGTGTTTTAGTTGCAGAACACATCTTAAATCCTACAGATCAGAACTCCCTTCGATAAGAATTTCTGTGAATCATTCTTTCTATACACTGAAGTGCCATTGAATTAGGGTTGGGTTGGGTTGTTTTACCTCTGAGCGGCACTTTTTTGCACACCATGGGCTAAATGGCCAGGTCACATGGACCACGAAGGCTCAGAGAAGGTTGGGAGAGGGGACCCACTGGAACAGCTGTTGGGAGACAGATGGTAGCCTCCCGTCAAGGCCATCCAGCGTGTTCTTTAACGTGCACAGGGTATGTCTCTCCCGCACACAGGTCCACAGCTTAACGTCCCGTCCGACGGACGGCGGCCTTTCCAAGCCCATCGGTGTCCCCTACTGACCGTGGGCAGGATGGGGAATTTTGCCGAGATAAATCTCAACGCTGACCCAGCTGGGACTCGAACCTGGGAACTAGAGATTACGATCCTGGCGCGCTACCGACTGAGCCACCCCCGCCCCTAATGGGGAAAGACGCGGGATTTTGATGCATTTGACACAGGGCAGATCGTAGGTGCTCGACGGATGGGACACTCGATCTCCTAAATTGTCAACGAACTTGAATTTTCTCGTGCGACAGTTTCAAGAATGTTCTGGGAATATGAAAATTCCGGCAAAAAACAATCACCCGGACAAACTGCAAAGGACAACCAGCATTGAATGATCGTGGGCTTTGCCATCTGACCTGCATCGTACCGACCGATAGGGGCCAGATATTATCTGAAATCACCTCCCATCTGAGTCGGGAAGTCAGTGCATGGACCGTGCAACGCTCATTTCATCTCCTCGTCTTCAGGAGACGCCGACCTACGAGAGTCCCACTTAAACGGCACTACATTGGGCTCAACGTCTTGCTTGGGCTAAAGAACATCGAAAGTGGACCATCGAAAATTGGCAACGGAAAGCCTGGAGTGATGAATCGCGATTTAAACTTCATCACGCCGGTGGGAGACTGAGGATATGGCGCCAATCCCATGAAGCCATGGATCCTACATGTCAGGTTGGAACAGTACAAGCTGGTGGTGGCTCAGTGATGGTCTGGGGTGTCTTCAGTTGGACGTCTGTGGGACATTTGGTACTTGTACCAACGACTCTCAATGCAATTCCGGTACGTAGACCTCATGGCTGACTATTTACACCCATTTATGGCCATCATGCATTCCAATGGAGTTGGCAGGTCCAGGTTGGCTACTGCATGGTTGCAGGAACATTCTGCTGACTTTGAAATAATGAATTGGCCACCTAAAAGCCCATATTTAAATCCCATCGAAAATCTTTGGGATTCACTAGATAGATGTTAGAAGATATGTGGTACCCTCCCATCAAAGCCATCCAGCGTGTTCTTTAACTGCACAGGGGGCGTCACCTTAACTTCCAATATGAAGGAGAGCAGTTTTCCAATCCCATAGGTCTTTCCTATCTAATAGAGCAGGCTGAACACTGATAACGTTGATAGAGCTGGGATTCGAACCTGGGAACTGCAGTTTACGAGCTTACCACGCTACCGAGTGAACCAATGAAACATATATATTATAGAAAGGTTTGTAAGCTGAAAAGATAAAATGCACTAGGTTTGGCAAAATGCCTTGAGCAGATTAACATCGCTAAAGCCGTCGGAGATCAGCAAATCAAAAACATTTAATCCAAAGAACGTGTCGAACTGCTTTTCGAATCACGTCAAAATTTCTCTCTCTCTATTCACAAAGATAAGAATTTGAAAGAAGATTCTAACCCGACAAACATCAAGTTACGAATGAAGTTCCCGTACGTACAATCGCTCAAAAAGGTATCCGAACACTATGGTTGATTAAAAGAATCAGAAAAAGTACCTGGCAACGATTTTTTTAGAAATTAGTGATCTGGCACCTTCGTGTCACGTGATTACAGAATACAGGAAAAATATCTGCAGCGTGTACAGCAACTGTACACGCTCCAGTTACCGTTCACAGCAAACTGGAGCGTGTGCAGTTACTGCACACGCTCCAGTTTGCTGTGAACGGTAACTGCACACGCTCAATATTTCTGTGAGTGGGCCCACACGATCCAGGTTTTTGTGAGCCCACACGATCAATGTGCTGTGAACATCAACCGCAACCGCTCCAGTTTGCTGTGAACGGTAACTGCACACGCTCCATATTCATTGCATTATATATTCATACGCATCACATATATTAAAAAAAAATATCCGAACACTATGGTCGATTACAGAATTGAGAAAAAATATCCGAACACTATGGTTGATTAAGAATTCAGAAAAAAATATCTGGCAACGATTTTTTTAGAAATTAGTGATCTGGCAACCTTCGTGTCACGTGACACGAAGGTTGTCAGATCACTAATTTCTGAAAAAAATCGTTGCCAGATATTTTTTCTGAATTCTGTAATCGACCATAGTGTTCGGATATTTTTTCTCAATTCTGTAATCGACCATAGTGTTCGGATATTTTTTTTCTGAATTCTGTAATCGACCATAGTGTTCGGATATTTTTTCTGAATTCTGTAATCAGCCATAGAGTTCGGATATTTTTTTTTGAGCGACCGCACCACTTCTCCCCTTATCTATGCATCGAGTAGATAATATCTTGTCGAAAGTATTGAAATATTTTTACATGGAAACATTTATGAAGAAATATTATGTACACAGATGGAGCAGTAATATCTCCCAAAACTGCGTCTTCGTCCTTGAGGAACATTTCATTGGCAAATTGTTTCCTCCGGTTCAGACTTTAATTGTCGTTCTGAAAATAATTAACACTAGCTGTATCTTGATCTGCATGACTTCTAGACTTAGGATCTGGTCTTATCTTCTGCTGAAGGTAGCGGGGGTGGCTCAGTCGGTAGCGCGCCAGGCTCGTAATCTGTAGTTCCCAGGTTCGAGTCCCAGCTGGGTCAGCGTTGAGATTTATCTCCGCAAAATTCCCCGCCCTGCCCACGGTCAGTAGGGGACACCGATGGGCTTGGAAAGGCCACCGTCCGTCGGATGGGACGTTAAGCCGTGGCCCCGTGTGCGGGAGAGCCATACCCTGTGCACGTTAAAGAACACGCTGGATGGCCTTGACGGGAGGCTACCATCTGTCTCCCAACAGCTGTTCCAGTGGGTCCCCTCCCCCAACCTTCTCTGAGCCTTCGGGGTCCATGTGATCTGGCCATTTAGCCCATGGTGTGCAAAAAAAGTGCCGCTCAGAGGTAAAACAACCCAACCCTCTGCTGAAGGAACCATTTAGCCATATTGTTCTTCCAAAAGCTCACACAGATTTGGCGGTAATCTGCTACGTCCCCTAACTTCCCGCCCCCCAAAAAAAACCCCATTCATTTCCACAAAGCTTATTCGTTTTTATTCGACCTGACAATTCCTCTTTGGCTTATTAAGAAGCAGTTTATCTCTCACAATTCCCTTACCAGTTATCTTTGGCGCTGTAAGAAACAACCTCGTTAGTCCATTAAGAATCCAGGCTTACTACTTAATGCGATTAATAATGAAAAAAGAAATCTTCTTTTTTGACTTTTTTATTACTTCTTTGTTTCTTTTTTCAGTTCTGTAACGTAAACGAGTTTAGCTAATTGAAGGAGGATGTGTTGTTGTTTTCGTTTTTTTCTTCATTCTCTTTGTTTCCTCAAAGAGTTCTTTAAATCTTTTTTTTTCCCGATTCGTGCTACTTTGGAAGTTCCGTTTCAACTAATTAGGTCCCGATTCTTTTCTTCTCCATTCAATGTCAGCATCTGACCATCTTCTTCTTCTTCTTCTCCTTGGCATCGGAAAGGAGCACAATTGACCCAAGGTCAAATGGGTGACAGAAGTGCAATCTGTAAAGAGATTGATCGCCTCAAGGAAATAAATATTCTCTTCTCTGAGAAGCAAGAGAAGCAAGAGAAGCAGGCTCTGTATCGCAGCCATCCATCCAACTCGACTTCTATTCATTGATCGATCCATCATCCGACTCTCCTCTCTCCATTCATTAATTTATTCATTCCATTGCTCTTTCCTACAATCTATTCATCCTCTTTCCTCTTATTCTAATCATAAATCAATTCGTCCCTTCATCTTTCTCTATATCTATCCGCAGCCTTCTCTCTGTCTATGAATCCCTCAATCTATTTATCCATCTGTCTATTTATCTCTCAATCCATTTATCCATCTGTCTATTTATCCCTCAAACCATTTATCCATCTGTCTATTTATCTCTCAATCCATTTATCCATCTGTCTATTTATCCCTCAATCCGTTTATCCATCTGTCTATTTATCCCTCAATCCATTTATCCATCTGTCTATTTATCCCTCAATCCATTTATCCATCTGTCTATTTATCCCTCAATCCATTTATCCATCTGTCTATCCTTTATCGTCTCACTGTATCCGACAGCATTTCCTTCTGCCCGTCTGTCTATGATTATTGAACGTCTATCCATCCATGGTGTCTACGCATCCATTCAATAATTCATTCATTCCATCTCTCCATCCCCTTTTCCTACATTTATTCATTCTTCTCTCATTCTAACCATCTATCCATTGGTCTATATGTCTATCCATCCGCCTTCTGTCTATCTATTCATTCCTTGATGGATTCATTTATCGATCTGTCTATCCTTTCTTGTCTAACTGTATCCATCAGTTCTTTGTCATTCACTTCTATCCTACTACAAGTCTATCCGTCTCTCTATAAATGCATTCGTGAAATATGTCCTTCTGATCATCCCTTCCGTTCTCCATCTATCCGTTGATTCTTCTGTATACCTAACCATTCATTAGTTTCGCCCACTTATTCTTCTGTCTGTCAATCATTCCCTATTCATTAATTTATTCTCTGTCCATCTTTTCTTCCGTGCATTCTTTTCATCCCTCTTAACGTACATCACCCCCGAATCCATCTGCCCAACACTCTCTCCAATCTATCTCTTCTTCCTCTCCATCCATTTATCTATCTTTCATCCATTATTAATCTATCTATCTTTCATCCAGCTATTATTTATCTATCTTTCATCCATCTATTAATCTATCTTCCATCCATTTATTAATTTTCCCGTCAGAACATCCCTCCTCCTCTCCATCTATCTGTCATCCTTTCCTCCTTCTGTTTAACTATCATTCCATCTGCTGACCTCTGACACTTTTCTTGTCCGTCTCTCCGTTAAACCTACACCATGGCTTCGGTCAGAAAAGGAATACCGATAGGCTTGGAAAAGCCGTCTTTCATCGGGTTGGACGTAAAGACGAGGCCCGTGTGCACTATAAAGATGAAACTGGATGGCCTTTCTGGGAGGCTACTCTCTGTCTCCCATCAGTTAGTCTTAGTGGGACCCCTTCTCCAATCTCCTCTGAGCCCTTGGGCTTAACCTTTGTGACCTATCCAAGGTGCATAAAAGTCCCACTTACAAGTAAAACATCCCAACTCAATTCTACATCCGTCACTGCCTCTGTCAGTCTTGTGACCTCCTCATCCACCCACAGATCCTTCCCTCGCCTTCTTTATTAACCATTTCAGCAGACACTCTCTAAAATCAAAGAGGCTTTAACACAATTCTAAACAATTTTAAAACATTGTCGAAAGAGAAATTTTCTTCCCTCAGTTTTAAAGTAGCAATATAATAACAAATAATAACAAAGTCAGTTCCTCTCTAGAAAAGTCAATGACTGATATTTTTCAGGTCAATAAATTAAATAAAGAGCAACTCATTTCTCTTTATGGTTGGGTTGGGTTGTTTTACCTCCGAGGGGCACTTTTCTACGCACAATGGACTAAATGGCCAGGTCACGGGGCGGGCGTGGCTCAGTCGGTAGCGCGCCAGGCTCGTAATCTGCAGTTCCCAGGTTCGAGTCCCAGCTGGTTGAGCGTTGAGATTTATCTCCGCAAAATTCCTCGCCCTGCCCACGGTCAGCAGGGGACACCGATGGGCTTGGAAAGGCCGCCGTCCGTCGGATGGGACGTTAAGCCGTGGCCCCGTGTGCGGGAGAGCCATACCCTGTGCACGTTAAAGAACACGCTGGATGGCCTTGACGGGAGGCTACCATCTATCTCCCAACAGCTGTTCCAGTGGGTCCCCTCCCCCAACCTTCTCTGAGCCTTCGGGGTCCTTGTGACCTGGCCATTTAGCCCATGGTGTGCAAAAAAGTGCCGCTCAGAGGTAAAACAACCCAACAATCCAACCCAGGTCACGAGGACCCCGAGGACTCGGAGAAGGTTGAGGGGAGGGAACACACTTGAAATCTGTTAGAAAACAGAGGGTAGCTTCGTGTCAAGGCCATCCAGCATGTTCTTTAACGTGCACAGGGTATGGCTCTCCCGCACACGGGGCCACGGCTTAACGTCCCATCCGACGGACGGCGGCCTTTCCAAGCCCATCGGTGTCCCCTACTGACCGTGGGCAGGGAGGGGAATTTTGCGGAGATAAATCTCAACGCTGACCCAGCTGGGACTCGAACCTGGGAACTACAGATTACGAGCCTGGCGCGCTACCGACCTAGCCACCCCCGCCGCTACTGAGAAATGCAATCAAAATTAAATAATTGTGCAACTCTTGGCTTTTTTTCTCTCCTAATTCAAATAATATTTTTGCACTAGCATAATTTTACTGATCATCAAGACAATAAAAGCCTGTCTTTTTTTTTTTGCAATCACGAAACTGAAAGCTTTCCCGTTTCAAAAACTTTAAATTAGTCTGACGGGGGAGTTCCATAACAAACATTTGTCTGCAAAACAAAATTAATAGTTCTGCCACTTAGAGGCGATTTGTCTGCCATTTATCAATGTTTTACAAATAGATTAAAAGTCCCACTTAAGCGTTAAAAGTGAAGGAATGAGAGGAGGAAGAAACTTGTAAATGCCATCCCTAATTTACATGAAGAGCGTGAGACGAGGGGAAGGATAATGAGTCCGATTAACAAACGAGATTTAATGCAATCATGCAAATGAGTTATGAACACCAAGAAGACTTATTCTCTTGCTTGCTCGTTTATGTGCCCAGAATAGCATATTTGACCGTAATTCTAATTTCTTCCAAAGGTTAAAAAAAGAACGAAAAGGCCATCAACAAGATCTATATTACCAAAGAGCCATTATTTCGCTCATCCTCAGTTCACAGCTGACAAAAGATGTAGCCAGAAATGAAATTCGGAAATTAACAATACATATGATATAGGGAATATTGTCAAGGCAAATTTGTAGGTTAAAACATAAATCAACTGAAAGTTTGTTAACTAGTCTGCGATGTTTTTTGCCATGGTAGCTGAGATTTATGTGAATGAAGGATAGTTAATGTTGGGAAGCAGTAAAATCGGTTGTGGGGAATATTAAGGACGTTATTTAGTAGCGTCTTTGTGGGAAGCCAAACTAATATATCTTTGAGACGGTAATTCGCAGTGAATAAATTGTATGTGGCGCAATGTAATCAACATTAAGTTATGAAGTTTTGTGGGACAGAAGTAGGTAATCTTGCTTTTTCGTCTTGAATTATTAGATTTTTGTTTAGATTTCAAAAATATTATGTTGTTGTGTACTAAAAATGAACATTGTGGGGTCATGGAGTTTTTTTATGATATCAAGATCAGGATTGCCAATCACTCAAAATTATTTTTTGTGGTTAGTACTGGAAAAAAACTCATTGATAATCAAAGTTTTAAGGGTACAGTCGCTCAAAGAAGTATCCGAACACTATGGTTGATTACAGAATTCAGAAAAAATATCTGGCAGCGATTTTTTTTAGAAATTAGTGATCTGGCAACCTTCGTGTCACGTGACATTAGAGAGACCTGACCTTCGTGTCACTTGACACGAAGGTTGCCAGATCACTAATTTCTAAAAAAAATCGTTGCCAGATATTTTTTCTGAATTCTGTAATCAACCGTAGTGTTCGGATACTTTTTTTTAATATATATAATGCGTATGAATATATAATGCGTATGAATATATAATGCGTATGAATATATAATGCAATGAATATGGAGCGAGTGCTGTTACCGTTCACAGCAAACTGGAGTAGTTGCGGTTGATGTTCACAGCACATTGGATCGTGGGAGCTCACAAAAACCTGGATCGTGTGGGCTCACTCACAGAAATATTGAGCGTGTGCAGTTACCGTTCACAGCAAACTGGAGCGTGTTCAGTAACTGCACACGCTCCAGTTTGCTGTGAACGGTACTGGAGCGTGTACAGTTGCTGTACACGCTCCAGATATTTTTCCTGAATTCTGTAATCACTTGACACGAAGGTTCCCAGATCACTAATTTCTAAAAAATCGTTGCCAGACGTTTTTTCTGAATTCTGTACTCAACCATCGTGTTCGGATACTTTTTTGAGCGACCCCCTACCCAGTGGTATACACCAAAGTTGTGTGATGAGAAGTAGAAATTAATGGGCAAAATGTACCTAGTTCGGTTGAAAAATACTAAACATACTGTATAAATGAAATTGTGATTTTTTTTCTTTTATGTTCACTTATGGCCTGCGAAGAAACTTCAAATTCAGTGCAAGGATTCTACAGAACTTAAAAGAGAAGTAATGTGCAATGGACGTGGTAAATGCAGTGGACGTGGGAAGATGTAATGAATAGAAAGAGAGAGGGTTGAGGGGGAAAAGACGAGGTAACGAGACAGAAAAAAAGAGAATATTTCAGAAATATGGTGAAGAGAAAGATGGAGACGAGAGAAAGAGAGAAGGTGAAGAAGAGAGAAATTGGAGAGGAGAGAAGAAAAAGGAGAGAAAGAGAGAAGATGATGAGGAGAGAAAGAGAGAAAATGGGAAGGAGAGAACGAGAGAAGATGGAGGGGAGGGAAAGAGAGAAGATGGGGAGGAGAGAAAGAGAGGAGATGGAGGAGAGAGAACGATAGATGATGGAGGGGAGAGAAAGAGAGAAGATGGGGAGGAGAGAACGAGAGAAAATGGAGGGGAGGGAAAGAGAGAAGATGGGGAGGAGAGAAAGACGGAAGATGGGGAAGAGAGAAAGAAAGAAGATGGAGGAGAGAGAACGATAGAAGATGGAGGGGAGAGAACGAGAGAAGATGGAGAAGAGAGAACGAGAGAAGATGGAGAAGAGAGAACGAGAGAAAATGGAGGGGAGGGAAAGAGAGAAGATGGGGAGGAGAGAAAGACGGAAGATGGGGAGGAGAGAAAGAAAGAAGATGGAGGAGAGAGAACGATAGAAGATGGAGGGGAGAGAACGAGAGAAGATGGAGAAGAGAGAACGAGAGAAGATGGAGGGGAGAGAAAGAGAGAAGATGGAGAATGGAGAAAGAGAAGAATGGAGCAGATGGAGAGTCGAGATATACAGGAGATGGAAAGAACAGAAATAGGAAGATGAAGAGGAAGTATGAAACCAAATCAGTAGTGGACGAAGAGCAGATAAAGTAGCAAGTGTAGATCGAAAGGAAGAGAGGCAACAGACGTTAGAGAAGACTGAAACAGGAGAGGAATAGAGAGAACGAAGAACAAACTAAACTGGTCTAAATAAGAGAAGAACATATGAGATGAAATGGAGCGAAGGGAAATATCTGGGGACAAAAGGTCTTCGTAAACGAGCAAGTGTATAAAGGGATGCATGATTTCGTCATCAAATATACATCTGCATCAGTAAACATCCGGCAGATCAAATATCTGCTTGAAGCAAAATGAATGCTGATGAGTCTAATTTCTTTCTCAGTTGGGACTGATCTCTCTGCATCCATATGCAAGCAGAAAGTTGAACATCACTCGTATTTGAATTTGAGTGAAATGCAGGAAGTCTTTGCTGAAGGGGAAAGAATATAAATATGGGTTTATCGATTTCAGCTTTCATTCCCTTTTCTCTTCAGCGAAGAATGGATTCCATTGAGACTGAGGAAAACGCATCATCCATGTAGAGAGAATAAATGGCGGGACTATCTCTCTAGAGGATAATGCTCAGCACATCTCTTTCGTGTCTCTTTAGTTGCTGAGATTGCTTGTTATTTAAAGAAACATTTCTTCCCCTTGTGTTAGTGTCTATAATTAGCTTAATGGATGAATATATTAAAACTAAAACAACTGTAGTGATGCATTCTCAGTTCATTAAATGTGTTTTATAATTTTCTTATCGTTTTGAATTTTTAAATGAGCAGGCGATATAGTTAATCGTAAGTTTATTCGGGAAACTTGGAACTTGTTTTTCAATGACGATTAAGGTTTTTTTTTTCTTCATGTGTTAATTTATTTTTATATTTTTAAGAGTTTTTAAGCGAACAGGATGTTTAACGAACTATTTAAAAAACAGATACATTCTTCGATTTAGTTCAAAGTATTTAATACAAATGACATCATTCGCCCAATAGGAAAGCACTCACTAGTTATGATTATGAATATAAAGGATTTACATCAAGAGTTTTACGTCTAGGTGGCGTTTTTGTGCACACAATGGGCTCATTAAGCATGTCACAAGGACCCCAAAGCATCGCGCAAAAATGGAGAAGGAAATGCAGTAGACAGCTAATAGGAGACATATGAATGCCTCCCGTGACGGCCGTCCAGTCTGTTGTTTAATGAACATGCCTCTCCTGCGCACGGGACCACGACTTTGCGTTCAATCTGATTGTTGGCGGCCTTTCCGCACCCATTGGTGACCCTTTTCTCAACGAGGACAGGGTTTGGATTGTTTGGATTGGATTGTTTCATCTCTGAGCGGCACTTTTATGCACACCATGGGCTAAATAGCCAGGCCACAAAGACCCCGAAGGCTCAGAGAAGGTTGGAGGAGGGGACCCACTGGAACAGCTGTCGGGAGACAGATGGTAGCCCCCGTCAAGGCCATCAGCGTGTTCTTTAACGTGCACAGGGTATGGCTCTCCCGTACACGGGGCCACGGCTTAACGTCCCATCCGACGGACGGCGGTCTTTCCAAGCCCATCGGTGTCCCCTATTGACCGTGGGCAGGGCGGGGAAATTTTGCGGAGATAAATCTCAACGCTGACCCAGCTGGGACTCGAACCTGGGCACTACAGATTACGAACCTGGCGCGCTACCGACAGCCACCCCCGCCCCACGAGGACAGGGTGAAATTTAGCGAAGTTAAATCTGAATGCAAACAGAGTTGGGTCTCGAACCTGGAACTGCAGATTACGAGCCTGGTGCGCTACCAACGGAGCAAAGTTCTCCCAGACGCACAAATGCATACAGTAGCTCAAAAAAGTATCCAAACACTATGCCATCTCGTAGTGCAGACCGTTAGTACCTTTCAAAAGAGATATTCCCTTTTGGAAGAAAACGGAAGTGGAGGGTTGCCAGTTCAGTATGGCCTATTGATCTGGTCATCTGTGGTCACTTTTTTCTTCTTTTTCAACCCTGCTGAGGAGTGGTCAACTTCACAGGGTCCTGGTGATGACAATTTATACCTACTAGACTGGACTTGTTTATGGATTTGACCTTGATTATGGATTCTGGAATTGCTGCACTGGTGGGCCTCTGTTGAGGGAGAATCTGCCGCTGTGTTTTCTGTTTGCTTTCTGGGTTGCCAGCTCTAAGTGAACAGAGGCATGGGATACCTTATATCAGCTGGTGGATAATCCTGATCAGAAACCATCGCAGGTACCTGAATCTTACTTAGCTAGTTGGGCATCGTCAAGCCTAAACTGGAGTAATGTGTCTCAGGCAGACCATATGGCTCTTGAAAAAGTCCACTTGAAAAGGTGGTGCCTGAAGTTCCTACCAGCATCGGTGACTTCAGCCTTTAGCGGAGGAGGAACAGGTCTTTGCCCCATGCCTGCGATCAGGGGGCTGTTTGATATTGTTGGCCCTACCAATCTCAATAAACCTAATTTCTTTAAAAATCCTACTAATCATTTTCTCTCTGCAGGAACGTGGAATGTGAGGACATTACATAGAGATTATTCTCTTGATGTCCTCATGCAGGAATTCCAGAGCTATAACCTAGATATTCTAGGCTTGCAAGAGACCAGATGGACAGGTAAAGGTGAGATACTTAAAAATAACTTTAAATTTCTCTTTACAGGGAGGGAGGATGGAAAGCATCACCAAGGCGTGGGTCTGCTGCTCAGCAGACATGCTAGTGATGCTCTTCTAGGATATGAGTGCATTAATGAAAGGTTTCTTACAGCAAAATTTCAGACAAGCATTAAAGACTTGAATGTTATCTGCTGTTATGCCCCCACTGAGGATTCTGATGAGGATGAGAAGGATAGGTTTTACAGACAACTTCAGGATATTTTGAATTCTGTCAAGAAAGGAGATATTACCCTTGTTCTTGGTGACTTCAATGCCAAAGTTGGTACCGACTCTGACCTTTGGGGAGGAGTAATAGGCCCTTTTGGTATTGGTAGCTGCAATGGCAATGGGCAACGTCTCCTACAGGTAAGTAAACTCAATGGATTCAGAATAACTAACACTTATTACAAACACCGCAACATACATAAGTATACATGGGTTTCACCTGATGGGCTGCGTAAGAATATGATTGATTACATATTAATTAACAGCAAATGAGCTAGTTCTGTTAGAAATACCAGGGCATATAGGGGAGCTGAAATTGGATCTGACCATTACCTTGTTAAAAGTGTGTTGCAACTTAAACTTAAAAAGTGTTGTGCTAGGGTTAAAAAATTTACTTTTAATACTGAAGCTCTGAAAGATCAAGTTATAGCCAAAGCTTACCATGATAGGTTACTTAGTCATTATGACAGTCATGGTTTGCTTACTACTGAAGTTGAGGAAGAATGGGATCATTTTAAACAGGCTTTTTTGGACACTAACAGTATTCTTTTAGGAAAAAAGGAGCAGAAGAGGCAAAATTATCTGAGTGATAAGGCACTTGAGCTTATTTCGGAAAGAAAGAACTGCAGGAATGCCCTTAATCAATACCCTACTAGTCCTAATAGAAAGCATTACAAAGACCTTAATAAACTTGTAAAGGATCAGTTAGCTGCTGATAAGAATCTTTGGCTTAATGGTTTGGCTGACAAAGCCGAGGAAGCAGTTAGACAGCACAACAGCAGAGAGCTGTACCAGATAGTTAATGTTTTGTGTGATAGAAAACGGACAGGCATACAAGGATTGAAGGATAAACAAGGTAAGGTTATAGAAGGGGAGGATTCTGTCATGGCTAGGTGGGCTGAGCATTTCAGTGATGTTCTAAACAATGCAGTTAGTTCTACTCCCATTGTTTGCAATGATGATAGATGCATTGGTGGCTTTAATGTTGGCCCTATAACACAATCTGAAGTTATTTTGGCTGTTTCTGAACTTAAACTTCATAAATCCCCAGGGGTAGATGAAATTACTACGGAAATGCTTAGAGCTGGGAATGTTTCGGTTACCACTTGGATGACTGAAATTCTGAATATCTTTTATGATAAAGGCATGGTTCCTAAGGATTTTAAGAGAGCTATTGTTATCCCTATTTTCAAAAAAGGTGATCGCAGTTCTTGTGATAACTATAGGGGTATCAGCCTACTCTCTGTTCCAGGTAAAGTTCTTTCCATGATTGTGCTTAATAGAATTAAGAATCTGGCTGACAGTCAATTGCGTGATGAGCAATGTGGATTCAGAAGTGGTAGGGGATGTGTGGATCAGATATTTTCACTTAGGCAGATTCTTGAGAAATGTTTTGAGTTTCAGAAACCTTTGGTTGCTAGCTTTGTTGATTTCAAAAAGGCTTTGGACTCTGTTGATCGTCATAATTTGTGGTTGATTGTGAGATCATATAGTATACCAGACAAGTTAGTTAACATAATGAAAACGCTCTATAATAACACTGAGTCATGTGTGAGAGTTGGTAAGGCTTGTAGCAATTGGTTTAGCATTACTTCTGGTGTTCGACAAGGGTGCATTTTGTCTCCTTTTCTCTTTAGCTTGGTTATTGATTATGTTATGCGAAATTCACTTCAAGGGAAAGCTTTTGGCCTTAAATGGGCTGGAGATACGAAAATCTCTGATTTAGATTATGATGATGATTTAGCCCTTTTGGCAAATGATGTTGATGAGATGAACTCTTTCATTCGAACTGTTGATGAGACTGATAGTAGTAGAGTAGGTTTGGTTATAAACAGAGAGAAAACTAAAGTGATGAAAATTGGTCAGGCAGGCTGTGATTCAGTTAATCTGAATGGTTGCAGTCTTGAGCAGGTGTCACAGTTTAATTACCTTGGGAGCTGCGTAACTGATACTGGTGATGTGCGGCATGAGATTAGCAGACGAATAGGGATTGCTGCCGGGACTTTTAAGAATCTATGGAGAATGTGGAGAAATAGGCGTATACACCTAAAGACTAAAATTAGACTCTATAATAGTTTGGTTCTTTCTAGGGTTAGTTATGGTAGTGAAACATAGACGCTGTGTAAGCAAGATAACAGGAAACTAAATGCTTTTGATTCTAGATGCTTACTCAGTATCTTGGGTATTAGGTGGTTCAGATTTGTAACTAATGATGAGGTTAGGCAAAGGAGTCTGCAACCTCCTTTAAGCAGCATATTGTGCAGAGAGAGACTCCGTTGGTTTGGCCATGTTGCCCGTATGAATAATTATAGATTGGCGAATAGGGTTAAGAAAGTGTGCCTTGAGGCCTCAGAAGGAGGGGAAGACCTAGGATGCGGTGGGCAGACAATACCAAACAGGACCTTGTTGAAATTGTTGTGCAGTGGCCGGATGCAGCAGATGAAGCTCAGGACTCAGATGTGCTTGGAGAATTAAACTGCATGGTCTGGTTGGACCTCCGTAGCCCAAGACTGCTTGAGAATGATGATGATGGTTGATTACAGAATTTAGAAAAAATATCTCGCAACGAATGTTTTTTTAGAAATTAGTCATCTGGCAACTTTTGTGTCACGTGACACATAGGTTGCCAGATCACTAATTTCTAAAAACAAATCGTTGCCAGATATTTTTTCTGCATTCTGTAATCAACCATAGTGTTCGGATACTTTTTTGAGCTACTGTACACAAATGACCTCACACATGATTCACAAAAAAAACACAAATTCACCAAAGAAAAGACCCTAAGCAAACAAACACAAAAACACATGAAAATACGAACGAAAACAAAAGAAGAAAAAAGCCACATACCTAAAAAATTACAAGCAACAAACATACTGAAAAAAGTCTAAACAAAAACAACTCTCGCAAACGAACAAACGAAAACTTTCCACAGATGCAAAAACAAACAAATGTTTCAAATTTTCGGCTCCTATAAGAGCAGAAAATTCGACAAATTCAAATGCACCTGCAAAATACTTTCACGAATGTACAACAAAAAAACTAAGAAACCGGGGACGGGGGGTTTCTCAGTCGGTAGCGCGCCAGGCTCGTAATCTGCAATTCCCAATTTCGAGAATCAGCTGGGTCAGCGTTGAGCTTTATCTCCGCAAAATTCCCCGCCCTGCCCACGGTCAGTAGGGGACACCGATGGGCTTGGAAAGGCTTAATGATGGCTTGGATGGCTTAATGATGGCTAGGAGCACCGATGTGCTTGGATGGGCTTTAACGTCCCGTCCGTCGGATGGGACGTTAAGTCGTGGCACCGAGTGCGGGAGAGCCATACCCTATGCACGTTAAAGAACACGCTGGATGACCTTGACGGGAGACTACCATCTGTTTCCCAACAGCTGTTGCAGTGGGTGCTCTCCCCCAACCTTTTCTAAGCCTTCGGGGTCCTTGTGACCTGGCCATTTAGCCCATAGTGTACAAAAAAGTGCCGCTCAGAGGTAAAACAACCCAACCCACTTAAGAAACGCCTGCTATAAAAGCAGAAATAATACACAGGAAATGCGAAGACAAACAACTCATAAAAACTCAAATGAAAAAGTTCACCAACGAAACGTTCAAATACGCTCATAAATATACAAGTTGGGTAGTTATACCTCTGATTGGCACTTTTATGCACACCATGGGCTAAATGGCCAGGTCACAAGGACCCCGAAGGCTCAGAGAAGGTTGGGGGAGGGGACCCACTGGAACAGCTGTTGGGAGACAGATGGTAGCCTTCCGTCAAGGCCATCCAGCGTGTTCTTTAACGCTAGGTTATTCTCTGAACGTTGGGTTCTTTTCTTAACTTTGGGTTGTTCTGTGAGCGGCACTTTTGTGCACACCATGGGCTAAATGGCCAGGCCACAAGGACCCCGAAGGCTCAGAGAAGGTTGGGGGAGGGGACCCACTGGAACAGCTGTTGGGAGACAGATGGTAGCCTCCCTTCAAGGCCATCCAGCGTGTTCTTTAACGTTGGGTTATTTTACCTCTGAGCGGCACTTTTTTGCACACCATGGGCTAAATGGCCAGGTCACAAGGACTCCGAAGGCTCAGAGAAGGTTGGGGGAGGGGACCCACTGGAACAGCTGTTGGGAGACAGATGGTAGCCTCCCGTCAAGGCCATCCAGCGTGTTCTTTAACGTTGGGTTATTTTACCTCTGAGCGGCACTTTTTTGCACACCATGGGCTAAATGGCCAGGTCACAAGGACTCCGAAGGCTCAGAGAAGGTGGGGGAGGGGACCCACTGGAACAGCTGTTGGGAGACAGATCCTCCCGTCAAGGCCATCCAGCGTGTTCTTTAACGTGCACAGAGTATGGCTCTCCCGCACACGGAGCCACGACTTAACGTCCCATCCGACGGACGGCGACCTTTCCAAGCCCATCGGTGTCCCCTACTGACCGTGGGCAGCGCAGGGAATTTTGCGGAGGTAAATCTCAACGCTGACCCAGCTGGGACTCGAACCTGGGAACTACAGATGACGAGCCTGGCGCGCTACCGACTGAGCCACCCCCGCCCCCATAAATATACAAAGGGAGAAAATCATTTTCAAAACACACACAATATGAGGCAGAATGCCAAAAGGTCCATTAGATTCAGCGGCCTTCACTTGCATCGGTCACATGGGAATGGAATGGTTTAGGGCGCAAAAAAAAATCATGAAGCGAATCTGATTAGAAGAGTAATTAATAGTCGCACTTCTTAATCAGTGACGAATTGGCGGCCCCAAGTGAAGTAATTGATGAGCAAAGATGATTGATGATGGTGGTGATGACAACGTCAAGCAAAATTCTCACTACAGCTCCTTGTCATCAGGCGAAAATTAAGGGAATAGAGGAGGGCGAAGAGCGAGATTTAATATTTAGACAAGAGAATGAAGATTCAAAACTGACAGAGTCCAAATATATCGGTTATGGCAAAGAATTTACATTTTTATATAGAAACCAAAAATTGGACTTGTTTGCACGTGGACAGATGAGCATGACAGGTAGAGAGTTGGATGACCAGGTCATAAAGACCCCCGAAAGTTCGGAGAAGACTTCTTTGCACGTGGACAGATGAGCATGACAGGTAGAGAGTTGGATGACCAGGTCATAAATACCCCCGAAAGTTCGGAGAAGACTTGTTTGCACGTGGACAGATGAGCATGACAGGTAGAGAGTTGGATGACCAGGTCATAAATACCCCCGAAGGTTCGGAGAAGACTTGTTTGCACGTGGACAGATGAGCATGACAGGTAGAGAGTTGGATGACCAGGTCATAAAGACCCCCGAAGGTTCGGAGAAGACTTGTTTGCACGTGGACAGATGATCATGACAGGTAGAGAGTTGGATGACCAGGTCATAAAGACCCCCGAAGGTTCGGAGATGATTTGTTTGCACGTGGACAGATGATCATGACAGGTAGAGAGTTGGATGACCAGGTCATAAAGACCCCCGAAGGTTCGGAGAAGACTTGTTTGCACGTGGACAGATGAGCATGACAGGTAGAGAGTTGGATGTCCAGGTCATAAAGACCCCCGAAGGTTCGGAGATGACTTGTTTGCACGTGGACAGATGAGCATGACAGGTAGAGAGTTGGATGACCAGGTCATAAAGACCCCCGAAGGTTCGGAGATGACTTGTTTGCACGTGGACAGATGATCATGACAGGTAGAGAGTTGGATGACCAGGTCATAAAGACCCCCGAAGGTTCGGAGATGACTTGTTTGCACGTGGACAGATGATCATGACAGGTAGAGAGTTGGATGACCAGGTCATAAAGACCCCCGAAGGTTCGGAGAAGACTTGTTTGCACGTGGACAGATGAGCATGACAGGTAGAGAGTTGGATGTCCAGGTCACAAAGACCCCCGAAGGTTCGGAGATGACTTGTTTGCACGTGGACAGATGATTATGACAGGTAGAGAGTTGGATGACCAGGTCATAAAGACTCCCGAAGGTTCGGAGAAGATTTGTTTGCACGTGGACAGATGAGCATGACAGGTAGAGAGTTGGATGATCAGGTCATAAAGACCCCCGAATGTTCGGAGAAGACTTGTTTGCACGTGGACAGATGAGCATGACAGGTAGAGAGTTGGATGTCCAGGTCATAAAGACCCCCGAAGGTTCGGAGAAGACTTGTTTGCACGTGGACAGATGATCATGACAGGTAGAGAGTTGGATGACCAGGTCATAAAGACCCCCGAAGGTTCGGAGAAGACTTGTTTGCACGTGGACAGATGAGCATGACAGGTAGAGAGTTGGATGTCCAGGTCATAAAGACCCCCGAAGGTTCGGAGAAGACTTGTTTGCACGTGGACAGATGAGCATGACAGGTAGAGAGTTGGATGACCAGGTCATAAAGACCCCCGAAGGTTCGGAGAAGACTTGTTTGCACGTGGACAGATGAGCATGACAGATAGAGAGTTGGATGTCCAGGTCATAAATACCCCCTAAGGTTCGGAGAAGACTTGTTTGCACGTGGACAGATGAGCATGACAGATAGAGAGTTGGATGTCCAGGTCATAAATACCCCCTAAGGTTCGGAGAAGACTTGTTTGCACGTGGACAGATGAGCATGACAGGTAGAGAGTTGGATGACCAGGTCATAAAGACCCCCGAAGGTTCGGAGAAGACTTGTTTGCACGTGGACAGATGAGCATGACAGGTAGAGAGTTGGATGTCCAAGTCATAAAGACCCGCTAAGGTTCGGAGATGACTTGTTTGCACGTGGACAGATGATCATGACAGGTAGAGAGTTGGATGACCAGGTCATAAAGACCTCCGAAGGTTCGGAGAAGACTTGTTTGCACGTGGACAGATGAGCATGACAGGTAGAGAGTTGGATGATCAGGTCATAAAGATCCCCGAAGGTTCGGAGATGACTTGTTTGCACGTGGACACATGATCATGACAGGTAGAGAGTTGGATGACCAGGTCATAAAGACCCCCGAAAGTTCGGAGAAGACTTGTTTGCACGTGGACAGATGAGCATGACAGGTAGAGAGTTGGATGTCCAGGTCATAAAGACCTTCGAAGGTTCGGAGATGACTTGTTTGCACGTGGACAGATGATCATGACAGGTAGAGAGTTGGATGACCAGGTCATAAAGACTCCCGAAGGTTCGGAGAAGATTTGTTTGCACGTGGACAGATGAGCATGACAGGTAGAGAGTTGGATGATCAGGTCATAAAGACCCCCGAAGGTTCGGAGAAGACTTGTTTGCACGTGGACAGATGAGCATGACAGGTAGAGAGTTGGATGACCAGGTCATAAAGACCCCCGAAGGTTCGGAGAAGACTTGTTTGCACGTGGACAGATGAGCATGACAGGTAGAGAGTTGGATGACCAGGTCATAAAGACCCCCGAAGGTTTGGAGAAGACTTGTTTGCACGTGGACAGATGAGCATGACAGGTAGAGAGTTGGATGACCAGGTCATAAAGACCCCAGAAGGTTCGGAGAAGACTTGTTTGTACGTGGACAGATGAGCATGACAGGTAGAGAGTTGGATGTCCAGGTCATAAAGACCCCCGAAATTTCGGAGATGACTTGTTTGCACGTGGACAGATGATCATGACAGGTAGAGAGTTGGATGACCAGGTCATAAAGACCCCCGAAGGTTCGGAGAAGACTTGTTTGCACGTGGACAGATCAGCATGACAGGTAGAGAGTTGGATGACCAGGTCATAAAGACCCCCGAAGGTTCGGAGAAGACTTGTTTGCACGTGGACAGATGAGCATGACAGGAAGAGAATTGGATGTCCAGGTCACAAAGACTCCGAAGGTTCGGAGATGACTTGTTTGCACGTGGACAGATGATCATGACAGGTAGAGAGTTGATGACCAGGTCACAAAGACTCCCGAAGGTTCGGAGAAGACTTGTTTGCACGTGGACAGATGAGCATGACAGGTACAGAGTTGGATGACCAGGTCACAAATACTCCCGAAGGTTCGGAGAAGACTTGTTTGCACGTGGACAGATGAGCATGACAGGTAGAGAGTTGGATGACCAGGTCACAAAGACCCCCGAAAGTTCGAAGAAGACTTGTTTGCACGTGGACAGATGAGCATGACAGGTAGAGAGTTGGATGACCAGGTCATAAAGACCTCCGAAGGTTCGGAGAAGACTTGCTTGCACGTGGACAGATGAGCATGACAGGTAGAGTGTTGGATGATCAGGTCATAAAGACCCCCGAAGGTTCGGAGAAGACTTGTTTGCACGTGGACAGATGAGTATGACAGGTAGAGAGTTGGATGATCAGGTCATAAAGACTCCCGAAGGTTCGGAGAAGACTTGTTTGCACGTGGACAGATGAGCATGACAGGTAGAGAGTTGGATGACCAGGTCACAAAGACTCCCGAAGGTTCGGAGAACACTTGTTTGCACGTGGACAGATGAGCATGACAGGTAGAGAGTTGGATGACAACGTCACAAAGACCACCGAAAGTTCGGAGAAGACTTGTTTGCACGTGGACAGATGAGCATGACAGGTAGAGAGTTGGATGATCAGGTCATAAAGACCCCCGAAGGTTCGGAGAAGACTTGTTTGCACGTGGACAGATGATCATGACAGGTAGAGAGTTGGATGACCAGGTCATAAAGACCCCCGAAGGTTCGGAGAAGACTTGTTTGCACGTGGACAGATCAGCATGACAGGTAGAGAGTTGGATGACCAGGTCATAAAGACCCCCGAAAGTTCGGAGAAGACTTGTTTGCACGTGGACAGATGAGCATGACAGGTAGAGAGTTGGATGATCAGGTCATAAAGACCCCCGAAGGTTCGGAGAAGACTTGTTTGCACGTGGACAGATGAGCATGACAGGTAGAGAGTGGGATGATCAGGTCATAAAGACCCCCGAAAGTTCGGAGGAGACTTGTTTGCACGTGGACAGATGAGCATGACATGTAGAGAGTTGGATAACCAGGTCACAAAGAGTCCCGAAGGTTTTGAGAAGACTTGTTTGCACGTGGACAGATGAGCATGACAGGTAGAGAGTTGGATGACCAGGTCACAAAGACCCCCGAAAGTTCGGAGAAGACTTGTTTGCACGTGGACAGATGAGCATGACAGGTAGAGAGTTGGATGATCAGGTCATAAAGACCCCCGAATGTTCGGAGAAGACTTGTTTGCACGTGGACAGATGAGCATGACAGGTAGAGTGATGGATGATCAGGTCATAAAGACCCCCGAAGGTTCGGAGAAGACTTGTTTGCACGTGGACAGATGAGCATGACAGGTAGAGATTTGGATGATCAGGTCATAAAGACCCCCGAAGGTTCGGAGAAGACTTGTTTGCACGTGGACAGATGAGCATGACAGGTAGAGAGTTGGATGATCAGGTCATAAAGACCCCCGAATGTTCGGAGGAGACTTGTTTGCACGTGGACAGATGAGCATGACAGGTAGAGAGTTGGATGACCAGGTCACAAAGACCCCCGAAAGTTCGGAGAAGACTTGTTTGCACGTGGACAGATGAGCATGACAGGTAGAGTGATGGATGATCAGGTCATAAAGACCCCCGAAGGTTCGGAGAAGACTTGTTTGCACGTGGACAGATGAGCATGACAGGTAGAGATTTGGATGATCAGGTCATAAAGACCCCCGAAGGCTCGGAGAAGACTTGTTTGCACGTGGACAGATGAGCATGACAGGTAGACAGTTGGATGATCAGGTCATAAAGACCCCCGAAAGTTCGGAGGAGACTTGTTTGCACGTGGACAGATGAGCATGACAGGTAGAGAGTTGGATAACCAGGTCACAAAGACTCCCGAAGGTTCGGAGAAGACTTGTTTGCACGTGGACAGATGAGCATGACAGGTAGAGAGTTGGATGACCAGGTCACAAAGACCCCCGAAAGTTCGGAGAAGACTTGTTTGCACGTGGACAGATGAGCATGACAGGTAGAGAGTTGGATGATCAGGTCATAAAGACCCCCGAAGGTTCGGAGAAGACTTGTTTGCACGTGGACAGATGAGCATGACAGGTAGAGTGTTGGATGATCAGGTCATAAAGACCCCCGAAGGTTCGGAGAAGACTTGTTTGCACGTGGACAGATGAGCATGACAGGTAGAGATTTGGATGATCAGGTCATAAAGACCCCCGAAGGTTCGGAGAAGACTTGTTTGCACGTGGACAGATGAGCATGACAGGTAGAGAGTTGGATGATCAGGTCATAAAGACCCCCGAAGGTTCGGAGAAGAGTTGTTTGCACGTGGACAGATGAGCATGACATGTAGAGAGTTGGATGACCAGGTCACAAAGACTCCCGAAGGTTCGGAGAATTTTCAGGATCCACTAGAGAGCTGGGAGACAAATGGAAGCCTCCCGTCAAGGTCATCCAGCGTGTTCTTTAACATGCAGAATATGACCCTTCCTCACACAGAACCGCGACTTTACGTCCCATCCGACGGAATGCGACTCTCCAAACCCATCGGTGTCAATTACTGAGCGAGGGCAGGGAGGGAATTTTACGGAGATAAATATCGACGCTGGCCCAAGTGGGACTCGAACCTGGGAACTATAGATTACAAGTCTGGCGCGCTACTGAACGAGACAACGCAGGCCTCTCTGTGAATAAGCGTCCTTTCTAAGTCTATCGGTGTCCCACTTTCTCACGGAGGATTAGGTGGGTGTTAAGAGAATATCAATCTCTACAGCAGCACAGTTAAGACTCGAACCTAAGGTCTCCAGATTACGAGTCAGGTGCGCTAGCGACGGAGCCAACGTCTGCCTGCCAGATAAAGGGGAAAGGCAGATACAGTCGCTCAAAAAAGTATCCGAACACGATGGTTGAGTACAGAATTCAGAAAAAACATCTGGCAACGATTTCTTTAGAAATTAGTGGTCTGGCAACTTCGTGTCACGTGATTACAGAATTCAGGAAAAATATCTGGAGCGTATACAGCAACTGTACAAGCTCCAGTTACCGTTCACAGCAAACTGGAGCGTGTGCAGTTACTGCACACGCTTCAGTTTGCTGTGAACGGTAACTGCACACGCTCACTATTTCTGTGAGTGGGCCCACACGATCCAGGTTTTTGTGAGCTCACACGATCCAATGTGCTGTGAGCATTAACTGCACACGCTCCAGTTTGCTGTGAACGGTAACTGGAGCGTGTACAGTTGCTGTACACGCTCCAGATATTTTTTTCTGGCAACGATTTTTTTTAGAAATTATTAATCTGGCAACCTTCGTGTCACGTTACACGAAGGTTGCCAGATCACTAATTTCTAAAAAAATCGTTGCCAGATATTTTTCGTGAATTCTGCCATCAATCATAGTGTTCGGATATTTTTTTCAGCTACTGTACATTCTGCAGGTCAATACACAAATGCAACGATTTATCATGGAAGCTACTAAATATACCAACATTCAGACAAAGGAAGACAGAAGATAGGTTTCTTACACCGACCTCATACTTCCTTTCTGCCGAATCGACTAGCAAACCAATGCACACAAATGCAGAAACAAACGAACGCACACATAAATCCACAAAAAGAATCCTCTCAATGCACAAAATGCCCATAAACAAACAAAACGACAAACATCTGAAATCAGAAAGTACTTTACAAAGGTACTAACGGTATATACCACGAAAAGGTATGGTAGCGTGCCAGGCTCGTAATCTGTAGTTCCCAGGTTCGAGTCCCAGCTGGGTCAGCGTTGAGATTTATCTCCGCAAAATTCACGGCCTTGCCCACGGTCAGTAGGGGACACCGATGGGCTTGGAAAGGTCGCCGTCCGTCGGATGGGACGTTAAGCCGTGGCCCCGTGTGCGGGAGAGACATACCCTGTGCACGTTAAAGAACACGCTGGATGGCCTTGACGGGAGGCTACCATCTGTCTCCCAACAGCTGTTCCAGTGGGTCCCCTCCCCCAACCTTCTCTGAGCCTTCGGGGTCCATGTGACCTGGCCATTTAGACCATGGTGTGCAAAAAAGAGCTGCTCAGAGGTAAAACAACCCAACGTTAAACAACACGCTGGATGGCCTTGACGGGAGGCTACCATCTGTCTCCCAACAGCTGTTCCAGTGGGTCCCCTCCCCCAACCTTCTCTGAGCCTTCGGGGTCTATGTGACCTGGCCATTTAACCCATGGTGTGCAAAAAAGTGCTGCTCAGAGGTAAAACAACCCAACGTTAAACAACACGCTGGATGGCCTTGACGGGAGGCTACCATCTGTCTCCCAACAGATGTTCCAGTGGGTCCCCTCCCCCAACCTTCTCTGAGCCTTCGGGGTCCATGTGACCTGGCCATTTAGCCCATGGTGTGCAAAAAAGTGCTGCTCAGAAGTAAAACAACCCAACGTTAAACAACACGCTGGATGGACTTGACGGGAGGCTACCATCTGTCTCTCAACAGCTGTTCTCTTAGTTTCTAGTGGTTCCCCTCCCCAAACCTTCTCTGAGCCTTCGGGGTCCATGTGACCTGGCCATTTAGCCCATGGTGTGCAAAAAAGGGTCGCTCAGAGGTAAAACAACCCAACCCAACCCAACGAAAAGGTATGGTCAGTTTAAGAATGCCTGGCCTAGTTTTGTGAATTATCACAGAAAATCGGGCACGTATCTATCCTTACAATGTATGCCTTTCTGCCATTTTGCGGTCAAGACAATAGATTGTGTTATTTTATAACACATCGTAACATTTTTAGCAAATGCAATATAGACTGACTGGGAAGTAAATACGATTATTAGATTCGACATAACAGATAAGAAAGTAGGCAGAAACTATCCTGCAATGTGCCTCCAGAAAATATGCCAAGTCAGAGAATAAAAAAAGTATTGGAGGAAGAGAGAGAATCGAAAGTAACCACAGGAGAGGAGACGATAGAGAAAGGGAAATAGAGTGAGATGAGAAAAAAGAGTCTGGAAGAGCGAGAGCAGAACAAAGAGCGACACTTTCTCCATCAACTGATGTCATATCGTGATGGATTACAGGAGACGGAAGAGGAAGAACTAAGAGGCAGAAAAGATAGAGAGAATGGAAGCCAGACTGCTGCTGTCAATCTCCTTTGTGTTATCGCTTGGTGATGAGCAATCCATCCTTGGATGCAGAGCACGAGGCTCAGATGATGCGAGAATCAGAACGACGGCGACGATGCGCCCTGTGGTGGAAGGCAGGGAGACTCCAAAATGAAGAGAGATTGAAAATATTATTTCTCTTTTCAAAAAGGAAAAAAAAAATTCTCTATTTTCTGTTAGAGATATGAGTTCTAAGAATAGATTCACTTTTTCTGATTATTACATTTGTCTTATCACTTAATCAGAGGAGGGGTATAATGAGTGAAATCAAATCACAGACGATAAAGATAACGGTGGTGGTGTAATCATAATTAAAACTGAAATAAATGGTAACGATAGTTCTTTCGAAGTGCCCCACCAGTAATAAAAGTGTAGGGGAAAATCACCGAATTCGGGTAAATCAAGGAGTCATCCCTTCTGATCATTGGACGATTCAGGGAAATCAAGGGATCATCCCTTCTGATCATTGGAGGATTCAGGAAAATCAAGGATCTTCGCTTCTGATCATTGAAGGATTCAGGGAAATCAAAAGATCATCCCTTCTTATTATTGTAGGATTCAGGAAAATCAAGAGATCATCCCTTCTGATCATTGAATTGATCATTTGAGGATTCATGAAAATCAAGGGATCATCCCTTCTGATCACTGAACGATTGAGTGAAATCAAGAGATCGTCAATTCTGATCACTGAAGGATTGAGTGAAATCGAGAGATCATCCCTTCTGATCACTGAAGGATTGAGTGAAATCGAGGGATAATCCCTTCTGATCACTGAAGGGTTCAGGGAAATCAAGGGATCATCACTTCTGATCACTGAAGGATTGAGTGAAATCGAGGGATAATCCCTTCTGATCACTGATGGATTGACTGAAATCGAGGGATCATCCCTTCTGATCATTGAAGGACTCAAGGAAATCAAGGATCATCCCTTCTGATCATTGGAGGACTCGGGAAAATCAGTGGATCATCATTTCTACCATTGGAGAATTCGGAGAAATGTAGAATTGGGGGAAATTAGAATGCCATCCATTGACTACTAATCATTAAAATTTATAGAAATCGAGGGATCATCCCTTGTGATTACTGAAGGATTGAGTGAAATCGAGGGATCATCCCTTCTGATCATTGAAGGACTCAGGGAAATCAAGGATCATCCCTTCTGATCATTGGAGGACTCGGGAAAAATCAAGGGATCATCCCTTCTATCATTGGAGGATTCGCGGAAATGTAGAATTGGAGGAAATCAGAATGTCATCCATTGACTGCTAATCATTAGAATTTATAGAAATCGAGGGATCTTCAAATTGAGTTGGGTTGTTTTACCTCTGAGAGGTACTTTTTTGCACACCATGGGCTAAATGGCCAGGTCACATGGTCCCCGAAGGCTCAGAGAAGGTTGGGGGAGGGGACCCACTGCAACAGCTGTTAGGAGACAGATGGGGCTCCTTCCGTCAAGGTCATTCAGTGTGTTCTTTAACGTGCACAGGATATGGCTCTCCCGCACACGGGGCCACGGCGTAACGTCCCATCCGACGGACGGCGGCGTTTTCAAGCCCATCGGTGTCCTCTACTGACCGTGGGCAAGGCGGGGAATTTTGCGGAGATAAATCTCAACACTGACCCAGCTGGGACTCGAACCTGGGAACTACAGATTACGAGCCTGGCGCGCTACCGACTGAGCCACCCCCGCCCCTAGGGATCATCAAGTAACTTATGATGTAGGAGGAATGAAATTCACGGGTTCACGGGTTTTCACGTGGAAATTCACGTGGAAATCACGGGTTCACCCTGTGACTTCTGATCACAGCAGGATTGTGGGATATTATGGGATCATCACGTTATTCTTGTTACTTGATGACTGGGAATCACGGGATCATCACATCACCTATGATCATAGGAGGATTGAGGAATATCACGCGATCATCACCTGACTTCTGGTCACTGGAGCATTGAGTATCACCGAATCATCCTGTGACCTCTGATCATTGGAGGATTAGGGGAAATCAGAGGATCATCGCGTGGTTCCTGGTCACTAGAGAATTAGAGGAAACACTCCCCCCCCCCACCAAAAAAAAATACATCTTCCATTTCATTTATATTTCTTTTATTTTTTAAAACACATTAAGTTATGGAGAAATAAACGAATTATGCAAAAAAATATTATAAACAAATGGAAAGTCTGTTTAAATTATTATTTTATTTATTTTATAGTTTGATTACCCTATAATCATTGGGAAAACATCTCTACAGTTAAACGATAACAGTACAATCCATTGTGCAACATTACTGCAATTAATCCGCCAAACTCCCAGCTCTGCTCATGGTCAATAGGGGACACCGATGGGCTTGGAAAGGCCACCGTCCGTCGGATGGGACGTTAAGCCGTGGCTCCGCGTGCGGGAGAACCATACCCTGTGCACGTTAAAGAACACGCTGGATGGCCTTAACGGGAGGCTATCATCTGTCTCCCAACAGCTGTCCAGTGGGTCCCCTCCCCCAACCTTCTCTGAGCCTTCGGAGTCCTTGTGACCTGGCCATTTAGCCCATGGTGTGCAAAAATGTGCCGCTCAGAGGTAAAACAACCCAACGTTAAAGAACACGCTGGATGGCCTTGCCGGGAGACTAACATCTGTCTCCCAACAGCTGTCTAGAGTGGGTCCCCTCCCCCAACCTTCTCTGAACCTTCGGAGTCCTTGTAATCTGGCCATTTAGCCCATGGTGTGCAAAAAAAGTGCCGCTCAGAGATAAAACAACCCAACTACAATTAATTCCGAATAATATAATCTGTTGGTACTTCAAAAAATAAATGAAAGAATCTACTGGAAACATTATTTAGAAAATACAATAAAAATCAATTATGGAACTATTCTCAAAAATAGAAACCATGAATTTCTTTCTGGAGCCCACACAGATAAAAAACGACTACTAGAGAAATATAAAACAAGTGGATAAAGAAATAAAATCAAACGAAAAAAATAAATTGCACTTAAGAAATCGAAAATATCATTTTCCTTGGAGCTTGATACACAAGACGATCTTTCTCTTCATCGTTATAAGTGTTTCACAAATGCTCGAAGAAAGACGAATCTTCATCTTCATCAAATTCTCTTTCATTTCATCAGTCCACTATTTTTGACTTGTCTTCCTTCTTTTTTCCTTATCTATCGCTTGACCAATATCAAACGCCTACACCATTTAGCCAAAAATATCTGGAGCTGGGATTGACTCGTAATCTGTAGTTCCCAGGTTCGAATCCCAACTGTACCAGCGTTGAAAATTATCTCCGATAAACCCTGTCCGCGGTCAGGAAGAGGGATGCCGATGGGCATTAGAAGTCGAGTCGAGTCATACGAGAAGTCGTGGCCCCGTACACGGGAGAGAAATACCCTGTACAGCTTCCCGGCAACCTTCTCTGAATTCTTTGGGTCGTGACCTGGCTATTTAGACTACATTTTGTAAAAATAAAGTTAGTAGGGGAACACCGATGGGCTTGGAAAGGTCGCCGTCCGTCGGATGGGATGTTAAGCCGTGGCACCGTGTGTGGGAGAGCCATACCCTGTGCACGTTAAAGAACACGCTGGATTGCCTTGACGGTAGACTACCATCTGTCTCCCAACAGCTGTTCCAGTGGGTCCCCTCCCCCAACCTTCTCTGAGCCTTCGGGGTCCATGTGACCTGGCCATTTAGCCCATGGTGTGCAAAAATGTGCCGCTCAAAGGTAAAACAACCCAAAAACAACCTAACAGCTGTCCAATGGGTCCACTTCCCCCAACCTTCTCTTAGCCTTCAGGGTCTTTGTGACCTGGCCATTTAACCCATTGTGTGCAAAATAGTGCCTCTCCAAGGTAAGAGATAAAAACAACCCATCCTAGAAAGATCCAATAGGGAAACACAAGAAACTACGATCAGTAAACCAAATACAATAAGAACTAAACTGAATTTATATAAACAACACTCTTAACGATCTCAGCGGTGAATGAAATAAAAAAAAAACACCCGAACGAGATCTATCCCCCAAAAACTCTTTCTCTTGGACCAATGATCACTATTCTCTTTGTTACTAAAGTAGAAGATGTAGAGAAGAATAAAAAAAGGAAAAGATCGGCGAAGAAATCTCCTTCAAAGACAAGATCTCAATGGTAGGAAAATGGAAGACGAGGCGAATGAGGGTTTTCGTAGAAGAAAGGACGTTTGCGCCTCTAAGCACCACGCAGTGCAATAGAGGCGGAGAACATTCCGATAAAAAGCGGATTCTTCGGGACTAGAAAATCGCACTCACTGCGAGTCCATCCATGATGATTGAAGGTGGGGGGAGAATGAGAGAAAATAGCTCTATCGGTTCGGAGGAGGCCCGAAACGACTGATCGATTAAAAGGCCCCATCTACTGCCTGCCCAGCAACCCTCGTGTATGTACTGGGAAAGGTTTCAAATAGTTTGAATGATAAGCGTCAGCAGCTATTTTGGAGACATTTATCGCCGCAGGACGCAGCTTCCAATTTTTATAACCCCTCCCCCCCCCCCCCAACCTCCCTTCTTTTCCAACTTTCTTACTCATTTTTTTTTCTTCGCTACTTTCTCTTTCGCTCTTTCTTTCGCTTCTTCTTGTCTTTCTTTTCCTCACAGAACCGAAAGTCATAAAACTGGTACAGTCAAACGTCATATTTTTCTGGAGATTCTCTATGTTACGCTATGGCCAAGTGCTGTCAAAGGAACTCGACACAAAATAGCGGTTCTAATGATGAAGTTTTTTTTTTTTTTCAGGGTTGTGTAATTGTGGGGGGATGGGGACTGTTAATCAAGTCCCATATGGGGACACTCTATAAAACTTGTTTCTCAAATTAGATGTGATTTTTTCTTCGGTTTACTTTTTAGGATGTTGGTCAAAAATATTTTATTTTTCTTTTGGTTACACTTTTTTTTTAGCCTTTAACATTTTCCTCTTTTTTTTCTTCTTACTATTTATTGTTCTCTTCTGCCTTTATATCTGCCCTTTCGCTTTATCGTTTTCTCCTCTTTCCCCTGATTTTTTCTTTCTTTCCTAAGGTCTATCCTTCTCTCACCTATGTTCTTCTAGCCGTCTGTCTTTTGTCCTTTTTTTTTTTTTCATGTTCTTCAGTCTATCTTGTGTCTCTTCTACTTCTTATGTCCTTCTGTCTATCTTTCTACCCTATTTAATTTCTCTACACAGAAAACAGATAGGATGATTAATAGACAGAATTCTATGCTAATACCTGTCCTGTGTACTTTTAGTAAGTACTGTCTACCTTTATGTCTACCTTTAGTAGTCCAGGGGTTCTCAACGTGGGGTACGCGGTAAAATTTTTTGGGGTACGCCGTGAGAACTCAAAAGTGGCTAGATCTAGTAACAAAATCGCTAAGTTGGCAACACTGCTGTGCAAAAAAAATGTCTTTTATTTTGTGTTTATCGATATATGTAATTTATGAATACAAAATTTAATGTATATATATATATATGTTTTATTTTATTAGCCTTCCCGTGGCCGAGTGGTTAGCACGCTTCGCTACTGATCTAAGGGACCTGAGTTTCGAGCCCCGGATTTCGGCTATGGATGTGTGTGTCGTTTTCCTGCTGAGGTCCTGCCATCCACTCAGATCTCCTACTTTGGCATATAAACTGACAGGCTCCTGTCAGACCTCTGTGGCAAGCAGCTGCTTGAGGGGGTATTTATTTATTATATTCCCATTTTTAGAATATAACTATAGTTTTATATATCTATACAAGGGGTACGCCAGTTACATACACATTCCAGCGGGTACGTGAAGCATAAAAGGTTGAGAACCACTGATATGTATGTTTTATTTCATTTCCATTGTTATACTATAACTATAGTTTTATCTATCTATACAAGGGGTACGCCAGTTACCTACACATTTCCAGGGGGTACGTGAAGCATAAAAGGTTGAGAACCACTGATATATAAGTTTTATTTGATTCCCATTGTTATATTATAACTATAGTTTTATCTATCTATACAAGGGGTACGCCAGTTACATACACATTTCCAGGGGGTACGTGAAGCATAAAAGTTTGAGAACCACTGATATATATGTTTTATTTGATTCCCATTGTTATACTATAACTATAGTTTTATCTATCTATATAAGGGGTACGCCAGTTACATACACAATTCCAGGGGCATACGTGAAGCATAAAAGGTTGAGAACCACTGATATATATGTTTTATTTGATTCCCATTGTTATACTATAACTATAGTTTTATCTATCTATACAAGGCGTACACCAGTTACATACACATTTCCAGGGGGTACGTGAAGCATAAAAGGTTGAGAACCACTGATATATATGTTTTATTTCATTTCCATTGTTATACTATAACTATAGTTTTATCTATCTATACAAGGGGTACGCCAGTTACCTACACATTTCCAGGGGGTACGTGAAGCATAAAAGGTTGAGAACCACTGATATATAAGTTTTATTTGATTCCCATTGTTATATTATAACTATAGTTTTATCTATCTATATAAGGGGTACGCCAGTTACATACACAATTCCAGGGGCATACGTGAAGCATAAAAGGTTGAGAACCACTGATATATATGTTTTATTTTATTCCCATTGTTATACTATAACTATAGTTTTATCTATCTATACAAGGCGTACACCAGTTACATACACATTTCCAGGGGGTACGTGAAGCATAAAAGGTTGAGAACCACTGATATATATGTTTTATTTCATTTCCATTGTTATACTATAACTATAGTTTTATCTATCTATACAAGGGGTACGCCAGTTACCTACACATTTCCAGGGGGTACGTGAAGCATAAAAGGTTGAGAACCACTGATATGTAAGTTTTATTTGATTCCCATTGTTATATTATAACTATAGTTTTATCTATCTATATAAGGGGTACGCCAGTTACATACACAATTCCAGGGGCATACGTGAAGCATAAAAGGTTGAGAACCACTGATATATATGTTTTATTTTATTCCCATTGTTATACTATAACTATAGTTTTATCTATCTATACAAGGCGTACACCAGTTACATACACATTTCCAGGGGGTACGTGAAGCATAAAAGGTTGAGAACCACTGATATATATGTTTTATTTCATTTCCATTGTTATACTATAACTATAGTTTTATCTATCTATACAAGGGGTACGCCAGTTACATACACATTTCCAGGGGGTACGTGAAGCATAAAAGGTTGAGAACCACTGATATATATGTTTTATTTCATTTCCATTGTTATACTATAACTATAGTTTTATCTATCTATACAAGGGGTACACCAGTTACATACACATTTCCAGGGGGTACGTGAAGCATAAAAGGTTGAGAACCACTGATATATATCTTTTATTTCATTTCCATTGTTATACTATAACTATAGTTTTATCTATCTATACAAGGGTTACGCCAGTTACCTACACATTTCCAGGGGGTACGTGAAGCATAAAAGGTTGAGAACCACTGATATATAAGTTTTATTTGATTCCCATTGTTATATTATAACTATAGTTTTATCTATCTATATAAGGGGTACGCCAGTTACATACACAATTCCAGGGGCATACGTGAAGCATAAAAGGTTGAGAACCACTGATATATATGTTTTATTTTATTCCCATTGTTATACTATAACTATAGTTTTATCTATCTATACAAGGCGTACACCAGTTACATACACATTTCCAGGGGGTACGTGAAGCATAAAAGGTTGAGAACCACTGATATATATGTTTTATTTCATTTCCATTGTTATACTATAACTATAGTTTTATCTATCTATACAAGGGGTACGCCAGTTACCTACACATTTCCAGGGGGTACGTGAAGCATAAAAGGTTGAGAACCACTGATATATAAGTTTTATTTGATTCCCATTGTTATATTATAACTATAGTTTTATCTATCTATATAAGGGGTACGCCAGTTACATACACAATTCCAGGGGCATACGTGAAGCATAAAAGGTTGAGAACCACTGATATATATGTTTTATTTGATTCCCATTGTTATACTATAACTATAGTTTTATCTATCTATACAAGGCGTACACCAGTTACATACACATTTCCAGGGGGTACGTGAAGCATAAAAGGTTGAGAACCACTGATATATATGTTTTATTTCATTTCCATTGTTATACTATAACTATAGTTTTATCTATCTATACAAGGGGTACGCCAGTTACATACACATTTCCAGGGGGTACGTGAAGCATAAAAGGTTGAGAACCACTGATATATATGTTTTATTTTATTTCCATTGTTATACTATAACTATAGTTTTATCTATCTATACAAGCGGTACGCCAGTTACATACACATTTCCAGGGGGTACGTGAAGCATAAAAGTTTGAGAACCACTGATATATATGTTTTATTTGATTCCCATTGTTACACTATAACTATAGTTTTACCTATCTATACAAGGGGTACGCCAGTTACATACACATTTCCAGGGGGTACGTGAAGCATAAAAGGTTGAGAACCACTGATATATATATATGTTTTATTTTATTTCCATTGTTATACTATAACTATAGTTTTATCTATCTATACAAGCGGTACGCCAGTTACATACACATTTCCAGGGGGTACGTGAAGCATAAAAGTTTGAGAACCACTGATATATATGTTTTATTTGATTCCCATTGTTATACTATAACTATAGTTTTATCTATCTATATAAGGGGTACGCCAGTTACATACACAATTCCAGGGGCATACGTGAAGCATAAAAGGTTGAGAACCACTGATATATATGTTTTATTTTATTCCCATTGTTATACTATAACTATAGTTTTATCTATCTATACAAGGCGTACACCAGTTACATACACATTTCCAGGGGGTACGTGAAGCATAAAAGGTTGAGAACCACTGATATATATGTTTTATTTCATTTCCATTGTTATACTATAACTATAGTTTTATCTATCTATACAAGGGGTACGCCAGTTACATACACATTTCCAGGGGGTACGTGAAGCATAAAAGGTTGAGAACCACTGATATATATGTTTTATTTTATTTCCATTGTTATACTATAACTATAGTTTTATCTATCTATACAAGCGGTACGCCAGTTACATACACATTTCCAGGGGGTACGTGAAGCATAAAAGTTTGAGAACCACTGATATATATGTTTTATTTGATTCCCATTGTTACACTATAACTATAGTTTTACCTATCTATACAAGGGGTACGCCAGTTACATACACATTTCCAGGGGGTACGTGAAGCATAAAAGGTTGAGAACCACTGATATATATGTTTTATTTTATTTCCATTGTTATACTATAACTATAGTTTTATCTATCTATACAAGCGGTACGCCAGTTACATACACATTTCCAGGGGGTACGTGAAGCATAAAAGTTTGAGAACCACTGATATATATGTTTTATTTGATTCCCATTGTTATACTATAACTATAGTTTTATCTATCTATACAAGGGGTACGCCAGTTACATACACATTTCCAGGGGGTACGTGAAGCATAAAAGGTTGAGAACCACTGATATATATGTTTTATTTTATTCCCATTGTTATACTATAACTATAGTTTTATCTATCTATACAAGGGGTACGCCAGTTACATACACATTTCCAGGGGGTACGTGAAGCATAAAAGTTTGAGAACCACTGATATATATGTTTTATTTGATTCCCATTGTTATACTATAACTATAGTTTTATCTATCTATACAAGGGGTACGCCAGTTACATACACATTTCCAGGGGGTACGTGAAGCATAAAAGGTTGAGAACCACTGATATATATGTTTTATTTTATTCCCATTGTTATACTATAACTATAGTTTTATCTATCTATACAAGGCGTACACCAGTTACATACACATTTCCAGGGGGTACGTGAAGCATAAAAGGTTGAGAACCACTGATATATATGTTTTATTTTATTCCCATTGTTATACTATAACTATAGTTTTATCTATCTATACAAGGGGTACGCCAGTTACATACACATTTCCAGGGGGTACGTGAAGCATAAAAGTTTGAGAACCACTGATATATATGTTTTATTTTATTCCCATTGTTATACTATAACTATAGTTTTATCTATCTATACAAGGGGTACGCCAGTTACATACACATTTCCAGGGGGTACGTGAAGCATAAAAGGTTGAGAACCACTGATATATATGTTTCATTTTATTCCCATTGTTATACTATAACTATAGTTTTATCTATCTATACAAGGCGTACACCAGTTACATACACATTTCCAGGGGGTACGTGAAGCATAAAAGGTTGAGAACCACTGATATATATGTTTTATTTCATTTCCATTGTTATACTATAACTATAGTTTTATCTATCTATACAAGCGGTACGCCAGTTACATACACATTTCCAGGGGGTACGTGAAGCATAAAAGGTTGAGAACCACTGATATATATGTTTTATTTTATTCCCATTGTTATACTATAACTATAGTTTTATCTATCTATACAAGGCGTACACCAGTTACATACACATTTCCAGGGGGTACGTGAAGCATAAAAGGTTGAGAACCACTGATATATATGTTTTATTTTATTCCCATTGTTATACTATAACTATAGTTTTATCTATCTATACAAGGGGTACGCCAGTTACATACACATTTCCAGGGGGTACGTGAAGCATAAAAGTTTGAGAACCACTGATATATATGTTTTATTTTATTCCCATTGTTATACTATAACTATAGTTTTATCTATCTATACAAGGGGTACGCCAGTTACATACACATTTCCAGGGGGTACGTGAAGCATAAAAGGTTGAGAACCACTGATATATATGTTTCATTTTATTCCCATTGTTATACTATAACTATAGTTTTATCTATCTATACAAGGCGTACACCAGTTACATACACATTTCCAGGGGGTACGTGAAGCATAAAAGGTTGAGAACCACTGATATATATGTTTTATTTCATTTCCATTGTTATACTATAACTATAGTTTTATCTATCTATACAAGGGGTACGCCAGTTACCTACACATTTCCAGGGGGTACGTGAAGCATAAAAGGTTGAGAACCACTGATATATATGTTTTATTTTATTTCCATTGTTATACTATAACTATAGTTTTATCTATCTATACAAGCGGTACGCCAGTTACATACACATTTCCAGGGGGTACGTGAAGCATAAAAGTTTGAGAACCACTGATATATATGTTTTATTTGATTCCCATTGTTATACTATAACTATAGTTTTATCTATCTATATAAGGGGTACGCCAGTTACATACACATTTCCAGCGGGTACGTGAAGCATAAAAGGTTGAGAACCCCTGATATATATGTTTTATTTGATTCCCATTGTTATACTATAACTATAGTTTTATATATCTATACAAGGGGTACGCCAGTTACATACACATTTCCAGCGGGTACGTGAAGCATAAAAGGTTGAGAACCACTGATACATATGTTTCATTTTATTCCCATTGTTATATTATAACTGTACTTTTATCTATCTATACAAGGGGTACGCCAGTTACCTACACATTTTCAGGGGGTACGTGAAGCATAAAAGGTTGAGAACCACTGATATATATCTTTTATTTGATTCCCATTGTTATATTATGACTATAGTTTTATCTATCTATATAAGGGGTACGCCAGTTACATACACATTTCCAGGGGGTACGTGAAGCATAAAAGGTTGAGAACCACTGATATATATGTTTTATTTGATTCCCATTGTTATACTATAACTATAGTTTTATCTATCTATACAAGGGGTACGCCAGTTACATACACATTTCCAGCGGGTACGTGAAGCATAAAAGGTTGAGAACCACTGATATATATGTTTTATTTGATTCCCATTGTTATATTATAACTATAGTTTTATCTATCTATATAAGGGGTACGCCAGTTACATACACATTTCCAGGGGGTACGTGAAGCATAAAAGGTTGAGAACCACTGATATATATGTTTTATTTCATTTCCATTGTTATACTATAACTATAGTTTTATCTATCTATACAAGGGGTACGCCAGTTACCTACACATTTCCAGGGGGTACGTGAAGCATAAAAGGTTGAGAACCACTGATATATATGTTTTATTTGATTCCCATTGTTATATTATAACTATAGTTTTATCTATCTATATAAGGGGTACGCCAGTTACATACAGATTTCCAGGGGGTACGTGAAGCATAAAAGGTTGAGAACCACTGATATATATGTTTTATTTTATTCCCATTGTTATATTATAACTATAGTTTTATCTATCTATATAAGGGATACGCCAGTTACATACACATTTCCAGGGGGAACGTGAAGCATAAAAGGTTGAGAACCACTGATATATATGTTTTATTTTATTCCCATTGTTATACTATAACTATAGTTTTATCTATCTATACAAGGGGTACGCCAGTTACATAGACATTTCCAGGGGGTACGTGAAGCATAAAAGGTTGAGAACCAGCAGCTGCTACAACAGATGAACTTTGGCTACGTATCGAAACTGCATGGACTGACATTCTCAAAACACACATCCGACGCCTCATCCTCTCAATGCCGGACCGTGTAGCAGCGGTTATTGCACTCGTGGTTGCTACACAAGATACTGATTTCTTTGTATTCCACAAGTCTTACCGAATTGTATTTGTAATCATTTGATCCTTGTAACATAAGATATGTATTCACTAAATATGGCTTTGATGTCTCTTATCTTTCCTAGTGTCGCACTTTAAATGGCTAGCAGTGTATGTTGAAATTGTAATTCAGCAAGATATTGAATGTTGCTTTTGCTGGGAGTCTTACGGTAAAGTATATTATTGTTTGAGTTGGTGAAATGACCTTTTCTAATCTGTGATCATATGGCACGATTTGGGGTTATCTTCATTTTGATATTTTTTTCCTAACTCCATGTCGATTTGACAGTTTTTTTTTCTCTAATCCAGTGGTTCTGAAACGTTAAGACACTGGACCCCATCCCCCTAGAATTGCAAAAAATTTATGCCACTCCCTAGAAATGAAAAATAAAATTATGGGACTCCTTTCCTGTCTCCTACAATGTAGCACTTACGTATTTGCAAAAACGTTCACTAAAAATACTAGCAAATGCAAGAGTTTCAGTCTTACGAACCCTTTCCACGCTGCTCGCGACCTATGGTTTGAGAACCTCTGCTCTAACGTATCAATCTTTCTGACAGCTAATCTATCGGTCTCTTGATTCTCCTGCTTGTTTACTTGCTTATATGTGTCTCTCTCTCTCTCGTTTTCTTCTTTTCTCTTTTCAATTCTTCTTTCTCTCTATTATTCTGTCATTCTTCCTCTCTTCCTTTCTTTCCGTTCTTCTCTCTACTTTTTTTTTCTCTGTTCCTTCCTTTCCGTTCTTCTCTCTACTTTTTTTCCTATCTTCCTTCCTTTCCGTTCTTCTCTCTACTTTTTCTCTCTCTCTTCCTTTCTTTCCGTTCTTCTCTTTACCTTTTTTCTCTCTTCCTTCCTTTCCGTTCTTCTCTCTATCTTTTCTCTCTCTTTTTTTCCTTTCCGTTTTTCTCTCTATCTTTTCTCTCTCTTTTTCCTTTCTGTTCTTCTCTCCACCTTTTTTTCTCTTCCTTCCTTTCCGTTCTTATCTCTACCTTTTTTCTCTCTTCCTTCCTTCCCGTTCTTCTCTTTACCTTTTTTCTCTCTTCCTTCCTTCCCGTTCTTCTCTTTACCTTTTTTCTCTCTTCCTTCCTTCCCGTTCTTCTCTTTACCTTTTTTTCTCTCTTCCTTCCTTTCCGTTCTTCTCTCTACTTTTTCTCTCTTCCTTCCTTCCCGTTCTTCTCTTTACCTCTTTTTCTCTCTTCCTTCCTTTCCGTTCTTCTCTCTACTTTTTCTCTCTCTTCCTTCCTTTCCGTTCTTCTCTCTGCTTTTTTTCTCTCTTCCTTCCTTTCCGTTCTTCTCTCCACCTTTTTTCTCTCTTCCTTCCTTTCCGTTCTTCTCTCTACCTTTCTCTCTCTCTCTTCCTTCCTTTCCGTTCTTTATCTATCTTTTTTCTCTCTTCCTCTCTATCGTTCTTTCTTTCTTTCTGTCTGTTTTTCCTCTCGCCTTGTCTCCTTCTTCTCTCTTGTTCTCCTTTCTATCCTTCTTCCTTTCTATACTTCTCTACTTCTTATTACTCTCCGTTCTCTTTATCTTTCTTCCCCTCTATCTTCTATCTCATATTGTTTCATCCTACCTCTCTGTTCTCCTCTCTACCCTTCTTTCCTTCTTCTTCTTTTTCTCTGCCTCTCTCCCTTTTCACCTGTATCCTACTTTTCTTCTTCCTCCCTGTCTCTTCTCTAGTCTTCTATCAGTCTTCCTTTCTCTTCTCTAGTCTTCTATCTGTCTTCCTTTCTCTTCTTCTCTATCCTCTGTATCCCTCTTTCCCTCTTACTTTGCTATCCTTCCTTTTTGTTCCCCTTTATCATCTCTTGAGCTTTCTCTCATTCTTCCTGTCTTTTCTCCTCTCTGCATTTCTTCCTTTCTTCTTCCGCAACCTTCTTTCCCTCCTTTTTTTTCTCGTTCTTCTCCCTTGCCTACTTTTCTTCTTCCTCTTAGTTCTCTTCTTTATCTTTCTCAAACTCTGCCCTATCTTCAATCTTCTTCTCTTTTTCCTCGTCCTCTTTCCAATCTTCTCTCCTACTGCCTACACTTCTCTCCTATCTATTAACTCTTTCTACATAAGTCTAACTGACCTAACAAAAGAAGGAGGAAATTTAGCATTGCCGTTTCTGCTAGACTGAAACTTTGTCTTTGAAGTTTAATTAACCGTAATAGTATCTGATATTTTTTAATTGAACCACTGAGCGAAGGACAATGCGCAATAAGCAAGTAAATATAAAAGAAAACTGTTTCCTCATCCGTCTCACCATTTTACGTGCTACATTAGTTACCATCATGAAGGGCACAGTAAAACAAAAATATCCTACAACAACACGGTACATTAAACGAAAAAAAACATAAAACTCCTTATAAAGCTCCCGATCTGTTAATTAACAAACTTCTCTCCACTCTTCACTTTCAGACAACATATATATCTCTTTTTTCTTCCTCCTTCGAGTTTGTGACCTGTCCTTACCCTTGGCCTCGTGTCCTTCTTTCTGTCACCTGTCTCCAGCGGAACCTCTGCACTTGCCGAATAACGACTGTCGTAAAGGAAACGCCCCCCACATCTTTATTACCGCCGCTCAGCACACAGCCAACATAAACGTCGGTGTCGTTGTCTCCAGATGTGGGGCCGGTGTGGCGGGCGTCGGGCCCTCCGAGGTAGCCGTCCTTTGGAAGGGAGGGAGGGTAGGAAGGGGGCTCTCCTCGGGCTGAACTTTGTTCACTTTGTGCTCTGCCACAAAAGAAGACGAAGCAGCTATGAGATTCGTTGGTAGACGCATTGACTCTTCCAGCATTGCCGATGAAAGAAAAGATGCGACTAGAGTGATGGAGAATTGCTCTCGGGCATCTTTTTTTCTTGCTTCTCTTCCTCGTAGACGAGTGTGAAGTAATAATGGCCGGCACACGTGCGCGATGGCAATACGTTTTGGAAATAAATAAAACACGGTTTTTTATTACTTATTTATGTCGTTTCTTTTTTTTTATTATTATTATTTTTTGTTGTTGTTCTTTTTATTTTTGCTCTTTCTTTTTAGTAAAGAAAAATGAGAAAAGGAATAAGAAAAACAGGAAAAAGTGACCTGATGTTAGAAGTAAAACTCAGGATAGTGTAGAGAGTTGGTATCTGGGAGAAGTTATGGCTTCTGATAACACAGAATAGGAGAGGATGAAACAGTGGATGAAAGAGGCAAGAGAGGATGAAACAGTGGATGAAAGAGGCAAGAGAAGATGGAATAGCAGCCAATAAAAGATGTTCGGATCAGATTTAAGACGTAGAGAGAGAGAGAGAAAGAAGGTGAGCTTGCAGAAATAAAGGAAGAGAGAAGAAGAAAAAAGGAGAGGAAGCATTTTGTGGAGGAAAGAAAAGAGGAAGCGAAATCAAAGAGATGAAAATACGGATGGCAATAAGATTGCTTCAACTGCTTCACAGATTGTGGCTCAAAACCTTTAGCCACTTCTACATTGGAAATCACCTTAACCCTATTTTGGGTTATGTAAGAAGTTACCGTTCACAGCAAACTGGAGCGTGTGCAGTAACTGCACACGCTCCAGTTTGCTGTGAACGGTAACTGCACACGCTCAATATTTCTGTGAGTGGGCCCACACGATCCAGGTTTTTGTGAGCCCACACGATCCAATGTGCTGTGAGCATTAACTGCACACGCTCCAGTTTGCTGCGAACGGTAACTGCACACGCTCAATATTTCTGTGAGTGAGCCCACACGATCCAGGTCTTTGTGAGCTCACACGATCCAATGTGCTGTGAACATCAACCACAACCGCTCCAGTTTGCTGTGAACGGTAACTGCACACGCTCCATATTCATTGCATTATATATTCATACGCATTATATATATTAAAAAAAAGTATCCGAACACTATGGTTGATTACAGAATTCAGAAAAAACATCTGGCAACGATTTTTTTTTTAGAAATTAGTAATCTGGCAACCTTCGTGTCACGTGACACGAAGGTTGCCCGATGACTAATTTCTAAAAAAATCTTTGCCAGATATTTTTTTTTGAATTCTGTACTCAGCCATAGTGTTCGGATATTTTTTTGAGCGACTGTACCACTCTGAATCCTTTCGATGACTGCAAATGAGTAACTAACGGACAAAGTTGGCAATTTAATCTTTTTTTGTTTTCACTTTGCATTTGATCAACTAAAAAGAAATCGAAAATCAGAGATATCCATTTCGCTTCTGTAAAATATTCGATGCTCGTTTTCAAAGAGAAATAAGTTTTTTTATTTTACTATTTTTCAACCGTTTAAGAGTGGAAATTCGAACTTATGGATGATTTGGAAAATGTATAGATATTATTAGTACTTATAGAAGAAGAAAATCAATTCGCATTTTATCCCTTAAAATGAAAATATTGTGTTTTCTCACACCCTTTATGAGAAAAGCTTGTAAAATCGGTTATGTCAGTGTAATATCTCACTTGACACCAATTTTTTCAAAATTTCTGGCATAAATATGTACAAATATCTTCCAATATAACTGCAGATATCTTCCAATATAAATACAGATATCTTACAATATAAATGCATATGTCATACAATATAAATACAGATATCTTCCAATATAAAAACAGGGTTGGGTTGTTTTACCTCTGAGCGTCACTTTTTTGCATACCATGGGCTAAATGGCCAGGTCACATGGACCCCGAAGGCTCAGAGAAGGTTGGGGGAGGGGACCCACTGGAACAACTGTTGGGAGACAGATGCCTCCCGTCAAGGCCATCCAGCGTGTTCTTTAACGTGCACAGGGTATGGCTCTCCCGCACACGGGGCCACGGCTTAACGTCCCATCCGACGGACGGCGGCCTTTCCAAGCCCATCGGTGTCCCCTACTGACCGTGGGCAGGGAATTTTGCGGAAATAATTCTCAACGCTGACCCAGCTGGGACTCGAACCTGGGAACTACAGATTACGAGCCTGGCGCGCTACCGACTGAGCCACCCCGCCCCTATAAAAACATACATCTTCCAATATAAATACAGATATCTTACAATATAAATGCATATGTCTTCCAGTGTAAATACAGGTATCTTCCAATATAAATACGTATATCTTAAAATATTTGTTTAAACTTTTGCATTTTTTTCTACATTTAGCGTTCTCTAAACGATGAAAATCAAAACTATCTCAGGATTTAAAAAATGTGAATCATAATATTTCATTAGTACTTATCTAACAACAACAAAAAAATCCAATTATCTTCAAAAAACGTTTTGTTTTTTTCATCACCATTCCTGGGAGTAAGTGGCAAAAAATCTTTGGTGTCAATGCAAACCTCATAATCCTAACAATCTATGGGGCGGGGGTGGCTCAATCGGTAGCGCGCCAGGCTCGTAATCTGTAGTTCCAAGGTTCGAGTCCCAGCTGGGTCAGCGTTGAGATTTATCTCCGCAAAATTCCCCGCCCTGCCCACGGTCAGTAGGGGACACCGATGGGCTTGGAAAAGGCCGCCGTCCGTCGGATGGGACGTTAAGCCATGGTCCGTGTGCGGGAGAGCCACACCCTGTGCACGTTAAAGAACACGCTGGATGGTCTTGACGGGAGGCTACCATCTGTCTCCCAACAGCTGTTCCAGTAGGTCCCCTCCCCCCAACCTTCTCTGAGCCTTCGGGGTCCATGTGACCTGGACATTTAGCCCATGGTGTGCAAAAAAGTGCCGCTCAGAGGTAAAACAACCCAAACTAACAATCTACCAGCAAAATTTAAATATTTTTAGCAAAAAATACATAAAATATTCATTTTAATTTTTTTTTCAGTTTTCAAGTTTTTCCACCGTTAATGCGCAATTAAATCTTTTGAGAGAATCATTACAATAATACGCTGCTGTTCATAATTAAGGAAGTTGAACAAAGTTGCAAACATCTCAATTAAAATAACAGTTTTGAAATTTAACGAGCGTTTCAGAGGATATTTAGCGTGAAATAACTTACATTTGTCGGCTATTAAATTTGCATTTCTCAATGCGAAACACTGATATGCAAATTAAACTGGCATTAAAAGCAACTTCAGGAACAGGCGCTGCTCATTTCGAATCAAGAGCAGCTTTATCAAGCGTTTCGGAGTTCAGTTATGTTAAAATGGAAAGGAGGAACTATTTGGATGATGGTTCAGAGATGGAGAGACATCCATAGGTTGGGATGTTTTACCTCTGAGCGGCACTTTTTTGCACACCATGGGCTAAATGGCCAGGTCACATGAACCCCGAAGGCTCAGAGAAGGTTGGGGGAGGGGACCCACTGGAATAGCTGTTGGGAGACAGATGGTAGCCTCCCGTTAAGGCCATCCAGCGTGTTCTTTAACGTTGGGTTGTTTTACCTCTGAGCGGCACTTTTTTGCACACCATGGGCTAAATGGCCAGGTCACATGGACTCCGAAGGCTCAGAGAAGGTTGGGGGAGGGGACCCACTGGAATAGCTGTTGGGAGACAGATGGTAGCCTCCCGTTAAGGCCATCCAGCGTGTTCTTTAACGTTGGGTTGTTTTACCTCTGAGCGGCACTTTTTTGCACACCATGGGCTAAATGGCCAGGTCACATGGACTCCGAAGGCTCAGAGAAGGTTGGGGGAGGGGACCCACTGGAATAGCTGTTGGGAGACAGATGGTAGCCTCCCGTTAAGGCCATCCAGCGTGTTCTTTAACGTTGGGTTGTTTTACCTCTGAGCGGCACTTTTTTGCACACCATGGGCTAAATGGCCAGGTCACATGGACCCCGAAGGCTCAGAGAAGGTTGGGGGAGGGGACCCACTGGAATAGCTGTTGGGAGACAGATGGTAGCCTCCCGTTAAGGCCATCCAGCGTGTTCTTTAACGTTGGGTTGTTTTACCTCTGAGCGGCACTTTTTTGCACACCATGGGCTAAATGGCCAGGTCACATGGACTCCGAAGGCTCAGAGAAGGTTGGGGGAGGGGACCCACTGGAATAGCTGTTGGGAGACAGATGGTAGCCTCCCGTCAAGGCCATCCAGCGTGTTCTTTAACGTTGGGTTGCTTTACCTCTGAGCGGCACTTTTTTGTACACCATGGGCTAAATGGCCAGGTCACATGGACCCCGAAGGCTCAGAGAAGGTTGAGGGAGGGGACCCACTGGAATAGCTGTTGGGAGACAGATGGTAGCCTCCCGTCAAGGCCATCCAGCGTGTTCTTTAACGTTGGGTTGTTTTACCTCTGAGCGGCACTTTTTTGCACACCATGGGCTAAATGGCCAGGTCACATGGACCCCGAAGGCTCAGAGAAGGTTGGGGGAGGGGACCCACTGGAATAGCTGTTGGGAGACAGATGGTAGCCTCCCGTCAAGGCCATCCAGCGTGTTCTTTAACGTTGGGTTGTTTTACCTCTGAGCGGCACTTTTTTGCACACCATGGGCTAAATGGCCAGGTCACATGGACCCCGAAGGCTCAGAGAAGGTTGGGGGAGGGGACCCACTGGAATAGCTGTTGGGAGACAGATGGTAGCCTCCCGTCAAGGCCATCCAGCGTGTTTTTAACGTGCACAGAGTGTGGCTCTCCCGCACACGGGCCACGGCTTAACGTCTCATCCAGTGGACGGCGGTCTTTACAACTCTCAGTGTCTCCTACTGACCGTGGGCAGGGCCGGGAGTTTCGCGGAGATAAATCTCAACGCGGACCCAACTGCGACTCGAACCTGGGAACTGCAGATTACGAGCCTGGAGCGCTACCGACTGAGCCACCCGCACCCCGATTGTGAAGAGTAAGTAAAAGAAAGAGGAAAATGTCCGAGACAGATGTTAAGAACAAAACCTATGACATTAATTCGTTTAATTTCTTCTCTGAATTAATTAGTTAAATGCCATTTACATCAGGCAACCTTAACGAAATATCTCCTGCGAGCTCCGTGGTTTCCATGGATACCAGGATTTGTCTATCTCATCCACACACGTGACGTTAAACAGTACGAGTCAAACGTCTGTGCTAGTTGATTAAATCTCATCAAAATTGGAAAGTGTACCTATTTTCATACCTGAGATAAAGACAAATTGTGTTTACTAGCCGAAATTCACTGCTTTGCCAATTTATTAATTTATTTATATACATCACCCACCTCTGGGGCGTTTAGTTGGGTTGTTTGGGTTGTTTTTTCCTCTGAGCGGCACTTTTTTGCACACCATGGGCTAAATGGCCAGGTCACATGGACCCCGAAGGCTCGGAGAAGGTTGGGGGAGGGGACCCACTGGAATAGCTGTTGGGAGACAGATGGTAGCCTCCCGTCAAGGCCATCCAGCGTGTTCTTTAACGTTGGGTTGTTTTACCTCTGAACGGCACTTTTTTGCACCCATGGGCTAAATGGCCAGGTCACATGGACCCCGAAGGCTCGGAGAAGGTTGGGGGAGGGGATCCACTGGAACAGCTGTTAGAAGACAGATGGTAGCCTCCCGTCAAGGCCATCCAGTGTGTTCTTTAACGTGCACAGAGTATGGCTCTCCCGCACACGGGGCCACGGCCCATCCGATGGACGGCTGTCTTTCCAAGCCCATCGGTGACCCCTACTGACCGTGGGCAGGGCGGGGGAATTTTGCGGAGATAAATCTCAACGCTGACCCAGCTGGGACTCGAACCTGGGAACTACAGATTACGAGCTCCTTTCGCCGAGTTTTGAGGTCTGTAAAGTGGACTCGCAAAGCGTGCGATTCTCCACCTCATTATTAATGTTTGCAGCAGCAAACCAGCAAAGGCCCACGAAGTTCAGCGCATTCCCAGCACGTAGCTGTATTCCGATGTATATATTATAAATAAAACTGTGTCGTCCCTATTTAACTCTCGTGCAGTAATTAATGGACTTTTGTTATTCATCATTCGACACCAGTTTCTTCAAGGCGTGCAGTGGCACGGGCTTAAAAACCCGAGGACCTGTAATTTCACCGAAGTGAGGGTGAAGTAATTATTAAGCAATAATCGCATTGTCCTCCGGCGGCCACGACGTTTGGCTCAGTATCCGTTGATCCGAGAAGGGAGGACATCACATCTGGCCCAGTCGAACCAGGTCAACACTCACACACATCTGGCCCAGTCGAACCAGGTCAACACTCACACACATCTGGCCCAGTCGAACCAGGTCAACACTCACACACATCTGGCCCAGCCGAACCACATCTGACAACTGGGTCAGTGGACACACATCTGGCCCAGTCGAACCACATCTGACAACTGGGTCAGTGGACACACATCTGGCCCAGTCGAACCACATCTGACAACTGGGTCAGTGGACACACATCTGGCCCAATCGAACCACATCTGACAACTGGGTCAGTTGACATACATCTGGCCCAGTCGAACCACATCTGACAACTGGGTCAGTGGACACACATCTGGCCCAGTCGAACCACATCTGACAACTGGGTCAGTGGACACACATCTGGCCCAGTCGAACCAGGTCAACACTCACACACATCTGGCGACACACATCTGGCCCAGTCGAACCACATCTGACAACTGGGTCAGTGGACACACATCTGGCACAGTCGAACCAGGTCAACACTCACACACATCTGGCGACACACATCTGGCCCAGTCCAACCAGGTCAACACTCACACACATCTGGCGACACACATCTGGCCCAGTCGAACCACATCTGACAACTGGGTCAGTGGAGACACATCTGACCCAGTCGAACCAGGTCACACCAGGTCAACATCCGAACCCAGGTCATCACCTCTGTCATAGTCAGACAGCATCAGAACCTCATTGGGACATCACAGTACAGTCGCTCAAAAAATATCCGAACACTATGGTTGATTTCAATCATATCAGGAAAAGTATCTGGCAACGATTTTTTTAGAATATATATATATATAGATATTTTTTTAAATGACTGTAAATGGTAGTTATTTATACAAAGCCGTTCCCCTCGCAGAGCCTGGCTATTCTAAAAATATTTTGCTTGAGAAATATTTTTCAATTATTTTCCTCTCCGTCGCATTGGTTAAAATAAGCATTTCATCTAATGAATATCTGAAGTGATTATTTATAGAGCCTGTAGCTTGGGGGCGGGGGTGGCTCAGTCGGTAGCGCGCCAGGCTCGAAATCTGTAGTTCCCAGGTTCGAGTCCCAGCTGGGTCAGCATTGAGATTTATCTCCGCAAAACTCACCGCCCTGCCCACCGTCAGTAGGGGACACCGATGGGCTTGGAAAGGCCGCCGTCCGTCGGATGGGACGTTAAGCCGTGGCCCCATGTGTGGGAGAGCCATACCCTGTGCACGTTAAAGAACATGCTGGATGGCCTTGACGGGAGGCTACCATCTGTCTCCCAACAGCTGTTCCAGTGGGTCCCCT